>CM040125.1:141399844-142012973 GCA_022559845.1 Amorphophallus konjac | reverse complement strand
ATCTGAGGTACATTCTCCATTTGAACATTTTTCATCTAGTGATTGGGAAGAGGCATATCTTGAGCTTATGGATAAATATGACATGTACAAGAAAGAAAATAAAGCCTTAAAGAAGAAATTTAACAACATTGTGTATGATAATAACATGGATGAAAAGAATGCCTCTCTGGAATCTGAAATTGGAAAATCTGAAGAAAGCCGTTGAAGATCTGAAATATGGAAGGACCGAAAGAAGGACTTACAAGTTGAAAATGAAAGTTTAAGAGAAGAAATTGATGAACTGAAACTAAAATGTAAAGCTATGAAAATGACAGTAAATTGTCCAATGAAAAGTATGAAGTTGTAAGCAAGTTAACACTCAATTGCAAGAAAATTTGAAAAGCACCAAAAGGAGTTGGAGAAGATAAACAAAATTCACTGGAGAAATTTATGGATGGAAGTGAGAATTTGAATGCCTTGTTAGGAATAAGAATGAACTTTAATAAAGAAGGTCTGGGTTATAATTCTCGAACAAAAAGTAAGTTGGTTCAAAAACCATCACCTTTGTGTCTTCTGCAGGTGCATCTACTCAAACTCTAAACCTACTCAAAGGAAAGGAAAGGAAAAAATGGCGGGAACCTCAAAAAGAAAAGTCCTGAATTCTCAAGAACCTTTCATAAATCCCAGCCAAAACACCACAAATCTTGTCCAAGCCAACCCATACCATGGTTAGAAGTGGTCAAAAGGGTAATGCAGGTAGACACTCCTCTGGGGTGTGGTCAGCACATTCAAGGTCAGTGCCCAGTCCATATGACAGAAAGCCATTCACAGGTCATTGCACATTTATGGAAAGCCAATGAATCTTACCTCAAGGTAGGTGTAACTACTGGGAGCAACAGAGAATAGGTCATCACAGGTTCTCTTATAGGCAGGGACAATAGTAGGTCGGGCTCATTATAGTTCTTACACATACAGACCAGGCCCAACCTTCTTCCTATGAACTACCACAATTTCTATCAGTCAAAATAATGAATTGGAACCAAAATCAAAATTTCCACATTTCCATCACAAATCAAAAGCTAAAATTTCCTAAATAGAAAGGCAATGTGAAAATGGAAAATAAGAACAGGAATTCTACATCAAGAAAGGAAATCAAAAAGGAGAAGAAAATTTGGATTCCTAAGTCAATGGTATCATGTGTTGTAGAGATGAATGGCTTGTTGGGACCCAATTGTACTTGGGTTCCAAAAATTGTTGCTTAATTCCCTGTGCAGGAATGTCATGCAGCCATGCACAATAGATGGTACCTTGATAGCGGCTATTCAAGACATATGACGGGGGACAGAACTAAATTCTATCTTTTGGTGGAAAAAGAAGCTAGTCATGTCACTTTTGGAGGGAACAACATGGGAAAGATCATTGGTTCAGGTAATGTAGGTAAGAGTCCCTCCAATTCTATTGAGAATGTGTTACTAGTTGATGGATTGGAATACAACTTGTTAAGCATAAGTCAATTGTGTGATAAAGGATATAAAGTAGTGTTTGACTCTTATGAATGTAAAATTTCCAAATTCTAATGAAACCAAATTTTATGGTAAAAGAGTCAACAATGTATACATGATTGACTTAGATAATCCAGCTCATGTGAATCTTTATCTTGCTGCACCAAAATCTGATCTTGCATGTATATAGCATCGTAGACTAGGACATGCTAGCTACAATGTCATACATAAACTCATGAAACACTCAATGGTAAAAGGTTTGCCTGAACTCTCTTTTAAACAAAATAATAAAATCTGTGATGCATGCACTCAAGGTAAACAAACTAGGAAATCTTTCAAAAGTAGAACTGAAAGTTTAACATCTAAACCACTTGAACTAATTCATATGGACTTGTTTGGGCCAATAAGAACTGCTAGCTTAAGTGGTAGAAGATATGACTATGTGTTAGTGGATGATTTCTCTTGATTTACTTGGGTGTTCTTTCTTACGCATAAGAATGATGCTTTTGATGAGTTTCAGGCACTCTACATGAAGATAAAGCAAGATGGTAAGTTCAAGATCTCCAACATTCTTTCTGACCATGGTGGTGAATTTGACAATGCTAACTTTGATAACTTGTGTAGGGCCGAAGGGAGAAGTCACAGATTTTCATCACCAAGGACCCCTGAACAGAACGGGGTGGTTGAGAGAAGAAATAGAACACTCACAGAGATGGCTAGAACTATGCTCTCTGAAAAGCAACTACCAAAGAGGTTTTAGGCAGAAGTGATAAACACAGCATGTTACATAATCAACTGCACAATGGTAAGGCCTTTCACCAAACAGACTCCCTATGAGATGCCCAAAGGTAAAAAGCCCTCTCTTCATCACATGAAAGTTTTTGGATCAAAGTGCTTCATCCATAACAATGACAAAAGGGAATTAGATAAGTTTGAGCCCAAAAGTGATGAAGGCATATTTCTTGGTTATTATGATAGATCTAGGGCTTATAGAATCTACAATCTTAAGAGTTTAAGTGTGGAAGAATCACCCCATGTCACATTTGATGAAGCTGATAATGACAAGTCTTGCAGGAAAGATGATGGTGGGGAGTTCTTAGATACAAAGGAAAACATGATCTTCCACAAGAGGAGACAAGAAGAAACGATAAGTAGGGAGAATCAAGCAATGCAAAGGTCACGGCTACTGGTGAAGGTATCAATTCTTCTGATATTAGAGTGCATAAAGACCATCCTCTAGAAAATATCATTGGTAGCCTGCATGGTCTACCTAGAACAAGGTCACATTTCAGAATTGTTGAAGAATTGGATCAACTTACTCTTGTCTCCCAAATTGAACCAAAAAATGTTGACGAAGCTTTAAAGATGAAAAGTGAATAAATTCCATGCAAGATGAATTAAACCAGATTGAAAGAAATATTATTTGGCATCTTATTCCTAGACCCTCAACAAAATCTATCATAGGCACCAGATGGGTATTTAGGAACAAACTTAGTGAAGATGAAAAAATAATCATAAATAAGGCCAGATTGGTGGCTCAGGGTTACAATCAAGAATTTGGTGTAGATTTTGAAGAATCCTTTGCCCCAGTAACCAGACTAAAAGCCATTAGGATTTTGTTTGCTTTTGCTTGTTCACATAAATTTAAATTGCAACAAATGGATGTGAAAAGTACTTTCCTAAATGGCCTAATAAAAGAAGAAGTTTATGTGGAACAGCCCCCTGTTGATTTGTTTTGCTTCTCTTCTTCTTTTTGTTTTGATGTGTAATAAAGATGATAAGCAAAAATCAAAGATCTCAATCAACCTATGAACATGTGAACCATGAACCTAGGCAACCAGAACAAGCTCTAGCATGGGCATGCTATCTCAATCATCAAGCTAAACTAAGGGAATAAAGAAAAACACACGCCGGGCGTGGAGCAAGAGCAAATAAAAACACACCGCGAGGGTGGAGCAAATAAAGGAAATAAGAGATATGAGATGGAGAGAAAGCTAATGCCCAATACTAAGAAAGAACGTGATCGCCACCAAAGTAAACACAAGCCAGAGACTTGAAAATACCTTGGAAATAGGTGGATGAAGCACCCGCCCACGGGAGAGAGAAAACCAGTGAAATCTGCAGATCAACCGAATGTAACGGTCCAGACCCCGTGCGTCACAGAAATGTGACGGTCCCACGATGCACCGTTATAGAAGCCTGACGCGCCTACACAAGACCGTCAGAAAACCTGCAGTAATAGCTTATGAATTCTTTGAACTCCAACTCTTCCAGCCGGCCAGAAGACTTGGGCCTCGTGTAGTGAACCTGTAAACCTGCCAAAGAACGTGAAACACAAGAAAACAAACCCAAATTAGCCCTTTAAACAAGCATAGTATCAACTCTCAAAGAACTTAAGATCATGTAAAAGGAAAGGGAAGTACCGGAGAGTTTTGGTTTTTTAACCCCTCTGGGTGTTTTAAAAGATAGGAAGATATTTAGATGATGAAAACCAGGTGCAGAACGTGGAAACAAGGAGAGGGACAATGCCTATGATGAGAGGGAGGAGGAAGAACACAATATGCAATGATGAACTTTGAAACTCAATAGAACGAATACTCCCTTCACCGTGAAGCAGCTGGACGTGAAAGACAAGTCTCCTTGATTAATGTGGCTCCAGAATGCGGCATCACTTCGACGCGAACTCCAGATCTTCCTCTCTCGGGCCATGAAGTTAAGGGTGCTATTCATAGGCCCTAAAACTCTCCGGTCGAATAGAGGATAATCCAGCAAGAAAAAAGGATAACTCTTAGCAAATCCTTGAAGATAATATCACCAAGAGTCCATAGAATCAAACAGAAGGTTCTGAGGATCAGATTTGGAAGAGAAATCACCAATTCAAACTCTTATCTCGACCATGGAGTAGCAGAGAAAAGGCCTGAACTGCCAGGACTCTCTGTTGGATGTAACGGCTACTCGACAGACCGCCACATGCAAATAACGCGCCAGGGGAATACCGTTACATTTAACCTTATCTCAAAAGAGATAAGATCAACGGGAAGAAGATCAAACAAGTTGGACTCTGCAAGAAAAGTAACGGCCATGTCTGGATGCGTTGGAAGAAAGTGACGGCCGCACGACAGACGGTTAGATTCAATGGGTAGGCCAACGGATAAGCTGGAACAAAAGACCTTAAGTTGTAGGACTCTTCAAGAAGTAACGGCCATGGGACCATGCGTTTGAAGAAAATAACGCCCATGCAGAGGACCGTTAGAAACAATGAAGATCGTAATTAATTAAGAGCTTGCTAAGCTTCATCCAATGAAAAGCCACAAGGAACCACACTCAACCAAGGAGAGAAGACCCATAAAATGAGCTTCAAACCGACGAAGGAAAATCAATGAAGAGTGAACAACTTGGAGCATCACATGGATAGAACAAGGAGATGACCCAACTTATCGGTCATAAAATGGGTGTCAACAGATGCCCCTCCTTAACGTCCTCTTTGCAGGGGAGCGAGCGGAGGTGAAGCGAAAGCGAAATGGAACATGGAGATGAAGCGGAAGTGAAGCGGAGTGAACCAAAAAGTGGGCGTTAAGGTAAACGACACCCGTTCTTTACCAACAAGCGATAGGAATTTTCTGGAAAACTTCGAACTGATCACAAGGATAGAGCCAACCGAAGGATGCAAGTCTGGAGGAACTAACAACTAAGGAAAGGAAACACGGCTAGCCGCCGGAGGCAACGGAAAGGAAAGAGAACTGACTAAACTCCAGACAGGGATCTTCAGCCAACCAAATCAAGCGAGAGATCGAAGGAAACCTTTCTAATTCAGAGTGAAATGATTCTCCTTATTCGAGATTAAGAACACAGTTATTCACCATCATTGAGACACCTTGAACATATGAAGATCATGAATGCTCAAATATGCGGATGATGCATGATGGGATAAAAATAAAGAAATCATTAAAACGAATGCAAAGAAAATAATAAAATAACAAGATACTCGAGAATAATATTGCTAGACCGGAGAAATCAGGGTCAGGACACCATCTGTAACCACGGCGTGCAAGACAGAACCATCATCCCCAAATTTTTCCAACCTAACGGCCTATCCAACGATTAAACATGTGAACTTAGATCATCATTATTTTTGTTTAAGGGGAACATCAGATCCCAGAACACATGAATGACCAGCTGGTTCTCGAGATAATATATCATAGATAACATATAGTAATGCATTTAAGGGGCAAGGGAACGAGATACAATACCTGACTTACCTGCCTGACGAACGGCAAAGCATGTTGTTTATAACTTCATTCATAAGAAAGAGGTTAGCCAATAATAAATATGAGCATGAAATAAGGCATAACCATTCATACGTGTTAGAAGCATTAATAATACGTGCCATGGCAGAAAATGTGGTCATTCAATCATCAAATGGACCATTTTATTCATCAAGAAACTTGCAAGCTGTAACGGTCTGCAGAGAGGGCGTTATATGAAGTAACGGACCAGACTAGGGCCGTTATAGATTGGGCGGTTCATTTTCTTCAATGAAACAATTCAAATCCATGTAACGGTCAAAAGAGTACGCGTCAGAGAGTGTAACGGTCGGACGACAGACCGTCACATTTCCTGAGCGTTCAAAAAAAAAAACAAACCGAACGGTCACAGCCTCATTCATTCAACACTCAAGCAACCAAACGCCAAAAACGCTCTCCAAAACCTCAACGAGAGCCACCGGCGACCACCGTCAACCACCAAAGAGATGGCCGGCGACGAGGCTCCACAGCCACCGAAGAAGAGGGAGAGAGGGAAGAAGAAGGCGATACGCCGCCTCCACCGCCGGATAGAGCGGGAAGTGGAACGACGGCCGGAGGAAGAAAAAATGAGGAAGAAAGCTCCAAGGGTGGAAGCAGAGGCTCCAATGGCCGAGGAGGACCAAGGGGAAACCTTCCTGGACGAGGGAGAACCCAAGGAACAGGAGAAGAAGAGGAAGAGGGGCCAAGACCATGAGGTAGGCCTCCGCCCTAATTTTTTCAAATTTTTAATTTTTTTGTGTTTTTTGTATGAATGTATGTAGGAATGGGGGGTAGAAAATGGGTCTATGCACCCACTAGGATCATCTGTAGGCCTTTTGGCCAAAGTGGGAGAGCCACGGAATGCAAAGGAAAAATGCCCTCTAGCAGGGAATGTGACGGTCCTTCCAGTGACCGTCACACACCTAACGCATCACTCTAGGTGCGTTAGAGAAATGTGACGCCCATTACCAGGGCCGTTACATGCACCAGAGGCTAGAACTATTTTTAGGTTTTCAATTATTCAGTTTTTTGTTTTGTTTTTATTTTATGAATGCTATGCAATGATTTTTATGATGCATTTGACTGACTTATGATCTAAATGGATGCAGGGAAAGAGACGGACGAGGATCTCCTGGCTTCAGATCCGGGCGGTGTACCAGGCACTGCCCGATTACCAGAGAGAGAGACTAGCCGGGATGGGATTCGCCGAGGTGCTGAGCATCGAGGTGACCAGAATGGACACGCCTCTGCTGTACGCCTTGCACGAGAGGTGGGATCCGATTAGCAGAGCATTCATCTTCCCGTGGGGTCACATGATCCCCACGCTAGAAGACATGGCGAGGATTGCCGGGCTGCGAGTACATGGAGCCGCAGTGACAGGATGGACCTACCGAGACTACCGAGAGATGGCCCAGGAGCTGCTGGGGTTAGATTTGATCAGACCGGGGCAGACGTCATCCCAGCTCTCACGATCAGTACTGCAGGAGAGCTTAGGACTGAGGGGAGCGGCGATAGCCGTGGGCGAGCTACCAGAGGAGCATCTGGGTAGAGTGATTGACCAGGTGCGCCCACGAGTGGCGGCAGAGGCTGGACCAGAGGGAGATCGCACCCTGAGGCGCTTCCTGATGCTACTGTTCGGGAAGCTCCTGTTCGCGACTCGGGCAGATGTGATCAGCTTCCGGCTGCTGCCGATGATCGAGGATTTGGCCAGAGTTGGAAAGTACGCCTGGGGAGCGGCAGTCTTGGCCTTCCTGTTCGAGTCCCTCAGCACGACGGACAGACAGACATTGCTGGGCGGCTTCTCGCCTTTTCTATAGGTAAATGCAATTTAAATGATTCTATTATGATTTTATGCAAATGTTTATGAAAATGATTATGCAGTTGACTGACTTAACTTCTAAATGCAGTTCTGGAGCTACATGTACCTCCCGGGCATAGGACGGAGAACTCTACTCCACACCGGCCGCATCCCGATCGCGAGGCGATGGGTGGTTGCAAGGGACCCGGGGTCGATCATCAGATTGACCCGGGCGATCCAGGACTAGTTGGATTCCTTCCCGTACACGGCGGTAAGCCCGAACTCAAAAAAATGCTTTCTAAATGATTTTGAATATTTCTATATGCTTCTATATGATGATTTGATTCATGCTTTTAGGTGAGATGGACCCCGTACAGAGGCGAGAGCTTCGAGGGACAGCCATGGGTGGAGGCAGCCCTTTCGTACCGGGGACGAGACATATGGTTGCACTGCATCCATATCATCGAGCCTCTCCACTACCGGCTGATTCTGAGGACTCGGGGACTACACCAGCCTGAGGTGACCTTTCCACGCCACAGCGACGACTGCCCAGGGAAGTCAGCGAAGGGAATTAGTGGTGACATAGATTGGTGCGCCCGGAAGGCGAAGTACGTCCACGACTGGAACAAGCGGGGTAGAGCAGTGAAGGAGCGGGACGAGAGCGATGAGGCATACTTGAAAGCCTTTGCTCGACTGTACGGGGACCGGGTGTATCGAGGTACTCGACGACCGGTATGCAATAAAACCCTATACTCTGAATGCTCTTTTATGAAAATTTTATTCGATATGCACTGACTCATATACTTTCTAAATGCAGCTAGACCTCGAGGGAAGGATAGCCGAGCTCGAGGGGCTACTCCACGCCACCGTCCAGCAGCGGGACGAGTACCAGACCGCTTTGGAGCTCTTGGTAAGACTCTAAAAACCTTGGACCTAAATGATTATGTTTATGATTATGATGCGAATGCGATGGACTGACCAATGATTTCTAAATGCAGCGGGCTGAGGGAGCCCAAAGAGCCGGACCGGATGCACCTTCGTCGTCCTCATAGCCTACCGGTGATAGAGCTGAGCGAGATGCCGAGTTTGCCCGAGCGGTTGCCCGGGCCGAGGAGGCGGAGGCCACCCTCGCGGAGCGGGTAAGATGCTAAATGCTTATGCAAATTAAATGCTTATGTTTTATGCAAATTCTCATGTTTATGCGACTAACTATATGCAATGCAAACTATAGGCGAGAGAGCTAGCCGTAGTAGTGGCCGAAGTGAAGCTGGTCCGAACGGAGGCAGAGCGGAACCGGGCTGAGGCAGAGGTCCTCCAAGCAGAGGTGGAGCGACTCCGGGTCGGGACCGCAGACTTGGATCGCTACCGGACTGAGGCACGGGATACGCGGCGTCAGATTTTGAGTTGAAGATCGAGCTGCGGACGATGGAGCGGACGGTGAGAATGATAGGCCGGCGGTCAGAGCAGAATGCTTCCCAGAGCAGGGCACAGAGGAGCACCGCCCCGAGCGGATCGGTAGCCGACTTCCTCGTTAGCTCCTCCGGTCAGCGAAGGAATGAGAGGGCAGAGAGGGGTCAACAGGAGGAGAGTGCCTCCATAGAGCCACCTGCGAGGAGACCCGAGGGAGGAGATGATGATGGCGGCCCGGCGGATAAGCCGGCCGAGTGATGCATGTTTTTCTTTTGTTTTACTTGTACATGACTTATATGAAAATGAAATGAAAATGTGAATCTTTTTTGTGTTTTGTCATGACTTGTATGTGAATGAATGAATGTGCATGCAAACAGGTGATCATGTGAAAATGAATGGGAATGAATGCAAGGAAATGCAGGAAATGCATGTGGATGTGTGAAAGAATTGTGTGGATGAAACGTGATATGTGAGATGGACAGGATGAACGGAAGTATGTAAGACCGCCAGGTCTAAAACAGAGGCAGGAAGGAATAGTTCAATCACAGTAGTAGACAATGTAACGGTCTAGATCCAAACCGTCAGGACCAAGTGACGCATCAAGTGACGGTCGTCAAAGGGGACAGAGGTCAATTTTGCAGAACTGAGCAGCAGAGAATATAACGGCCTATATCCAGTGCGTTAGAAAGATGTAACGGCTAAGTGCTAGACCGTTAGATTTGACAAAACAAGATCGAACTATGAATGTATAGACCTCATCCAAGTGATGTATAGATGATGTATAGACTTCGTTTTAGCCAAAGAATGCTCAGACTTGAAGGGTGTATGGACTTTGGGCAAGGAATGTACAGACTTGATTGTACACACTTGGATGAAGAACGTACAGACTTGGGTCAAGAATGTACACACTTGGATGAAGAATGTACAGACTTGGGGAATGTACACACTTGGATGAAGAACGTACAGACTTGGGGAACGTACACACTTGGATGAAGAATGTACAGACTTGGGGAATGTACACACTTGGATGAAGAATGTACAGACTTGGGGAACGTACACACTTGGATGAAGAATGTACAGACTTGGGGAATGTATGGACTGTATAGATTTCAACAAATGTATGGACTTGAGGCTTGTATAGACTTCAACAAATGTATGGACTTGGACAATGTATAGACTTCAACAAATGTATGGACTTGGACAATGTATAGACGAGGATGACGAATGGGATGTACAGACTTCACCAAATGTGCAGGAAATGTGACGATTCAAGCGCAGTGCGTCAGAGATAGATAACGGTCAGGAGCAAGACCGTTGAGCATGATTTAGCCGAGGAGAAACCAAAACTGATTAGTAGAGAATGTAACGGCTTGGAGAGAACGCGTTAGAAAATATAACGGACTGATGCCAGACCGTCAAGCTTGACAGAACGAGTTTGAACTAAATTGAACCCACAGGAAATGTGACGGCCCAGAGCTGGCGCGTCATAAAAAAGTGACGGTCTAGCGACAGACCGTTATAGAATGAATTGTACTCCGAGACGGATTGAGCCGCAAGGGGCAAAACCTGAGATAAGAAGCCTTAAATCCGTTCTAGACTCCTCCCAGACTTAAGATAAAGCCTTCCAATCTGAATCTTATCACTTTAAAGCCTAAACCAAACCTTTAAAACTTGAAAACCTAGCCAAAATCGCATCTTGCTGAATTCTCTACTAGAAAGCTGAAAAACCCCTCCTAAGAGTAGGAAATAAGATGAAGAGAAGCCTTGAGGTGATGGCTGTGGAAGAGAAGATCTATACCGGACCCAAAGCTGCAAGAAAGGAGTATGGAGAGCTACAAAGGCTGGCCTCAATTCCCAAGCATCTAAGCTCGAATGCTCAAAGAGTGGTAAGCTCCCATAACTTAACCAAGTTTAGAAATTTCTGCACCTCATCTTCTTTCTCATGAGTTTCTTTTTTCTTCTTAGCCCCTTCTCGGTCCAAGATGATATTCTAACCTGAAGTGGGTGGCTCCCATGGTAAAGGCACTCCCTTTAGAGGTTACCTCAATTCTTAAAGCGTGGCACCTTCAACCTCTCTTGGTCTTAGGCAAGAACTTCCAGAAATTGGTATTAGATTGGCCTAGTATTTCAGCCCTCATAGAATTGTGACATCCACAAACACAGACCTTCATCTTCCCTTCCTTCGAAGTAACAATCCTATTAGAGGAGGTAGAAACCTACCTAGCCCTTCCTAAGACTAAGGCGGGGGATGAAGACCTAGTTTGCTACACGGTTGAGCCTATTGACCCGTCCTTGATCTTGAGTGATTTCATCCATAATCCAAAGGACGTGAGGACCATGATCAGCCCACACCACATACACTTGATACCCTTGGCACAGTGGATAGTGTCTCATTGCAAAAATAAGTGGGAGAGACATGAAGCAATAGCCAAGGCGGTGGCGGTTTGCTTATGCGGAGTTTTCCTTTTCACCACGACCGACCACCTTTTAGACACCCAAAATCTCAGCATAATCAGTGGGTTGTGGCGAGGAATGTCCATCTCTCAAGCGATCCTCTCATATCTCTATGAAGGACTAAGCTCGGCTTGCCTAGGAGGACCCTTATTCGGTTCCATGATACTCCTTGAGTGTTGGATGGGAGTGAGAATCAAATTCCAACCAAAGGAAGACATAACTTCTGCTAGCCGGATCTTCGGGAGCCACCCTCTTTTCTTCATTGGAGAGGCATCTGGATTTTCTTCACATGTTGAATGCAAGATGGCGGACAAGAAAACTTGGGATGAATGGCGCCTCTTCTTCAACACCTTTCCAATAGACAAGTTCATCATGCGACCAAGAATCCTTCGGAGCACTCTTCTAAGAATACCGCGGCGTCAAGGCCTGGACCTCCAGCTAGTGGGAAATACTACCATGGCGACCTACAACCCACACCGATGCCACCTCCAGATCGGGCTACCTCGGACTGAAGTTCCTGCACTATCATACTACCCTCCCCTTCTACCTAGGAAGATGGGGGCCGAGGAAGATGAGAGAGCAGTCCGGAACGCGCTGACCATGTGGGAGATCAGCAAGGTGCGTCCGTGGCAAGAAAAAGTGGAAGAGAACGACGAAGCACGCCGCGGCTACGTGAAAGAGTTGAGGAAGATCCGCCCTCTTACGGATAAGAAACTAAATGTAGCTTGATTTTCTTTTTGAACGATGTAATTGACAATTAGAGTTGGAATTTTTATCAATCTCATGTTGCATTAAGTTCATTTGAATAAGATGGGATTGCCTTAGTTGAAGGGACATGATGTTGGGTTCGGTGCTAGTATTCAGAGGGGGGGGTGAATGAATATAGCCTATAAAAACTTTCACCCAATATAAAATTTCGCTCAAAAAGGAACTATGATGCTAACTAGATAGATTTACCAAATCTGAAAGCTAATTAACTATTCTGTTCTACCAGTTAGCAGACACAAGGAGCGCCCCTATGCATTCATCTAGCGGAAGCACAAATGAACAAATCAAACCACAATGCACAAGGGTTTTTTAGGTGGTTCGGTCCAGCAGACCTACATCCACCCCACACTCAACCCGAGTGTGGCTTCCTGCTGACTCACAGCTTGAACAGCTGGGCATCACAGCTTGCCATACATCCGCTGGGCAACACAGCTTGCCAACCGCTGAGCATCACAGCTTGCTTCCGCTGGGCAATACAGCTTAGCCATCGCTGACTCACAGCTTGAACCCGCTGGGGAATACAGCTTAACCCGTCCGAGACCAAGTCTCGCCAGCTGAGGATTACAGCTTTACCTGTCCAGTGGAAACCTCCACAGCCCGCTGAGCTACACAGCTTGCTGTCCAGAGGTAGCACCTCTGCAAACCGCTGACAAACAGCTTGAAGAAATGTATAAAGGAAAATGAAAATAGAACAAGACAGCAACGGAAAGCTGAAGCAATAAAGCAAAAAATATAGCTCTAACAATGAGCAACCTCAGATCTGGTTTTGAACCAAAGATCTGAGGAACGAACTCCTTCTCTCTCTCTCTTCTTCTTCTTCTCTTCACACTCTTCTCGAGCTCTCTGCCTCTCTTCTTTTTCTCTTCTGCTTCTTCCCTCTTTCTTTTCTTCTTCTTCTCTTTTCTCTGGATCGAACAGCTCTCTATTCTTTCTCTCCGCTTCTGCTCTTCTGCTTCGATCTGGATCGTGGCTCTCTGTTCTTTTTCTCTCGCCAACTCGATCAACCTTCTTCTATGGAAGAAGGCTCATATATATAGCAGCAGCCAGCAGGAGGGCAGCACTAGGCGTGTGTGTCCTCCGCATTTCCCGCCCAGATATTTGGCCATGTGTCAGCATTCTGTCAGTCCTTCAACCTCGGATCACGTGCCCTCCTTAAGCTTCACGATCAAAGCACTTGTTAAACAGAGTATCGGATAAGTCATCAGTTTAAAGAACAACTCTGTATAGACTTACCAGAAGAACAGCGTTTTAGAAGAAACCTGGACGAGGTTAGAACGAAACAACACGAAGATAGAAATAACAAAGAAGACTCAGACGCAGAGACAGCACGAAGTGAAACGAGAACGACACGAGGTGCAGAGGTGACAGAAACACACACTACACAGAGAACAACACGAAGACAAAATAGAAACCAACACGAAGTGTGGTTTCAACATACGAAAGACACGAGGTCTAGGAAGAACAACACGAAGACATAATACGGAAATGACACGAAGTGAAATAAGAACGACACGAAGTGTAGTAGTGATAGAAACACACACTACACAGAGAACGACACGAAGTGGCACAGAAAGCAACACGAGGTGCTGCGATGTCCTGCACGCAATAGAACAAAAATGACACGAAGATGATGAAAATGACACGAGGTGAAGTCACAAAGTGACAAAGACACGAGGTGTAGGAAACACGACACGAAGACATGAAACAACACGGAGACGAAACAGTAACCGACACGAGTTGAAAACAACACGAAGACGAAAACTGAAATCGACACGGGTTGAAAACAACACGAAGATGAAAACTGAAATCGACACGAGTTGAAAACAACACGCAGACGAAAGATAAGTAAAACGACATGAAGTCAAAGAAACAACAGTAACCGACACGAAGTGTGGTTACTAAACAGGAACGACACGAGGTCTACAGGGAAACGACTCGAAGTTCATCAGAACTATTCGAGCTGCCTCAGAAACACGACACGAAGTTAAGTGAGAACAGCACGAGGTGAAACGACACGGGCTGACCACAACAAGGATACAACATGAAGTCATAAAAACAGAAACAACACGAAGTATAACCTCATACAAGTTTTTTCCTGTCAAGCATGGAAATCAACACGAAGTGTCGTAAGCTCAGACGACACGAAATCTTTTCGTGTTGGTGAGGGGAAACAACACGAAGTGTGACTCAAGTGGCACTGAAAGTAACACGAGGTGAGACTTCACGCTGTACAGACTTGGACTTTGTATATGAAGTGCGCTGTACAGACTTTGACGAAGCAGAAGGCTGTATAGACTTGGAGACCCAAAGCCATTGTATAGACTTTGATGCCCAAAGGCGATGAACAGTGAAACAGTGTATATACTTCAAGTAAAGACCAATGTGTAGACTTGAAGATTGAAGGCGATGTACAGACTTTGATGCCCAACACCAATGTATAGACTTAGGAGCATATGACACGGCTGTACAGACTTCGCCTAAGACGTTGTACACACTTAGCCTAAGACAATGCATAAACTGACGTTGTATATACTTAGCCAATGCAGACCAGTCCGATGTATAGACTTTAAAGAAATGCATGCTACAGTGCAATGTTTAGACATGCTATAAGACGCAGAATGAGACGCTGAAGTCTGTATAGACTTCACCAAGACACTGCATAACACTATGATGCACAATGTATAGACTATGCACATAACAGAAGTCTAACACAAACAATATATCAGTCATACACATGCATTCTCCATCTAATATACCAATCACAATCATGAAGCTATCATCAAAACACAATGTCGTCAAAACACTCATGGTGTTGTTATCATCAAAACACAACAGCATTGCTATCATCAAATCAACATAGCACATGCTTGTGCCTAGGGGGCACAACATTCTCCCCCTTTTTGATGATGGCAACACACTGTGACAGTGAGTCACACACAAATTTTTCTCCCCCTTTGACATGATCAAAAAGAGAAAAATAGTAAAAAATATGAGTGTAAAGTGCAATATGCATACAAATTCCTCTAGAACATTCTCCCCCTGAATGTAAGACTCCCCTGAATTATTTCTCCCCCTAAATAAAAGCTCCCCCTTTGAGAAGGAATATGAACAGATAACCAAGGTAGAAAAGGTAGGAGGGTCACTAGACAACAGCTGAATCATTGGTTCAGAGAATAAGCCTGATTATAAACAATAGTTAAAGTATAAGAATCATCAACATACAATTTTCAAAATTTTAGGTTTAACAGTGATAAATCTAGAGTAAAGAACCTGACCCCTGAAAAAGAGTTTATTGATTCCATTTATAGCAATGAATCTAGGGCACATGGTATTAATAGATAAGTCTGAAATAATACCCTTTTGTGTCTAAACATGGAAGTTCAAGAAAGGCAACTTGAATATGTATTAATAAAAATAATTTTCACTCATAGACTTTTGATTTTCAAAGGGTTACAGCAGTTTGATTTTCATTTTTCAATTTCGGAACCTGAACTAAGTGAATAGACCTGTGGCATTTATGCTGTTGACATTAGGTGTACACCTTGATCAGAGGCAAGTACCCCTAGTTACTAGGCATAAACTACTAGGCCTATTTCAGATCAAAACCCACAAAGAATAGTCTTCACTTTTGACATTAAGGGTATACCTTGATTAGAGGCCAGTACCCTCAGTTACTTGGTGAGGACTCCCCCTATAGATTTGACCCTATGAACAGAGATAGTCTAAAGCACTTCATGACATGTGAATTTTCCTACTTCTTTGGAGGAGTTCACAGTTTCTCAGTGCAATTAACCATTGCTCTGTCATAATGTTCAGTTCTTAACATTAATGATCTTATTTACTGCTGCCCTTAATTCTTTTAGAGTGATTGTTTGAAAAATATTACACACTCTTGTTCACCTGTTCTAGACATTTCCAGATTAACACATTTAGGCATTAAAAAAAACTTTTTCTAATCTTACCATGAGACAAAGATTAAGAGCTATAAAAGTTTTCTTTTATCTCAAATTCTTAAGGCAGACATTTGACTCTTCAATTTATAAAGGTTAAACCTTTAGTTCTTTTCAATTTGTGAGAGAGATTCTTATAAAATAACAATTGAAATAATCACAACTCAACGTACTGAACCAGAACCAGAATAGTTGTTCAGAGAAGGTTAAGGAAATGATAGCACTAGGCATTGAGTTCCTGGAGCACCTGATGTCAAAAGATATGAAAGAACTAGATGGGGACAGTGAGAAGTAGCAAGGATTCAATGAATTGACCAGAAAAACTCTCAGCTCCCCCTGACATCATGATGCAAGGATATGCTATGCACTAGACTGTTCTACATGCAGACTATGCAACAATGATATATGAGGTAAGTATGCAATCAATTCAAGTTTATGCATCCAAGTCATGCACATTTTTATCCTTTTTCAGATTTTTCAAAAATATGATGCAGTACACTGTTCTACATGAGGACTAGACCCTTGGTACTTGGCAGAGAACCTGGTCTCAAGGACCATCTCACACATAGTAAGAACCTCCAGGCAGATTTCCCTGCCTTTTAGTAGCTTACCATTTGATATACCAGGGTTATGCAAGACAATGCAACATAAAGCTGTCCTACATGCATTGAACAACTTCAATGACAGTCATGCAAATGATGTATGCAGACATAAGACACATGCATAGACTGTGTACACTAAATGAACCATTCACACTTAGTCCAAGTATGCATTCAAATACAAGCATGCAGTGCATTAACACAAAGCATATATAGTACATCAACTGAATATGCTTAGCGAAGCATTCAATTTCAGTTCAACATATAGCAAGAGAAGAGCATCAGATATATGCAGAAATGAATTCAATAGCTGAGTCTGGAATACATACTGATCAGCTAGACATGGAGAGATCATCAACAATCAATCAAGCAAATCAACAATTTCAGATGATGAATTTAAAACAAAGTTCATAACTAACCTGAAGAGTTGAATCATGGGGTTTCCATTTGAGTGCCTTGGTTTGTTAACCCCTGTTTATTCTTTGACCCAAGGCACACCTGCAACATTATGATCATTTTGATCCTGCAGGGACCCAAGCAGCTTTGGGTCCTGCACTACCCCTATCAGGTGTTCTAAACATTCTTTTTGCAACATTATCATCAAATTCCATAAAAGAACAATCAGACATAGAATGTCCAAAATTTTCACAATAATGACATGAAACAACAGATTGTCTGGTCCTATGATGCTTATCAAAAGAAGCATGAGACCTATGAGATTGAGCATGAGTTGTTCTGTTGTTTACATGAACATTCTGTTTCTTATTCTTCTTCATCCAGCATTCAGCAAATTTGTGACCTGATTTATCACAATTAAAGCATGAAAAGTTCACAGGTCGTTTTGCAGAGAATTTAACAATATGACTTACTTGGGCATGCCAACAGTCCTTGATTGTATGGCCATGCCTCCCACATTCAAAACATACAGAATTCTTTTGAACATGCCAACAGTCCTTGACTGTGTGGCCATGCTTTCCACATTCGAAGCATGCTGGGGTTCTTTTACCAGAGGTAGTTTTATTTGAAGGGAAATTTACAGATTTTAAATTGACTTTCTTTCCCTAGGCATGCCAGCAATTTTCAACCATGTGGCCCAATTTTCCACAATGAAAACATTGAATGTTCTTTTTATAAAATGCATGATTTTTAGCATGGAATAGTTTATCATACATTTTAACAGCAGATAGATCATCTAATTTCATTTGTCTACAATCATGCATGAGATGACCTATTTTATGACAATAAAAACATTGATGCCTTTTGGTGTGAGCAGAAAAAGGTTTCTTCACAGAAGGCTTCCTAGCATGAATTCTATCATACTTCAATTCTTCCTTCTTCATCACAAAACAATCAGCCATCTCATGGCCAAACTTTCCACAGTAAAAGTATTTGACATTTTTGGTACTAGATTTGTTGGGCTGAACTTTCTTAGCATGCTGATCGTTATCATTCTTTTTCAAAACTTTTCTTTTCTCCTTTGTTTTCTTATTTTCCTGATTAGCATGCATATTAGAAGAAAAAGCTGAAGTGCTAGCTAACTCAGAGCTACGCACAAAAGTTGTATGCTGTCTTTTTCTCTCTTCCTGTTTACTGCCTTCATGAGAGACTTTCTTCTTAGTGACAGCCTTTGGATTTTCTTTGTTCTTAAATGACTCAGACAGAGAATTGTTCAATTCAGTGATTTCATTTTTGAGAGAGGAAATGAGTATTTCAGAATCTGTGATCTTTTCATTAAGTAAGACATTAATGGCTTTATAGCTATCAATCTCTTCTATTAATGTACTCACTCTCTCACATTCATTTTCACCTGAACTCTTCCCTTTTTCCAGCATTAAAAGTCTAACAGACATAGCAGAATTAAGCAGCTTCAGTTCTTCATTCTCCTTTTTAGTTTGTTCATTCTGAACCAGTTCATTAGTTAAGATTTGATCATTTCCTAATGAGTTCAGCTTATTTTCTAGTTCAAATATCTTATCGGTGAGTTCCTGATTTTTATTTTCCAAAACAGAGATTTGTTCCTTACTCTTATCAACATTTGCTAAGCAGATATCATGAGATGTTTTTAGTCTTTGATAGTTTTCACAGGGAATATTAGAATTTATCTGTTCACATCTCTTTTTTAACCTTCTATTTTCAGATTTTAATTTCTTGGATACTTTGAACAAATCTTCATACATCACTATCAGTTCATCGAAAGAGTATCCATCTGATTCAGATTCAGAATTTACCTTGGATGAGGATTCCTCATCATCCCGGTTGGCCATTAAGCATATTGACTTTCTTCCTTCTCTATCAATGTCCGAGGTGTTCCCTTTGAGTTTCAATACCTCTGGACAATCATCCTTCGTGTGACCAGCCTTCCTGCATTTGTAGCAAACATTAGTGTCAGCAATCTTGGCAGGATTAGAGTTATACCTTGTTTGCTGGTTGCCACCATCAAGCTTTCCTTCTCTCGTTCTCAGAAATTTCCTGAAATTACTAATCACCATTCCCATGTAGTCTTCATCAATTTCAGACCGCGAGAGGCTACTTTTCTCGCTTGATGATCCACTGTGGCTGGATCTGTTTGCTTTGCTGGAGCTAGCCTTCAGCACGATTGGCTCCATTGCAAACAATCTGAAAGCTCAGAACAAACTGAAGCACCTAAACCAAATAAGCAAGACAAAGCACTAAGACGGAGAATCAAAGCTACGAACACAGAAAGCACACTCTGAAAAGCACCAAACAAACCAGCAGGATCCTCTGCAGATTGTTAGATCTGATAGATCATAGACCCGCTCTGATACCAATTGTTGGGTTCGGTGCTAGTATTCAGAGGGGGGGGTGAATGAATATAGCCTATAAAAACTTTCACCCAATATAAAATTTCGGTCAAAAAGGAACTATGATGCTAACTAGACAAATTTACCAAATCTGAAAGCTAATTAACTATTCTGTTCTACCAGTTAGCAGACACAAGGAGTGCCCCTATGCATTCATCTAGCAGAAGCACAAATGAACAAATCAAACCACAATCCACAAGGGTTTTTTAAGTGGTTCGGTCCAGCAGACCTACATCCACCCCACACTCAACCCGAGTGTGGCTTCCTGCTGACTCACAGCTTGAACAGTTGGGCATCACAGCTTGCCATACATCTGCTGGGCAACACAGCTTGCCAATTGCTGAGCATCACAGCTTGCTTCCACTGGGCAATACAGCTTAGCCATCGCTGACTCACAGCTTGAACCCGCTGGGGAATACAGCTTAACCCGTCCGAGACCAAGTCTCGCCAACTGAGGATTACAGCTTTACCTGTCTAGTGGAAACCTCCACTACCCGCTGAGCTACACAGCTTGCTGTCCAGAGGCAGCACCTCTGCAAACCGCTGACAAACAGCTTGAAGAAATGTATAAAGGAAAATAAAAATAGAACAAGACAGCAACGGAAAGCTGAAGCAATAAAGCAAAAAATATAGCTCTAACAATGAGCAACCTCAGATCTGGTTTTGAACCAAAGATCTGAGGAACGAACTCCTTCTCTCTCTCTCTTCTTCTTCTTCTCTTCACACTCTTCTCGAGCTCTCTGCCTCTCTTCTTTTTCTCTTCTGCTTCTTCCCTCTTTCTTTTCTTCTTCTTCTCTTTTCTCTAGATCGAACAGCTCTCTATTCTTTCTCTCTGCTTCTGCTCTTCTGCTTCGATCTAGATCGTGGCTCTCTGTTCTTTTTCTCTCGCCAACTCGATCAACCTTCTTCTGTGGAAGAAGGCTCATATATATAGCAGCAGCCAGCAGGAGGGCAGCACTGGGCGTGTGTGTCCTCCGCATTTCCCGCCCAGATATTTGGCCACGTGTCAGCATTCTGTCAGTCCTTCAACCTCGGATCACGTGCCCTCCTTAAGCTTCACGATCAAAGCACCTATTAAACAGAGTATCGGATAAGTCATCAGTTTAAAGAACAACTCTGTATAGACTTATCAGAAGAACAGCGTTTTAGAAGAAACCTGGACGAGGTTAGAACGAAACAACACGAAGATAGAAATAACAAAGAAGACTCAGACGCAGAGACAGCACGAAGTGAAACGAGAACGACACGAGGTGCAGAGGTGACAGAAACACACACTACACAGAGAACAACACGAAGACAAAACAGAAACCAACACGAAGTGTGGTTTCAACATACGAAAGACACGAGGTCTAGGAAGAACAACACGAAGACATAATATGGAAACGACACGAAGTGAAATAAGAACGACACGAAGTGTAGTAGTGACAGAAACACACACTACACAGAGAACGACACGAAGTGGCACAGAAAGCAACACGAGGTGCTGCGATGTCCTGCACGCAATAGAACAAAAACGACACGAAGACGATGAAAATGACACGAGGTGAAGTCACAAAGCGACAAAGACACGAGGTGTAGGAAACACGACACGAAGACATGAAACAACACGGAGACGAAACAGTAACCGACACGAGTTGAAAATAACACGAAGATGAAAACTGAAATCGACACGGGTTGAAAACAACACGAAGACAAAAACTGAAATCGACACGGGTTGAAAACAACACGAAGATGAAAGACAAGGAAAACGACACGAATTCAAAGAAACAACAGTAACCGACACGGAGTGTGGTTACTAAACAGGAACGATACGAGGTCTACAGGGAAACGACTCGAAGTTCATCAGAACTATTCGAGCTGCCTCAGAAACACGACACGAAGTTAAGTGAGAACAGCACGAGGTGAAACGACACGGGCTGACCACAACAAGGATACAACACGAAGTCATAAAAATAGAAACGACACAAAGTATAACCTCATACAAGTTTTTTCCTGTCAAGCATGGAAATCAACACGAAGTGTCGTAATCTCAGACGACACGAAATCTTTTCATGTTAGTGAGGGGAAACAACACGAAGTGTGACTCAAGTGGCACTGAAAGCAACACGAGGTGAGACTTCACGCTGTACAGACTTGGACTTTGTATATGAAGTGCGTTGTACAGACTTTGACGAAGCAGAAGGCTGTATAGACTTGGAGACCCAAAGCCATTGTATAGACTTTGATGCCCAAAGGCGATGAATAGTGAAACAGTGTATATACTTCAAGTAAAGACCAATGTGTAGACTTGAAGATTGAAGGCGATGTACAGACTTTGATGCCCAACACCAATGTATAGACTTAGGAGCATATGACACGGCTGTACAGACTTCGCCTAAGACGATGTACACACTTAGCCTAAGACAATGCATAAACTGACGTTGTATATACTTAGCCAATGTAGACCAGTCTGATGTATAGACTTTAAAGAAATGCATGCTACAGTGCAATGTATAGACATGCTATAAGACGCAGAATGAGACGCTGAAGTCTGTATAGACTTCACCAAGACACTGCATAACACTATGATGCACAATGTATAGACTATGCACATAACAGAAGTCTAACACAAACAATATATCAGTCATACACATGCATTCTCCATCTAATATACCAATCACAATCATGAAGCTATCATCAAAACACAATGTCATCAAAACACTCATGGTGTTGCTATCATCAAAACACAACAGCATTGCTATCATCAAATCAACATAGCACATGCTTGTGCCTAGGGGGCACAACACATGAACTTCGTGTTTTGATTTGGCTAGAATGCTCAGCAGAACAGAGCTTCTGGGGAATGTAACGGATTGGATCAGGGCCGTTAGAAGGATATAACGGTGGGGAGATAGGCCGTCAGAGTGTATACTCTGAGAACTAAATTCTCTGGAGGAAGTAACGGTCCAACGATGGACCGTTGGGAAGAATAACGGCCGTGCCCCAGGCCGTTAGAGAGAGAGCTGCTGAGAGAATCAAAGCCAACGTTCTGAAGGAAAGTAACGGTTTAATCAAAGACCGTTATATGAGTGTGGCGGTCCACTGATGGCGCGTTACAGACCTGAACCTGCATAGTTATGAGATTTCAGCTTTGTTCTTGATCCTGCGTTCTGCACACACTTAAGCGTGGAACAAGTTAGATCTGTTCTTAGACTCAACCCCTTGCGTTGAAGTAAGTTAGATAATGATCGTTCCTTGATATTTGGTCAAGGGGTGGAGCCTTATTAAATTGGCGGGAAAAAACATAATAGAACTGATGCATGCGATGCATATGATGGTATTTTTTTGGATTTTGGAAAATATTCAAATTTTTTGTGAGTTTTAGAAATATTTGATGTTTTTTGATTCCGAAATATATGATGTTTTTGGATTTTTGAAATATATGATGTTTTTGGATTTTGAAATATACGTTGTTTTTGGATTTTGAATTATATGTTATTTTTTTTTTGATTTTGAAACATATGTTATTTTTTGGATTTTAAAAATATATGTTGTTTTTGGATTTTGAAATATATGTTATTTTTGGATTTTGAAATATATGATGTTTTTGGATTTTGAAAACCAGTGCTTTGCCTTAGCAACGTGAGCCCTCCGTATCGTATTGAGAGTCCCGAGGTTGGCGTGCAATGAGGTGACAAAACCTGACCAAGGCCCAGATTTTCATGACGGTGTTTCTACCATGGCCATACCCAGGGTACTAGTTTCAATCCTGAAAAAGGAAAATAGAACACGGGGGTAAGCTTAGGCCAGACTTAGAAGCTTTTAGGACTTGAGTTCCTTTCCAGACAACCCATTAGAAATTTGGTCTGTTGCGCCGGGGCTTTGTGTCCATCATCGAACCTTAGTCCACTCTATGCATGCATGTGACTGGGCTCATTCGTCCCGCGGGGAACTGTACTGCCACTCTTGTCATGCCTAGATTCTTTTTCTTGCCTTTCTGGAGCTTTGGAATCATATTCAATAGACCATTGAGATGGTGCTTTTGATTTTGTCCTTTACTTTCTTTTTTCCTTGTTTCTTTGCTTGTGGCATCAGGTCATAACGGACTACCCATATTTGAGACCTCTTCTTGTCAGGGTGCCTGGATTGGTTGTCACCTCCTTATTCACTTCTTGCCCCTGGATTCAGCCGATGGAAGGAATGAACAGGGACTTCGACTTTCCCCCAAAGCATGGCCGAGGAGAAACGGTGTCTTTTAAAGCGGGAAACCTGACCAGGGATGTTGTGTAGTGTGTGGTTGCCTTACTCGGGACCCTCTTTAGAGAAATAGAGGAACATCTTGCTGCCGGGGTGGCACGGGTTAGACTCTAAGGAAAGGAACATTTAAGGTACAACCCATTCCACGGGTGAGAGAGCTCCTCACCTTCCGCGTTTACTAAGCGATAAGCATTCCCTGGATAAGCCTCTTTTACGACAAACGGCCCTTCCCAGTTAGGTTGTAATTTAGACCTAGGTCCTACAAACCGAATGAATTTGCATTTCAAAACCATATCACCTTTTTGAAATTTACGTTCAATTACCTTCTTTTGAAAATAACGCGAAACTCTCTTTTGATAAACGGATACATGATCGGCCGCGTTCATCCTCTTCTCATCTAAGAGTTCCAGCTGAACCAGCAACGCCTCTCGACGTTCATCGAGCTTAAGTTCCTTATCAAGCTGCACTCTGAGGGAAGGGATCAAGATCTCATATGGGAGCACCGCCTCCATCCCGTAGGTAAGACCATAGGGAGTTTGTCCCGTGGGAGTACGGACGGAGGTGCGGTAAGCCCACAGAGCTTCCACTAATCTTTCTGGCCAATCGAAAAACTTATGAGATTCGCATGTTTTCTTTATGATTTTAAGAAGGGTTTTATTAGTGGCCTCGGCTTGACCGTTGCCTTGAGGATAGTATGGAGATGAATGATGCAATGCAATATTGAACTTCTTACATAGGTACTTGAGCTCTTGGGAGACGAACTGGGGTCCGTTGTCGGTGATGATACTGCTTGGCACTCCGAACCGCGAGATGATATTCTTCATGATAAAGCGGCACACCATTGAAGCTTTGATCTTTATGTACACCTCGGCTTCGGCCCATTTGGTGAAGTACTCGGTGGCGGTAAGGATAAAGGATTTCCGCTTGATCTGAGAATTAAGATCACCGAGCGGGCCGACAACGTCGAAAGCCCACATAGAGAATGGCCAAGGAGCAAAGAGAGGATGGAGAGATGAAGCTGGAGCATGAATTTTATCAGCATGGAGTTGGCATTTAAGACACCTTCGGACATAGAGGGAGTAATCTTCCTCTATAGTGGGCCAGTAGTAGCCCTGCTTAAGGATCTTCTTCGCTAGAGCCTGGCCATTGACATGACCTCCACACTCACTAGAATGGGCTGCTTCAGTCACTTTCCAAGCCTCATCATCATCTAAGCATCTCATGAGCATTCCATTAGTAGCGCGCCTGTATAGTTCTCCTACAACAATGGTATACCTTGAGGCGACTCTTCTTATTGACTTGCGCTGCTCGGCGTTTGCCCCTTCTGGGAATGATCCTTCTTTACAAAACAACTCGATTTCGTGATACCAAGGCAATTCTTCTTCATCCAGAATCTCTTCTAGCTCTATTAAAGATACTTCCTTTAGATCTTCCTTCTCAGCCCTCGCCTCTACATCCTTCCTAAGGTTGACGAACCAAGGATCCTGAAGGGAGGGTGCATCCAGTCTCTGAATGACGATAGTCTCAGTGTTCCGACTGAGAGGGAAAGATAGAGAGGAAGCAAGAGAAGCTAGAGCATCGGCTAGAATATTCTGAGAGTGAGGAGTATGGATATAGATTAGCTTACGGAATTGCCTCGCCAGAAGCGTGACCAAATCTTGATATGGCTTGAGTTTGGGGTCACGAGTGCGGTAAGTGGACAGAACTTGCCGCAGGACGAGCTGAGAGTCTCCTATGATATTTAAATAGCGCGCACCTAGGAGATAAGCATGCTTCAGTCCAGCTAAGAGAGCCTCGTACTCAGCGATGTTGTTGGTAGCAGGAAATCGAAGTTGAGAAGCAAAAGGAATAGTCACTCCCTCTGGAGTGAGCAGAACAGCGCCGATCCCTCGGCCTTGAGAATTGAGCGCACCATCGAAGTGCAGAGACCAAAAGGGATGGTGGGTGAGTACAGAGAGATGCTCATCAGGGAAATCATCCTGAATGGAGTCAGTGTGAGGAATAGGAAGATGGGCAAGATGCTCAGCGATGGCGTATCCTTTGACCGCCTTCTAAACGACGAATGTGATATCGAATTGAGAGAGGAAGCTCTGCCAGCGAGCTAACCTACAAGAAAGGATAGGTCTCTCTAAGAGATAGCGAATCGGGTCCATTCTAGAGATCAACCTAACTGGGTGGGCAAGGAAACAATGTTTAAGCTTCTGAGATACCCATACTAAGGCAGCACAAGTCTTCTCCATAGCGGCGTATCTGGACTCAACTGGGTTAAATAACCGAGAGAGGTAATACGCAGCCCGCTCTTTCCCTTCATCATCCACTTGTGCTAAGACCGCACCTAGGGAGTCCTCAATAATCGAGATATATAGGATCAGGGGTTTCTCAGAGACAGGAGGTTGCAAAACCGGGGGATTGGATAGATATTCCTTTAAGTCCTCGTAGGCCTTCTGACAGTCTTGATTCCATTCAAACTTGACCCCCGCCTATTGACACCTGGAAAATGAACAAGGGTGAAAACATAATTGAAAAGAGGGTCGGACCAACAGTGAAAGACCAATGATGAAGCTCATCAACCGTCTACCTGGCTAAAACCCTTGTCGGCAAAGCTGATGCCCGGTGCCAATGTCACTCAGACGGCATCACTGATAAAGCAGCAGTCACTCGACTGATGAGACCTTCCAGCCCTTTAATGAGAGCTGTACTACCGTTTCGTCCAAGAATCCACGGATGATATGTCAGGGTAAGTCAGATGTCGGCTTACTGACAGATGTAATATGAGATGAAGATGAAGCCGGTACCGGCAGATGAAGATTGCAAAGGCTTTTGCAAAGTCAGAACACAAGAGGAATCGTCTCCACAGATTATCTACCCGGCTGAGGTCTTCCCAGATTAAAGCTGATGTCCGAGCTCGTCACCATTCAAGTGACGGTGTCGATAAGATAATACCCGGTTTTGTCACCATTCAGATGGCAATACCGATGAAACCCCTGTCTACGGACTGATGAAACCCTTGTCTACGGACTGATGAGACCCCTGTCTACGGACTGATGAAACCCTTGTCTACGGACGGATGAGACCCCTGTCTACGGACTTATGAAAACCTTAATAATGATACAAGCTGTGTCACCAATGGAAGACCCCTTTTGGGTAATGATGCCCTTGAAAGACCCAAATGGGCCTGTGAAAGTGGCTAAAAAGCTTTAATTGGGCCTGCAAAGGATGGCGCCGAGAGCCACTTGCCGAAGCCCAAAAGATGGCGCCGAGAGCCACTTGCCGAAGCCCAAAAGATGGCGCCGAGAGCCACTTGCCGAAGCCCAAAAGAGGGCACCGAGAGCCACTTGCAATCGCGCCGGGAAGCCCCATTTGGGGCGCGTCGAGATGAAGCCTGCTGAGAAGGAGGGAAACGGGTATAAAAACCCTCTCCCTTCGAACAGATGGATGCCTGGAGAGCGGACCAACTGAGGGGGGGGACGAATAGAAAAAGAGAGAGCCACCAAAAGAGAAGATAAGAGAAAAAGAGAAGATAGAAGAATAGAAAAAAAAGTAGAGAGAGAGTCTCCCTCGGCTGAGAGAAGAGAAGAAGTAGAAGAGAAAAGGAAGCAAGCTTCAGGTGGGCTGTCCCGGGGAGGGAGAGGAGTCAATGCTCCGCCCTCCCCACACTGTCTTTTCTTTCTATTGATGTAATCTAGCAAGTTTTCTTCTTGATTTATCAGACGTAGTTAGTGAGGTTTAGGTCTCGAGCTCCGTCTGTCTCTCCACTTTGCATTTCTCTTTTACAGTCAGTGTAAAGCTTCGAGCAATGTAATGAAATATCAATGAGACCCATTCGGGGATCTACTGATTAAGAGGTTTGCCCCCCTTTGGCTGAAATATCTGCTCTCCGCTCCCCCTCGTATGATCATCATTTATGAGAAATGGCTAATGGTTCATACGAACCTTCTCTGCAGAGGCGTAGGAACAGAACCCCTAACCTTATCTAATAGGTTACTGGGTTCTATCGCCTCCCCTCTTCTCGCCTCAATGGCAAATCCCTCGTGTCCGTGCGAGCTTTCTTACAAGGCCCCTCGAGCCTCCTCCTTGTGCCGTTCAGGACCAGAGACATCAATCTCTTGGATTCCTGAACTGCTGGCTATACGAGAGGACATGTCAGACCACTGCTATCCCTCGGATTCTAACGAATGACGATTTTGATCTCCCGACCCTCCATTCTAACCCCTTGGATGACTAGGGTCTGGAGTTTCGGTGATAAAGGTTCCTCCGTCACCGGTTTTTAGATGCCATTAGGTTCGTCCGGGGATCAGAGACAGTCATCTCTTGATCAACAGACGGCCGGCGGCAGAAATAAATGGAGTCTTCAAAGATCCAGATGATAGTCTCGATTCTCCGTCGATTCTACCTTCCAGATCCCCCTTGGCCCTTCCTAACAGAAGCATCCTTGAAACTCCCCTCCTGCATTTCAAATCCGGCTTCAATCACAGTCAGAAAGCCCAGGAATCCCAGAAACAGAGTACCGTTTGAGCTCTAAAAAACCCTGAAATCCTTCCGCAAATCCACCTTCTCGGCATGCAAAATTCCCCGCCGAGAGCTGTCCCGCCGAGAGACCCTCTCCCCCCAGCTAAACGACAAACCCTGCCATTCAAACCCTTTTCACGTGAGCCTCCATGCAAACCTCCCGGCGCCAGGCTCCCGGCGCGGCCAGGAGCGTGCCGGGAAGCTCCACGCCGAGACCCCTCCCCTATAGGCCTATCCAAACCCCTCCATGCAAGCCTCTCGGCGCCATCTTCTCGACGCGGCCAGGAGCGCGCCGGGAAGCCACCGTCGAGACCCCCTTTTTGAACCAATAAACCCCCGCCGAGAGGCCCTTTGGCTAGCCAAGAAACCACCGCCGAGACCCCCCTTTGGCCAACCAATAAACCTCCGCCGAGACCCTCCTCTGGCAGATAGAAAGCCATGCCGAGACCCACCTTCTTGGCCAATTGAAGTCCAGTCAGATGCTCTTCTCTGCACTACCATTTGTCAGCCTTCTGATCTCTTCAGACATAGGCCCCGGGGATGTTCAGAGATCGTCATGGATGCCTTGAGAAGACACAGTAATGGGGAAGACCTCCCCTACAGTCCTCATTCCCGATCCGGATTTCACCCTTATGAACCCAAAGGGCCATGTCGTTACATGAGTTCTGAGGGGCTTAAAGGGGATATTAATCGATGGTATAAATGCAAGCGATGTCCCGGGGCCCGGTGCCCATCCTCGTTCGGTCGTCATCCCGGCATTCCGTGGATGATGACCTATTCTCTCTTGGCATAATCCAAGTTGAGCGGACATGCTGCCGAAATTTATGCATATCCTATTGGGTAACTGTGATGTTCTCCCTCTCAACCCCGTCGGCCCACGGAGTTATGCCTTTGCATGCCCTTCGATGGTCCCTCGAAGGGGGATATAGATGTGCCATCGCACCCACATGAAGCGTGCCATGTCACGCCGGTCCCCACTCGGACTCCGAGCCAATTATGCCCGATCTTTTCCGGATCCTACTCTGCCACCGCATGGGTAGTTTCCTTTTCCCCACTTGGCATAGTTCAAGCTGGTGGGAATATGTCGTCGGAGCTATCCCCTAAGATAACGAACCCCTGCTTCGTCTAATCCATTTAGCGTCTTGCAAACGAATGAATTCCGTTTCTTTTGAGCATGCGGCGTTACCGATGTCCTCCTCCTATCTTAGCGTTTAATCAAGGGTTGTCCTCCTTAGGGAGGACGTAATTAACGTCATAGCGTTTAGGGTATGATGGATTTCTGGTCCCGACTCGGACTTCACAATCGACTGACCATGTCAGATCGAGCGCACAATAAAATTGTCACCCTGGTGACTGGCACGCCAATAAACCAACAAACGAATAAATCAATAAATAATAATTAGATAAGATCTAAATAAGAGGATAAATAAAAATCCGCATCCACAAGTCTGGCACACCCGGTGGGACTGAGTCTCCCTTCATCTTTACGCTAAAGTAGGAGGCCCAGCGGACCCCCCTCAAAATTCTGATTCTGTGTACTTTCCTTATTTTCAGGAATCTACAATGACAGCCGGAATCATGTCCGTTTGCTTCGACCAGCAGCCAATTGACATGCATGTGCGAGAAGGCTACCTGGCGGTACCTCTCGCATTCAGATCGATGCCGCCTGCCGTGGGGCTGCCCAACTGCTTGGGCGTCATCTTCACTGACCTTCTGCAGGTCGATGACAATGAGCAAGGCACTGCTGCAAGTGCCCCGGTGAAGATCACTGACCAGAAGAATATCTTACCAGAGAAAACGGTCCCCACGGCCGTCGCCTGCTACATCCATCATGTCCAAAAAAGGGGCCTGGTCCCTGCTGCTGCTCAGAAGGGGAGAAGAACCAACCGGAGGAGCCGGTATGATGCTGTTGACCGTCGTCTTTCCAACTCCGGAAAGACCATGATGATTGGAGGTGTCCGGGCAAACATGAATGGTCGCCCAAGGGAGGTCAAGCCGGATGTGATCATCCTGATGGTGCCCACTACCAACAGATTCCAGACTCTGGTCGTCAGGCAGGCAAATTGGGAGGCTGCTGAGAGGAAGCCGCTGGCGCCCAAGCCAGCGAAATACAAACAGGTCTGGCGACCGAAGAGGATTCAGAGCTGGGTTCCAGCTCGAGATGAGGAGAAGGCTGCTGAAGATGCTGTTGCCCGCTTCAGGGCAGAAAGCTGAAGAAGAGAGGGAAAAGAGACAAGAAATGCTGTTGCAGCTCGCCCCAAAGCCTGGGACAGAAGAAATGAGAGAAATGATGAAGAAAGAAATTTGACTGCTGCTCGCCCCATGATGAGGGGCAGAAGGGATGAGAGCAAGGAAGACCTTACTATCATCCGTCCCAGGGCTGGGGGCAGAAGATGGCAAAGAAAGAAATATGATGCTGCTGTCAACTGCTGCCGAAACGGCAATGTGGGAATGAGCGAACCAGTCACGGTCGCCATCCCAAGAAGACCGAGGGCCTGTGCCAGACAGGCCGCTTTGTTCAAATATTCCAAAGTCGAGCATTTGAATGCTCAGGTAATAAGACTGGCCTATCAGCAGAGAAGCCAGGAAAGACTAATGCTCCAACCTGAGCCACAGAGGCACAATTCTGAAGAGATGAAGCAGATAGTCCAAGACTACTTCCACTACCTGGGGAGCTCTGCCCTCGGTCAACAAAGACTATCCCATGCCTTGGGCACCAGAGGTGAAGAAAAAGAAGAAACACTTCGAGAAACGATGATCAGAGCCTCTTCCTCCGATTCAAATCACTATGAAGAAGGTCTCAGGGCCGGATATGACAAAGAAAACCTGTACCGGGAAGAAGCCAAAGAAAGAATATCGGTCTTTGACCGGCTCAAATATTCTGACCAAGTGAAAAGAAAGGTCTACAGGCGGAAAGAAAAAATGCAAATCTTCGCCTGCAACATGGCTGGACTTGCCAGGGGGCAAGATATACTACCAACTCGGCCGGATGAACTGCTCAGGTTGGCTACTAGACCTGGTCCTGTCACAAGAAGAGGCCAGGCCGCAAAAGATAAGATCAAAAAATATGATGAAGCCCGCAACATCACCACCATGACGGTCAATGTGGTGACGACAGAGGATGAGGACAATCCCCTTATTGATGATGCTGAAGGGACTTCTGAAGATATGCAAATCCCATAAGCCTTGGATCCTATGGTCCAGATGATGTTCAGAAGATACCAGCAGGAGATCAGTGCTCTCCGAAGGCAGCTCAATGAGAGACATGAAGCTACATCAGTCTCAAAGCAAGCTGAACCTGCGGGGCAGACATCCAGCTCAGCAGAGACGGCTATCCCAGCTAACCCTCTCCTAGCTGATAAGGGCAAAACACCGAGCCAACCTATTCCACAGCAAACAGCAGCTCAACCCTCTGTGTCTCAGACACAGCCTACCGCGCCCATCTTGCGCGCCACTGTGGTGACAACTCCTCACAGCCAGCAACAAGCTCACTTCTTTCCAGAAGACATAGATCCAGCTGTAGCCCACAAGCAGATGATTGAAAGAATTGTTGAAATGAAGCTGTCAGAAAAGACTGGTGGTGATGCTGGTACCTATGATGTGTACAAGGTACCGTATCCTCCCCAGTATGCTGCCAAGAGACTACCCCCAGGCGTCAGTAAGCCGCCGAAGTTCGAGAAATTTAATGGCCAAGGCTCCCCTAGGGAGCATATAGCCTACTACACTACAATCATGGGCGACCTAGCAGTCGATGAAGCTTATCTGCTCAAGTTCTTTGGCTCATCCCTCACTGGGTTGGCCTTTGAATGGTACTCAAGCCTCCCAGCTGGGTCAGTGGTGGATTGGCCTGATATGCAGAGAAAATTCCGCGACAGATTTCATGTCACGGAAAGGGAAATCACGATAGCAGAGCTATATGCAACCAGGCAGAAGCAAGATGAAACTGCACTGGACTACATCAAAAGGTGGAGGAACTTAGCCATGAGATGTCGAAGACCTCCTCATCAAGAAGATGCGGTGCAAATATGCAAGCAGAGCCTCAGGAGGAAGGTGCTAGAAAAAATGATCGGTGCGGATGTCAGAACGTTTGACCGACTGAACAATATAGTGGCGGAAGTCGAGACGTTCTTGTCCAAGCGTCTGACCGCCAATGTCCCCACCATGCCGAAGGGAAAATCCAATGAGCGACGGCCATCACACTCTGAGGCCAACACCGTTGATTTCAGAACCTTCGAGCAACAGAAGGGGAAGAAAGGGGCAGATGAAGCTCCCCCACTGGCAGATACAGCAGAAAGAAAAGATAAAGTCTCTCTGAGAGACAAGATGAGAAAAGCATATTCCTTCCCAAAAGATAAGACGGCCGCACTGTTCAACTGGGCATACAAGTTCAATAAGGTAACATTGCCTGAACCCAAAAGACCAGCAGATGCAGCAAAGAAAGATGATCCGCTGTTCTGTCCATTTCACCGTGCGCTGGGGCACGCAATTGAAGATTGTTATGTCTTCAAAGATATCATGGAAGGAATGGTCAAGAAAGGTGAGCTGCAGCTGGGAGATTACCAGGTAAAGCCGCCCCATCCACATGAGCCTCCACCCTGGAGAATGGCTGCCAATATGATCTCAGTCTACCAACAGCTGCCCAAGGAAGCCGTTGAAGAATGCACCAAGCACACCTATGAAGCTTGCTTCCTCACCCCACAGAAAGATCAGGAAGGATGGCAGATGATACCCATAAAAAGCAAAAAGAAGACTCCTGCAGCCAGTACCAGCAGAGCAGTTATCCGGGGTGTTACCCCAAGGCCCGAGCCGCCTCCGATAAAGCCAATATGGCATACAACTGAGACTGGACCAGTCATCCGGATCCCTACTCACAACCGGAGGAGACAAACTCCCCTCCCTACACATAAAGAAGTAAGCCCTGCAGCCAGGCGTCTGCAGCAATATATTAATGAGCTTGATGAGTACGAGCAGAAGAAACCCAAGCATCTGCTGATGAAAGACTGCATACCCTGGGAACAGCTCGAAGAATTGAAAATCAAAGAGCAGCCAGAGGCAGAACAAGAAAAAGCTGAGAATGAACCCTTCTGGGGGCAGGAGCAAGCAAAGCCAAATTCCCAGAAGAAGAGGAGGCGACCCAAGTCCAAGAAGGGAAAGAAGGTCACGACAGTACAATGTAACACTCTGTCGGTACTCTTTTCCTTGCCCGGGGAGGATGATGAGCCAGAAGCATCCGACGCCCCGCTAGAAGCTAACCATGCCGAAGCCTCCACCTCGGCCCATGCAACACGTTCTGGGAGAAGATGGGGGCGCCCACCACCAGCCAACCATAATATTATGTTCAGAGGGGAGCAACCCTATCAAATCCCAGAACCAGAGATACGAGGTGCCCAGGTTCCTCCCCCTGCCAGTCTGTACCAAAACAAAAAGAAGGCAGATGAAGCCCCTTCATTCCTGGAGTTCCTGTCCAGCTTAGAGAATGAGCAACCGGCTCATACTGCTCCAGCTAAAAGCAATAAATGCCAGCAGACAGCAGCTAGAAAGCAGAAACAACATGAAGAAAATGAAGAAAGTAACCCTCTAGCAAAACCAGGGGCAGTCGCTACAGAAGAAGCCTTCCGGGAGACCGATGAAGAAGATGAAATTGGGACTGGGCAGCAAAGGCCACAGGCACCACATGAACCTCCAAGACCCCGATGGGCAGAGGAGATGAGACTATCTAATGTCCGGGTGGGCAGTCGAGTCATGAAAATGCTGAAGAAGCTCCCTACTAGATTCTCCATCTGGGAAATTCTCTCTCTGAGCGAAGAAGCTCGCCAAGCAATCGTGGATGCCCTGCAGTCTCTGGCACAATGTGAAGCACTCCTGGTAGAAGTGAATGCTAGGCCATCGGTCACCTTCACGGAAGATGATATGCTAATCCCAAATACCGGTCACAACAGACCGTTGTATATGAGGGGCTCCCTGAACTGTCAGTCACTGAGCAGGATACTGATAGATCCTGGGGCTGCTGTAAATATCCTTCCCTATCGCATCTATCAGAAATACTACTTTGACCTGCAGCTTACCAAGGTCAGAGATATGAAGATTGCAGGGTTCAATCAGAAATGTGAAACACCTCTGGGGGTGGCTGATTTCAACCTCACACTGGGTGACCTCACTACCGTGGTACGATTCTATGTAATCGACTCCAACACCACGTATAAGGCCCTGCTGGGAAGACCGTGGCTGCATGAATATCAGATAGTGCCATCCACACTACACCAATGCATAAAATACTGCCATGAAGGAAAAGAAGAAAGGGTGTTTGCAGACCTACATCCCTTCGAAGTGTTCGAGTGCCATATGCTCGATGCATCCTACTACACTGAGGTGTCACAAAAGGATAAAGGAAAAGAAGCTGTGGTCAGCCAGAAAAAGTCGGCGACGAAGACAAGAAACTGGTCTCCGCCGCCGCCAAAAGGCTACATTAAAAAGCATGGAGTATCTCACATCTCTTATGCTGGTGATTTTGCTCGGATCACTCCTCTTGGCATACACCCAGATGATACTGAAGAAAAAATGAAAGAAAAATACACACAGGTGGAAGTTCCTCAGGGTCTAGTCAAGCCCATAGCCAGCATAGAATACCAGACGGTGCTGCCACTAAAGACTATGGAAATCCCTCGCTTCTGCGAACCCCCTATTATATTCTACACCGGGGAGCCAGTCGAAGAAGATGATCAAGACTGTATGGCCCCTGAAGAAGCTGCAAACCTGATGGTACCGATTACAGGCTTGGATTATACTACCCAACGGGTTTCACAAATGTTCTCCAAGATGCAAATGCCATTGATGCAGCCTGCTGCTCAGAAGAAAGCATTCAAGGAGCTATGGGATCCGCCTCGAGATAGCAAGGAACTGAGGAAGATCACACAGCAGCCGGGACTGGGTTATACCCTGCAAGAATACTATGAAGCCGAGGTGGATGTCATCTCTGCCTTCTACCAGAATGAAGATCCCCCTAAAGTGGGATATGATCAATACCCCTTTGAAGATGAAGAAATTATGTATCAATCCATAACAGACAATGAAGTCCAAGACAACCAGCCGGAGCCAAGGATGTCTGATGAGACTAAGAAGGGTTGGTGCTGGGAGAATCCATCTTGCAAAGAGGATCTGTTCCAGGCCGAAGCATAATTTGATACGGGAACCCCGGATGAAGATCAAGTAGCCAGAGAGCTGCAAGAGTGCCTGGAGTTTGGGCGCATTCTAGAAGAATTCCGAGCTCTACATAATGATGACCTCTCAGGGGAGCCCACATCAGAAGAGCCTCTAAGCACGGAAGACTCCACTTCGAAGTTTTCCGCTGAGCCAGTCACGTCCTCGGGGCAGACTGAACAGAATCCGGCCATATTGGCCTTATACGATGCACCAGCATCTGCTGATGACCCATGTGATGAAACAGAAAATCATGAGAATGAAGAAGATTATATCCCGGGAGGCTTTATTGATTTGCAAGAAGCCTCGCCCGAAGTTGAAGACGGAGGCCAAGCCACCGTCGATGAGCTGATAGAAGTAAATCTGGGTCAGCAGATGAGCCAAGGCCGACATTCCTCAGTGCACTGCTGGAGCCAGCTGTCAAAGAACAGTATATTCAATTTTTAAAAGAATTCTGAGACTGCTTCGCATGGACATATGATGAAATTCCAGGACTGAGTTCCGATGTGGCACAGCACCGATTGGCGATAAACCCAAAGGCAAGCCCTGTGAAGCAGCCTTCCAAGAGAATGCACCCCGAACTGATAAATCAGATTAACAAAGAGGTTGATAAGCTGATTGATGTGGGCTTTGTTGAAGAGAACCAGTATACTACATGGCTGGCCAATATAGTGCCCGTGAAGAAGAAAAATGGGCAGATCAGAATATGTGTAGATTTCAGGGACCTGAATAAGGCTTGCCCGAAAGATGATTTCCCAGTGCCGATCACTGAAGTCATGATCGATGCAACCACTGGCCATGAAGCCCTGTCATTCATGGATGGGTCATCCGGATACAACCAGATCTGGATTGCTGAAGAAGACAGAGTGCACACTGCATTCCGCACCCCGAAGGGGATATTTCATTATAAAAGAATGCCGTTCGGCCTTAAGAATGCCGGCGCTACCTATCAGAGAGCTATGACAAAGATCTTTGATGATTTGCTCTTCAAGAAGGTAGAGTGCTACATTGATGACCTGGTGGTGAAAACCAGCAGAAGAGAAGATCATCTGCAAGACCTGAGGATAGTGTTCCAGAGGCTGCGCAAATATGAACTCAAGATGAATCCTATGAAATGTGCCTTCGGCGTGTCCAGTGGAAAATTCCTTGGGTTCATTATCCGTCATAGGGGCATTGAGATCGACCCATCCAAGATTAAAGCTATCCAGGAGCTCCTTCCACCAAGGAATCTCCACGAGCTGAGATCTCTACAAGGGCGTTTGGCCTATATCCGACGATTCATATCAAATCTGTCGGGGAGATGCCACCCTTTTCACAAGCTCATGATGAAAGATGTACCGTTCCTCTGGGACGATGACTGTCAGGAAGCCTTTGACAAGCTGAAAGAATATCTCAAGACCCCTCCAGTGCTGGGGGCACCTATTAAGGGCAGACCCCTGATACTGTACATTGCAGCCACACACTATTCCCTGGGGGCAATGCTAGCACAGATAAATGAAGAAGGCAAAGAGCAGGCTCTATACTACCTGAGTCGGAGGCTGATTAGAACTGAAGAGAGCTACACCTATATAGAAAAGACATGCTTGGCACTAGTCTTTGCCGTTAAAAAGCTCCGGCACTATATGCTGTCACATGAAATCAGATTGATATCTGCAGCAGATCCACTCAAATACATATTGACTCAGCCAGTACTGAAAGGCCGGTTGGGCAAATGGGCAGTAATTCTGATGGAATTCCATATCACATATATACCCCAGAGGGCAATAAAAGGACAGGTCGTGGCCGATTTCTTCGCAGAGCATCCTGTGCCAGAGAATGATATGTTGGGGACTGAGTTACCCGATGATGAGACACTAGAAGCCTGCCAGGCTCAGTCAACTATGTGGCAGCTATTCTTTGATGGAGCATCTAGAACAGAGACCGACTCCGATGGAAAGACCAGAATACGGGCCGGAGCCGGTATTGTGCTAAGATCACCAGAAGGGGAGGTTGTGCATACTTCCTGTTCTATAAACAAGCCCTGCACCAATAATGAAGCCGAATATGAAGCTCTGATAATCGGGCTATGTATAAGCCTCAACATGGGTATCCAGATGCTTCAGGTATTCGGGGATTCAATGTTGATAATAAAGCAAATCCAAGGGGAGTTCGAAGTGCGAAAGCCGGAGTTGAACCCCTACCACCAAAAAGCTGTGCGCCTCATGGCGAAATTCTATCATATTGAGCTCAAGCATGTGGGCCGTGAACATAATGCCCAAGCTGATGCACTGGCAAAGCTAGCCAGCTCAATAGCAGTCCCACCAAATGAAACACTGAACATTGTTGTTATAAACCGGCGGCAGGTCCCCAGCATGCTAGAAGAGTGCCCCGAAGAAGAAGAAGTTGCTACTATCAGTACAGAACAGGCATCTGATTGGAGACAACACCTGCTACAATGGTTTTTACACCAACAGCTGCCGCAGAAAAGAGAAGAAAAGATGAAACTTCTAAGGATCAAAGATTCTTATGAATTCAGAAATGGAACTCTGTTCCGAATAATGGCAGATGCATGCAAGAAGATTTTGCTCCGCTGCCTGTCTACTGAGGAAGCTTGGCAAGCAATGAAAGAAACACATGCTGGGACAGCAGGTGCCCACCAGGCCGGTCCCAAGATGAAGATAGAGATTAAGAAGATGGGCTACTATTGGCACACTATGTTTGAAGACTGTTGCAAGTTTGCAAAGTCATGCCAGAAATGTCAGGAGCATGCTGTTGTGCCTAGAAGGCCACCTGTCGTTCTGCACCCTACAGTCCCTAGCTGGCCGTTTGCACAATGGGGAACTGATGTAGTCGGGACATTGCCAACTTCCTCGGCCGGACATAAGTACATACTGGCCATAACAGATTACTTCTCCCGATGGGCGGAAGCTATAGCATTAAGAGAAGTGACTGGTGAGCTGGTCTCCAGATTCATCAAGCAAAACATTATCTTCCGGTTCGGGATCCCCAACCGAATAATATCTGATAATGGAAGTCATTTCAGAAATCAGAAAATCTATCGGCTTGCCGAGAAGTACAAGATTGAATGGAGAACCTCCACGCCCTACAATCCACAGGCAAACGGATTGGCAGAAGCTTTTAATAAGACCTTGTGTACATTGCTGGCCAAAGTCGTCAGTTCCAACAAGAAGGACTGGGAAGAGAAAATGTATGAAGCTTTATGGGCATACCGCACCGTCTTCAAAACACCTACAGGGTGCTCACCATACTCATTGGTGTACGGCTCGGAGGTAGTAGTTCCACTAGAGCTGGAAGTCCCGTCACTCAGAGTGGCAGTCCAATATGACCTAGCCCCTGGCGAACAGACTAATACAGAAAGAAGATTAGAAGAACTGGCCGAATTGGACGGGAGGCGCCTCCAAGCTCAGAAGAATATCCAAATGTATCAGGCCCGCATGGCCACTGCATTCAACAAACTCGTAAAAGGAGGAGAGTTCAAGAAAGGTGACCTCGTTATGGTCAAGAAATAAGAAGTCATGGCGTCCAACCCAAAAGGAAAGCTAAATGCTAATTGGAAAGGTCCCTATGTGATACAAAGGGTCTACGAAGGTGGGGCCTATATGGTTGTCAACCATCGAGGGGAGATCCAATTCTCGCCACTCAACGGTAGGCACCTAAAGCTGTATCATGCTGCCCAACCAATATTCCCCGAGTAATCAGGCAAAAGCTACCCTCTTCTTGGCCTAGCGGCACTCCGTCCTAACCGAGCTACCCTCTTCTTGGTCTAGCGGCACTCCGCCCTAGCCGAGCTACCCTCATTCTTGGTCTAGCGGCACTCCGCCCTAGCCGAGCTACCCTTTCTTGGTCTAGCGGCACTCCGCTCTAGCCGAGCTACCCTTTCTTGGTCTAGCGGCACTCCGCCCTAGCCGAGCTACCCCATTCTTGGTCTAGCGGCACTCCGCCCTAGCCAAGCTACCCTCTTCTTGGTCCAGCGGCACCCTGCCCTAGCCGAGCTACCCTTATTCTTGGTCTAGTGGCACTCTGTCCTAACCGAGCTACCTCTTCCTTGGTCTAGCGGCACTCCGTCCTAACCGAGCTACCTCTTCCTTGGTCTAGCGGCACTCCGCCCTAACCAAGCTACCCTTCTCCTTGGTCTAGTGGCACTTCGCCCTAACCAAGCTATCTCCTCCTTGGTCTAATGGCACTCCGCCCTAACCAAGCTACCATTTTCTTGGGTTAGTGGCACTCCGCCCTAACCGAGCTACCCTTCTTTCTTGGTCTAGTGGCATTCCGCCCTAGCCAAGCTACCTCCTTCTTGGTCTAGCGGCACTCCGCCCTAGCCGAGCTACCTCATTTCTTGGTTTAGCGGCACTCTGCCCTAGCCGAGCTACCCATTCCTCGGTTAGCGGCACTCCGCCCTAATCAGGCCACTTCATCTTGGTCAATGGCACTCCGCCCTGATCAGGCTACCCTCTCCCTGGTTCAGTGGCATCTCGCCCTGCCCAAGCTGCCCTCTCTCTCAGCTCGCATACCAAATAAAAAAAAAGAAGAAGAAAAGAAAAGAAAAATGGGGTTAAAAATAGTGATACCCCGCCAGTCTTGTTCAGATATTCTGAACAAGGGCAACAAAATGGCCAAAAACCCGGCTGTGGTGAAAACCCGAAAGGGCACTGCACGCAAAATCGGGTACCCCGCCACGTGAAAACCCGAAAGGGCGCGTGGGCAAAAGCGAGAGGGGGCTGGCTCCGGTGAAAACCCGAAAGGGCACTTGGGTCAGTAATGTGGTAATCCCAAAGAAAAGCCTCACCCCCGCCATAAAACTCCTCGTCAATCGACCGGTGCCTTGCCCGATCGACGATTAGACCCACTCAGTATAGGCCCTACGTCTATCCTGATAAAAGCCCTCATACCTTGTCCCAGGTCCCACCGTGATGAAACCTGCTGCTGATCAATGGGCACACTCACCCGATCAGCAATGAAATCTGTCCGGTTTAGACCTTACGTCTATGCCGATAAAACCTATGAAATCCTTTGCACCGATATAAACCCAATATTGATGATGAAACCAACTGTTGATCGATTGGTACACTGCCTAATCAATGATGAAACCCATCCAGGCCAGACCTTTCGTCTATCCTGATGAAACCTATGAAATCCTTGCATTGGTATAAACCCAATACCGTGATGAAACCTGCTGCTGACCAATGGGCACACTCACCCGATCAGCAGTGAAACCTGTCCAGCTTAGACCTTACGTCTATGCCGATAAAACCTATGAAATCCTTTGCACCGATATAAATCTAATATCGATGATGAAACCTGCTATTGATCGATTGGTACACTGCCCGATCAATGATGAAACATGTCCGGCTTAGACCTTACGTCTATGCCGATAAAACCTATGAAATCCTTTGCACCGATATAAACCCAATATCGATGATGAAACCTGCTGTTGATCGATTGGTACACTGCCTAATCAACGATGAAACCCATCCAGGCCAGACCTTTCGTCTATCCTGATGAAACCTATGAAATCCTTGCATTGGTATAAACCCAATACCGATGATGAAACCTGCTGTTGATCGATTGGTACACTGCCCGGTCAATGATGAAACCCATCCAGTCTAGACCTTACGTCTACCCTGATGAAGCCTATGAAATCCTTGCATCGGTATAAACCCAATACCGATGATAAGAGCAGTCACTAATGGAGCAGCACATCGCCTGATCCATGCTGAAGTCCCAATTCAAGAAATAGATATACGTATATATATATAAAAAATGGGGTTAAAAATAGAGATACCCCGCTAGGCTTGTTCGGATATCTCGGACAAGGGCAAAAATGGCCAAAACCCAGCTATGGTGAAAACCCGAAAGGGCACTGCAGGCAAAATCGGGTACCCCGCCACGTGAAAACCAGAAAGGGCGCGTGGGCAAAAGTAAGAGGGGGCTGGCTCCGGTGAAAACCCGAAAGGGCACTTGGGTCAGTAATGTGGTAATTCAAAAGTTCCATGCCAACAGGCACGCTACCTTTACCTCCTCTGCACTGATGAAACCTCCCGATGGTCAGTCGGCTTCATTCCCCACCGATGATAAAACCCTTCCGGGATAGACCTTATGTTTACCCTGATAAAATTCACATACCCTCTTTCAAACGTCCCACCGACAACGAAACCCATCACCATTCTGATGAAGCCTGTCCAGCTCAGACCTCACGCCTGTCCTGATGAAGCCTACGCACTTCTTGGCAAGCCTCACCTGCGATAAAACCTGCTGGAATAGACCTTACGTCTATCTTGACGAGACCTACGCCTCTACCGACGTCCCGCTGTTGATCGATTGGCACCCTGCCCGATCAATGATGAAACCCTAGCCAGTTTAGACATTTCGTCTATGCTGATGAAACTCTTCTTTGCATCGATATAAACCCAATATCGATGATGAAACCAACTGTGGATCGATTGGCACCCTGCCCGATCAATGATGAAACCCTATCCAGTTTAGACCTTACGTCTATTCTGATAAAACATATGAAATCTCCCTTGCATCGATATAAACCCAATATCGATGATGAAACCAACTGTTGATCGATTGGCACCCTGCCCGATCAATGATGAAACCCTAGCCAGTTTAGACCTTTCGTCTATGCTGATGAAACTCTTCTTTGCATCGATATAAACCCAATATCGATGATGAAACCAACTGTTGATTGATTGGCACCCTGCCCGATCAATGATGAAACCCTAGCCAGTTTAGACCTTTCGTCTATGCTGATGAAACTCTTCTTTGCGTCGATATAAACCCAATATCGATGATGAAACCAACTGTTGATCTATTGGCATTTTGCCCGATCAATGATGAAACCCTATCCAGTTTAGACCTTACGTCTATTCTGATAAAACATATGAAATCCCCCTTGCATCGATATAAGCTCAATATCGATGATGAAGTCAACCGTTGGCTGATCGGTACATCGCCCAGCCAATGATACAATCTGTCCAGTTCGTACTTTATGTCCGTTCTGATGAAAACTCCATACCCTTTTTCAATGTCCCACCTGTTATAACCTCTACCCAGTCTAGACCTTTCGTCTAGTCTGATGAAACCTCTTCTTTCACATTTCTGCAAATTGTCTCCCTCGCAGCACATATTGCCAAGAGGGACGATTGCTGCTACCAACAGAATCCGGTTTAAGCACCTCCCCGGATGCCGTCACGCGGTGGAGCGAGTTCCCCATCCTTTCTCTGAGGGGGTGGACGCTCTCCTGCCAAGTACGGGCCATTCGCATGAGGAATTGCTAAAACCGCTACCCCACTTCTCAAAGTGATAAAACCACATGCAGAAGAAAATGGATACGCGTGAAGCCAAAGATTTCTTTTCATTAATAAGTGAGTACATAAAGGGCCCCGAGGGGACGTTGTATCGCAAAAGAGTACAAAAGAAAATGAAAGAGAAGATGGTTCATGGCTGCCTGAAGATATCCTCGAAAGCCAGAAGACCCACATAAGGGGCGGCTCCCAGTTCATGAAGACGAGCCTCCTCCTCCTGCAGTCGAACGGACTCGTCTTGAAAGGACGCAACCTTCCCCTCTAATAAAGCCGCTTCTTCCTCGAGCTGCGGTCGAGAAGTTGTTAGCTGCGGCAGCTCAGCTCGGAGATCGGACAGTTCAGCTTCCAAGGTAGTTATCCGATCGCGCACAAACTGCTCCCGCTCCGCCAAAGACTGCATTTGGCACTGTCGCTCCTGAAGAATAGAGTTCATCTTCGCCAGCTCGGATTTGCATTCCATTCTTTGCAACTTCAAAGCCGCCAGTTTGTCAGACATGATATGTGTCAAGAAATCCCGGCGATGAACAAATTTTAACAATAAAAGAACCCGATGGGCCCATATTTCTGTTGGGCATCCCATCGCCTGCAAGCCGGCGGTGAAGCGCTCAGCTATCTCCTTCAACTGTGGATAGGTTAGTCCAGGCTGGGACTCCACTAGCTGGCGTGATGTGACACCGCTACGGGGTATGCAGCAAGCCAAAAGTATTCTTAGGACCTATTCCGCATTCACAATCACATAACAAGTAAGTTGATAAATCGGGGCCAAAACGCCGTCGCACACACGAGAGCCCGGGGTGACTAAAGGATGCTAGGGAGAGGTGATGGATCAAGACCCTTGCTGGTAGAGTGCCAGCAGGGCTAGGGTTGCCCTCCCGAGGGTACGTAGCCCACGCTTATGGGGCTGGCCGGTGCCAATTGGGGCACTAGGTCCCGCTCGCTTACTTTCACCACGGTGACCACACTATGAAGGTGGAGCCGGGATCGGGCACTCGCTCGCATGCACAACGGAGCTATATCTACGGATATTAAACAAACAAGTACTAAGAATAATGGAGCAAAGTTTAGAGTTCACCTGGCTGGTTTGAAGAAACCAACCCCGTTCGGAGACGTGGGCGAGCGGGGAAGTGTGGATCCCGCACACTGCGTCGATGTCGCTTGAGCTGTTTAGTACATGAACTACTCCTCATGCAGGAGGGTTGGATTAGGGGTGGGGGAAATCAAACTTACATCAAACACTACCTCCACGCAGGGAGGGGCGCTAAGCCGGCCAGGCGGGAGGGGAAAACTCGCAGAGGATGACGGAACGGAAGCCGACGTGGATCTGCCCACTTGCTGTGAGAAGGGACAGGATGCCGCTGTTGCAGTCGTAGCTCGTCCTCAGGAATTTTTCCGGTGACGAAACCAGAGGGGATTTCTTCGTAATAGGGGCTGGGACAACTCTGATTTTTATCAAATTCTTCTGACGCCGTCGCTGGTCGTGGTGGAAGCTCGAACAGGATGAAGGAATCTGGCGCTGGCGACTTCAGATCTGAGGCAGTAGGATGCAGAGGTTGTACCTTGGGCTCCCGAGCTCCGAATCTCGAACCGTTAGAAGTTCTGGGACCGTGGTCGGGCCCTCGTTGCAGAAAAACTGGCGGGGAGGCTGCCGGAGGTCGGGATGTCCTGGGGGGTGCCGAAGAGTGACTGTTGGTCGCAGAAGACTGGTGAGGGCAGTCCCGCGTGACTGCAGGAGAAAAATCAGAACTGGAGCTCCCGGATGCCGAATGTACTTCTGCTTCTTGCTTCTGGTTGGGAACAGGGGGAGGAAGATCTTTAAAGAAGGAACTTCAGTCTGGATCCTTCGTTGTAGATCGTGGTTCTGCTTCTGGTCGGACTCAGGTGCTCTGCAGATGGATCCTGGAGCAGTCGGAGGAGAATGGCTTCCCTGGGCAGTCCTGAGCTCGGATTGGGACGATTCTTCCTCGCCTGCGTAGTGGGCTGGACGACCTTTCCAGAATGGTAAGATACGCCCTCTGATGTTGCCGTATGATCGCGGGGGAGCTTCTTCAAGATGGACCTTTTTCTGTCACCTGCAGATGTGATCTAGGGAAGGGGATGGAGGTGGGATTAGGTTAAGGGGGGGGGGGTTGAAGTTTTGGTAATGGAGGGAAATGGGGGTGTTTGCAGATGGGGGAAAGGGGTGGTGGGGGTGAGGAGAGGGGCGGAGTAGGTGGAATGGGGTGTTGGAGGGTGGAGGGGAGTGGGGGGGCCGAAGCTATCCAAGGGGTGGTGGGGGGGTCGGCCAAGGGAATGGGGGTGGGCTATGGTGGTGGGTGCGCAACCAGCAGGGTATGGGGGGGGTTAATCCGCCCTAGGGATATGAATGGGGTGTGGGGAAGTGGGAAGGTTGCTTGGGGAAGAGGGAGGGGTGTGTTGGAGGTGGAGAAGGTGTATGGGGAATGGGAAGGGTTGCTTGGGAAGTGGAGGGAATTGATGAGAGTTAAGTGGCCTAGGGGAGGTGAAGGGTTGGAGGGTGAGGTGGCAGCTGAGGTGGCAGGGGAAGGGGGAGGTGAAAGGGCTGGTTCGCCCAAGGGATAGAGAGAGAAGGGGGGAAGAGAGAGGGGGGGGTTCGAACCTTGGAGAAGGAGAGAGAGAATGAAGGTGCTAGAGAGAGAGGGAGGGTGCAATTATGCTGAATTTTCAAATATTCATTAGCTAACTCAAGTGGAGTTGGGGTCCTATATATAGGGATCCCAACATTTACAAAAAGTCCTTGGGTAAACTGCTAAAAGTAAATAAGCAAGGGGGTTGGGGAAGGAAGAGGTCGCCCATGGGCCAGGCCCATCTAATTGGGCCCAAATGACCTCTCAGCCTAGCAGACTTAGATAAATAACGTGATGACCTAGGACCATGACTCAAAATAAAGATAAGTACATCAAAATGACTCAAGAAAAGGAGAAAATACATCAAGATGTCCATAGTAACAAACTCCCGTGTCGCCGAGGACCCATCAAGTCATGCAGTCGCAGCCTATCTGTCTCCAGAAGGGAGAGAGGTGTCGAGCCAGAGGGAACTCTGGGTGATGTCCCCATCAACTCCCCCGGGCTGTGGAGAGCTCGACTCTGTCGAGAAAGGGTCCTCTCGACTGCGGTAATGCTCCAGGAGGTCGGGGTCCAGCTGCTGAAGATCCTCCCTACTCACCCATGAATCATCTGAAGGGGGCCGGCCCTTCCACCTGACCAAGTATCGCTCGTATGCTTTGCTCCGGGTGATAGTGACTTGTTCATCCAATATCCGCTCTATTTGCTCCCGTTGGCCTCTCTGGATTGGTGGAACTCTCTCATGAGTGGTGGCTCTCTCAGAAGGTGGAACAGGCTCAATTTCCTCACTGGGTGTCACCGTGGGTCCCCTATATGGCACCAAGTCAGCCACATTGAATGTGGGACTTACCGCGTACTCCTCGGGGAGGTCCAACACGTAAGCGTTTGTGCCAATCCTCTTTAAAACCTGGAAGGGGCCTGATCCACGCGACCTCAGTTTGGAGACATTCCCAGGGGAAAGCCTCTCAGTTCTTACCATCACATAATCACCTACGTGAAACTCCTGGTGGCGACGGTGGGAATCGGCCGACTTTTTATACACCTCATTGCTTTTGTTAATGTGTTTGCGGATTTTTTCATGCAATTCTTTCATGTGTTGGGCAAACGACTCAGCACTAATAGACACTCTAGCATGTGGTGGCAAAGGAATGAGATCTGTAGCCTTTCTAGGTTTGTACCCATGCACAGCTTCAAATGGGCTCATCCCTATCGACCTATTCACTGAATTGTTGTATGCAAACTCTGCCTGGGGTAATATGAGATCTTAATTCCCGGGGCGATCCTCAACAAGACACCGGAGTAGATTCCCAAGGCTCCTATTAATGACTTCGGTCTGGCCGTCAGTTTGAGGGTGATAGGCCGTGGAAAATTTGAGAAGGGTCCCCATTAGGTGCCAGAGAGTTTTCCAGAAATAGCTGGTGAATTTGACATCCCTATCAGAAATGATGGTCTTGGGTAGGCCATGGAGGCGAACTACCTCATCGAAGAATAGGCGGGCCACATGAGAGGCGTCAGAGGTTTTGGAGCAGGGGATGAAATGGGCCATCTTGGAAAACCTATCCACGACTACAAAGATTGAATCATACCTTTTTTGAGTTCTAGGTAGGCCTAAGACGAAGTCCATGCTTAAGTCTTGCCAAGGACGGTCAGGGACAGGGAGTGGTGTGTAGAGGCCAGTGTTCTGCCTTGTTTGTTTGGCTGAGGCACATATCCGGCATTGTCCTACAATTTTGGCTACGTCCCTTTTGAGACTTGGCCAGTAGAACTGACCCTCAACCAAAGCAATGGTCTTATGCACCCCAAAATGCCCAGCAAGGCCTCCTGCATGTAACTCCCAGATCAGGAAGTCCCGTAGAGAGGTTCTAGGTATGCAAAGTCTATGGCCTTTGAAAATGAACCCGTCCTCTAAGATGAATCCTTGATGTTCCCTAGGTGAGAGGGTGGACAGAGTGGTATGGATTGGACCAAAGTCCGGGCAATCAGAATACTCTTCCTTGAGTCTTTCAAATCCTATGACTTCCACCCTAATGGTAGCTAGCAAGGAAATTCTCCTACTGAGGGCATCGGCAGCACGGTTTTCACTTCCGGCCTTATGTTTGATTACAAATGTGTAGGCCTGGATGTATTCAACCCATCGGGCATGCCGAGCATTCAGTTTCTACTGGGAATTGAGGTATTTCAGGGCCTCATGGTCAGAGAATATGACAAATTCTTTCGGCAAGAGATAGTGTCTCCAGTGCCGGAGGGATTGAACCACGGCATAAAATTCCTTGTCGTAGGTGGAGTATCTCATCCTGGCATCACACAACTTCTCACTAAAATAGGCCACTGGATGTCCTTCCTGACTAAGGATCCCGCCAATTCCTACCCCGGAGGCATCACAAGTCACCTCAAAGACTTTGGAGAAGTCAGGGAGGCATAGTACAGGGGCTTGGGTCATCCTCTCCTTGAGTTCTTGGAAGGCTCTAGTTGCGGACTTGGTCCACACAAAGGTCCCCTTTTTGAGGCAGTCGGTGATAGGGACTGTGACTGTGCTAAACCCACGGATGAACCTTCGGTAAAAGGTGGCTAGCCCATGAAAGCTCCAGACTTCATGGAGAGTGCGGGGTTCCGGCCAATCGAGGATGGCTTGGACCTTTTCAGGGTCCATGGATACTCCTTCGGTGGAGACAACATACCCAAGGAAGGTAATGGACTTTGTCATGAATTGACATTTTCCAAAATTGGCAAAGAGGCTCTCTTTCCTAAGAGTGGTGCAGACTTGCCTAAGGTGACTGAGATGGGCTTCTTTGGACCGGCTGTAGATGAGGATGTCATCAAAGTAGACTACCAGGAAGACTCCAATGTAGGGCCTAAGGACCTCGGTCATAAGGCGCATAAAGGTGCTTGGGGCATTAGAGAGCCCAAAAGGCATCACCAGCCATTCATAGAGCCCATCCTTGGTTTTAAAGGCTGTTTTCCATTCGTCTCCTAGCCTTATCCTAACCTGATGGTAGCCACTTTTGAGATCTATTTTGGAGAAAATGGTGGCCCCGGCTAGCATGTCAAGCATGTCGTCAAGCCTAGGTATGGGAAACCTGTACTTGACCGTGATCTTGTTGATGGCCCTACTGTCGACACACATCCGCCATGTCCCATCTTTCTTAGGTGTGAGGAGGGCTGGGACAGCACAAGGACTCTTGCTAAGACGGAGGAAGCCTTTTCTTATGAGTTCCTCCACTTGCCTCCTTAGTTCAGCATGCTTAGTGGGGTTGAGGCGATAGTGGGGAAGGTTTGGGAGGGTGGCCCCGGGGACAAGATCAATGGCATGTTGGACATCCCTCATGGGTGGCAGTTGGTCGGGGAGCTCCTCGGGGAATACGTCCTTAAATTCTTCCAGGAGAGGGTGGATTTCTACGGGGTGAGGATTGGAGGGGGTTGCCTCTCCTAGACATATGGCAATAGCACAAAGGGGTGTCCCTCGGGTTATTTCTTCCTCGAGCTCTTTCCTAGTGATGAGGTGGAGGCCTTTGACTGGCCCGGTGGGATTTTCAGGGGTGGGGTTTTGGGTTTTTGGTTGGGTTGGTGTGGACGAGGCCCTGGGTTTTGGTGGTGTTGGAAGGATTCCCTTGGTGGGTGGTTCCTTTTGGGGAGGGGAGGGGTTGAGGCGGATACTCTTCCCCTCGTGGTCAAAGGTGCATGTGTTTGTTTTCCCATGGATGGTAGCATTGACATCATATATCCAAGGTCTACCCAATAGGATGCTTCCTACAGCCATCGGTATGATATCACACCATATTTGCCCTTGGTAGGATGAGAAGGTGTTGGGGATAAGACAACATGTGTCAACGGGTAGGGAATGGTTGTTTATCCAGGACACACGATAGGGTTTGGGGTGGGGTGTAGGGGTAAGCCCTAAGAGTTTGACGGTGTCCGGAGACACGGCGTTGATACAACTCCCGTTGTCTAGGATAACCTTCCTAACATGATCCTCGATCTTGACAAATGTGTGAAAAATGGAAGTCCTCCGCCAGTCATCCTCTTGTGGTTGGGTGAGGGTGCATCTTATCACCCCTAGGTGGCTGGAGTGTGGGTCCTCTTCTATCCCTTCCTCAAAGAATTGCTCATTGTATTCCTCTTCCCATCCTAAAGCAGCCTCGTATTCCTCAATAGTACTCTCATGTGTTTCCTGGGTAGTAGAAGGTTCACTCTCAATAACTAGGCTTGACATCCCCTTGGAGGGACATTGGGTGGCTATGTGGCCATAGCCATGGCATCGAAAACACTTGACCGTATTGCTCATTGGGGTCTTCCCTTTGGAGTTGTCTTCCCTTTGAGAAGGGGGGTTGAGTGGAGTGGTCTTTGTGGGGGTGGGAGTGGTTGGTTGGTGGTAGGGCCGAGTGGGGGTTCCCCCATTGGGAGGAGGAGGTGTTCTTAGCAGAGGAGGTAGGTTGGGACGGGGTCCCGGGCCCTTGGGGGGGGCAAACCTAGGATTCCTAGCAAATCTCTCTACATCCCGGGCTATTTGATAGCCAATTTCCAAGCTATGCACTTCCCTCATAAAAAGCTCCCGTTTGATGTGGGGAAGGAGACCATTCCTAAACCGGGATAACGTGACGGCTGGATCTTCAACCAGACCACACCTTAGGAGATATGAATCAAATTTTTCAATATACTCTTCCACGGTCTTTCCCTCTTGGGTAAGGCTTTGCCATTCATCAAGTAGAAGTTGGCTATAGGAGATAGGAAGATATTTGTTCCTAAGTTGATCTTTCATGTCTAGCCAAGTGTTGATGGGTTCCTCACGCCTGATCCTTCTTTGGTTTTCTACCTTTAGCCAATAGGTTTTGGCTAGTTTAAGGAGGTGCATCTTGGCCAACCTAACCTTTCTCTCCTCGGACATGGGGTACCACTCAAAGTATTGGTCCATGCCATGCTCCCATTCTTTATAGATGCTAGGGTTGTGAGACCCATCAAAATTAGGGGCTTCCACTATGATCATTCTTAATAGGAATTCATCATGATCCTCACGTGGTCGCCTCTCATAGTATCAAGGATGTGGGGCTCTCTCTTGCTCACGATTCCACTCATCATCTAGGTCTTCCCTCTCATATTCAACCCGCGGAGCAGGAACTCTTTGGGCATGGTTCCTAGGTGGGGCCCTAGCTTCTTCTAGTCTTTCTAATCTGGTGGAAATTCCATTCATTTGCTCCGTGAGGACTTGAATGGCAGCCTCAATTCGATCCATGGGAGTTTGGGGAGCTTCCCTTGGGTTGTTTTGATTACCATGAGCATTGGGATCCATTGGTGGATTGGAATTAGAAGGATCAACCTGATATAAGGTACCCCTACGGGTGGTCATGCACAAGGATGACAAAACGGGCTAGAAATGCAGTTGCCCTTGGACCTAGGCTTGTAGAGACAAGTCTAAAACTTGCTCTGATACCAATTTGATGTGACACCGCTACGGGGTATGCAGCAAGCCAAAAGTATTCTTAGGACCTATTCCGCATTCACAATCACATAACAAGTAAGTTGATAAATCGGGGCCAAAACGTCGTCGCACACACGAGAGCCCGGGGTGACTAAAGGATGCTAGGGAGAGGTGATGGATCAAGACCCTTGCTGGTAGAGTGCCAGCAGGGCTAGGGTTACCCTCCCGAGGGTACGTAGCCCACGCTTATGGGGCTGGCCGGTGCCAATTGGGGCACTAGGTCCCGCTCGCTTACTTTCACCACGGTGACCACACTATGAAGGTGGAGCCGGGATCGGGCACTCGCTCGCATGCACAACGGAGCTATATCTACGGATATTAAACAAACAAGTACTAAGAATAATGGAGCAAAGTTTAGAGTTCACCTGGCTGGTTTGAAGAAACCAACCCCGTTCGGAGACGTGGGCGAGCGGGGAAGTGTGGATCCCGCACACTGCGTCGATGTCGCTTGAGCTGTTTAGTACATGAACTACTCCTCATGCAGGAGGGTTGGATTAGGGGTGGGGGAAATCAAACTTACATCAAACACTACCTCCACGCAGGGAGGGGCGCTAAGCCGGCCAGGCGGGAGGGGAAAACTCGCCGAGGATGACGGAACGGAAGCCGACGTGGATCTGCCCACTTGCTGTGAGAAGGGACAGGATGCCGCTGTTGCAGTCGTAGCTCGTCCTCAGGAATTTTTCCGGTGACGAAACCAGAAGGGATTTCTTCGTAATAGGGGCTGGGACAACTCTGATTTTTATCAAATTCTTCTGACGCAGTCGCTGGTCGTGGTGGAAGCTCGAACAGGATGAAGGAATCTGGCGCTGGCGACTTCAGATCTGAGGCAGTAGGATGCAGAGGTTGTACCTTGGGCTCCCGAGCTCCGAATCTCGAACTGTTAGAAGTTCTGGGACCGTGGTCGGGCCCTCGTTGCAGAAACACTGGCGGGGAGGCTGCCGGAGGTCGGGATGTCCTGGGGGGCGCCGAAGAGTGACTGTTGGTCGCCGAAGACTGGTGAGGGCAGTCCCGCGTGACTGCAGGAGAAAAATCAGAACTGGAGCTCCCGGATGCCGAATGTACTTCTGCTTCTTGCTTCTGGTCGGGAACAGGGGGAGGAAGATCTTTGAAGAAGGAACTTCAGTCTGGATCCTTCGCTGTAGATCGTGGTTCTGCTTCTGGTCGGACTCAGGTGCTCTGCAGATGGATCCTGGAGCAGTCGAGGAGAATGGCTTCCCTGGGCAGTCCTGAGCTCGGATTGGGACGATTCTTCCTCGCCTGCATAGTGGGCTGGACGACCTTTCCAGAATGGTAAGATACGCCCTCTGATGTTGCCGTATGATCGCGGGGGAGCTTCTGCAAGATGGACCTTTTTCTGTCACCTGCAGATGTGATCTAGGGAAGGGGATGGAGGTGGGATTAGGTTAAGGGGGGGGTTGAAGTTTTGGTAATGGAGGGAAATGGGGGTGTTTGCAGATGGGGGAAAGGGGTGGTGGGGGTGAGGAGAGGGGCGGAGTAGGTGGAATGGGGTGTTGGAGGGTGGAGGGGAGTGGGGGGGCCGAAGCTATCCAAGGGGTGGTGGGGGGGTCGGCCAAGGGAATGGGGGTGGGCTATGGTGGTGGGTGCGCAACCAGCAGGGTATGGGGGGGGGGGGGGTTAATCTGCCCTAGGGATATGAATGGGGTGTGGGGAAGTGGGAAGGTTGCTTGGGGAAGAGGGAGGTTTGTGTTGGAGGTGGAGAAGGTGTATGGGGAATGGGAAGGGTTGCTTGGGGAAGAGGGAGGGGTGTGTTGGAGGTGGAGAAGGTGTATGGGGAATGGGAAGGGTTGCTTGGGAAGTGGAGGGAATTGATGAGAGTTAAGTGGTCTAGGGGAGGTGAAGGGTTGGAGGGTGAGGTGGCAGCTGAGGTGGCAGGGGAAGGGGGAGGTGAAAGGGCTGGTTCGCCCAAGGGATAGAGAGAGAAGGGGGGAAGAGAGAGAGGGGGGTTCGAACCTTGGAGAAGGAGAGAGAGAATGAAGGAGCTAGAGAGAGAGAGAGGGTGCAATTATGCTGAATTTTCAAATATTCATTAGCTAACTCAAGTGGAGTTGGGGTCCTATATATAGGGATCCCAACATTTACAAAAAGTCCTTGGGTAAACTGCTAAAAGCAAATAAGCAAGGGGGTTGGGGAAGGAAGAGGTCGCCCATGGGCCAGGGCCATCTAATTGGGCCCAAATGACCTCTCAGCCTAGCAGACTTAGATAAATAACGTGATGACCTAGGACCATGACTCAAAATAAAGATAAGTACATCAAAATGACTCAAGAAAAGGAGAAAATACATCAAGATGTCCATAGTAACAAACTCCCGTGTCGCCGAGGACCCATCAAGTCATGCAGTCACAGCCTATCTGTCTCCAGAAGGGAGAGAGGTGTCGAGCCAGAGGGAACTCTGGGTGATGTCCCCATCATGGCGCAGCATGCCCAGATGTTGCCAGACAAAACTCTCAGGTGAAGTAAAGCCAGGCAAAGGAAGAGGAGCTACTTCAAAGGTTACTTCACTATCAATGTCCGCCCATAGGGTAATATCCGGCTACGAAGAAGAAGATGGGAGGTCTACCGAAGGTACCAACTGAGCTCTCCCTGCAACCTCTGGCGTGGCCAAGAGATCTTCCACTTCCATCTCCTCGGAAGCGGCCGTCTGAATACTCCCGGATGCAACTTCAGGCACCTCCTCCTCAGATTCTGAAAGTATGGAGATAGAATCCGGGGCGGTTACAGGCAATACTCCCAGTTCCGCAGCAGCTACCTCTCCTTCTTCCATCTCCGCTTCGGTGGCCAATTCCTTCAACGTCGAGGCCGCGGAGGCCACAGTCTGAAGAGGCGAAGGTTCACCCTCCATGATTGATGTTGTGGGAATTGTTGACTCAGGAGTGATGGTCATCACTGCGGCTGGTATGAAAGCAGAACTTCTGGCTAGATCAGCTTCGGCTCTGAAATCTGAAGCCCTGATAGGAGTGCATCTGTCTCCTGAGGCCCCCAGGTCCAACGATGCTAAATCTGTTGAAGACTGTATTCGCATTGGAACAGGGCGAATGACCTCAGGAGCCCCCATGCAGGATAAAGGTAGAAAAGGGACAATAGCCCAGTTTACAGAAGAAACCTCCATAAAAGTTGCAGTTGTGTCTGAGCTGACAGTGATAGGGCCCTGAGACCAAAGTAAAACAACCTTCAGCACTAAATGAAGATGCAGATGAAGCAGCAAGCCTGAAAGGGGACCCACCTTTGAAGCAGGGTTTGCATCCTCGAAGTGGGGCGAAAGAGGAGGAAACTCCGAAGTTGAAGCGACAAAGAGTGAAGATATGTCGATCTCGGTGTCGAGCCCGGCAAACTCCTCTTGCAACTCCTCCTCGGAAGATGGCACCAGCAGCTTAGCATGCTGAAAAGACAGAGCACCTTTTGCAGGTACAGGCGGGGCTTCTGATTCAGGAGCATCCCCCTCACTGCCGCTGAAAGCCACTTCCTTCTCATCAGAGACGGTTGTAGAGCTACCCGATGATATTTCTACCCTGGCTACATGCTGTGGGGACGCCTCTAAAGCATGTCGGGATGTGGACCGGGTAATTATGCGCCTGGCCGGAATAGTACCCCGCTTCGACTGAGTCTCGCGACCCTCCGGAGGTTGAATCGGCTCTTCTGTCATCCTTTCAACCTCAGCCTACTCCTCGGCTGCCATTTCAACAGAAAAGCGATCTCTGAGGGTTATAGTAGAAAAAGCAATAGAAGTGTGAAACAGATGAGAAAGCACACTTACCCCCCGCATCACTAGCCGGCGTGGGGGAAGGCAGCCTGGTCTCTGCGTCGGAGGGTGCCACAATTGGCTCTTGAGCTGCGCAAAAAGGGAAGGGGTCAGAGTCGAAGACTTCTTTGGAAATCTGCAAAAGATGATGAAGAATGCAAATGCAAGCTAATGATGTTACCCTGAACCGGTGTCTGATCAGCCTCCCTTTGCAACTCAAACTCATCGAATGAAGGAATGTCGGGGAGAGGGGTCCCAGTGTCCATCGCCACCGAAGTCGACTGCTGAACATGGGCCTTTTTGGCCTTCCTAGCCTTCCCAACTGCAGCCTTGACTGCGGAAGCCTTCCTCTTCTTGCCAGGAGGCAGGGGAGTAGTGGTCGGTGCTGTAGTCAGGATTTCAAAATAAGTAGGCTTCTCGGCCTGCGCAATAATCTTTCTATAGAGCCCCTGCCGCTTTATATCAGGCCGGCCTGTTGAAAATGGCAGAAGGGCGATGGGATCAGTGGGTGCGAAATTCAGATGCTAAGCAGAAAACACTGCAATCAGAAAAGAAGAAATCTTACCTGCCGGGCCATCGTAGAATACAGAAAGTGGCCAGTACAGATAAGCTACCTCCTTGGAGCGGGAAGCAGCCTCCTTGATGAGCCAGCACACATCACCAAATATCTGGCACTTCTCTACTAAAGCTTCCAGATCATTATGGCCGTGAGAGTCAAGGCATCGAAATAAGTCAAGATGGTCCATGCCCCAACCATCGACATAATGAAATGATATAAACAGTGGCTTGTTCAATATGCCAGCTATTGGGCTTTCTGCAGATAATCCATGCAAATTCAGCAGAATGAACAGCCAGGACGTTTGCCTATAGTACGTCTGAGTTCTATCTTCTCGGCATACAAACGTCCTATATGGATGAAATTTATCAATTGGACCCTTCCAAGGAGCTGCTGTCGGGAGCGGCTCTTCAACAGGGAATGGGTACTACTGCTCCTCCAAGCGAGCGCCTCCCACACGGCATAAATGCTTCAAGGTCTTCAGGAAAGTGTCTTCATTGATAGCAGCAAAGACAGGGACAAGCGGCTCAGAACTCTTTTCCTTCAATGCCCGACGTTGAGTCAGATAATTCTCCGCCTCCCTCGGGTGCTGTGAGTAAAGTTTCTTCAAGTGGGCCTCAGGAATATCAAACACCGGCCCAGGTTGCTGTTTTAGGAAGGAGCGCTCTGCCACATCCCAGAAGGCACCCCTACCGTCCCTGTAAAAACTGGTCCGGATATTCCACCATTTGATATATTCTGGTGTTACCCGGGGAACACGGTTAGAAACAGTGGGCACCCTGAAAACTACATCATCCTGGCGATGATAGAAATCCCACCACAACCGGCCCTCGCCAACAATGATGGACCCGTGCTTGGCCCGGCTATCCAGGGGAAACTGGGCAACTGAGGTAGGAATATGCTGGTCGTAGCCGAAGTTTCGCCCAAATCGGAACGGATAGTATGGCTCCAACAGAAGCAGGCCACCCTTCCTGTAGACCAAAACACTGGGCCGAATTTCCATGGCCCATCTCACCAGCTCCGGTTCCAGGATTGGCCGGGCAGTGTTGACTCCTGAGACAGGATGGATATATGTCTCTGTCTCTTCCAGCTTGCACTCTCTCTGAGGATCAATCAAAGGGGCTGAACCTGCCGCCAAGCTCCAGAAATGTATGCTGCCAGGGGCGTCCACTGGTACCCTTATCAGTCGGCCCCTTATTTTAAACAGCTGATCATAAAAGGGACCAGGCTCAGCGCTGGCAAATTCAACCATCCTGGGTAACACTGTATCCGCCTGCAAGGTTCTCGGAGCTAATTCAGGGAATATACTACAGACCCAGGCGTTGAAGAAATGAAAAGGACCCACGGTCCTCAAAGAACGGGGAGTCTGATGCTTGTACAGGTCCCCCAAAGATTTATATATCAAACACAGGGCCACTGGGCAGAGCGACAGCTTCATCCCCCATGCCATCTGACAAGCTGGATATATGGCCTCTGGCCGAATAACTGTCTCATCCCCTTGTGGGAGAGCAAAAGTGCACAGCCAAAATGTGAAATAAGCCGCACAGTGTGTGATGGGGTCTACGCCTGCTGGGTTGGGACCACCGCTGCCTGCACGGCGCAATGAGGATGGCAGTGCCGACTTATAGCGAGGGGCCATTATCTGCTTGCTAGCAGCCGGACCCATGGAAGGAAAGTCTGCATACTTGAGGGGACCGTCAAAGAAATACTGGATCCACTGCCCTATCCGGACCCTCAGTTTGCTGCCCTTCTCTCGGGGTTGATAGCCTTTAGAGGACCTTCTGCTATACGCCAGACAGATAGAGCGGTATACCTTCATCAGATATCGATATGAGAAGCCAATGGAATACTTGCCCTCGCCATCAGAGCTATCCTTCTCAGAATCTGACAAGCAAACTTTCTCATACGGCTCGCCATCAATGGGCAGGCCGGAGAGCTGTGATAAACTCCAGAGGTCCAGGGATGTCTCCCCCTCTGCTGTATAGAAAGTGTTGAATAAGGGCAAAACACTTCAAACATTCCACAGCACAACCCTCGGGATATGGGATACCGGAATCTAGAAGCGAAGATGCTGTGATACACCCCGGCTCTGATCAGCAGAGGGGCATATTCCTTCAGAACAAATTCGGTAAACTCCACTGATCCTACTCGGAATAAGTGCGCGTCAGTGATTTTGGTATCCCCGAACCAACCAGCGGCCAGATGGTACTTGAACTGAACGGCCGAACAATTCAGCATGAAGGGCTCTTCGCGATATCCCCACTTCAATGGTGCCAAGAACATGCCATAGCCGGGATTCTCCCTATGAACTCGGCCGCTAGCATTATCCCACCGGGCAGGTGTGAATTTCGGGGCCCGGGCCAGCATCTTCTTCTCTGGTTCCAGCTCCGATATGCCGAGGACTGCATCCCAGTCGTGCTTTTCCCCAGGAAGATAGATGGCCTTGCTGCGATACACTGATTCCTTCAGACTATCTCGCTCAGCAAGGATGGCAGCTTCAACTACGCGAGCTATCCGGTAGTCTCGCATGCCGCCTACTGTGAAAGTCCGGATGAACGGCATCAAACGCCGGTCCTTCGGATGGTCTGGCCGATAGCCACCATCCCGCCTGAAGCATGTCTCGGTCGCCGTGGAGTATACTCGGGCCGTCGACACTGTGTCAGTCTTCGAGTCAGACGACTCATCGACTGAAGCAATCCTATCGTATCCGAAATCCAGGCTGTGCACATTCAGCCAATTTACTGTGGCCCGAGATATGTCTGGCTGGGCCGATGAGCTAGCACCAACAGCTCCGGAAGACGCAGCATCAGAGCTGGAAGCCATTACAGTGCCTGCAGTCGGAGAAAAAGTGTGAATTAAAAGCCAGTCTTATAAAGATTGTAACATGAGACTCTATGAAAATTTCGGCAGCATCTCCCCTTATTCAGGGTCTGCCCAAGGAGAATAGGGAGTCACCAACCAAGAGGGGGTGATCCCGAAATAAAAAGGGATTAAATCCTAAAATAGCGTCCTACCCGGGCGAAATCCAACCAAACGGGAAGAAGAACGAGAGCGACCGAGAGGAGAAGAAGCTCTCGCCGATGAAAGAAAAATGAGGAAAGAGAAAGAAGAAGCAAGAATGAAGAAAAAAGGCTCTCGGCGCCTTAATATAGGGCCCGAGGCAGATGGGTTCTCGGCGCGGCCAAATGCTCGCCGAGAACCGCCCAGGCCGAGAACCCCCGTCAGCCAGAAGGCGCGTCGAGAACCCCAGGCCGAGAAGCCCTGGCCGAGGCCCCCTTCCGCCAGGGCGTGCCGAGAAGCCCCGGCCGAGAGCCCCCTTCGTCCGCGCCGAAAAGCTCCGCGCCGAGAGGTCCCTCGCGCCGAGAAGCTTCACGCCGAGAGGCTCATGCCGAGAAGCCTATGGCCCTGTGCCGAGAAGCTCCGAATTGCTGAAAATAAAGAAAATATGAAGAATGAAAATATGAAAAGGGAAGATAAGTGTGCAAAGTATTATTGCATCAAGATGATCGGGTCTGAGAACCCGATTAAAAACAAATTGAGGAAGATACCCTCGAATGATGAAAGACACCTGCAAGCCCTATGCCGCTTATTCTGCGCTTACGCCGCCTACGGGTGGGGGCCATTTGTTGACACCTGGAAAATGAACAAGGGTGAAAACATAATTGAAAAGAGGGTCGGACCAACAGTGAAAGACCAATGATGAAGCTCATCAACCGTCTACCCGGCTAAAACCCTTGTCGGCAAAGCTGATGCCCGGTGCCAATGTCACTCAGACGGCAGCACTGATAAAGCAGCAGTCACTCGACTGATGAGACCTTCCAGCCCTTTAATGAGAGCTGTACTACCGTTTCGTCCAAGAATCCACGGATGATATGTCAGGGTAAGTCAGATGTCGGCTTACTGACAGATGTAATATGAGATGAAGATGAAGCCGGTACCGGCAGATGAAGATTGCAAAGGCTTTTGCAAAGTCAGAACACAAGAGGAATCGTCTCCACAGATTATCTACCCGGCTGAGGTCTTCCCAGATTAAAGCTGATGTCCGAGCTCGTCACCATTCAAGTGACGGTGTCGATAAGATAATACCCGGTTTTGTCACCATTCAGATGGCAATACCGATGAAACCCCTGTCTACGGACTGATGAAACCCTTGTCTACGGACTGATGAGACCCCTGTCTACGGACTGATGAAACCCTTGTCTACGGACTGATGAGACCCCTATCTACGGACTGATGAAAACCTTAATAATGATACAAGCTGTGTCACCAATGGAAGACCCCTTTTGGGTAATGATGCCCTTGAAAGACCCAAATGGGCCTGTGAAAGTGGCTAAAAAGCTTTAATTGGGCCTGCAAAGGATGGCGCCGAGAGCCACTTGCCGAAGCCCAAAAGATGGCGCGGAGAGCCACTTGCCGAAGCCCAAAAGATGGCGCCGAGAGCCACTTGCCGAAGCCCAAAAGAGGGCACCGAGAGCCACTTGCAATCGCGCCGGGAAGCCCCATTTGGGGTGCGCCGAGATGAAGCCTGCTGAGAAGGGGGGAAACGCGTATAAAAACCCTCTCCCTTCGAACAGATGGATGCCTGGAGAGCGGACCAACTGAGGGGGGGGGACGAACAGAAAAAGAGAGAGCCACCAAAAGAGAAGATAAGAGAAAAAGAGAGAGCCACCAAAAGAGAAGATAAGAGAAAAAGAGAAGATAGAAGAATAGAAAAAAAAGTAGAGAGAGAGTCTCCCTCGGCTGAGAGAAGAGAAGAAGCAGAAGAGAAGAGGAAGCAAGCTTCAGGTGGGCTGTCCCGGGGAGGGAGAGGAGTCAATGCTCCGCCCTCCCCACGCTGTCTTTTCTTTCTATTGATGTAATCTAGCGAGTTTTCTTCTCGATTTATCAGATGTAGTTAGCGAGGTTTAGGTCTCGAGCTCCGTCTGTCTCTCCACTTTGCACTTCTCTTTTACAGTCAGTGTAAAGCTTTGAGCAATGTAATGAAATATCAATGAAACCCATTCGGGGATCTACTGATTAAGAGGTTTGCCCCCCTTTGCCTGAAATATCTGCTCTCTGCTCCCCCTCGTATGATCATCGTTTATGAGAAATGGCTAATGGTTCATACGAACCTTCTCTGCAGAGGCGTAGGAACAGAACCCCTAACCTTATCTAATAGGTTACTGGGTTCTGTCGCCTCCCCTCTTCCTGCCTCAATGGCAAATCCCTCGTGTCCGTGCGAGCTTTCTTACAGGGCCCCTCGAGCCTCCTCCTTGTGCCGTTCAGGACCAGAGACATCAATCTCTTGGATTCCTGAACTGCTGGCTATACGAGAGGACATGTCAGACCACTGCTATCCCTCGGATTCTAACGAATGACGATTTTGATCTCCCGACCCTCCATTCTAACCCCTTGGATGACTAGGGTCTGGAGTTTCGGTGATAAAGGTTCCTCCGTCACCGGTTTTTAGATGCCATTAGGTTCGTCCGGGGATCAGAGACAGTCATCTCTTGATCCCCAGACGGCCGATGACAGAAATAAATGGAGTCTTCAAAGATCCAGATGATAGTCTCGATTCTCCGTCAATTCTACATTCCAGATCCCCCTTGGCCCTTCCTAACAGAAGCATCCTTGAAATCCCCCTCCTGCATTTCAAATCCGGCTTCAATCACAGTCAGAAAGCCTAGGAATCCCAGAAACAGAGTACCGTTTGAGCTCTGAAAAAACCCTGAAATCCTTCCGCAAATCCACCTTCTCGGCGTGCAAAATTCCCCGCCGAGAGCTGTCCCGCCGAGAGACCCTCTCCCCCCAGCTAAACGACAAACCCTGCCATTCAAACCCTTTTCACGTGAGCCTCCATGCAAACCTCCCGGCGCCAGGCTCCCGGCACGGCCAGGAGCGCGCCGGGAAGCTCCACGCCGAGACCCCTCCCCTATAGGCCTATCCAAACCCCTCCATGCAAGCCTCTCGGCGCCACCTTCTCGGCGCGGCCAGGAGCGCGCCGGGAAGCCGCCGCCGAGACCCCCTTTTTGAACCAATAAACCCCCGCCGAGAGGCCCTTTGGCCAACCAAGAAACCACCGCCGAGACCCCCCTTTGGCCAACCAATAAACCTCCACCGAGACCCTCCTCTGGCCGATAGAAAGCCATGCCGAGACCCACCTTCTTGGCCAATTGAAGTCCAGTCAGAGGCTCTTCTCTGCACTACCATTTGTCAACCTTCTGATCTCTTCAGACATAGGCCCCGGGGATGTTCAGAGATCATCATGGATGCCTTGAGAAGACACAGTAATGGGGAAGACCTCCCCTACAGTCCTCATTCCCGATCCGGATTTCACCCTTATGAACCCAAAGGGCCATGTCGTTACATGAGTTCTGAGGGGCTTAAAGGGGATATTAATCGATGGTATAAATGCAAGCGATGTCCCGGGGCCCGGTGCCCATCCTCGTTCGGTCGTCATCCCGGCATTCCGTGGATGATGACCTATTCTTTCTTGGCATAATCCAAGTTGAGCGGACATGCTGCCGAAATTTATGCATATCCTATTGGGTAACTGTGATGTTCTCCCTCTCAACCCCGTCGGCCCACGGAGTTATGCCTTTGCATGCCCTCCGATGGTCCCTCGAAGGGGGATATAGATGTGCCATCGCACCCACATGAAGCGAGCCATGTCACGCCGGTCCCCACTCGGACTCCGGGCCAATTATGCCCAATCTTTTCCGGATCCTACTCTGCCACCGCATGGGTAGTTTCCTTTTCCCCACTTGGCATAGTTCAAGCTGGTGGGAATATGCCGTCAGAGCTATCCCCTAAGATAACGAACCCCTGCTTCGTCTAATCCATTTAGCGTCTTGCAAACGAATGAATTCCGTTTCTTTTGAGCATGCGGCGTTATCGGTGTCCTCCTCCTATCTTAGCGTTTAATCAAGGGTTGTCCTCCTTAGGGAGGACGTAATTAACGTCATAGCGTTTAGGGTATGACGGATTTCTGGTCCCGACTCGGACTTCACAATCGACTGACCATGTCAGATCGAGCGCACAATAAAATTGTCACCCTGGTGACTGGCACGCCAATAAACCAACAAATGAATAAATCAATAAATAATAATCAGATAAGATCTAAATAAGAGGATAAATAAAAATCCGCGTCCACACCGCCTTAAGCAATTCATAAAACGGACGGCACCTTTGAGAATGTTGGGATATGAACCTTCTAATGAATTGCAATCGACCAATCAGTCCTCGAAGCTCCGTAATGTTCTTAGGCGGAGGCATGTCCATGACGGCCTGTGCTTTGTTAGGATCAATCTGGATCCCCCGTTTGCTTACTATGAAACCTAACAGCTTCCCTGAAGAGACTCCAAATACGCACTTCTTTGGATTCATTTTGAGCTTATACTCCCATGCTCTTTGCAGCACTTTAGCCAGAATAGAGGGGTGTTCTTCTTTGGTTCTTGACTTCACCAGAATGTCATCCACGTAAGCTTCCATATAGATATGCATCATATCGTGGAAGATGGCCATCATTGCCTTTTGATAGGTGGCACCTGCGTTCTTCAAACCAAATGGCATAACCACATAACAGTACGTGTCCCAGGGCGTGGTGAAGGAGGTTTTCTCTTGATCTTCCGGAGCGAGACGGATCTGATTATAGCCTGAGTAACCGTCCATAAATGACAGAGATTCATACCCGGCGGTGCTATCGACCAAGACATCAATATGAGGCAGCGGGAAATCATCTTTTGGACATGCTTTGTTAAGATCCCTGAAATCGATGAAGATACGCACCTTTCCATCCTTCTTAATAACAGGGACTATGTTCGCCACCCACTGAGGATATAGAACAACTCTAATGCATCTGGCCTTATACAATTTGTTGACCTCTTCCTTAATCCTTAAGGCCATGTGGGGGTGAAATCTCATTGACCGTTGTTTCACAGGTGTTGCCCCTGGTTTAAGCACAAGTCGATGTTCCACTAAAGAGGGGTCAAGACCTGGCATGTCTTCATATGACCAGGCAAGGGAATCGCTATACTCCCTTAGAACCTTGATTAAATCTTCTTCTACTTGTGGAGGGAAATTAGCGGCAATAATGATGGGCCTTGGGTCTTCTTTAGTTCCCAAGTTGATTTCCTTCGTAGGTTCATCCACTGCCGACGACGGCTCGTCGAATTTCTTAAGTCCTTGTGCATACAAATCGGCAGTGTCATCTATGTTGCTGTCCTCATTGATCGGATCTTTTTCATCCAGGATTTCATAGACACCGAGTCCGTCATCGCTCCACACCCCCTTCTATTTCTTCTTCATCTTCAATCATAATTGCCGTAGCAACAAATTCTGGACACTTTAAAAGGGCATGACAACGCTGAGCTAGATCTTGTAAGAACCTATCAGGGACGGATTTGGGAGGACGCACAAGTGGGCACGACTTAGAGGAGGAAGGGTTGGATGACCTAGAACAAGACCCTACTTCTCTAGACCTAACTCACTCTACTTTCCTAGACTCGATAGACCCTAATCCTAACCTAGGAGAAAGAAGACCTAGTGGAAGGGAAGGAGCAGGGGACTCGTGCCCCTAGGAGGAGGATGGAGACAAGGTAGCATAATCTTCCACTGAAATCTCCGTTTCGAATTTGACATTTTTTTTTGGAGATCAGTGGAGACTACACAACAAGATGGAGGTGGCGGGAGCTGCATAGGGAACAGCTCGGGGAAGATGCAATCGAAGAAGGGGTCGGAGGAGGAGAACCACATCTAGTGGAGCTGGGCGTTGGGAGGAGGAGGAGTGAATAGAGTGGATAGATCAATGGGCGGGCAATGCCCGCAAGCGCAAGGAACAAAGAGAATTTTCGGCGGATCAATGAAGGATGGATTTACCATGATGGGAGGAAGACGGGGTAAGAATTCCCTCTGCTGTAGGAGAGATTGAAAGCGTGAGGGAGACCAAGAAAAGATAATCGGCGAGCTCTCCTCCTTCCGCAGATGATGAGCTGGTTGCTTCTTCGACCTCCATTGGACGAGCCGAACCTCTTGACGATGCTGGCAGTCTTCTTCATGAAATAGCCCCTGAAGGGCTGGACCATAGCCAATCACATCATCAACTGGCCCCCTTAGCACTGGGGTGGACTGGCAATTGGACAGACTGTATCTTCTCTTGGCAGAGTTGGCGGTGGAGCTAATGTGCTGGGCTGGAGAGGCCCTCGAACAAAGTGTTGATGGTAGTCCCAGGTGAGTGGCCCAGAATCACCCATCATGGACAATGCAGTCTCTCGGTAGCCGAGACCTCTTCTGTTCATTTTCCTACCCTTAGGAATGGGCTTAGTTGGTCCCTGCAATTGAGCACCAAGGCCTCTCCCCGGTTGGTAGCCTAGCTTCAGTATAATGTCCCAGCCCTTGGAATCTCAGATCTGGGGCTTCACCTTGATGTCAACTGCTGCGGTGACGGGCTTGCGAGGTGCGTAAGCCCAAGGAAAGTCAAGATCTAGCACTGACATAACGGGCTGACTGCTTGGCCACAATGTGGGAAGAACTTTCTCTGAAATAGCCTTCACTGATTGGACCGTGGATAAGCTTTTGACTTTGATGACCCTCCCTGGGAAAGGGAATTTAATGCATTGATATGCAGTAGAGGGTACGGCGCTGAGGGTATAGATCCACGGACGACCCAAGATAGCTTTGAACATAGGGTCAATGTCCAACACATAGAATTCCACGGGCATAGTAAGGGGCCCAAGCTCAGCTTGAATGGTGACAATCCCGTGACATGCCTGCCGAGAGTTGTCATAAGCAACTATGGTAGTGGGAGTTGGGCGTAGAAGTTCTTCTGACAGATTACAAGCCCTTAGAGTGCTGAGCGGGCATACGTTGATAGATGTCCCCGTGTCAACTAATGCCGCATCGATGCTGACTTTGTTCAGAATGATAGTAATGCACAGCGGCATTTGCCGAGCTTCTGGTGGTGCTAGCTCGGTTTCAGAGAAAGTAATGGCTGGCCCCTTGGAGATTGTTGCCAGTGCGGTAGGTAAGCTATCAACTGCCATGTCTTCACTAACCATCATGATGTGACACGACCCCTCGGACTTAAATTTGCAAGCAACACAACGATTTAGGCAACGTGACACAAGCGGACTCACTCGCGTTGGCACACTCGGGTCCGTAGGAGGACCGGCGATGGCGGTGAGGGTCCGGGGTTGAACCTCAATGTTCCAAGGGTATGGCCAGCTAAGGTTGGACCCCAATGGGCCAGGGATGCCCCAATTCCGTGGGCGGCCAGCACGCCACGGGCGTGGGATGTAGCGGCTCTCTCACAACTCGCTCCGCGGCGGACACTCGAATTGATGGTTTTGGATCGGGCGCTCACCTCACCACCGACGGGCAACTAAAAATGATACTAAGCTAAGCAATGGTAATAAACCAGCAAAGAAGAGTGGCCAGAAGCTCACCTGATCGGCGTGAGGACGCCGATCCCGGCCGGAGACGAGGGCGAGCGGGGAAGCGTGGGCTACCCGCACGCCGCGCCGATGATGCTTGAATCCTGTTTAGTTAATTACAATCACTACACCTCGCGCAGGAGGGTGACCTCGGGGAAGGGATGATCAAATACAATCAAACACTACCTCCACACAGGGAGGGGTGGTAAGCCGGCCAGGCGGGGACGGGAAAACCGTCGGAGAACGGAAGAAGGAAGCCGAAGTTGTTTCAACTTGCAGGCTGTGATGGCTGACAGCCAGACGGTCCCGGGGCTGTAGATCACGTTCCTGAATTTTGCTGGAGGCGAGACCAGTGTGGGGATCTTCGTATCTGGCGCGCGGATGGCTCCGAATTTTCTCGATTTCTTCTACTGCAGCTGCTAGTCCAGGTCGAGCTTCGAACAGGGTGGCAGAATCTGGCCGCAGCAACTACCTGATATGAACAGTGACTTGCAGAAGCTACACCGGCCGCTCCCGACCTCTGAATCACGAGCCGTTGGAGTTTTTGGAATCTTGGTCGAGTCTAATTCGCAGAGAAGCTAACGGGGAAGCCGGATAAGGTTGGAGGAGATCGGGGGACCCGAGACGGTGCTGGTAGGTCGTAGCAGACTTGGGGAAGCAGCGTGGAGCAGTCGGAGGAGAAACTTGATAACTCTGTCCCATGGAACCTAAATGCAGTTCAGTTTCCTGATCCTGGAAGAGGACAGGACGTGGGAGAACTTTGATGAAGAAACCTCGGCTTGGTTCTGCTAGGGTGCGCCATGGCACAGCTTTCTTTCAGGTTCAGGTACTCTGTGGCAGTAACTCGGCAGCAGCTACCTGATACGAACAGTGACTTGCAGAAGGTATCCTGGCCGCTCCCGAGCTCTGAATCACGAGCCGCTGGAATTTCTGGAACCATGGTCAAGCCCTCTTCGCAGAAAAACTGGCGGGGCAGTCTTCTGATGTCGGTGAGGATGGGGAGACTCAGAAGAGTGGAGGTAGGTCGCTGCAGACTGTGGGAGGCAAGCCCGACCAACCGAGGGAGGAAAACAAGAACTCCGGCCTCTGGATGCCGAACGCAGTTCCGCTTCTTGATCCAGGTAGAGGACTGGAGTAAGAAGAACTTTCCAGAAGGGCTCGTAGTCTGAATCTTCCGTCGTTTTTCGTAGTATAGCTTCAAGTCGGGTTCTGGTACTCTGCAGAGGGAGATCTGCGCAGCCGAGGGAGAATGGGCACCACGAACTGTAGCGACGTCGGAATGGGATGATTCCACCTCGCCTGCGAAGTTGAGTTGGAGATCTTTCCGACGATGTAGGCCACGCCCCCAGGAACTCCGGGATGAGGTCGTGGACAGCACTGCAACAGGCGGCTGTTCTGCAGGGCTTCAGCTGCACACAGTTTTGGAGAGAAAGGGTTGAAGGGGGAGGTTTCTTTGGTGGAAGGAGAGGGGAAATGGTTGCTTTGGTGGTGGGGAATGGTTGGGAGGTGGTAAGGGGAGGTGAGGGAGGAAGGAGGGGCGGAGCTAGCAGGGGAGGGGGGGTGATTGTGCAAATGGCCAAGGGTGGAGGTGGTGAGGTGGTGGGGGCGCAAATGGCTTGGAGGAATGGGGAGGGGCTTCTTCTTGATTTGGGTGAGATGGGTTAATGAGTGGTGTTAATGGTGGTCTAGGGAGATGGAGGGGTTGTCTAGGGGAGGGGAAAGATTCCTTGGGAGAGGGGAGTCTTCCTTGGGAAGGTGAAAGGGTGTATAGGGAATAGGAAGGGTTGCTTGGGAAGTGGGGGGAATTGAAGTGGAGTTAAGGGCTTTGGGAAGGTGAAGGGGTGGGAGGGTGATGTGGCAGCTGAGGTGGCAAGGTGAGGAGAGAGAGAATGGTGCGCAATCTGGAGAGAGAGGAGAGAGGAGAGAGAGAGAGGGGTTCGCCCCTTTTAGAGAGAGAGAGGGAGAGAGGGGGGGCACAATTCTTGTGGCAAATTTTACTCAAATATTCATTAGCTTACAACTGAGGGATTGGGGTCCTATTTATAGGAAACCCACTTTTACATATAAGACCCTGACTTTTAACATACTAACAGATAACCAAGGAAGGGGGGGTGCGCCCATGGGCCTAGCCCAAAGAAATAGGACCAATAGCAAGCACCATAGCCTAATGAGACTCGAACTTAGGGAAATGACTTAATAACCTAGGTACAATACTAAAAAAAAAAGGCAAATTACAATAGTAGAAAATGAAAATTACATCATAGGACTCGAAATAACGTGGTGAACAAGATGTAGCTTAGGCGGCGAGTATCGGGATCCTCGATCATATGAAATTGCTGGTGATGTCCTCATCATACCCTCGGGGTGCGGAAAACTCGACTCTGTCGAGTATGGGCCCACCGGGGAAGTGGTCTTCTACAGAAACTCAGAGTGAGCCTCAACTTCCAAACTCAACCCTGCGTCCGCAACCAGGGGACGGTCCCTCATCCTCTCGAGGTGGCTCAGGCGTACCCTCTTGCTGGTGATGGGACCCTGCTTGCCTAGTATTGCCTTCGTGTGCACACGTCGGACTCTCAGGCCATTTTTTGGTGGCTCTCCGAGGGTGTCCCTCTCAAAGGAAGATAAAGGCTCGAGGCACTCACTAGGATCCACCACGGTGCCCATATAGGGTGCCGGATCTGCCATGTGGATAATGGGGTGAATCCCAAAACCCATTAGTAAGTCCAACCCGATGGCCGGGTTGCCAAAATCACTTGGAACTTGGGAAGGTCCAAGTCCACGTGCCCTCGAATTGGAGGTGACCCTAGGGTAGAGCCACTCCAATGCCATCATCACCAGATTGCCTACTTAGAATTCCAAGTGGCTCTTGCGAGCTCTTGTCCGCTCTTTGTGAACCTCACCGCTCGTCAAGAATTGCTTGCGTGTATGCTCATGCCATGTATCTTAATGCGGTGAGTGGGTGTGAAAGAGGATAGCATGCAAAGGTGGACCGGGGCAACCGTAAATTGACCTATCATTCTGTGATGCCATGTGGACCCTGATGAACTTGGGTGGACCGGGGCAGCCACAAGTGGCCCTATCATGCATGGGCTGCATAACCATGGTTGGAGGGCCATGGTATCTGTAGGGAAACCTATCACTCAAAGTGGTGATGAATGCCGGGGGACCCGGACACCCGTAGAGGCTCCTAACATGTATATGATCAATGATGAATGATGGAGGACCAGCACATCCAAATATGAGCCAGTCCTGCATTGGGCCTAAAGTGTGTGTGACATGTATGAGATGACTGGGCTTATTAGCCCTACCAAATGATGCAAATGTAGTGGCACATGCATTCCCATCAAAATGGCTCCTTCTATGTGTATGGCTTGGTGTGAGAGTTTCCACTCATAGGGGTCAAAGGGGTCTAGGAAAATGGAGTGGGCTTGGTCCAATAAGGTTGGATGGGGTAGGGATAGGTTGGTGGTGAGTAAGGTGGGTGGGTATATGAAGGGATAGAAGGGGTCATGGTAAGGGTCACCTAAGGAGAGGAACCCTAGGTCCTTTTGATCCTCACAACCCCTTGATGGTGGATTCTCCTCCTCTAGTAAAGTGATCGGGCCAAAGTTTTTGGTGGGATGGTCGGCCATGAATGGAGGACTAGATGTTCTACCCGAGACAAGCAACTCTAGTTTGTGAATACCATCGGGCTCGTCAGGTGTAGGGAGGAGTAATAGAAGGTCACTAGTGTAGCAACCCACAGTGTAAATGGAAGAGATGGATCCGACACATAGGTGTAGGAGGTCAAGGCTCCTAGGTCGGTCGGTTATAGTGGTCAACATGTCAGTTAACTCCATTTGCCAAGATAGACCCTTAAGAAAATCCCCTAATGTTTCCACTTGATAGGATGATTGGATTGTGGTGTGATAGGTGGGTAAGGGTACTATAGGAAGGTTTTGTTCCATAGGAGGGCAAACATGAGCCATGAGATCTCTAAATGGGTTCTCCTTTAGCCAACGTGAAAGGGGTTCTCCTAAGATGAGCTCGGCCCCTACTAGGGAGGGTGGTGTAAGGTGAAGACCACCATGTGAAGTTTCTTCTTCTTCCTGGACATGGGTGATCTCCATGGCGGGGGTTGGGTCCGGAGTATTCACCACTATGGGGTCGGGTATGGGGATCATGGTTTCCTCTACCAAGGAGGTGAGGAAGTCCATTGTTTGTGGGGTGATGATGACTGGCATATGGCTCTTTTGGGGTGGTGGGTAATGGGGGACTTGGGATAGGATGGGGAGGGGTAGAAGTGGAGGCCTAGGTTGGGCATCTTGTAACTCATGGGGGAGGGTGCACCCCATTTGGCTCAATAGGTCTTCTTTGGGTAGGAATGAGTTCTCTTGACCTATTTGGGCCTCATATTCTTCTTCCCAATCTAGGGGAGCCTCATAGTCTTCGGGCACCTCCGTAAGTTCCTTTTGGAAATGGGTGGGATGAGGATTTGTGGAAGCTTGTGGGGTGTGGGTTTGATGGGGAATGTTAGGTTGGGTGGTGGCCAATTTGGTTTTAATGGTGGTGGTGATCGGGATTGGAATCATTTCGGGTGGTGGAGATTGGACCCTAAGGGAGGTCTTGGGTTGACGGGGAGGGAAAGGTGGATTGGGAGTGCTCCTCGGGTTATGGTTCTCAAGGTAGGAGTGGGAAGGTCGGGGAGTGTAGTTCTTCCTATGCTCAAGGTAGGAGTGGGAGGGTCGGGGAGCGTAGATCTTCCCAAGCTTAATCTTCATCTCTTCCCATGATCCTATGGGTTCTTGCCTCCAAATCCTTCTTAAGCTCACTATGCGATCCCACTCCTTCTTGGCTTGTCCCCGAAGCCACCCTGTGGCCCTGCGGACCCTAGCATGTCCATAGACCCTAGTCCTATCAAAGTGTTTATCCATGGTAGCCTCCCACTTTAGGTAGGCATTAGGATTGGATCCGTCAAAACTAAGGTCTCCTTCTAGGATGATGTCCATGAGGAGGGGGTCAATCGGACTCTTGTGGACGGCCGTGTTGAGGGGACTTAACCAATGTGGAGTGTACATTATGATGCACTGGGTGGCCCGAAAATGACTCTAAATGCGAATGCGCCCTAGGACCAACTTGTAGAGAGACAAGTTGTGAACTTGTTCGGATACCATTTGATGTGACACGACCCCTCGGACTTAAATTTGCAAGCAACACAACGATTTAGGCAACGTGACACAAGCGGACTCACTCGCGTTGGCACACTCGGGTCCGTAGGAGGACCGGCGATAGCGGTGAGGGTCCGGGGTTGAACCTCAATGTTCCAAGGGTATGGCCAGCTAAGGTTGGACCCCAATGGGCCAGGGATGCCCCAATTCCATGGGCGGCCAGCACGCCACGGGCGTGGGATGTAGCGGCTCTCTCACAACTCACTCCGCGGCGGACACTCGAATTGATGGTTTTGGATCGGGCGCTCGCCTCACCACCGACGGGCAACTAAAAACGTTACTAAGCTAAGCAATGGTAATAAACCAGCAAAGAAGAGTGGCCAGAAGCTCACCTGATCGACGTGAGGACGCCGATCCCGACCGGAGATGAGGGCGAGCAGGGAAGCGTGGGCTACCCGCACGCCGCGCCGATGATGCTTGAATCCTATTTAGTTAATTACAATCACTACACCTAGCGCATGAGGGTGACCTCGGGGAAGGGATGATTAAATACAATCAAACACTACCTCCACATAGGGAGGGGCGGTAAGCCGGCCAGGCAGGGACGGGAAAACCGTCGGAGAACGGAAGAAGGAAGCCGAAGTTGTTTCCACTTGCAGGCTGTGATGGCTGACAGCCAGACGGTCCCGGGGCTGTAGATCACGTTCCTGAATTTTTCTAGAGGCGAGACCAGCGTGGGGATCTTCGTATCTTGCGCGCGGATGGCTCCGAATTTTCTTGATCTCTTCTACTGCAGCTGCTTGTCCGGGTCGAGCTTCGAACAGGGTGGCAGAATCTGGCCACAGCAACTACCTGATATGAACAGTGACTTGCAGAAGCTACACCGGCCGCTCCCGACCTCTGAATCATGAGCCGTTGGAGTTGCTGGAATCGTGGTCGAGTCTACTTCGTAGCGAAACTGACGGGGAAGCCGGATGAGGTCGGAGGAGATCGGGGGACCCGAGACGGTGCTGGCAGGTCGTAGCAGACTTGGGGAAGCAGCGTGGAGCAGTCGGAGGAGAAACTTGATAACTCTGTCCCACGGAACCTAAATGCAGTTCCGTTTCCTGATCCTGGAAGAGGACAGGACGTGGGAGAACTTTGATGAAGAAACCTCGGCTTGGTTCTGCTAGAGTCCTCCGTGGCACAGCTTTCTTTCAGGTTCAGGTACTTGGTGGCAGTAACTCGGCAGCAGCTACCTGATACAAATAGTGACTTGCAGAAGCTATCCTGGCCGCTCCCGAGCTCTGAATCATGAGCCGCCAGAATTTCTGGAACTGTGGTCGAGCCCTCTTCACAGAAAAACTGGCGGGGCAGTCGTCTGATGTCAGTGAGGATGGGGAGACTCAGAAGAGTGGAGGTAGGTCGCTGCAGACTGTGGGAGGCAGGCCCGACCAACCGAGGGAGGAAAATGAGAACTCCGGCCTCCGGATGCCGAACGCAGTTCCGCTTCTTGATCCTGGTAGAGGACTGGAGGAAGAAGAACTTTTCAGAAGGGCTCGTAGTCTGAATCTTCCGTTGTTTGTCGTGGTACAGCTTCAAGTCGGGTTCTGGTACTCTGCAGGGGGAGATCTGCGCAGCTGAGGGAGAATGGGCACCATGAACTATAGCGACGTCGGAATGGGATGATTCCACCTCGCCTACGAAGTTGACTTGGAGATCTTTCCGACGATGTAGGCCACACCCCCAGGAGCTCCGGGATGAGGTCGTGGACAGCACTGCAACAGGCGGCTGTTCTGCAGGGCTTCAGCTGCACACAGTTTTGGAGAGAAAGGGTTGAAGGGGGAGGTTTCTTTGGTGGAAGGAGAGGGGAAATGGTTGCTTTGGTGGTGGGGAATGGTTGGGAGGTGGTAAGGGGAGGTGAGGGAGGAAGGAGGGGCGGAGCTAGCAGAGGGGGGGGGGGTGATTGCGCAAATGGCCAAGGGTGGAGGTGGTGAGGTGGTGGGGGCGCAAATGGCTTGGAGGAATGGGGAGGGGCTTCTTCTTGATTTGGGTGAGATGGGTTAATGAGTGGTGTTAATGGTGGTCTAGGGAGATGGAGGGGTTGTCTAGGAGAGGGGAAAGATTCCTTGGGAGAGGGGAGTCTTCCTTGGGAAGGTGAAAGGGTGTATAGGGAATAAGAAGGGTTGCTTGGGAAGTGGGGGGAATTGAAGTGGAGTTAAGGGCTTTGGGAGGTGAAGGGGTGGGAGGGTGATGTGGCAGCTGAGGTGGCAAGGTGAGGAGAGAGAGAATGGTGCGCAATCTGGAGAGAGAGGAGAGAGAGAGGGGTTCGCCCCTTTTAGAGAGAGAGAGAGGGAGAGAGGGGGGGCACAATTCTTGTGGCAAATTTTACTCAAATATTCATTAGCTTACAACTGAGGGATTGGGGTCCTATTTATAGGAAACCTACTTTTACATATAAGACCCTGACTTTTAACATACTAACAGATAACCAAGGAAGGGGGGGTGCGCCCATGGGCCTAGCCCAAAGAAATAGGCCCAATAGCAAGCACCATAGCCTAATGAGACTCGAACTTAGGGAAATGACTTAATAACCTAGGTACAAGACTCAAATAAAAGGCAAATTACATGAGTAGAAAATGAAAATTACATCATAGGACTCGAAATAACGTGGTGAACAAGATGTAGCTTAGGCGGCGAGTATCGGGATCCTCGATCATATGAAATTGCTGGTGATGTCCTCATCACATCACCTTTTGAAGAAAGTCTCTTAATGCATCTTGGTGAAGGGTAGATCTCTTAATCAGTTCCAGCACAGATATCTTGGCGAGCACCCTTTCCAAATGATGTAATAGATCATATTGGGTCCCGGGTAGTGGCTCGGCCTCTTCTTGTTCAGCCGCCGGTTGGGAAGACTGGGGATTGGAAGTGGAAGGATAGTTTCGGTGGAACATGCGCCCGCTCCGTAGGGTGAAGTTATAAGCTGCCGCGGCCTCAGATGGGCTTAGGATAAGTGATTTAGTAGGCCCAGTGGGATGGATGAGCGGTGCGGAAGAGGGTGTAGTGGAAAGGATGATAGGCGAGGGGTTAGTTACGGTGGGTGCGAGCGGCAGTGAGGGCATAAATGTGGATGGAGGTGTGATGAGTGGAGGGTTAGACGGAGGTATGGTGATAGTGGACGTAAGCGCGAGCGGGGAGGGGGTGATGGTAGCGGTTGTGAACAATGGTAAGTGTGACGGGGGCGCGGGTGATGGTGCGTGTGATAGAATAGGGGTAAATGGGAGGACGAGTGGAGGAGGAGTTTGGTGGGTAGGTATAAGGATAGGGGAAGTGGGAGGATTATGGTAGTTGTGGTGAAGGGCCATGACCTGCGGCGTGGAATTATCATCGTCGAAGGACCACCCGGGGTTAGGAGCCGGGGGTTGGACGACATTAACCTGAGCTGGTGCCGGCGGCGAAGGCTGCGGAGCAGGAGGATGGTTTGGCATTGGGTTTTGATGAATCCCCAGGTCTTGCACCGGCTGCTGTTGCTGCTGCTGTTGTGGCTGCTGTACATGTTGCTGCTGTACTTGCTGCCTTGGCGGCTGCCTTCTCTTCTCTTTGATTTCTGTGATGGCCCGGTGCATTTCGGCCCAATCTATCCTCTATCCTTCATGAAGATCATATACTAGGTCCCGGAATTGAAAACACCCTTCAATGGTATGTCCTGGTTGCCTGTGGAACATACAATACTTCATCTGATCAACGGCCGGATTCCAGTTGGGCCGTTCCGGAGGGAGATGTATGGCATTAACCGACATAAGAGCCGAGAAGATGTCTGTGAGGGTTTCTGGCAGTGGAGGATATTGAGCTCTTTTAGGAGCCGGGCGCTTGTTGTTCGGGTTGTTGTTATAGCCGTTGGGTGGAGGGACGTTGTGGTATTGCGGAGGTGGTGGTGGTTGTTGCGGTGCGGCGAAGGTGTTTTGTGGATTGGTGAAAGCAGTTTGTGGGATGGTGAAGGTGGGCGGAGGGTTTTGCGGAGTGACTTGGAAGTTCTGTGGAGTGAGATTCTGTGGAGTGCGGGGGTTTTGAGGGAAGCGGAAAGGTGTGGCTTGGAATGGGAAAGCAACGGCTTGAACTTGCTCGTTCGTTTGGACCCCCTCGGTGACCGGCCCTTGAGGTTTCTTGTGATACTTGGGCTTTTGGTTTTCAAATAGAGAGTGAATGGGGGAGTCCTTGAACTGTGTTTGGATGAACCGCGCCCGGCTGTAGAGTTGGTGCATATTGGCTATGTCGTTCATTGTCAGAATGTTTCGGAAGGTCGGGGTAGCATTGGAAATAAGTAGCTTGACCTTCTCTTCCTCCGGAATGTGGCCGGGCACTCTAGCGGCCATGTGCCTCCACCTATCTGCATAAGTGGCAAACTCCTCATCCGGTCTCATCTGTTCGGCCACCAGATCTGTGAATGAATATTCCGGGCCAACCCTGTCTTGAAACCGCTGAATGAACTTATCTTTCACTACCTTAAAGCTCTCGGCTTCTTCCAATGGCAAATAATAGAACCATTCTAGTGCAACACCGTCTAATGAGCGGCGGAACAAGTACGCCATAAGGCGATCATCATATTCGAATTGGGCCGATTCATATAAGAAATCCCTCACGTGAATAAAGGGATTGCCGTTCCCGTCATATTTGCGATAATTGGGGAGCTCGGATTGCGGAGGGAACTGGATGTTCTGAAAGCTAGGAACTGGAACATCTGCCAAGGATTGTGGGCCAACCCGCTTCTGGAGGAAATCGAGTTGCTGTTGCATGGTGGCCCATTTATCAAGTAATTCCTGCTCTCTGGATGGAGCAGGGGTAGTGAGAGATGATGGCTGAAGTTGGGGAGCAGAAGGGTGGATCGCAGCAGAAGGTGGGAGCCCATAAGCAAGAGCAGAAGGATAAATGGCCGAAGTAGGGGGCCCATAAGAAGGATATTGGGCCTGAACTTGACCCAGATTGGAGTGGGCTTGGACAACAGCTAACTGAGGGCACAGGAAGTCGGAGGGACCCATGAGGACTTGCGGAACCGTCGAGCTAGGCATATGATGATCCGCCTGAACGAAAGAAGGGACAGGAGACTTCCCCTTGTCAAAAGATTGCTGGGCCGAAGTAGAAGATTGGCCCGTCTCCATGCCAGTGAATGTAATGGTCCGGGGTTGGACCGGAGTAAGATTAATTGGAGTGAGCTTGATGGAAGGATTGGATTGACCCTGCATAATCGTGGGAGGGGAGATATTGGATCCTTTCATGGCCTGATAGACAGTTTGGAGTTGGGCCGAATCCAATTGGGCCATCATCTGGAGAATGGATCCCGCAGAAGGAGTAGTGAAAGAGGGGGTAGCTTGACCACCTTCCATGGAGGTAGAGGACGGAAGAGGGGCTGTCCCCTCTCCAGAAGAGAATGAGGTAACCCTAGCAGGGTTTTCAAGAAGCCCTTGAGGAAGGGAATCCTCTTGGGAACGGGGAGGATTGAAAGAAGCCATGGTGGGTTCGAAAAGCGGATTTGAGTCGAACCTGGAGAAGGAATTGACCCTAGAAGGTGCTTCTAACTGACGAAAACAACTCCACATGCAACGAACAACCTTGACAAGATGCAAACAACACAACACCAACACACAATGAGCAACCAAACTCGGACGATTTATAACAAAGATGTAAGTAACAAGAGATGAAGACACTTCAAGTCAACCAAGTTGTTTAAGGTGATGCTTCAAGATTCTTATGATTTCTCCTTTGGAACTTTAGCGGATTGATTAATATGAGCTCTCAACAATGGGTTCCTGATAGGAGATGGATATAAAGCTTGGTTTGACTCTAAATGTGATCACTCCCTCACTTATGCGATCCTAGACACGGGGTGAGAAAGGTACAACCGGCCCGGCGTCCGTGTGGGAATCCACAGCTCGCGGGGACTTATGGAGGTCCCTGGTGTGATTTCCTAGTCGGCCCCAAGGAATATGGAGACGAGAGGTCCGCACACCAAGGTAAAAAAATGTAATCAAATGTATGAAAGTATGAATGAACCTATGTGCACCGGAGTGCATGCAACTTCTAACCTAGAATCTAGCAAACAATTATGCACACAACGATGTAAGTATATGATGCAACCAAGGAGGAAGCCAGATAACACCCAAGCAAGAATATCACAGCAAAAACTGTGGAAATAGAATGCACCTCGGGATGTGTACCTATCTGGAGTGTAACGGTCTAGAAGACCCGCATCAGAAATATATAACGGTCAGAGGCCAGACCGCCGGAAGAAATATAACGCAGGGACCCAGGACCGTCGTATGAGCCAGAGAGCCAAAAACAAACCAGAAATGAAAGGGAAATCCGTGAAAAGCCCAAACAGCAGGATGAGGAATGTAACGGTCTAAAGCCCCTGCGTCAAAGTGGAGTGACGCAGGGACAGAGGGCCGTCAGACTACCCAGGGAACCAGAAACAAGAGGAAGTAAGAGGGAAATCTGGGGAAACTAAACAAGGAAATGATGGCAGGTTTAAATAGAGATCAAGACACGATTGGCACAAGTGGTCCCACCGTGATCGCCAAAAAATTATCTGTTGATATTGTTGGATTTTTGTGACTTCCCTAGTGTTTTGATGATGAGCATCACTATGTTAAATATTGTCATTTTAATCAGATATCTTGCGAAATGTTATGCATTCGAACTTTCCATGATTAACAGGAAAAACTGCTATGAGATAATACCTTGCATGTCCGTACTGTTCCCTTCATACTTCGTGTTGTTTGTGTTCACTACACTTCGTGTTGTCCTTTTGTACGTCGTGTTGTTCCAACTATATTTGTTGGTTATCTTCGTGTCGTTATTTATTCCATCGCGCGCTGAACACTGCAGCACCTCGTGTTACTTTCTGTGCCACCTCGTGTTGCTCCATCTGTGTCACCCCTATGTCTTCGTGTCTTATGTTCTGGCCAAGTCTATACAGCCTCATCTTTACTTTCGTTCCAAGCCAAAGTCTACACATTCATTTCCTTGGGCAAAGTCTATACATCATGGCCTTGAACTCTCAGTCTGTACACTCTTTATTTCAAAGTCTGTACATTGTTACCTTGAAGCCATTCCAAGTCTACATCCTGTTGAACGCAAAGTCTACACATCGCCTCACATCATATGAAGGTTGTACGTTGCAAGTGTCCTTCTTGCTTTGTGACCACACTTCGTGTCGGTTTTTATTTTCATCTTCGAGTTGGTTTCAGTCCGTGTCATTTCGTGTCGTCCTCGTCTTCGAGTCGTTCGTAAGTTCGAGCAATTTTGTATTCGAGTCGTTTTGTTTATGTCTTCGTGTTGTTTCTGTGTTTGTGTCTTCGTGTTATCTTTTGTGCTTGTGTCTTCATGTTATTTCTGTGTTTGTGTCTTAGTGTTACTTTTATGTCTTCGTGTTGCCTCTTTCTATCTTCGTCTAGGTTTCCTCTGATCACGTGTTTTACTACCGTTTTACTCCGTGTTATTTCCTTCTCACCTCGTGCTGTTCTCATCTGACTTCGTGTCGTTTCCTTTGTAGTGTTAGCTTTATTAGTGTGTATCTCGTGTCGTTCTCTTTTTACCTCGTGCTATTTTCTTCTGACCTCGTGTCATTCTCTCTTTATTTCGTACTGTAGTAATCTTGTGTATCTCGTGTCGTTCTCAGTACAGTGCATCTCGTATTGCTACCATATACCTCATGCAGTTTTAGTTTTTGTGGCCCTGAGTTTTAATGTTCTTAATTTCTTTGCAGGAGAAAAAGAAAAAACAAAAAGAAGAAGGTGGTCCGAGGAAGAACATTCACCGGTGTCTGGGCTGCACGTGATCCGATACTAAAGGAACCAATGCTATAAGGGCACGTGGCAAGAAGGTTCTGGATCGAGCGCGGGAAGCACACGCCTTGCATGCACCCTCCTGATTGCTTATAAAAGCACTGCCTCATCATCTACGAAAGGAGGAGCTCCAAGATTATAGAGAAGAAATTTGAGTGAGAGCAGAAGAGAAAGAGACTCCCTGAGAAACTAGAGTGTTCCAGTTGAGAGAGAAGAGAGAGCAGAAGAGTGATCAGAAGATGGGTATTGACTTACGGATCAAATCCGAAGTCTGCTGCTCAGTTTGAGCTACATTGTTTCCAGTTTCTGAATTTTGGATTCCTTCTTTCTTGTTTTCGTTTCTTATATGTTTTTCCTTCTTGATTGAAAGTTCTCTGTGTTACCTCCTGGTGTTAAGGGGAAGAGAGAGACGTGTTCTCTTTGGTTTACTTGCAACAGAGGTTGCAGTATTGTTCCCTCTCGTAGAAGAGGTGTTCCCTCTGGGCTTCAGAGGAAGAGAGACCTTGGTCTCTGGTTCTAGTGACTGTAGATCACTAGTGTTCCCTCCGGTTGGAGGAAGAGGAAATTGTTTCCTGGTTTCTAGGGACTTGGCGTCCTTAGGGTTCCCTCCTGGTGTGGAGGAAGAGGGGAGGGTGTTCCCCTGGTGAAGCTGTGAATCAGCCGTTGTCGCAGACTGAGTCTGCTTTGCTAACAGGTGCTAGTGGAAGCCTCACTTCGATTTGAAGTGAGGGGTGGACGTAGACAGACTGGAGGTCTGACTGAACCACCTTAAAAACCTCTGGGTACTTGTGTGATTGTCTGTGGTGATTTTGTGGTGTGCCTTCTATCCACTTGAGCTATTGTCCGCACTGCATTTTTGTGGGTTCAACTCCGAGATTGCTTGTTTTAAGTGAATCATTCTTCAGAAATTTTTTTAATCGGTTGAAAACAGTGATCTATTCATCCCCTCCCCTTCTAGATCACTTCATATTTCTTGTATCACTTGGTATCAGAGCGGGTATTTCCCAATATGTGGTCCAACGGCCGGGGAAACGGATCCGCTGGTCCTCGCAGCTACATTGCTGAAGGGCAGTCAATCACCCATCCCCCTTTCTTCGATGGTAATAACTATTTCTTTTGGAAGAACAGGATGGAAGTCTTCATCAGGGCTCAAAGCCACAAGCTCTGGAGAGTAATTACATATGGTCCGTACCAACTTCCACCGAACGAAGACATATGGACAGAGGAACATGTTAAACTCTCCGCACTGAATTGGACAGCTCTTAGCATCATACAGTGCGCCGTCCACCCGGAAGAGTACTTGAGGATTTCAGCGTGCAAGACTGCAAAGAAAATGTGGGATGAATTGCAGTAAATTTATGAGGGCACATCTCAAGTGAAAGCTACCAAGATCAATATGCTTACAACTCAGTATGAGTTGTTTAAGATGAAGCCAGAGGAGTCGATCACAGAAATGTATGCTAGATTGTCTGTGATCATCAATAGTCTGAGAGGATTTGGAAAGGAGATTCAGCAAGAAGACATTGTTAGGAAGATCCTTAGGTCCCTAACTCCCATCTGGGATACTAAGGTGACCGTCATAGAGGAATCTAGAGATTTATCCACCATGTCAGTAACCCAGCTGATTGGGTCTCTCATGACCCACGAAATGAACTTCAGACAAGGGAATGATGGACATGACAGAAAGGGAAAGAATGTTGCTCTGAAAGTCTCACGACATACTAAGAAGAGCAGCAGCAGCAGTGGTGGTGGTGGTAGCAGCGAAGAATCTGACGGATTCTTAGACCTGGACAAGGGCGAGCAGGCCACGCTCACCAGGCAATTCAGAAAGTTCTTGAGAACTAAAGGGAAATTCTACAGGAGAAAGAGATTTAATGCTGCAAGGAAGTCTCCTGAACGAGAACTTGAGAAGAACCGGTTTGTTAAGAAAGTTACATGCTACCATTGTCAGAAACCTGGTCACATGAAAAGTGAATGTCCAGAGCTGCAAGCTAAGGCTCCTGGATACCAGAAGAAGATGGTGCACAAGAAGAAGAAAGCCATGCTGTGCACATGGAGTGATGAGGAGGAGGATCCAGAAGCCACCTCGTCCAATGAAGGTGAAGAGAAGACTTGCCTCATGGCCAACCATGAGGAAGAGGTAACGAACTTATTTGAGAATTTTACTATGGATCATTGTAGAACTCATGCATATAATTAAAGGAAGTAAACTTCTGCATTTGCTGAGGGGGAGTCTTATCTGAAAATTATCAAGCCGATTTGTAAATTTCTCAAGTCAGCTTCCCAGCTATTTTCTGAAAACAACATCCTCTATTTGAAACTCAAGCCGACTTAAATAGCCTCCCAAGTCGACTTCATCTTCTGGCTGCTCTTGTCATGATTTCTAGTTGGAGTCAACGCTTGCATTATTGTTAAGCTATATTCCTGCTGCCCTCTTATCATGTTTGAAAACCATTTTGCCTACTGATAATCCTTGACCAATCTAGCCTGAATTGGCAAGTTTCAAAAATCTCAAGGTTCGGTCGACCGACCGAAGGACTTCGATCAACTGAAAATGCCAGAGCTAGCCAGCCCATAACCTGTAAAATTTTGGTCAACCGACCCTCAGTTTCAGTCGACCGAATACACAACTTATCATAAATTGCCAGCTGCCCTTCATAGAACATCCCTTGATCCTGATCTGCTAGTAAATTGTCTGAACTTCAGAATGATTCCAATCTGAGTACCAAAATCATAAATCTGAAAACAACTTGAATTAGGAATCTTCTATTATGCAAGTTTATGATTGTCCAAAATAATTTGCTGGTTTGATTTTAATGACTTCAATGAGCTTAAAGATGAATGTCTTGAAATCATCTATGTTCAACTTTTATAGACTTTAACAGACCTTTACATGTTGTGTCCTACAAAATCTTCTGAAATCTGAAAAATTTTGAAATAATGCCTATCTTTGGTTGAGGTACTTAGATTGAGTATTATTTTTAAACATCAGAAAATCTAGAAATTTCTTTTTGGTTAAGGTTTTCAGAGCAAGACAATGGTTCACTGAGAAACCATGTCCCTTGACCTTGAAGTCTAGTGGACTATGTCATGAAGTGTCATGTTAACTCTGCAGAAAACTTTTGAAAATCAAGGCAGAGCAATGGTTAGCTCACTGAGAAATATATCTCACTCATCAATGAAATGAGTTGAGATTTGTCATGAGGTGACATAGCTACCTCTGTTCAAACTGAGACATGATAGTCAATCATACTGAGTACTTAGGGATACTTGCATCTAAACAATGTGTATCCTCTTGTCACAAAGTGTGTACTAGACTTAATTGTTCTTATAGAAAAATGTTGATGAACAAAAAAAAAATCTACTTTTGATAGCTAACAGAAGAATTGTTGAAACTCTATGGAGAGGGGGATTTCTGTAGCCCATCTAAGAGCAGCCGAACTAGGTCCATCAGGACCAAATGAGGCTCGGCTCATCCAAGTGACAGCCCCATAGGGCCCACTTAGGCTAAAAAGCCCAATAAAGATTACTCGGGATCCCACCCTTCCTCGGCGGCCCTTAGGCTCGGAAGGCCCGAGCGTCAGAATGGAGGAAGACCCATGCCCGAGTTATCCCTTCATCGGGATAGAGGCAAGCGCTCTGCGCCCACTCCGACCTGACTTCATCCGAGCTATGCCTATCGCCCGGATAGGGTTGGCACCTTTTATGCTCGGACCGACTGACGATTGCTTATCCACGCTGCCGTTCAGAGCCCTTTATGAGCAGGAGTTTATGAGGATAAGGGACCCATGATCCCACGATGAGGACATAAAGATCCCATGATGAGGACGTAACTCCCACCTGAAACTCCTCAGCTTACGGGACTCATAAGGTGAGTACACTATATAAATCAGGGACTCCCTCCAGTGGAAGGGAAGGGCAATACACGGCTAAAATCCCCTGAGCAGGAACCACTTCACCACCTTGGTGTTGGGGGATCTCGTGCACCTCTTTCTACCTCTCTCCATACCTTCCACCATTGCTCTACTGACTTAGGCATCGGAGGGTTTTCCCTAGGGAGCCATCCCTGGGCCTCCTGATCCGTTTCCCTTTCTCTGCAGTTCACTCTTCGGTGATCATCCTCCCAGCTCAGGACAAGCGCAAGATCACGCCCCTTCATCTGGCACCGTCTGTGGGAAACAACCAAAGAGCCAGTATGGTGCGAAGAAGTTCATGGAGGAGGTCCGCCGGCGACAGGGGAAAGGCCATGGTGGCGGCGGGGGGAGGCCCCTCTCAAACCTCCCAAAACCCCCCCTCCGGCGCCAACACTCCCGTCGACGGACCGCCCCCTCCCCCCGCGGTAGGGCTGCCGCCCCCTCCCCCCGCGGCAAGGCTGCCGCTTAATGGCGGCGCTGAAACCTTCCAAGCCCTCAACGCGAAACTGGACGTCCTCGTGGAACTCATGAGGACCCAGGCGGCCAGGGATGAAAGGTCACGTGCCCCTCCGGAGAGCCCTCCCCGTGAGAACATGTCCCAACACACCGCCAGAGGCCGCTTCACCCTCTAAGGGTAGCAGCTTATTCGCAACAAAGCAGGAGGACCCTCACATGCCCCCCCTCCATAGCAAGAGGCTTCCTCCACACCAAAACGGGGTAAGCATGGGGCACGCCATCCCCTCCCGGAGACCGAAGTCCCCAGGGAGCGCCAGGACAGCCTGCCATCACGCCCCCTCAGCCCTACGGCGCAGCGACAGCCGGAGCTATCCCTCCGATTGCGAGAATTCGAGAGACGTTTCGCAAAGCAGGAGCGCGCCCTACGAGCCCTGCAGAAAACCTCTCCACCAGAGGATGAGGAGAGATCCCTGTTCTCCGACCATATCTTGAAGGCAGAGGTATCTCCCAGAGCCTCCATCCCGACCTTCAAGCCCTACGACGGCCAGGGTGACCAGGCCGACCACTTCGACAGCTTCGACGCCCTGATGACCCTTCATGGAGCGCCCGACGCCATCAAGTGCCGAGCCTTTGCGACCACCTTGGTCTAAGGCGTCCAAGCATGGTTCCGGGCCCTCGCCCCCGGATCCATCCGAGACATCAAGCAATTCGGGCGAGTATTCACGGAGAGTTTCACCGGCAGCGGTCCCCCAAGGTAGGTAGCAGGGCTTTTGGCCCTCAAACAGGCACAAAGGGAGAAGCTTTGGGCCTACATTATCCGATTCAAATCGAAAGCCCTGAGGATCCCCTGCCTGGACGTCGCTTCGGCCACAACCGCACTGATCGGGGGCACCCGCGACGAGAACCTCCACCGCGAACTTGTCCTCCACCCTCCCTCGACCCTTGCTGCGCTAGTGACTCTGGCATTGCGCCATGCCGAGTGCAAAGAAGTGCTCAGCGCATGCCGAGACGCAACCGGCTTGGGTTGGGAGGGGGACAAGAAGCGGGCACCCGAGCCAAGTTCGGGCCAAGGAAAGAGGCGGAACCGAGACGGGGAGCATAAAGAATTATCCAGGAAGTACGAGCGGTACACTCCCCTAACCGCTCCGGTATATGAAATATATGATGACATTAAAGGCTCGGGCCTCCTCCGCCAACCCGAGCCAATGAGGTCGAAGAACCGCAGTCGCAGCAAGCATTGCCTGTTCCACAGCGACCACGGGCATCACACCGGTGACTGTCATCAGCTCCAGGATGAGATTGAGCGTCTCGTTCGTTAGGGGGCACCTCTCCCGGTTCGTGGCCGGGCACCAGGAAGACCGAGGCACCCCAGAGGAAATCGACAACGCCCCACGAGGGGTCCACGTCAACGTCATCACCGGAGGAGCTGCATCAGGAGGAGACAGTGGCCGAGGAAGGAAGCGTCATGCTGAGCGGGCGAGCCGAGCCATCGAGCCTCCCACGGCCCCGCCGAGTGAGCCCAAGGTCATAGTCTTCTCCGACCAAGACCTAGAAGGGCTAAGCACCCCGCATGACGACGCCCTAGTCATATCGGCCACAATAAACCATTGTAACGTAGACATGATTCTAGTTGACAATGGAAGTGCCCCTGACGTATTATCCTATGAATGTTTCCTTAAGATGGGGGAGGATCCGTCTAAACTCCGCTCGATCCGAACCCCCCCGCGCGGGTTCAATGGCCAGGCCACTTATCCCGAGGGAGCCCTAAGCCTGTCGGTTACTCTCGGCACCCCACCCAAAACCGTTACGGTCATGGTGGACTTCATAGTGATCAAAGGTATGATAGGATACAACGTAATCTTCGGTCGGGGAATCCTCAGCCGAACAAAAGCGGTGCCTTCTACCTATCACCAAAAGATGAAGTTCCCTACCAAAAATGGGTTGGGGGAAGTCCGAGGCAACCAGGCCATGGCCAGAAGGTGCTATAATATATCGGTTGAAGCCACAAGGCCGGACGGGAAGAACAAGGGCCCCCGGGAAGTCGAGGAAAAATCCGCAACCGCCTAGCTTGAAGGTGAATTGCTAGCGGTTTTCCTAAACGACGACCCAACCCTAGGAGTAAAGATCGGAGCCGACCTAACATCTGAGGTTCAACAGCAATATAAAGAGTTTCTTTCCGCGTACATCCGGGTCTTCGCATGGTCTGATGATCAACTCCCTGGGATACCGGAGGAAACGGTGATGCATAAGCTCAACCTCGACCCAACCATGAAGCCCGTGCAACAACGCAGAAGGAAGCACGCACCAGAAAAGTAGGCAATTATATGTAGAAACCCAATAATTAAAAATGAGAAATAAAATTTTCAATTTCATTATGTAATTAAAATTTTCATGAAATAATCAAATTACATTTTTACTATATGAAATAAGCTAGTTTAGTGAATTTACCTGAATTTACTTGAAGTAAATAGAAAATTAATTACTTTAAGCCTTAGATAAATCATAGTAAGCCCAATAAAAGTCTATATAATGGACTAGGATCACAATTGGCCCATTGGATAATCCATAATGGGTTGGGTTAATGGATTAAAGGATTTAATAAAGGATAAATAACCTTAAATTCGTAACATGTGTTTCATATGACATTTAAGGGATTAAAATAACTCAATTTCTAGAATATTGACTCAAAAATCAACCCATACCTAACTTATAACTTTAGACCAGCCGTTTTTACATTGGTTTCACACCAATTTGAGGCTAGCTTAAGAGGAGAAATATGAATTTTCTTCTAATTCGGAGTTAATGGGTTTGGTGGAATTAGGTAAGAAATTTTGACAAAATTGGCCAAGTTTTGGTTATAAATAGAGCCCCATTCGACCCTCAAATCATCATTGGTGGCCTAGGCTATGCTACTCTGAAGATTGAGGGAGATTTGAAGGAAGGATTTGGAGAATTGAGGGTTTTCATATCAAATTGGGGATTTTCTTATTTCTTTCTTAAATCCGCTCAAAGGTAGGTGTCTCTCAGGCTAAACTTCAATTAAAGTATGCTATCTTGTGTATTTTTCAATGCTCTTTCTATTAATACATGTTTCCCTAAATTTTATTGAGAAATGATCAGGTTATTTGTATTTTATTGATAGGTGTTCACGTTTTTCTAAAGAAAACTGTGGCTGTTAAAACTCAGTTCGCGTTAATGAACGCGTCTCCTCGATAAGACGCATTCTCAGACACTTTTACATCGACCAAGATTTAAAAATAAAAATATTATAATAATTTGAAGAAGGCGTACAGCCATCGGGACGCGTCAAAAGAGCACGTCTTCCAGATAAGACGTGCTCAGACACACTCTTGCCCTCCGTCTAAAATTCAAAAAAAAATATTAAAATAATTTGAAGAAGGCGTCCATATGCTTAGACGCCTCTATAAAAAAATAAAATATTAGTAAAATAAAATTTTAAAGGCGTCCATATGCTTAGACGCCTCAATAAAAAATTTATAATATTATTAAAATAAAGTTTTAAAGGCGTCCACATGCTTAGACGCCTCTATAAAAAATTATAATATTATTTACAACATGTTAAAATTTTGAAAATCTATATTAACATGTTAAAATATTTACAGCATGTTAAAATTTATTTTTGTGGAATAAAAATATTTTTACCACAAAAAAACCTATTTTTACCATATTATTAGTAAATTAATGCATGAAAAATATTTACAGTATGTTAAAAATTAAGTCCAGAATGGTAAAATTGATTTTATTCATACTAAAGTCTGAAAACTATTTTTAGCATGACAAATCTAATTAAATACTATTTTTAACATGAAAAATCTATTTTTCTATCAAATAATTGGTCAATTAATGCATAGAAATTATTTCCAGCTTCTAAAAATCTGGTTATTAGAAAATTGATATATTGAAATTATTTTCGGCATGATAAAAATCTTTTCTATTATATTATCAGGAAAAAAAATTTATGTTAAACTTATTTTTTATGAAGTAATTAGTAAATTAATGCATGAAAATTATTTTCAGCATGTTACAAATTACTTCCAGCATGATAAAATTATTTTATACATACTGAGATATGAAAATTATTTTCAGAATGCTAAAATCTATTTAAAATATTTTTATGCATGTTAAACCTAATTTCCTATTAAGTAATTAGTAAATTGATACATGAAAAATATTTCCAGCATGTTAAAATTACTTCTAGCATGATAAAATTATTTTCAGCATGATAGAATTATTTTTAGCATATTAGAATTATTTTCATAAAATTAAAACTATTTTTCAGCATGATAATTCTATTTTGTTTTCAAATAATTAGTAAATAAATATAGAAAAATGATTTTCAGTATGATAAAATCTATGTTGTTATCAGAAAATTTCTGTAATCAGTACGGTAAACTTATCTTATCATGCTATCAGTAAGTTAATGTATGAGAATTATTTTAGCATGTTAAGTATTAATTTTAGCATGTTAAATATTAATTTCTAGCATGTTAAAAACTAAATCCAGCATGAAAATTTTATTTTTATCATCTTATCAGTAAAGTAACATATAAAAATCATTTTCAGCATGTTAAGATTATTTTCAACGAGTTAGAGTTATTTTTGACATAAAATTCTATTTTCTTATCATATGGTTAATCAATGTATGATTAAACTCATGATTGTAATTCATAAAGCATATGTTTTCATAACTAAAACTTGATGTTTTACGATTATGATATTAAGCTAAGATATTTTAAAAATAATAATTCTAATAAAATTACTATCTTAAATTTTCTTCCTACTTACCGTTCATTTTTGAACTCCACGACTTAATGTCGTTAAACATGATGCCTTAAATTATTATCTACTTTTCTTGTAACTTTTAAAATTTGGTCAAATCTGTGCTTATTACAAACAGTATTTTCTTAAAAATCATTGGCCATATATATTAAAGTGGATGTCTAAACGTACTTGGGATCTTCGGATCCATATGACTCAATGCTTGGCATTAATGGGGCCCGATCTGGTCCTAGGGGGAGCGCCCGAAAGTACTTGTGCCCATGGGAGTTGATTGACCAGGGTGTGGCATTGCACCGAAGTGCATGATAGATTTACTTGATACGGTATTCCACATTTCGTTATTGATATTTGATTACTTGTTTACATGATTTACTTGACTTGCATGAAATGGCCAAATTACATGAAAAGTCTTTACTTGTCAAATTCATTACTTGAAAATTTCTCTTGATATCTTGTTATCCCAATTTCTTGAAAATTTCATTCATGTTTATACACTTCTCGATACAGCTTCAAAAATTACTTAAATTGGTAATACTTAAAGATTGCCTGCTTTTTAGAGATATAAAATCCTACTGAGCTTTTAGCTCACCCTACGTTTTGGCTAATTGTTGCAAGAAATGAAAATGAATAAGGGAATGGACAAGAGTGAGAGAGTGATTTTTCTTTTTACCGAGGTTTATGTAGATCATTAGTGTTTTTACAAGAATGATGTACTTTGGGATTGAAAGTTATAATTTACCTTTATGGCTTATCAATTAGTGTTGTAAACTTCATTATGATGGAATAAAGGTACCATTTTTCCATTCATTTCTGTCTTTAGAAATAAAATTATACATGCTTTGATCGACACGATTGTTTACGACTCGCTCACGTCCTGATATTCCGCATCGAGACGTGGCAGTCTTTGTGGTATCAAAGCCTAGGTTACATAAAATCCTAGGTTTCACAATTTTAGGTATATTCTTAAACTTAGGTTTGGTTTTAGATCAATATCTAGAAACTTGGATAAGGACTTAAACATTCCCGGTAAGCACGGGTAGAAACAAAAAGATTTATCAAGACATAAATAAATGAATAAAACAATTAAACCTTGTAATTATGGTTGCAGGTTAATTCTCGCAAATGGCCTCCGAGAGAGCTCAATGGCGGGAGATGTGTCACGCCCCGAACCGATAGCAGCGGAACGTGTCGTTTGCTCGGAACGTGGCAGTTAAACAGTCGTGAATGATCAAGAGCAATGGCATGAGGCTAAGTAATTTGGAACAACAATAGATTTTTTTATTTCAAATATAAATCTCTTACAATAACTTGAAGACTCAACTACGTCACTAGGAAAGAAAAGGAGATGACGCACTAATAGACTTAGACAAGATAACTAAACATGTGAGACATCATGCTAGACTCAAGAAAGATAAAAAGACTCGGGTTCACTAGTTTCCGAAGCTCGCTTGCACACTTGTCCCTCCCGTGTGAGTCTCGGTCTCGCTAGCCACCTGATTACCTGAAAAATGTTGGAATAAAACTGAGTGAGCGAACGCTCAGTAGGAAATTATATCTCAGGAACTAGCAATGGGTTTAAGTAATTATAATTTTTCACATGTAAATGCAATATGCATGTAGAAATAACTGAGCAAATGAAATAAAACTAACAATAGAATAACACGTCGTGTAAAACTTCCAAGCGAGTTTTAAACAAGAGATATTCATGAGAGACTTTAGAGATTATTGGCTATTTCACGCAAGTACTTTGCCCATGTCGAGCCACGCTAGTAAAGTCACGCAAGTCAAGTTACGCACGCGAGAAAGAGAGAGAGTGTGTGGAATGCCAAAGATCAAGAGAGAAAGTACTTCGGTGCAATGCTAGACACCGTGATCATTATAACTCCCATGGGCACTAGTACTTTTGGGTGCTCCTCCCAGGACCAGATCGGGCCCTTATATGCACAGCATTAAAGATAGATCTAGACATCCACGATAATTTATAGCCAATAAGGAGTTTCAAGAACAAGCTTTAATAGGATGATAAGATAAGATTTTTATGGAGTTCAAGGGCAAGGCCCTTGAGTAAGGACATACTGGCGATAAAATTCATGCAAAGCATATAAACCATGACATGTCGATAAACTGGGTGGAATTGGTTCCCTAACCGGGTACCATAACAAATAAGTGCCCATATGTAGATGGTCACTCTTTTTATATAGAATTGAGGTCCACAAGAACAGCATATTAATGGCATGATGTCCTCATCCCATTAAGAATATTCTCATGATATCCACTTAGCATAACATGAGGGCCGGTATACCATGTTTCTATAGAGTGACATGGCAAAATAGTGTAATAGGTTTTTATGGTACAACCAGCTCAATCGGCCTTGAGGGAATCCAAGGCTACGAGGAGACTTACGGAGGTCCCAATGACTAACTTGCTAGTCTAAAGGAACGGAATGTCCAATGGAGAGCTTGTATGTCACCGAGAGTTAGTGGGAAAACGATAAACTATTGGAAAACATGGGACTATATTCACGGAGTGAAAATATAGTGCCAATAATATACTTGCACATATACATATATATATATATATATATATATATATATATATATATATCGAACCCTCGGTTAACAGAAAAATGGGAAAAATAGTAACACAGGAAAATAGCCACTTAAGCTAAGTCATTACTTATCAAATTAACGCCTTTCACAGGGGCGTTTATTTACAATTTGACGACTTATACAGCAGGCGTCCATCATATTTCTTCTATTTTGCATAATTTCTAAATTCTGGAATTTTAGTAGAACGCGCCTTAAACAGGGGCGTTACTTTCAAATTTGCGCCCTGGTTCAGCGCGTCACTTTTATAAGAGACGACCTCATGCAGGTCGTTAATTCACTATCTTCCGTAATTCGGGATATTAACATGAACAATGTAAATTTTTCAAATAATAAATTTCAGGAACCAAGGTACAGGGTCAGGACAAGAAAAATAGCAGGATTCAACAGGTATGATCATGCATCATATTAGATTCGTAGTTTCATAGATATTAAATTTTAAACACGGTTAATTAACAATTAGGTGAAATTGACGACTCCTGGGCAGGGCGTCAAAACTCAAATTAGCGCCCTAGCCAGGGGCGTTATTTTCAAATACGCGCCCTTGTCAGGGTCGCTTCTTTTAAAATTTCACAAAAAACTTTTGAAACCACAATAAAACTATATGCAGGCATGACTGATGGTATTATTATGAACTTAAGCTAGTTTGGGCTACGTTCTTGAGAAAATCTACCTGATCTTAAGATTTTGGCGATGGTACGTGAAGAACTTGACGAAAGAACTATACTCTGTTCCAAACAGAGTCTTCGGAAGCCTATGTAAACCGTACATAACAACACCCAGAGGGTGCTAGGAGATGAGAGTGTTAATAGATGAGTCAGGAAGAAGCTTTCTCCCGTTCTTCAGTAGGTCAAGAAGGATTTCTGCTCGTAACCTACAGAGAAATAAGATGAAGAAGCATTAGTTTTCTTCATAATACTCTACTGAAGGCAGAGGAAGAAGAACACCTGTTCTTCACGGTTGCCGGCAGCAGGATAGATTAGATCGCCAAAATAGCAAGGAGAGGTCGATTCGAAAGATATTTATAGGGTCTTAGGAATTCTAATAGAGTTAGAGTTCGATTAAAAGTAATATTTCCCTGATAGAGTCCTTTCCATGATCTATCAACCCATACTAATCCTAAAACTTACCCTGGATAGTCTCCCAGGTCGAACGTAACTCAAATGTAATTAACGCCTTAGGCTAGGTCGTTAATTTTTTTATTTGACGCCTTGCATCTCGTCGTTTTTAAAGAAATAACGCCCTTCCGTCGGGCGCTATTCACGATTTCACGTTAACTTATGCTAGTTACTATATTTGAGGATTTTTATCTTTTTGATTTGATAAGGTCTAGTTACAAAAATTTATGGGTAATATTTTTCCATTTTTCTTGATTTTTCCATATAATTAGTTTTTAAAAATTCCTTTAAATCAAAAGGTGGCACTATTCACTTTTTGAATTGACGACTTAGTTTAAGTCATCTTTTAGGAAATACACGCCCATGACCATGGCGTCATTTCCATTTGGCATTTCTTTGAAGATGTAAAATTATGTTTATGCCCTAGAAATCCTTATCAATGTATCCTTTCTTATGCTATTTATACTTTATTTGATTTTTCTGATTAGATGTGACGACTTGTTCAAAGTCGTTAATTTCTTATAAAATGGACGCCCATCCACGATGGCGTCAATTAAATTTTTGCTTTTCTTCTTACCCTCCAAAAGACCGATATCGTATATATGTCCATTCTTTTCTCTTTTATTTTTTCTTAATTCATTTAAATCCTATTAATGTATATTTCTTCCTTTTAATAAAAGTATAATGTAATAAATATGAATATTAAATTTTATAAATTATTAATAAATTACTAATTGATGTTTTCTTCGAGATTTATTGATTCTTAATTCAAATAAAATGGTATTATGCATTAAATGCCTTACTTAAAAATAACATGTTATTCTTAAAATTATTATAATATAAGGGTAAGGTCATTAGGATGTCGGGAGTCGTGTGCAGGATCTGGGCATGATATAATAATGAGCATATACTTATTTTCATCTAATTTGTTCCCTACGTAGTTGGGCCCAATAGCGTAAGGTCTTTATTGTTTCTGTTTAAGTGAGACTTGAAGACTTTTAAATTCACAATCAGTCAAGGCCCATAATTTGTTTTGGTTTTTCATTCGAAATGGCATATGGGTAAAAGTCCATTTAGGTATGTTATATAGATTTTGTACATAGATAGATGCTCAATTATAGTTTAATATAAATTAATATATTTAGATATACATATAAGTTCTCATGTAGATTATTATACACGGCTTTTCTTTGAAGGGGTTCATATATATATAAATTGATTATATATATATATATATATATATTATATATATATATATATATATATATATATATATTCCCATATTTATGTATATAGGTGGGCTTGGGTTTCTTAATGACCTACTTTGTAGGTGGGTCATGATATATACTAGGGTCTTCACTGATTTTGCTTAAGGGAGTACTTCAGATAGGGGTTTCATTTCTTATAATTTCATTCACTTTTATTTCCTTCTTAATCATTATCTTAGATATCAGAGGCAGGTTCGATCCTAGGTAAAATATTTACTTTCATTCCAAAAGGTAATATTTACTAGTCTTTTGTTCACCACTATTAGCTATTTATAGGAATATGTAAAAAAAGTAAACTATCTTTTTCATAAATAATTGTGTTCCTATTTAGCCTAAAGTAATATCACTTGGACATTTATTTATTTAAATAAATTTTATTTATTAAACATCATATACTTATAAGAGTATGTATTTATCATTATGTATATTTTTATTCTTATTCCAAAATTACCGGGCGTTACAAGATGCAACGCACCGTTCAAGGCCTAACCCAAGCTCTCCAACAGGTTGCTCAGGGAGGAGCAAACCGAGGAGCGGGTGATCTACATAGAAATTTCCAGAGCATGAACCCTCCCCGGTTCGCGGGATCTACGGACCCGGATGAGGCCGAACATTGGATTAAGGAGATCGAGAGGATTTTTCGAGTCATGCAATGTGCCGATGAGGAGAAGGTCTTACTTGCTACTTTCCAACTGGAAAGAGATGCGCGTGCCTGGTGGGAATCGGTCGAGGCTACTTTACCGCATGACCAAATTCTATGGGAAGAGTTCGTGGAACACTTCAATAGCAAGTATTTCTCCGACCGGGTGCAAGAAAGGAAGGCCGCCGAGTTTGCAGCCTTAAAGCAAAAGGGATTATCGGTCGCTGAATACGAAGCACAATTTTCAAGGTTATCTAGGTACGCTCCACATCTCGTGGGTACCGAGAATATGAAGGCAAGGAAATTCTTAAATGGCCTTAAGCCACAATATATTACTCAACTCACCCCGATGGATATTCAATTATATTCTGATATGGTACGAAGAGCTCAACTCCTAGAAGATGCAACGGAGTTATCGGATCGCATCCGAGGAAGGGAAGCCAGGAGAGCGCAAGTTATTGGGTCCGGAAGTTTCAAACCTTCCTTCGGGAAAAAAAGGCCCAATGACGGGCATAACTTCAACAAGGACGGGCGTAATTTCAACAAGGGTGGACGTAATTTCCAAGGGGACAAGAAGCCGAGGACATTCGACAAGCAAATTTCCCCTATATCGGCAACATCAAAAGAATTATGTAAATTCTGCGAGAAGTCCGGACACAAAGTCGAGAAATGCTGGAGAAAGCTCGGCGCATGTCTTCGATGCGGGAGTCGGGAGCATAGGATCCCGAATTGCCCTCTTCTTAATGAGCAAGCTCCATCACCGGCAAAGCTTCCAATTATTACAAAGAAGCAAGGGAGACTCCAAGCTCTAATGAATGCGGAACCTACCGAGGAAGGAGGAGTCGTGGAAGGTACTCTTTTCATATACTCCAAGCCTGCCTCTGTCTTATTTGACACTGGAGCTACACATTCATTTATATCTAGAAGATTTGCTGGTCTTTTACCTATGAAGCATGTTCCATTAGATTCTACACTTACCATTACTACACTTATTGGAACGGGAACGGAAATCAAATATTTCTATCCTTATAGTGAAATTCTAATTAGCGGTTATAACTTACCCGCTAATTTGGTATGCATGGAGATGGAAGGATATGATGTTATTTTGGGTGCCGATTGGCTATCTACACATGGAGCTAGTGTAAATTGCAAGTTGGGGACGGTAACTTTCATGGGTTACCCCGACCTTCTATTCTCGGGTATCAGGCATTCCAAGCACATACCTCTCATTTCGGCCCTTAAAGCCGAAAAATTATTAAGGAAGGGTTGTGCCGGTTACTTAGTTTCTATCATAATGACCGAGCATACGGAACCCGTTCTAAAGGACATTCCTATCGTTCGTGATTATTCTGATGTATTTCTGGATGAATTACCTGGTATTCCTCCAGAGAGAGAGGTGGTATTCTCTATTGATTTAATTCCGGGAGCAGCACTAGTTTCTAAAGCTCTATATCGGATGTCTGCCGTGAAAATGAAAGAATTAATGGATCAATTATTGGAATTATTGGAGAAGGGGTATATCCGACCAAGTACTTCACCTTGGGGAGCCCCGGTCTTATTTGTCAAGAAGAAGGATGGCTCGATGAGGTTATGTGTTGATTATCGGTAATTAAATCAACTCACCATCAAGAACAAATATCCTTTACCGAGGATTGATGAATTATTCGACCAGATTTCGGGAGCTCGATATTTCTCAAAGATCGACCTTCGATCTGGTTATAATCAATTGAAGATTAAGGAAACTGATATTCACATGATAGCATTCCGGAGTCGGTATGGTCATTACGAGTTAACCGTTATGCCTTTCGGCTTAACAAATGCGCCTGCCGCATTTATGCAATTGATGAACATCGTATTCAGGCCGTACCTCGATCAATTTGTGGTTGTATTCATCGACGACATTTTGATCTACTCCAAGTCCAAGGAAGAACTTGAAGAACATCTCAAGAAGGCCCTTCAATTATTAAGAGATCTCAAGCTTTATGCCAAATTAAGCAAATGTGATTTTTGGTTGGAGGAGGTTTCTTTTCTCGGTCACATAATTTTCCGGAACGGTATAGCTGTTGATCCATCAAAGGTCGAGGCTGTTAAGAACTGGGAAAAACCTACAAGTGTAACGAAAATATGAAGTTTTTTGGGATTGGCTGGCTATTACCGAAGATTTATCAAGGATTTCTTAAAGATCGCAGTATTTTTAACAAGATTGACAAGGAAGGAAAATCCTTTTACATGGTCTGAGGAATGCGAGAAAAACTTTCAAACTTTAAAGGATTGTCTGACGACTGCTCCTATTCTCACATTACCTATGGAAAGAGAAGGATTTGAAGTATATGCTGATACACCTGGAATTGGACTAGGTTGCGTATTAATGCAACATGGCAAGGTCATAGCTTATTCTTCACGGCAATTGAAGGAGCACAAGGAAAATTATCCCGTACATGACCTAGAACTGGCAGCTGTGGTCTTTGCTTTGAAGATCTGGCAACATTATCTCTATGGCAAAGTTTTTATTATGTATTCTGATCACAAGAGTCTCAAATATTTATTCTCTCAAAAGGAGCTCAATATGAGACAAAGACGGTGGTTAGAATTTAAAGGATTTTGATTTCTCTATACAATATCACCCCGGAAAAGGTAATGCCGTAGCTGATGCACTTAGCAGGAAGCCGATGGCTTTATTATCGAGCATGATGGTTAAAGAATGGCATCTACTTGAGTAAATGGCCAACTTAAACCTCAATATGGAGGAGAAGGAAAACAGAGTCTTTATTGCTAATATTCGACTCCAACCCGAGTTACTCTCGGAAGTTAAGGAACGGCAAGGTGATGATCCGATGATCGTTGAAATTAAAGAGAAACTAGATCAACGACTGGATTTCCTTCTGGCTGATGATGGAAGGTTATTATTCAAAGGAAGAACTTGTATACCCGATTGTTCAACTATCAAGGGAAAAATCTTGGAAAAAGCACATCGGTCAAGGTACACTATTCACCTCGGTGCTACAAAAATGTATTAAGACCTCAAGAGAACATTCTGGTGGCCGAACATGAAGAGAGAGGTAGCCGGGTTCGTAAGTCGATACTTGGTATGTCAACAAGTTAAAGCCGAGCACCTCAAACCGGCTGGTAAACTCAAGCCTCTCGAAATACCGGAATGGAAATGGGATAGTATCGGTATGGACTTCATAGTTGGATTACCGAAGACCCGAAGTGGTTTCGATGCTATATGGGTAATTGTGGACCGGTTAACCAAGTCTGCTCATTTCTTACCTATCAAGATTAAATGGACCGTGGATGTTCTAGCCGCCTTATATATCAAGGAGATCGTAAGGCTGCGCGGTATTCCAAGCTCTATTATTTCAGACCGAGATCTGAGATTCACCTCTCATTTCTGGAAGGGTTTACAATCGTCTATGGGTACTAGACTAAGGTTTAGTACGACTTTTCACCCTCAGACGGATGGACAAATCGAGAGGACGAATCAAATTATTGAAGATATGTTGAGAGCCTGCATGATAGACTTCGGTGGAAGTTGGCATGAGCACTTACCACTGACTGAGTTCGCTTATAACAATAGCTATCAGTCTAGTATTCAAATGGCACCATTTGAAGCTCTTTATGGCCGAAGCTGTAGATCACCTCTATGCTGGAGCAAGGTTGGAGAGAAGGGATTGCTTGGTCCCGATATTGTCCAAGATACAACTGGCAAAATCTAGTTAATTCAAGAAAGATTGAAAGTCGCTCAATCACGACAAAAGAGTTATGCCGACAATCGGAGGAGAGACCTTGAATTCTAAGTGGGGGATCATGTCTTCTTAAAGATCTCACCCACACGAGGAATTAGAAGATTCGGCATCAAAGGAAAGCTAAGTCCGAGATTTATCGGCCCTTTCGAGATTCTGGAAAGAATCGGCGAAGTGGTGTACAAGTTGGCTTTACCTCCTCAACTGGCCGGTGTACACAACGTATTCCATGTACCATGCTAAGAAAATACGTCTATGATCCTTCACATGTGATTCAATTTGAAGAGTTAAAACTCCAAAAGGACTTATCATATGAAGAAAGACCGATCAAGATATTGGATTGGAAACTACACCAACTAAGGAATCGGGCCATTCCAATGGTGAAAGTCCAATGGAGTAAGCGTGGATTCGAGGAAGCAACCGGGGAATTAGAAGAATCCATCAAGAAGAAATACCTGGATTTAATCTCAGGTTAGAAATTCGACCTTTCTACTCAAATTTTTGAATTTTAGTTATATAATGTGAATTTGGAGGACCAAATTCTTTTAAGTGGGGGAGGATGTAAAAACCTAATAATTAAAAATGAGAAATAAAATTTTCAATTTCATTATGTAATTAAAATTTTCATGAAATAATCAAATTACATTTTTACTATATGAAATAAGCTACTTTATTGAGTTTACTTGAATTTACTTGAAGTAAATAGAAAATCAATTGCTTTATGCCTTAGATAAATCATAGTAAGCCCAATAAAAGTCCATATAATGGACTAGGATCACAATTGGCCCATTGGATATTCCATAATGGGTTGGGTTAATGGATTAAAGGATTTAATAAAGGATAAATAACCTTAAATTCCTAACATGTGTTTAATATGACATTTAAGGGATTAAAATAACTCAATTTCTAGAAGATTGACTCAAAAATCAACCCATACATAACCTATAACTTTAGACCAGCCATTTTTACATTGGTTTCACACCAATTTGAGGCTAGATTAAGAGGAGAAATATGAATTTTCTTCTAATTCAGAGTTAATGGGTTTGGTTGAATTAGGTAAGAAATTTTGACAAAATTGGTCAAGTTTTGGCTATAAATAGAGCCCCATTCGACCCTCAAATCATCATTGGTGGCCTAGGCTATGCTACTCTGAAGATTGAGGGAGATTTGAAGGAAGGATTTGGAGAATTGAGGGTTTTCATATCAAATTGGAGATTTTCTTATTTCTTCCTTAAATCTACTCAAAGGTAGGTGTCTCTCAGGCTAAAACTTCAATTAAAGTATGTCATCTTGTGTATTTTTCAATGCTCTTTCCATTGATACCTATTTCCCTAAATTTTATTGAGAAATGATCAAGTTATTAGCATTTTATTGATGGGTGTTCACGTTTTTCTAAAGAAAATCGTGACTGTTAAAACTCAGTTTACGTTAATGAACGCGTCTCCTCGATAAGACGCGTTCTCAGACACTTTTATACCGACCAAGATTTAAAAATAATAATATTATAATACTTTGAAGAAGGCGTCCAGCCATCGAGACGCGTCAAAAGAGCACGTCTTCCAGATAAAACGCACTCAGACACACTCTTGCCCTCCGTCTAAAATTCAAAAAAAATATTAAAATAATTTGAAGAAGGCGTCCATATGCTTAGACGCCTCTATAAAAAAATAAAATATTATTAAAATAAAATTTTAAGGGCGTCCATATGCTTAGACGCCTCAATGAAAATTTTATAATATTATTAAAATAAAATTTTTAAAGGCGTTTACATGCTTAGATGCCTCTATAAAAAATTATAATATTATTTACAGCATGTTAAAATTTTGAAAATCCATATTAACATGTTAAAATATTTACAGCATGTTAAAATTTATTTTTGTGGAATAAAAATATTTTTACCAAAAAAACATATTTTTACCATATTATTAGTAAATTAATGCATGAAAAATATTTACAGTATGTTAAAAATTACTTCCAGAATGGTAAAATTAATTTTATTCATACTAAAGTCTGAAAAATATTTTTAGCATGACAAATCTAATTAAATATGTTTTTCAACATGAAAAATCTATTTTTGTATCAAATAATTGGTCAATTAGTGCATAGAAATTATTTCCAGCTTCTAAAAATCTGGTTATCAGAAAATTGATATATTTAAATTATTTTCAGTATGATAAAAATCTTTTCTATCATATTATCAAGAAAAATTATTTTTTTTTATGTTAAACTTATTTTTTATGAAGTAATTAGTAAATTAATGCATGAAAGTTATTTTCAGCATGTTAAAAATTACTTCCGGCATGATAAAATTATTGTATACATACTGAGATATGAAATATATTTTCAAAATGGTAAAATCTATTTAAACTATTTTTATGCATGTTAAACCTAATTTCCTATTAAGTAATTAGTAAATTGATACATGAAAAATATTTCTAGCATGTTAAAATTACTTCCAGCATGATAAAATTATTTCCAGCATGATAGAATTATTTTTAGCATATTATGAATATTTTCAATAAATTAAAACTATTTTTTAGCATGATAATTTTATTTTTATTTTAAATAATTAATAAATAAATGTAGAAAAATGATTTTCAACATGATAAAATTTATGTTGTTATCAAAAAATTTCTGTTATCAGCACGGTAAACTTATCTTATCATGCTATCAGTAAGTTAATGTATGAGAATTATTTTAGCATGTTAAGTATTAATTTTAGCATGATAAATATTAATTTCTAGCATGTTAAAAATTAAATCTAGCATGAAAATTTTATTTTTATCATCTTATCAGTAAAGTAACATATGAAAATCATTTTCAGCATATTAAGATTATTTTCAGCTAGTTAGAGTTATTTTTGACATAAAATTCTATTTTCTTATCATATAGTTAATCAATGTATGACTAAACTCATGATTGTAATTCATAAAGCATATATTTTCATAACTAAAACTTGATGTTTTACGATTATGATATTAAGCTAAGATATTTAAAAAATAATAATTCTAATAAAATTACTATGTTAAATTTTCTTCCTACTTATCGTTCATTTTTGAACTCCACGACTTAATGTCGTTAAACATGATGCCTTAAATTATTATATACTTTTCTTGCAACTTTTAAAATTTGGTCAAATATGTACTTATTACAAATAGCATTTTCTTGAAAATCATTGGCCATATATATTAAAGTGGATGTCTAAACGTACTTGGGATCTTCGGATCCATATGACTCAATGCCAGACATTAATGGGGCCCGGTCTGGTCCTAGGGGGAGCACCCGAAAGTACTTGTGCCCATGGGAGTTGATTGATCACGGTGTGGTATTACACCGAAGTGCATGATAGATTTACTTGATACGGCATTCCACATTTCGTTATTGGTATTTGATTACTTGTTTACATGATTTACTTGACTTGCATGAAATGGCAAAATTACATGAAAAGTCTTTACTTGTTAAATTCATTACTTGAAAATTTCTTTTGATATCTTGTTATCCCAATTTCTTGGAAATTCCATTCATGTTTATACACTTCTCGATACAACTTCAAAAATTGCTTAAATTGTTAATACTTAAAGATTACCTAGTTTTTAGAGATATACAATCTTACTGAGCTTTTAGCTCACCCTGTGTTTTGGTTATTTATTGTAGAAAATAAAAATGAACAAGGGAATGGACAAGAGTGAGAGAGTGATTTTCCTTTTTACCTAGGTTTATGTAGATTATTAGTGTTTTTACAAGAATGATGTACTTTTGGATTGAAAGTTGTAATTTGCCTTTATGGCTTATCAATTAGTGTTGTAAACTTCATTTTGATGGAATAAAGGTATCATTTTCCCATTCATTTCTGTCTTTAGAAATAAAATTGTACATGCTCTGATCAACACGATTGTTTACGACTCGCTCGCGTCCCGATATTCCGCATCGGGGCGTGACATTATCAAGGAGCAAGAGACTGGTCTCTTTAGACTGGTCCTGTACCCGACGTGGCTGGCTAACGTCGTCCTGGTGCCAAAAGCTTCGGGAAAGTGGCGAATGTGCGTCGACTTCACCGACTTGAACAAGGCTACTCCAAAGGACTGCTATCCATTACCGAGCATCGACCAATTGGTTAACTCAACCTCGGGCAACGAGAAACTCAGCTTCCTGGATGCCTATTCAGGTTACCATCAGATCAGAATGCACCCCGAAGACATCGAGAAGACCGCCTTTATCACCAACTTCGGCGTACACTGCTACACCCGGATGCCTTTCGGGTTGAAGAACGCTGGAGCCACGTACCAGAGGCTGGTCAATCATATGTTTGAGGGACAGCTCGGTCGGAACGTCGAGGCCTATATTGACGACATGCTCGTGAAAACCCCCAAGGCCGAGGACCACTTCACCGACCTAGCGGAAACCTTCGACACCCTCCTGAAGTACAACATGAAGCTCAATCCTACCAAGTGCGCCTTTGGAGTAAGGTCCGGGAAGTTCTTGGGCTTCTTAGTCACCAAGCGTGGGATCGAGGCCAACCCCGACAAGGTCCAGGCCATCCTGGACATGCGCCCACCCACCTGCATCAAAGATGTTCAACGCCTTACCGGGCGCATTGCTGCGCACAGTAGATTCCTATCCCGCGCGGCTGAACGATGCCTACCCTTCTTCAAACTGTTGAGGGGACCTAAAATGGCATCTGCTACATTCGCGTGGGACGAGGAATGTGAAAAAGTATTCACCGAGCTTAAGGAGTTCCTGGCTTCGCCCCCGGTGCTTTCCAAGCCTATCCCAGGTGAAGCTATCTCTCGGCGACTCCATCAACAGTTAGCGCGGTCCTAGTCAAAAATGACTCGGGAGTCGAGAGACCGGTCTACTACACCAGCAAGGTGCTCAATGAGGCTGAGAAAAGGTACCCCGCAACCGAGAAACTCGTGCTAGCGTTGGTTACCTCGGCCAAGCGCCTCTGACCCTATTTCCAAGGGCACTCCATCACCGTGCTGACCGGCGAACCGTTGAAGAGGATCCTCGCTCACCCTGAAGCCTCAGGACGCCTCGTCAAGTGGGCCATCATGCTCGGGGCCTACGATATATCGTATCGGCCTCGCTCAGCTATCAAAGGCCAGGCGCTCACTGACTTCATCACCGAGAGCACCATCCCGACTGAAGAAAGATCTCCGTCCGCGCCCGGGTCGACATGGGAACTGTTCGTCGACGGATCTTCCAACTCAGCCGGGAGCGGCGCCGGGATTCTCCTGAAGTCACCTGAAGGAGCGGAGCTACAGTACACCTTGAAGTTCAACTTCCAAGCATCTAACAACGCTTCCGAGTATGAGGCCCTCATATCGGGAGCCCGCATGACCCGGCGGTTAGGAGCTGAGCGAGTCAGGATTCACACTGACTCCCAACTGGTCGCTAGCCAGGTCAACGGCGATTATGAAGCTCGAGAAGCACCGATGATCAAATACCTACAATTGGTCAAGACCGTGGCACAATAGTTCAAGAGTTTTGAGGTAGTCCGAATAGCTCGGGAGGAAAACTCCCGAGCGGACGCCCTCTCTCGGCTGGCTTCCTCTCTTGACCCCGAGGGTACTCGATCGGTCCTTCTCGAAGAGCTAGAGCGGCCGAGCATCGATTCGGAGCTCCTAGCTGTTGACTCGGCCTCCCCAAGCGACTGGCGTACCCCCTATCTGTCGTGACTTCAAGACTCTCAGGAGCCTCCCGACCCTCAGGAAGCCCAAAGATTGAAGTACCCAGCTCGGCGATTCGTCACTCTGGATGGCACTCTCTACCGGAGATCCTTTTCCGACCCTCTCTTGAAGTGCCTCAGCACCGACGAAGCCAACCGAGCGATTGAAGAAGTTCACGAAGGTCTGTGCGGAGTGCATTTAGGTGGAAGGTCGCTCGCCAGGATCTTGCTACAGTAAGGTTATTGGTGGCCCACCCTGCAGCGCGACTGCTCGGCAAACACACAACACTTTGACCGCTGCCAGCGATTTGACCACTTGGTCCATCAGCCAACAACGAAGCTCGTCACCCTAGCCGAGCCTTATCCTTTCGCTCGCTGGGGAATCGACATCCTTGGGCCATTACCCACGTCCCAGGCCCAAAAGAAGTTCATTATCTGTTGGGTCCCGTAGTACAGGAATACGGATCTAGAGGGGGAGGGGGTGAATAGATCCTACTACTAAAAACTATGTCCAATTAAAAACACAACTAGCACACAGCGGAATATACAAGATAGAGTAATTTAATCTAAACAGGTTTAAACTAGATTCACTCAATCTCACCGAGCTCACACGATTGCACAAACAGATAGGATAGTGAACACACAATCACAAGAATCAAACCACAAGACACGGGGATTTTTAAGGTGGTTCAGGACCACGACGGGCTCCCTACGTCCACCCTTCACCAAACCGGTGAGGCTTCACTACAGGCTACAAAATGTAGCAACACGGGGACGAACCCCAACAACGCATACGCTGCTTTCGCAGCAAACCACACACGAGGCCTTGCCTCAAGCTGCTGCCACAGCAGCACCCACACACACACACACACACCGTTGGGGAACACACCCCGAACTGAATACTTCACACGGAGACACAACTCCGTCATCACATACGTAGGCACTGCCTACACAACCACACGGGAGTAAACTCCCAACCACACACGGGGAACACACCTCAAGTTACGTCCAAGCACACACGCGGATATACTCCGCACAAAACGACGCACACACGACAACACAAACACTCAGAGAACCCTTTCTCTGAACACCCACACAAAGTATTCTTTGAGATGTATATGAAACAAGGACAATTATATGCTATGACCCCCCAACCAAGTTCTACATATGAAAACTAGAAAGATGCATCAAGAGTAAGAATCCCCCTTCTTCAACAAAATCTGATTCTTCTAGGCTCATTGATGGATGATCATGATTTTAACATCATCTTCTTCCTCTCCTCGTGCCGCTCCTCTTTTATTTCTTCCACGAGCTCCAGATCCTCACGATGGTAGGAGCTTCACTTCGTTTTCTCCCTTTTCTTCACCTATACGAAAGACGAGTATATAAGCATTAGAATTGTTGTATCACAAAAATCGCAGCTCATATATATATGCAAGAGAGAGGACATATGAATCCCTCCTAATATGCCTTAAAGTAGAGTTTCAAGCTCTATCAACAAAGATCAGAATAAGGAAGATTTTACAGTGATTAGAGCTCCCCCTTTCTCTTCTTCAAACGTATTTGAATGCTTCTGCAGGATGAAGAACGTTCTTGAAGAAAGATGATCGATTCTTGCAAAAATGAAGTTGTAACTTGATTTCCCACGCAGCTTCCAGTAGAGGATTGATTGAAGACTTGAATTCACCTTCTTCCCTTCACATACAAGCTCAGAAGAACGTGGGAGAAGCCCTGGAGCTACTACGTGCGACCCGCACTCACAAGGGTTAGAAAGCACACCCAAAAATCAGATCTCACATCTCTTGTTTGGGTTTGTGACCCAAAGAGAAGTATATAAGTGTTTGGGACGGTCAAGAGATAGGCCTGGGACAAGATCCACAAGTCATGGAGTGATTTGTGGAAGTTGGACTCGGATTGGAAGACTTTAGGAGCAAGAAAACGGCGGTCAAAAATCACGACTGGAGGTCGAATCGAAAAGGGTCGACCCCAGGGTCGACCCTCGGGCAAACAAAAGCCAAACATAACTAATATTTGGTTCTGGGTTACAGGGGTCGACCCTAGGGTCGACCCTCCTGTTTCCAGAACCCAAACAGAACCACATTTGGTTCTGGGTTACAAGGGTTGACCCCAGGGTCGACCCCTTTCAGCAGGGTTCAAAAATAGTTCTGTTTTGAACAGAACTTTAGAGGGTCGACCCGATGGGTCGACCCCTTCTTGTTTGGGTCTGAAAAAGAGCTAAAACCTCCATCAAATCAATGGGAAATAATTGATTAAATGTTACCAAAATCCCATGAAGATCAACCATGATTTTTCATCCAGAAAAATATGATAAAGCAAGAGGTTAGATCAAGATCAAAATATATGGGTCATGCATTAACATATGAAGCTAGTTTTGAGATCGAGACCCAAATGACATGAAGGATGAGCATGAAAGCACTAGCATGAGATGCATAAATGTTTTGATAACATTTTCATCTTAAGATCCTTATATGAGTTCCAACTTTAGTTCAGAGCAACATTTATTCAATCATCTGGGAGCATTTAGATCATCTGAATAATGGTTTCAGTTAAGCACACATGAGTTGCATGTTCAGTCCAAAAGTTCAGAATCTAAGCACACTTGCCATTTGAGGAATGATTGGATTTGTATGAGTGAAAGGAAGATGATGATCCTTTCAACACGGACAAACAATGAAATAGAAATGATTTACACAATGATAAGCAATCAATTCATATCAATGAATACTCAAAACATTAGTATGGGCAAAAAGAACAAGAACATTAGTCTTAACATTCCCATACTAAAACATGCATGAAGGCGCATGCATTCTAGCCCAGTAGCAGTACCTGCAAAGCAATATAGCAACATGTGAGTTCGTTTGTTATGAAGACATTTTCCATTTATCAATCACACAATATATTGTGGTTATCAAAACCATTATCATCACACATGAAGTTTAGTTATCATCAAAGCCATAGCTCACAATCTCAATCACACATGAAGTTTAGTTATCATCAAAATCATAGCTCAACAATCTCCCCTTTTTTGATGATGACAAACTTAGTGATGAATGATGACAATCTTAGTGAAGATGGCAAATGAAATGATTTTTCTCCTGTCACAGGAAATCATGAATCACATGACATTTCACATGGAATTTTTGGAATGTTTTTCTCCCCCAATCATGAATCCAGCAATCATGAATCACATGAAATATTTCTCCCCCTTTGACATTATCAAAAAGTGGGGTAATACCAATCATTCTCTCTCATGAAGAAGAAACAGAGGAGGTGTAAAGTGTAGCATGATAATTGTGCAACGAACAACAACCCACATTTGAAATTCTGATGAAGCAGGAGTTAGTTCTAAATAAGTGGGTTCATGGAACGTATGGGAAACACCAATTGTTGGCTAGAGAGGATACCAAATGTTGATTACTTGGTTGTGCCCAATCTATCTCCCCATTTGCCAAGCAAATACAAAAGTTTATTGAGCAAGTAAATAGCATGGGAAGTTCACTTAATTTTTGGTTTTCAGTATTTTCCAATTTTTTAATTTTCTTAGGAAATGCATGAAACCGGATGTATGAAAATGATGAGACATGAAATGCATACAATGTAATCAAGCAGATATCTATAGATACATGTAATATAACTCCTTCACAAGAAGTGATACCAATTGATTTACAGTGAGGGGATAGGTGTAGGAAAAGTGCAAGTGAGTCATTAAGTTCAGAATGCTCATGATTACACCTAGAGGATTGTGCAGATAAATAGGAGAAGACGTACAGCAGGTCAAGTAATTAATCAAATTTTCAAAATACATATCAAATCAAATTACCATGTGCAAGTGAGTAACATGAGAATGAAGTTTAGCCATATGGATAACCAGATTTTCAATTAAACACAATAGTAACGGCACGGACTGCATTTCAATCTAGAGATCAGCGTATTGGAGGCTTCGCTCTTCCTCATCAAATTATCATCAGTAATTTTCACACTGACAATCTGAATTTTTCTAAGAAAGATTAGGTTCAAATAATTCCTTTTTACGCGAGGAGACACATGGAGCTCATGCCAGAATCCTCGGTTACTCAGAATACTGAACCTTGTCACCTCATTTAAACATAGATACTTTAGTCAACACTTTTCAGAAATGAACCACATCACATCTCAGGTGACATGTGCCCAGTTTACTCAGTGAGACTTAGTATTGCTCTGCCTTTCATTTCAACCATTTTTTTGTATGTGGAGGCATGCAGCTTTTTCCTCAACTGTCTCTTATCATTCATGCAGCAAGTTGAATTATTTTAGAGTGTTGAAATGAAATTCCTATTTCCTTATGAATAACACTCAATTTCACATTAAAGTGCATGAAGTGTACGAATTTGATTTAACATGTATGGAGAAATTTTAACTTAGAACAGGATAGTGTAGCTCCCCCTATGTAAATGTAATAAGTATGAAATGCTCCCCCTGAGAGTTTGACATGAAACACACTTGTTAAGACTCAGATGCAACATTATTTAACAATGGAGTGTTTGGTCTTAGAAGTTTCAAAGGAAGGGGTTGAATAGCATATAATAACATGCAAGTATACAATGGATATATGCATATGCAATGCAAAATGAAAAGATATGCAATTTCAGTTCTTGAATTGTTGGCCCCAAAGATATGAGACCAATTGTTGGAAGTATTCATTTTGACATTTATGCAACATGAAATGTGCAAAATGATGCATTTCAAAATATGCACTATATGTATGCTGAAAATGCCAAATATGCAACAAGACACACGATGAGCTTCATCTTCCAAAAGCACTATGTGAATGATATGCAAATAAGTAATGTGATGCAAGATTTCAGATTTCACATGACACTCTATATGCACCTGATGCAACTAATGCATGACACACATTACCAATTATTAAAATGTGAGGACACAATTTTATTCTGAAAAGAGAATTCAGAAAATTCATTCAAAGCATCAAAATCATCACATGTGAACTTTTCTTGAAAACAGTTGTACTTTTATCTAGAAAGATGAGTGGCACATTGGTAAAGACCATGGAATATTGATCAACTTCAGTCCTCAAGATGTTCAGCCACAAAAATAATATCATCATGCTGAGAGAATGGAAAAATATCATTTTCAAAATTTTCAGCATGCAAAACTCCCCCATAATCAATGCATGATTTCAGAAAATTCATTTAAGTTTGATGCCGTATGCATAGATGATTCATGGTACCGGGCGGAGGCATATTCTCACGCATGGTGATAGCTTTCAGACAGGCTTGACCTGCCCTTCCACATGTCAACATTTTATATACCATGTAATCATTGAAATGATGATCAGAAACAAATGTATTCTCATTTGACATCGGGGATTTAGTAAAAGGCATTCAATGGCTACACTCTCATATATACTACTCAGATGTTTCAATACCATTTAGCCAAGCATTCATTATCCACATTGTCAAAAGCAACCAAGGGGTATTCAAACCTTTAAAATCACTATCTGTCAAGTTATGGCATTAACATCAAGACCAGGGAGCTTCAAAAAAACACTTTATTTTCTCACATTTGTCTTGAGTTACCTTTATTAGCATTCTCAAATTCTTCACTTTATTTCGCTTGTTGTCATCTTCATCAACAAGCTCCTTTCTTTCTCTCCATGATTTCAAGGGTTGATGGTCATTATCAAACCTGCACTGTAAAGAGCTCAATTCATGTCAATATTAAACCAATGCATATGAAGAAACTAACTTCAAGGCTTTTCATCACATATGACTCTCTCTCTCTCTCAACCTGTAATATCAGAAACTCAATTTCATATCAATCATAATTCAATACAAGTGAGAAGCCCAATTTCAGTGATTTTCTTCCACAAGACAATCTCCTATGAGCTGCAAGTATGTATGATGAGTTGCAGCTATCAATGCAAGTGATTCAGAACATTTCTAAAGTTCACATTCAAGTTTAGCCCAATTGTGTAAAGAGTCAAGACTAAACACATGAAGAACCCATGTCTGTCCATGTGTAGTATAGATCAATGCACACGAAGGACCAAGTCTAAGCACAAGTGTAGACAAGGTTGATGCACATAAAACACACAAGACTGTCTCTTCAAACCTGCATATTAGAGACTTAAATTCCAGCAGCATGAACTGAGAATTCACACAATCAATGTGCACAAACATGAACAACCAACCTACAAATCAGCGTCAATTCAAGGACAAGCCCATGTTAGCTAAGGCATCGCACCAGAACTGGGCAAGTCGACTTAAAGCCTTCCCCCTTGGCCTTAAGGCAATCCTGCAACAAAGTTCTCATTTGGTTGTTTTGGGTACCCAAACCTTCTTGGGTCCCGGATGGTTAGTTGCACTTCTAGAGGGTGCCTTCCACAGTTTTTGGACATGCATATCATCAAAATACATTAAGAAGCAAACATGCATGGTATGCCCAAACTCACCACAATAATGACAACAACCAAGAGACTTCACAGAATTCTCATAAACATGATAATCAAATTTCTGTGATTTATCATGAATGTTATCATTATAAGCATGGAAATTTCTCTTCTTCTCAACAGGAGGAGCATGAAATTTCTGTGGGTTTGTAGAGATGTTATCATTTTTCAAAATAAAGTAATTATTCATCCTGTGACCGAACCTTCCACAATGAAAACAGTTCAATGGAGCAAATCTTTCAAAAGGTCTTCTTGCATGAACATAAGAGTTATCAAAAGTTCTTTTTGTGTTCAAAAATTTTCTTGGCTTTGTGAAGCCATTCATTTTCTTGCATGCTTCTAGATCTTCAGATTTCATCAAAAAATAATCATGCATCATATGACCAAGTTCACCACAATAAAAACATGAGATTTTCTTTATGGATGCATGTGTGTGTGCAACATGATTTTTCATGGCATTCATCGTGACACCAACAATATTTTTAGCCTTTTGATGCAAGTTTTGTTTCTTTTTCAGACTTTCATTTGATCTCTTCGTTGTTTGAGGAGCAGATTGATTTAGAGGCCCATTTGATGTGCTGGCTATATTTGAACTATGGACAAGGGATGTATAGACTTTGTTTTCAAAATTCTTTTTGTTCACAGGATTATAGCCCAACCCCTCTCTTTGGAAATTCACCTTAGTCCCCAATATCTTATTCAGATTTTCTTCCTCATTCACAAACTTACACAAAGAAGCATTCAGATCAAGAATTTCTTTTTCAAGTGATGAAATATGCAATTCATAGGAAATGATCTCATTGTCATAGGAAATGACTTTTTCATTCAATTGGGCATTGATGGTTTTGTAGCTCTCCATCATTTGTTCAAGCACATGCATCTTGTTAGATTCATCAACAATCACAGATTTCCCTTTTTCAAGTTTTTCAAGATTTTGCAATCTACTTTCAAGCAAGGAGATCTGAATTAGCATCGCACTATTCTCCTTTTTAAGTTCTTCATTTTCATTTGTAAGTTTATCATTCATAATCAATTCATTGCAAATATCCTGATCAAGAGAGTTTGATTCTATTTTATTTCTTAAATCTTTTTCAGTTTTCTCCAATAGATTGGTTTTATTCTTGAGGGCAACATTCTCATTTCTCAAATAGGCAATGGTTTCTTTGTGACATTCAACATCATGCTCTAAAAGTTCATTCAAGTTGTTAAGCTCAGAACACTTATCACAAGGTCTATTTTCATGGAGCATGTTTTCAGATTACTTTTTCAAATTTTTATTTTCTGACTTGATTTTCTTATATTACTTTTCCAACTCATCATAAGCATCAACAAGATCATCAAAAGTAAATTCTTCAGAATCTGAATTTACCTCTTCTGTATTTTCATCACTTCGTTGATCAGCATCATCGGCCATGAGACATTTTAGCCTTTCCTTTTCCTGAGCTTTGATCAACATGTCCATAAGCTCCTTTGCCGTCCTACAAGAAGATACAAATGGATACTTGTTAGTATTTACGGAAGCTTTCAATAAACTCAAAGCAGTAACATTATCATGATGCATCATTTTATCCTGATTAGACCACTTGGTCCCATCAAGAGGTAATCTGTATGGACCATGACAAATCAATTTCCAGAGACAAGGATTAATAGAATTGATCACCACACACAGTTTACCTAGCCATGAATTAAAATTCAAACCAGTGAAAATAGGCAAACAGTTCATTGATATATGTTCAGTAGAAAAATTCATGATAGTGGAATGCACTGGGATCACACTGTAGATCGTAAGATCTAGGGACAACAGAGCCTCGCTCTGATACCAATCGTTGGGTCCCGTAGTGCAGGAATACGGATCTAGAGGGGGGGGTGAATAGATCCTACTACTAAAAACTATGTCCAATTAAAAACACAACTAGCACACAGCGGAATATACAAGATAGAGTAATTTAATCTAAACAGGTTTAAACTAGATTCACTCAATCTCACCGAGCTCACACGATTGCACAAACAGATAGGATAGTGAACACACAATCACAAGAATCAAACCACAAGACACGGGGATTTTTAAGGTGGTTCGGGACCACGACGGGCTCCCTACGTCCACCCCTCACCAAACCGGTGAGGCTTCACTACACGCTACAAAATGTAGCAACATGGGGACGAACCCCAACAACACACACGCTGCTTTCGCAGCATACCACACACGAGGCCTTGCCTCAAGCTGCTGCCACAGCAGCACGCACACACACACACACACCGTTGGGGAACACACCCCGAACTGAATACTTCACACGGAGACACAACTCCATCCACACATACGTAGGCACTGCCTACACAACCACATGGGAGTAAACTCCTAACCACACACTGGGAACACACCCCAAGTTACGTCCAAGCACACACGCGGATATACTCCGCACAAAACGACGCACACACGACAACACAAACACTTGGAGAACCCTTTCTCCGAACACCCACACAAAGTATTCTTTGAGATGTATATGAAACAAGGACAATTATATGCTATGACCCCCCAACCAAGTTCTACATATGAAAACTAGAAAGATGCATCAAGAGTAAGAATCCCCCTTCTTCAACAAAATCTGATTCTTCTAGGCTCATTGACGGATGATCATGATTTTAACATCATCTTCTTCCTCTCCTCGTGCCGCTCCTCTTTTATTTCTTCCACGAGCTCCAGATCCTCACGATGGTAGGAGCTTCACTTCGTTTTCTCCCTTTTCTTCACCTATACGAAAGACGAGTATATAAGCATTAGAATAGTTGTATCACAAAAATCGTAGCTCATATATATATACAAGAGAGAGGACATATGAAGCCCTCCTAATCTGCCTTAAAGCAGAGTTTCAAGCTCTATCAACAAGATCAGAATAAGGAAGATTTTGCAGTGATTAGAGCTCCCCCTTTCTCTTCTTCAAACGTATTTGAATGCTTCTGCAGGATGAAGAACGTTCTTGAAGAAAGATGATCGATTCTTGTAAAAATGAAGTTGTAACTTGATTTCCCACGCAACTTCCAGTAGAGGATTGATTGAAGACTTGAATCCACCTTTTTCCCTTCACATACAAGCTCAGAAGAACGTGGGAGAAGCCCTGGAGCTGCTACCTGCGACCTGCACTCACGAGGGTTAGAAAGCACACCCAAAAATCAGATCTCACATCTCTTGTTTGGGTTTGTGACCCAAAGAGAAGTATATAAGTGTTTGGGACGGTCAAGAGACAGCCCTGGGATAGGATCCACAAGTCATAGAGTGATTTGTGGAAGTTGGACTCGGATTGGAAGACTTTAGGAGCAAGAAAACGGCGGTCAAAAATCACGGTTGGAGGTCGAATCGGAAAGGGTCGACCCCAGGGTCGACCCTCGGGCAAACAGAAGCCAAACAGAACTAATATTTGGTTCTGGGTTACAGGGGTCGACCCCAGGGTCGACCCCAGGGTCGACCCTTGTGTTTCTAGAACCCAAACAGAACCACATTTGGTTCTGGGTTACAGGGGTCGACCCCAGGGTCGACCCCTTTCAGGAGGGTTCAAAAATAGTTCTATTTTGAACAAAACTTTAGAGGGTCGACCCCTTCTTGCTTGGGTCTGAAAAAGAGCTAAAACCTCCATCAAATCAATGGGAAACAATTGATTAAATGCTACCAAAATCCCATGAAGATCAACCATGATTTTTCATCCTAAAAAATATGATAAAGCAAGAGGTTAGATCAAGATCAAAATATATGGGTCATGCATTAACATATGACGCTAGTTTTGAGACCGAGACCCAAATGACATGAAGTATGAACATGAAAGCACTAGCATGAGACGCATAAATGCTTTGATAACATTTTCATCTTAAGATCCTCATATGAGTTCCAACTTCAGTTCAGAGCAACATTTATTCAATCATCTGGGAGCATTTAGATCATCTGAATAATGGTTTCAGTTAAGCACACATGAGTTGCATGTTCAGTCCAAAAGTTCAGAATCTAAGCACACTTGCCATTTGAGGAATGATTGGATTTGTATGAGTGAAAGGAAGATGATGATCCTTTCAACACGGATAAATAATGCAATAGAAATGATTTACACAATGATAAGCAATCAATTCATATCAATGAATACTCAATGAATACTCAAAACATTAGTATGGGCAAAAAGAACAAGAACATTAGTCTTAACATTCCCATACTAAAACATGCATGAAGGCGCATGCATTCTAGCCCAGTAGCAGTACCTGCAAAGCAATATAGCAACATGTGAGTTCGTTTGTTATGAAGACATTTTCCATTTATCAATCACACAATATATTGTGGTTATCAAAACCATTATCATCACACATGAAGTTTAGTTATCATCAAAGCCATAGCTCACAATCTCCATCACACATGAAGTTTAGTTATCATCAAAATCATAGCTCAACATTATCGTCGCCATCGATTACTTCACTAAGTGGATCGAGACCGAAGCCACAGCAAGGATCACCGAGACAGTCGTCTGGAATTTCATCTGGAAGTCGATCATCTGTCGTTACAGCATCCCCTGGGGGATAGTAAGCGATAATGGTCGACAATTTGATTCTCGTTATTTTTGAGACAGATGCGCCGACCTTAACATTCGCAATCACTTCACTTCGGTCGCCCACCCTCAGGCTAACGGGCTGGTCGAAAATGCCAATAAGACTATCTTAAAAGGCATCAAGACTAGGCTCGGCAAGGCCAAGGGCAGCTGGCTTGAGGAATTGCCAAACGTACTTTGGTCACACAAAATGACTCCCAAAACGGCAACCGGTGAAAGCCCCTTTCAGCTGGTATACGGTACCGAGGCCGTGATCCCGTTGGAGATTAGCGACCCCTCCCTCCGAGTCATCAGCTTCTCGTCCGAGGCAAACGACCAGAAACTGCTCGAAAATCTCGACCTAGTAGATGAAGTTCGAGAGATTGCCAGCATCAGAGCAATGGAATACCGACGCCACCTCACTCGATACTACAACGCCAAAGTCTGAGACAGACACTTTCAACCGGGAGACTTCATCCTCAGGAAAGTCAAAGCCTCTCGACCACTAGAGGCGGCGGGCAAGTTATCCCCTAATTGGGAAGGCCCCTACCGAGTGGTCGAGACGCTCGGAAAAGGAGCATACTGTCTATCCATGATGGAAGGAGAGCTCATCCCTCGGACCTGGAACGCAACTACATTACACAAGTTCTACTTTTGAATACTCAACATTGTGCAAACGACATGAGATAAGACAAAAGGATCCTTTCTTTTATTCAAACAACCCGCTTGTACATCAGGAAGGCCAAAGCCAAGAAAATACATGTCAAAAAAGCAAAAAATCCATCTGGCGCTGTCGTATGAGCCCATCGCTCGGCTGACTCGGATGACCTTCCTGTGTCCAGCTACTGACTCTGCCTCGTGTAGAAACTGGCTCGGATAAAGGATAGTTGACCCCGTTGGCTCGGGACAAAGGTGACAGAGGGATTAGGAAGGAGAAGGCTAACTTCCAAGTTGAACTTGGAAGAGAAGGGGGAGAGGGAAGGCATATGAAAGCATCCTCCCCGCCGTCGTCTGCCCCCCGTCGTCGGTAGCCTCATCTTCCGGAGCGTCCTACATGCTCCAAATACAACGGTACAACGCTACGTGAAGAAGGAATGAGGAAAGACTGTCAGAGAAACCCCTAAGCAGTGGAGAGGAAGGGACGCCCTTCAGACCTTTTATAAGCAAAGGGAGGCTATTTGCCTTAAATGATTCTCTCCTCGAAAACACGCCAAAGGGATCTCTCCCTACGAACGGTCACCTCAAACTTCTCATTTTTTGCCACAGCGGGATACACGAAGCGGCCAGGCATTCAAAGCATGAGAAAATGGAAAGACACCCTGTCAGGCGCTCACCCAACCATCAGGAGAGATCCACGCAGAAAGTATCGGCTCTTTCCAACCACCGTAGATACGCTAAACAAAATGCGGCAATGGCGATATGGAACAGATAAGTCTTCATCATAACGCTATTGCCTTATTTATTTCTACACAAAAGAGGAAGTTTTTTCTATCAAAAAAAAAAGACATACAAAAAGAGGAAGCGAAGCAGATACATCAGGCCTCCAGCCCACCTTGAAGCTCGGAAGTAGAAGGCTCGAGCGGTCTACCCCCGGAATCTTCGGCGACGGCCGACCCTCGCACTGACCCCATCGGCGTGGGAACTGCCTCGGTTGCGTGCCCTCCCGAGGCATCCGGAGTTGGTGACCCCTCGGACGATGAGCCCTCGTGATCCTCTTCATCCTGCGCCGAAGTGGAAGAACTGGAGGATGACAAGTTTGAGTCATAACATTGCCCGGACGGGAAGTCAACTACTCTGGATGCCTTTTCCTCGGCGTAAGAGACGGCCCGGTCGTATCCCTGCTTGAACCCCTTGCGGATGCCCCGACGAAGTCCTAGCTCGTAGTAGGGGAGGGCAGCCTCCTTAAGGTCGACCAGGTAGGCCTCTGAGCTCTTGTACTACTCGAGAGCCTCCGCCTCGGCCGATCCCACCCTACCAGCTAGCTCAGCCTCCTTCCGCTCCGCCTTGGCTGACTTCCGCTCGGCCTCAGCCGTCCACTCTTCGGCCTCCGCCACCTGCTTCTCCACCTCGGCCCGATCAGCCTCGGCCTCCCGCCGAAGGCGCTCGGCTTCCTCCGCTCGGTATACCATCTCTGCACGCTCGGTCTCCCACCGGCCATCCAGCTCAACGCGTGCAAGGCGCTCCTCTTTGAGAAGCCTGCTCTTCCTCTCGAGCGATTCGCGGGCCTTGGCCAGCTGCTTGGTTAGCGCACGGGTCACCACCTGGCTCTACCGTGCCAACTCCCTGACTGAGGAAAGCTCCCGCCGAAGCCCATCACGCTCCTCGGCAAGCCGAGCCAACCTCCTGTCAGACCCACCAAGGGTCCAGGCCAGGTTCGCTCGCTCCAACTCCGACCGAGCGTACGCTTCTGCCAGAGCGGCCCCCATCTGGGCCAGGGACAGGCCGCCCTCCATAACCCCAGCAAGGGCCACAGACGGAGAGTACTGCCTACCTCCCTCCCTCACCTTCGCGGCTATACCGTGGCATACCTGTTGTAGAAGGCTCGAGATACCAAGCCTCTTCAAGGCCCCCGGAATGGAGAACCCCCCATCGCCTGGCGCCCCACCATGTGGCTCGGATTGAGCCCCAGCCTTGGTCGCCTCTCGCGCCTCGGCCGGATTTTCTTGCGGCCCCTCAACTTGGACCGGCTCGGCACCTGCACCGCCAGCTTCGGCCACGCTCCCCTCGCTCCTGTAGAGGGGAGAGCCGGGTCGGCACCGCTGCCAGTCGCAGGAGCACCCTCGGCCCCCTCGGTTCCGGCCAAAGGAAGAACCGAGCCCGCATCGTCACCGCCCACAGGGGCAGCCCCAACCTCCTCAGCCCCCTCTGGCTCGGCGTGTGGGAGAACTCGCCCGGTAGGGTCGGCCCCATCATGCTCGGCGGAGGGGCGAGCCGCGGTAAGGTCACCTTCAACCGCGGCTGTGACCTCGACCTTCTTGGCCCGCTTCCTGGCCCTCGCGACAGCCCGGATCATACCCTCCACGGGATCCTTGCGCTTGGATCCCCGCAGTCTGGAAGATTCACCCTGGGCCGCTCCCTTTCCCTTATCTCTGGTTCGGGAGCGACCCACGGGAGCAGCCGATTCATCAGCAGCTGAGTCATCACCAAGCTCGTTCACCTCTGCGGCCTCCTTCAGAGCCTCCCGCCTGGTGTCTGCACGAAAAGGATGACATATTCAGGAAAATAAAGATGATCCCCACATTCAGAGGAAGAACCTAGTTTGTGGCACCTGAGCCCGACGGATGCAGCCGCATAGGAAGACACCGCACGATATTTTTTGGAGTAACCAGCTATTCAGTGGATTGGTGGTGCTTCAGCAAGATGGCTGTGTATTTCTCCACATGTGGAGGGAGCTCATCCTGCCTGGGAGGGATATTCGGGTGGAAATTGGGGATTACTAGGCACCTCCAGGTTTCCTCTACTGAACAAATCCCCACCCAGAAGAATTGAGTCTTCCACCCCTTATGCGAGGAATCCTTCGCCGCCAAGGAGATACAGCTTCTATTCCGCCTCGCCTGGACGAAATAGAAGCCCTTCCCGGCCGAAGGATGTTCTTTCAACTCAAAGAAATAATGAAAGAGGTCCATGGAAAGAGGAACTCCACACTGGCGGCAGAGGATGCGGAAGGTAGAAAGGAGGAGATAAGAGTTGGCTACCAACTGAATGGGCGCCAACAGGAAAAAATTGAGAAGCTGAAGAACAAAAGGTTCGAAAGGAAGGCGGAATCCACCCTTCCATGATAGAAGAAAAGTACAGATGTGGCCTGTACGAGAGTCCAGGCTCGTCTCTTGTGGGGAAGTTGCAACAAAGCGAAACTTATGGGGCAGGCGATACTGGTTCTCCAACCTTCTCACATCCGCCTCCCCCAGTTCGCTGCAGTTTGGAACCGGCACCTTCACCACCGCCTCGTCCTCCCACTCCTCAGCATCCGAGCGCTGGTCTTCCATGGAAACCGGAGAAGAGTTTGAGGAAAGGTGATCTCCAGACCCTGAAGATTTCGGGGGAAGAGGAAGCCGCCGGACTGCCTCCGCGGTTATCTCCGCCAACTCCTCGAACACCGCTACAAGCCTCTGCTCTTCCATCGCGTCCTCACGGCGCATCGAAGACCCCCAAAAGTAAGAACGGAGGAGAGCCAAAACCCTAAAGACGGAGGGAGTCTGGAATAACAACAAGCGCCCAACACCTATATCCCCACGCGGGAGGTGGTGCGTCATTCTGACCTCCTAGAAAAGGGGGCCCCTTCAGTTCAAATCCGTCAGGATCATCATTAGCACGGGCCTAGGTGACCATGACACGTGGCTTCCTAACACCGCCAGATCTCCACCCACCTGAGCCACGCTGGTCCAAAACCCCAAACAGCTACTCTTCCGAGCTTACTAAAGCTCGGGAGTAGGAGGGGGACAAGTGAAGATGGAGATTTCTGTAGCCCATCTAAAAGCAGCTGAACTAGGCCCATCAGGACCAAACGAGGCTCGACTCATCCAAGTGACAGCCCCATAGGGCCCACTTAGGCTAAAAAGCCCAATAAAGATTACTCGGGATCCCACCCTTCCTCGGAGGCCCTTAGGCTCGGAAGGCCCGAGCTTCAGAACGGAGGAAGACCCATGCCCGAGTTATCCCTTCATCGGGATAGAGGCAAGTGCTTTGTGCCCACTCCGATATGACTTCATCCGAGCTATGCCTATCGCCCGGACAGGGTTGGCACCTTTTATGCTCGGACCGACTGACGATTGCTTATCCACGCTGCCGTTGAGAGCCCTTTATGAGTAGGAGTTTATGAGGATAAGGGACCCATGATCCCACGATGAGGACGTAAAGATCCCACGATGAGGATGTAACTCCCGCCTGAAACTCTTCAGCTTACGGGACTCATAAGGTGAGCACACTATATAAACCAGGGACTCCCTCCAGTGGAAGGTAAGGGCAATACACGCCTAAAATCCCCTGAGCAGGAACCACTTCACCACCTTGGTGTTGGGGGATCTCGTGCACCTCTTTATACCTCCCTCCATACCTTCCACCATTGCTCTACTGACTTAGGCATCGGAGGGTTTTCCCCAGGGAGCCATCCCTGGGCCTCCTGATCTGTTTCCCTTTCTCTACAGTTAACTATTCGATGATCATCCTCCCAGCTCAGGACAAGTGCGAGATCACGCCCCTTCACTCTGGAATTAAATCAGAAAACTTTTGCTTGTTTAACCTCAATACTAACTTTGGTCACTCCCAAGGGAGTCTTTGAACTTGGATGAGTAAGATAGAAGAAGGTTAAACAGGGGTTCTTATATGAATTTTTGGTTCATCTCAATAAAACTTCAATGCAGATATGTCTATGGAAACTTCATTGACAAACTCAGAATTTATTAGATTTGAACCATGCCGATTAAATAAGGCACAAATCATAAGTTGTTTATAATGGAAGAATCTGAAAATTAGTCTATTCTGACTTATGAGATTTGTATCAGATTGAGAATTGTCCTGCATATTTATCATAGACTTGACTATTCCATTTCTAATACTTAATGCCTCCCTTCATTTTCATATCAGTCACTCCTGTTTGAATTGCACTCTATATCAAAGTGGGAGATAATTCCAGCACTTTCTTGTCTACATCCATCTCCATATTCCAAATGTGATCTTACACTACTTTATTTGAAGATGTCAAAGGGGGAGAGTAGTTTTTGTGAGTCATAGTGTTGACAGCATTAGAGGTGATGCATATGTATGTTCATGTGTCAAACTGATCATAATGACTCACAGTGTTGCCATCATCAAAAAGGGGGAGAATGTTGTGTCCCTATGTTTTGATGATGTCAACACTATGACTCATCTGTTCTTGATGATCATGTCTGATCATGTGTTTTGATGATTTCATTCATCATTGAGTTTCATGTCTTTGAATCTTGAGTTTTATTCATTTTTTGCTCTTTGAGTTTCATACGTTTTGATTCTTGAGGTTCATATGTTTTTATGTTTTTTAAGCTGTCAATTATTTATGATAATGTTAATACATGTTAATACATGAATCAATGAGTTTTTGTGAAGACAGCTTCTAATTTGGACAAAGAACTAGTCAGAAGAGTGAAAATCATAGAGCAGACTCAACTGTAAGTTATCGCTGATAAATGGTCAGTTAAGGGTGCAAAATATCAGATAAGGGTGAAAAATAGGTCACCAAGGGTGACAAATGGCTCAAGAGGCTGAAGGGAGTTCACCGCTTTGAAAAGAACTGAAGGAGAGTCGACTCCTTTGTCAACTGGAGTCGACTTCACCCAAGTGGAATCACATCACAAGCCTTCACTGAGCTAAGTCCCGTATCGGTGACATATAGCTCCGTATCAGTGGCAAGTAGGTATGTATCGATGAAAAATAGATTGGCTGGCTGAAATCAAAGAAAATGAAGAAGGGAAGTCGACTCCTCAAGGCGCTCGAGTCGACTCCCGTCGCGTGAAGCTGAAGAAAAGGAGAGCAGAGCAAGGGCGACGGCTGACCAGTGCCTAAGGGTGAAAAATGTATACCAAAGGGTGAAAAATATACACCTAAGGGTGACGGGTCTTTGTTCTAACAGTATGAACTCCGAATTGCGAGCTTGCACTTGACAAAAATCTGGGCCAAATAGTCCAAGTCTAAATGATTGAAAGGGACGTGCATCGATGGTACAAGGTTCTGAAAGACCAGTTGGCAGAAAATATTCCCACTTTCCAGTTGGACCAATCGCGAACCTCCTAGAGAGGGTTTTACCCGGAAATGGGTTTTGCCTTGTGGAGGAAGAAGCTCAATCTGCTGTGTACTGCATGAAGCTCATTGGCAAGCCAATTGGAAGCTAGCGTACCTTATCACTTCTAGGCCAATCAGTGGCTACTCTTCTCAAGATATGGAAGTTTTCTGTGGAGATGGACGATCCAGATTTATTCCTACTGAATCAAGGACTACGTACCTTGTACCTTGCATGCAAATAGGAAAAGATGCTGGAACAAAAGGAGCGCGTGGGAGACATACTCTGAGAGACAATAAAATAGGATAGAAGGTTCGGTGGAGAGCCAAGTTTGAAGTAGAAGATATCAAAGAGTTGAGCCCAGTTCAAGGTTGGAAGGTCCAGACGTCAAGAAAATAGGAGAAGTGGAAAAGAAGGAACAGTGTCTGCAAGCCAACTGCTGCGACCTTGAAGCCTCAAGTGCAAATCTTCATCCAGACTTCTTCTTCATCCTGCGAGAAGAGAAGGCTTCATCTCCAGCTTCTTGTGGCAAAGGAGAAGCGACTCTCCAAGGAAGCAACCAATCTGGAAGAACCCAAGAGCGGCCTCCAGATTTTCAGACAGGGACATTTGCCATCTTGCTTGAGTTTCTTACATCCTGTCTGATCATTTGTGTTTTATTTTTGAACAACTCTTCATTGAAACTGTGAACCGTCCCTACCGGTTGTAGTAAGAAGACAGATAGAGATCTGCTCTAATATGTGGTGATCTGTCCCTACCGGTTGTAGTAGGAAGACAGACAGAGGTCTGCTCTGATCTGTGGTGATCCGTCCCTACCAGTTGTAGTAGGAAGACAGACAGAGACCTGCTCTGGTCTGTGGTGATCCGACCCTACCGGGTGTTGTAGGAAGACAATCAGAGGGTGAGCTCTGAACTATGGTCAGACCTATTGTGCCTTTAAGCTGGGTTTCAGCTGTTTAGTGCAGTCGCACTAGTGAAGCCTCACTCTGTTAAGTGAGGGGTGGACGTAGGGCTCTGGGTTGAGTCCGAACCACCTTAAAATCCCTGCTTCTATGATTTGTTCTTTGTGTTTGTGTCTATCTCTCATTAGATGCTTGTTTAGACCGATTTACATATCATTTATTGCATCTACTGTGTGTGGTTCTTCCTGTGTGTAAGGGTCCTTTACATTCCGCTGCTTTCATCACGAAAAAGGGGGCAGATCTATTCACCCCTCCCCTCTAGATCAACCATTTCTACATATCACGGACCGTGGTCACAATCCAGGTCCTGCTCCAACAATCTTACCTACGCTTGCACCTGGTTCCCAGCCATCATCTCTGATGCACACCTGGCACAGATCCACAGAATCGCTGGGTGCTAGGGGTCCAATCAGCCACCCTGATATTCACGATGCTCCTGTCGGGACCAAAAGCAATTCTCATTCTAGCTCACGCCCACACTAACCTCGGATAGGCCTGGAACCCATTATCTTAAATGAAGGTGATCAAACTACTCCTCACACCGAAGCCACAATACACAAACTTGCCTCAACGATGACAAATCAACTGGCCCAAGCCTTCCTCACAGCATCAGTCACACGCCGGGCTCCACCATGAGCCAAACACGACAGTTCCAAGGGAGAAACTAAGGCAACAAAAGTCTCCACTCAATAGCCTTTGACTCGAAAGCCCCAAATTCCCAACACCACCAATGCCGCTTAACGTAAAGCCTAACAACCACACGCCAACGATGTCGACCTCGTAGCCAACGCCACTACATACCAAAGGCCAACCTTCTTAACTCCACTTGCCACCAGGGTATCCTTAGACCTCGCCTGGTATCGATCCTGGGCCTGAGAACCATGGGCCCACTATGCTTCCGCTGCGCAACTCAGCACAAGACACTTCACCGAGAGGGGAGATTCTGGCACCTGCATCTAAACAACCTCCAACTTCGCTGACCAAATCCAAAAAATAGTGCGAGAGATTCTAACACCTTAAATCTGGAGCACAGACTTTCACGCACAGTCTGGCAATTCACGCATTGAACCAAAGATCAAAGCCCAACTTATACCGAAGAAATCAGGACACCAGCCACACGGCGCCCCACATGAAACGCAGCTGGTAGATTAACTCCTCACACTACGGTGCCAACGAGTCATACCAGCAAGGGAACGAGCACCCGAATCTCACACGACTCTACCACTGCTACACGGGCACCACACTGATAACTCGGCCTGTAACTTAACTCCACTTACCAAGGTGCCACACGCCATACCGATAGAGAAACAAGTGCGCGAATCTACTTCTGCTGCACGGGACGCCACCTCAGGCTCCCGACACCCACACGGGGACTCACGAACACAGTTGGAAATAAACGGGAAAGCAACAAAATTAAAAGGATTACACCGAAAACACGACTCAGGCAATTTGAAATTATACCTGCCACGAGGTAGGACACCTCCTCGCCCATCCGACAGCGCATTTAAAAGCCTCGAAAGTCCAACCACGCCATATCAAAAGTCATTGCGACTGTTGGGACAGCCCTGATGTGACACAACCTAAGACCAAGATTGCAAGCAACGCAACGGACACGGCAATGTCACACAAGCGGACTCACTCGCATTTGGCACACTCGGGTCCGTAGGTGGACCGGCGATGGGGTGAGGGTTCGAGGTTGGACCCGGAGGTTTCCAAGGGTATGGATGGCTTGGGGAGGACCCCTAAGGGCCTGGGGTTGCCCAAATTCATGGGCGGTCAGCAAGCCGAGGGCGTGGGTAAATTGGTCTCACTCACAACTCACCCCCGGTGGACACTCACATAGTAGAAATTTGAGTCCGAGCACTCAACTCGCCGGTCGACGGGCAACTAGAAACGATACTAAGACAAGCAAAAGTAAAACCAGCAGAGGAAGTGTCTAGGGACTCACCTGATCGGTGTGAAGACACCGATCCCGATCGGAGACGTGGGCGAGCGAGGAAGCGTGGGCTTACCCGCACGCCCGCCGGAGAAGCTTCAACCTGAAATTTAAGAAATTACACCACTACTCTCCATGCAAGGGGGTTGAACAAGGGGAGGGGAAGTCAATTTTACATCCAAACACTACCTCCCATAGGGAGGGGTGGTAAGCCGGCCAGGCGGGGAGGGGAAAAACTAGCTTAGAGGATTAAGACAAGAAATCCGCCGAATCTGTCCACTCTCAAGAACAGGGGATGGACTGTCACTGTTAGCACCGTTGTGGACTCCCCTGAACTCTATTTGTGATGAAACCAGTGGAAAAACCTTTGTAGTTGACCCGGGAGAACGTCCAATTTTTGGGGTAATTTTTGAATGACGGCGTTGGTCGGGACAGAGGCGCGAACAGGGTCTCTGTTTGCTGGTTCTGGTAGCTTCTGCACCTCTGTAGCAGGAAGATGAGGCCACCACGGATGCTCCCGAGCTCCGATTCAGGCGTGGCCAGAGTCATTGGATTTGTGGTTGAGTCCTCTTCGATCGAAGACCAGTGGCAATGCCGGAGGAGGTCGAAGAAGATGGTGAGGACACGAACAGTGTCGGGGTATCAGACCGATTCCAGAGGAAACAGATCAGCGCACCGGAGGGAGAAAATTTAGAACTCACTGCTTCGGATGCCGAATGGAGTGCCGCTTCTTCGTGGTGGGAGGAGACTTGTAGTAGAAGATCACAGCGGAGCCCCGCCTCCATATCTTCGAGATGTTGGCCATGGGAGCCTCTGCAAACCACTTCAGGTTGACTATTAAGAAGCGGATGCACAGTCCGGCGATGACGGCTCCCCCGGGCAGCCACGAAGTCAGAACGGAACGAGCCCACCTGATGCGGGATGGGACCACGGACACAACAAGCTCGCGATCGTCCCTTGATGAGGGAAGCGTCGGACGTGCACGGTTGAGAAACTGGCAAGAGCTAGGGTGGTCGGCTCGCACTTTCGTGCCCGGATCGGGTCACGGGACGGTAACGCTCACTCTCGCAGCAGCGGTGATACAAAAAGAAAGCGAGCTAGTTATCCTATCATGCTCTCTAGCAGCGGCATAAACAAGCATATATGAGAATTAAGCAAAATGCCAAGTAAAGAGCGAAGACGATACCTCCACGCGCTCGGCGTGGGGACGACGGACCCGGCCGATCTCGCACTCCCGGGACAGTTAATACATAAAGATTACAGCAATGATGTAAAGCCCACTCCACGCAGGGAGGTAAAGGGTGACACAATGGAGCCCGGGAGGGCCGATTTCGGGTTGACGGGCGGCTTTCCGCGTAACTTCGGCAACACCCGAACTAGTGACGGTGGGGCCCACGTGCTGTCGGAGGGGCCGTGTGGGACCCGGTGTCACCACTGTGGTGGGGACACTGGTGGAGGCGATCCCCGGGCTGGCGGCATGCTGGAACGTCGCCCGGAGGTCGGGCGGCTCCGATCGGCACCCGTCGGGTTTGCTGTCCACGGGCTGGTTGCTGCTGTTTTGCAGCACGCGCTCCGGCGAGAATGGGCGCTGCGATCCGATCCGATGTCGGATTGACACGAAATTAGCGCCGTTGGAAAGCTGACTCGAAGTACTTCAATGTAGGCCTAGAGATCTGGACTGGAGCTTCGCTGATCTTGACTTATGGAATTTACAACCTCCTGTTGTACAGTAACTAAACACTCAAATCTGCAGAGCTGATCTCTGATAACGGCCGTTGACCGCTAGGAAGAACTTGGATTCAGACTTCGACTTCTTCATGAAAGTTGTAGGATTTTGAGTTGGGAAGATGGAAAAGTTGGTGTGGACACGTTTGGATGTGTCTATGAATTTCTATGATTTGTTTACTGGAGGAAGGTCGGATCTGGGATCTGGCTGGAAGTACTGTAGCTCCAGTAGAACATGAATTTTGAAAAATAGGTAAAAGACTCAACAAAAATTAATAAAAATGGTGGGGGTAGGGAAAAATGGACAGAATTCCCAGTTAAATTGGGAGGTCAAAATAAATTCAAAAGGGTGGTAGAAGAGGACGAACTCAAAGGGTCTGTCACTGTAGATAGAGACAGATCTGATCTGAGTTTGGGAAATGAACGAAGTGGAAACACTATGAAACGGGGGAATTTGGACCTGAATTTTTTTTGTGGGGAAGGGGCTATAAGGTAGGAACCAACCCTCAAAATTTCACGTCGATTGGAACTCATGGCTGGCTTGAGGAATTTTTGAGCTGCACCTCTGTCCAGCAGGACAGAACACCGAAGATGATCCCGTGGCGGCTCGAAGGCGGCACGAACGGCGGCGGCGGCGGCACCGGAGGTGGGGGAAAGGTGATACCACTCTAGAATGGAGGTTTGGGAAGAGAGAAACCAGAGGGAGAGGAGCTGGGGGCGCAGCTAGCTTCACAATTTCATAAAATTTTCTGATTTTCATTGATTTTCACATAAAAATATAATATTTTATATGATTCCAACCAAATCAATTGTCCACCCTTAGATCTAGGGATGGGGATTGAAGGGCTGGGATTGCATGCCACAAACACAAAAAAAAAACATTAAAAAATGAAGGGGGGGGGGGCCTATTGACTATGGGTAGGTTTTGAATGGAAGGTTGAATGGGGGTAGGTGGGATGGGTGTAGAATGTTGACATTCTTAACCCTTTGTCTACCCATGTGGCATATGACTAGTCCACTCATCTAGAAGGCCACCTAGGCTGGTTGACCATCCCCACATGGTCTAGGTGGACCAATGGGAAAGGGCTGAGGGCCCCCTTGCTGGTCCCATGGGCAAATTACATAGAAACCCACATAATCTACGGGAGTGACGCATTGGCCGATAAAGCCGTACAATTGTGCGTATACTTTCCCATGGATAAAAAATAAACTAAAGGATATAAATGCAATATGAGAAGTACTAGTTCGGCGTCGATTCCCATCAACTCTCCCCGGGTGGGAGGAACTCGACCCCGTCGAGTAGGGGTAGGAATGCTCGAGTACTCCGGCGGATCTGTCACCGTGCCAAGTAACGCGGGTACGCTCCACTCCAAATGATCGGCACCTTCTCATTCCATATATACTCGATATGCGAACTGCTATGGGCTAAAGGTGGTCACTCCGAAGGGGCACTCTCAAAAAGGAAGGAAGCAGCTCGAAGACTCACTAGGAATCACCGCTGAGTCCCTATAGGTGACTGATCCATGTATAGAAGTAGAACCGATCCCATACTCATCAAGTTAGTCCAATCACCTCTTACTCATAAGAGAACGACAACGAGCTTGCACAAGACACATGCAGACTCACCATGCACTAACACACGTATGCAAACCACACAAACAATCGACTCAAAACACACCACACAAAACAAACCACACAAGGAAAACACACCGACTCATATATGACCCTAGACACACCTAATGTTAGTCCGACCCGTACATAGGTGACGGCGGACCAGGACACCCGAATGTGTGCCATGCATGCATGCTATGTAACCGGAGATGGGTGGTATGGGGAACACCTATACGTCGGGTGTCGTTATGCGTGGATGGTCTTTTGAATGTGGGCGACTCGGGTGGTTTAGAAGGGCCGAGTGTTGGTGGGTCGGGGTTGGTGGATGTTGATGGCCCATCCCGAGGGGAAGGGGCATAAAAGTGGGCTTCCTTGAAGAAGGGGAGTACGGGTGGTAACTCGGGAAGCCTAATAGTGAAGGGGTCAAAAGGGTCAAAGAAGGTATGACCCCTTGTGGTGGGTTCCCACAAGTCACGGTCCCACGTGTAGAAGGTTTGAAGATGTGAGTAGTCATCTTCTTGAATTGTAACGGGTGGGACGGGGATCGTAGGCAAGAAGTATGATTCCTCCCTCGAACAAAAGGGTATGAATTCGGGCTCGTCCGGTAAGGGGAGGAGTAAGAGGACCTCCGTGGTGACACAACCCACGGTACACTCGGAGGTAATGGACCCGAAGGCCGGATGGGTGAAGCTAAGACTAGCGGGTTGGTCAAAGCCTCGGGCCAAAAGATGCGTCAACTCCCATTGTGAATCTAATCCCATGATAAGATCGTCCAATGTATCAACATGGTGACGAGATCGAAATATGGTATGGAATGAGTTGACCGACACAAGAGGTAGAATGGGGTCCATGGATGGGAAGGGATGTGGGACCAAGCCATCCTTGAGCCAGATAAAAAGCGGCTCGGTGATGTATAGTATACCCGTTAGAAATATGGGTAGATCGGGCTTGGGTGGTTCCAAATGAGATGGTTCCGAATCAAGTTCGGAAATAGAGAGTGATGTCATTGGAGCTCTCATGGATGAGGAAGGAATGTCCTTCTCATGGTGAAGGGGTCCTTGGGGTGGCTCCGGGAACAACCAATCTACCCCGATACACCGATCTAGGCTAGTACTAAACCGATCTAGGCTTGTACTAAACCTTTGCACTTGCCCCATCAAGGCTTGGAACATTGCGCCCACTTCATCGGGACTATAGGTTCGGGGTATGGCCATGGTGGCAAAGAGGGGGTTGGTCCCCTAGGAATGAATATGCAAGGCCATTTTGGACAAAACACTAGACACGACCCTAAGTAATGCAAAGTTGGAATGTGACTCGACGACAACCTAGACACAACCAAGACTCGGTACGTGGCGGAGATAAGCGATCCGAAGATCACTCGCGCAAGTGTGCGGCCTTCCCGATAGGCGTAGCCTAACGTTCGGACAACACCTTTTGATATACCGAGTAAAGGGATGCAATGCGAAAAGACACTCTTTTTGTGTTTTAAAACAATGATGATCCTAAACACGACTTAGACCGACTAATGACTAGATGTAAATGACTAATGAATGACACTTTTTCTTTTCTTTTTTGACACCCTAGACTCAAACTCGCTCTGATACCAAATTGATGTGGGACGGGACCACGGACACAATAAGCTCGCGATCGTCCCTTGATGAGGGAAGCGTCGGACGTGCACGGTTGAGAAACCGGCAAGAGCTAGGGTGGTCGGCTCGCACTTTCGTGCCCGGATCGGGTCACGGGACGGTAACGCTCACTCTCGCAGCAGCGGTGATACAAAAAGAAAGCGCGCTAGTTACCCTATCATGCTCTCTAACAGCGGCATAAACAAGCATATATGAGAATTAAGCAAAATGCCAAGTAAAGAGCGAAGACGATACCTCCACGCGCTCGGCGTGGGGACGACGGACCCGGCCGATCTCGCACTCCCGGGACAGTTAATACATAAAGATTACAGCAATGATGTAAAGCCCACTCCACGCAGGGAGGTAAAGGGTGACACAATGGAGCCCGGGAGGGCCGATTTCGGGTTGACGGGCGGATTTCCGCGTAGCTTCGGCAACACCCGAACTAGTGACGGTGGGGCCCACGTGCTGTCCGGAGGGGCCGTGTGGGACCCGGTGTCACCACTGTGGTGGGGACACTGGTGGAGGCGATCCCCGGGCTGGCGGCACGCTGGAACGTCGCCCGGAGGTCGGGCGACTCCGATCGGCACCCGTCGGGTTTGCTGTCCACGGGCTGGTTGCTGCTGTTTTGCAGCGCGCGCTCCGGCGAGAATGGGCGCTGCGATCAGATCCGATGTCGGATTGACACGAAATTAGCGCCGTTGGAAAGCCCACTCGAAGTACTTCAATGTAGGCCTAGATATCGGGCCTGGATCTTCGCTGATCTTGACTTATGGAATTTACAACCTCCTGTTGTACAGTAACTAAACACTCAGTTCTGCAGAGCTGATCTCTGATAACTGCCGTTGACCGCTAGGAAGAACTTGGATTCAGACTTCGACTTCTTCATGAAAGTTGTAGGATTTGGAGTTGGGAAGATGGAAAAGTTGGTATGGACACGTTTGGATGTATCTATGAATTTCTATGATTTGTTTACTGGAGGAAGGTCGGATCTGGGATCTGGCTGGAAGTACTGTAGCTCCGGTAGAACATGAATTTTGAAAAATAGGTAAAAGACTCAACAAAAATTAATAAAAATGGTGGGGGTAGGGAAAAATGGACAGAATTCCCAGTTAAATTGGGAGGTCAAAATAAATTCAAAAGGGTGGTAGAAGAGGATGAACTCAAAGGGTCTGTCACTGTAGACAGAGACAGATCTGATCTGAGTTTGGGGAATGAACGAAGTGGAAACACTATGAAACGGGGGAATTTGGACCTGAATTTTTTTGTGGGGAAGGGGATATAAGGTAGGAACCAACCCTCAAAATTTCACGTCGATTGGAACTCGTGGCTGGCTTGAGGAATTTTCGAGCTATACCTCTGTCCAGCAGGACAGAACACCGAAGATGATCCCGTGGCGGCTCGAAGGCGGCACGAACGGCGGCGGCGGCGGCACCGGAGGTGGGGGAAAGGTGATACCACTCTAGAATGGAGGTTTGGGAAGAGAGAAACCAGAGGGAGAGGAGCTGGGGGCGCAGCTAGCTTCACAATTTCACAAAATTTTCTGATTTTCATTGATTTTCACATAAAAATACAATATTTTATATGATTCCAACCAAATCAATTGTCCACCCTTAGATCTAGGGATGGGGATTGAAGGGCTGGGATTGCATGCCACAAACACAAAAAATTAAAAAATGAAGGGGGGGGGCCTATTGACTATGGGTAGGTTTTGAATGGAAGGTTGAATGGGGGTAGGTGGGATGGGTGTAGAATGTTGACATTCTTAACCCTTTGTCTACCCATGTGGCATATGACTAGTCCACTCATCTAGAAGGCCACCTAGGCTGGTTGACCAGCCCCACATGGTTTAGGTGGACCAATGGAAAGGGCTGAGGGCCCCCTTGCTGGTCCCATGGGCAAATTACATAGAAACCCACATAATCTACGGGAGTGACGCATTGGCCGATAAAGCCGTACAATTGTGCGTATACTTTCCCATGGATAAAAAAATAAACTAAAGGATATAAATGCAATATGAGAAGTACTAGTTCGGCGTCGATTCCCATCACCACCACCATGTGGAAGAAGACTGGGAGACACTTCCGACGATGCCTTTTGTGCTTCCTGGGGCACCGAGATGATGATGTGGCCGGCCCTTCAAGTTGCTAGTTCTCTGCAACACTCTCAGCCGCGAGCAGAACCGCAGGTGCAGCTCCAAGTAGGCACAAGCTTGGGGTGGATATGGTGCTAAAGGGTGATGGGAGATGGTGGAAGGGTAGGAGGGGATGTGGGGGAGGTAAGCAGGGTGTCTAGGGTGTGGTGGAGGTGCAGGGAGAGGGGGAGGACGCAGGGTGGGCTGGCTGCTAGTCTCTGCACAAGGGTTAGAGGTAGTGGTGGTGGAGAAGCTCAAGGGAGGATGGAGGATGAGGAATGGGGCAGCCTGATCCAAGGGTCCCTTCCAAGGGGTGACCTAGGGTATCGGGGAAGGTGAGAGAGGTGGGAAAACTTGAATTTGGCCTAGGGTTTGAGCCCCTTCAGTCTTGGGAAGGTGGAGGCTTGCTTGGGAAGGGAAAGTGGGTAGTTGGGAGTTGGATGGTGGAGCTAGGATTGGGTGGGAATCTCTTGGGGTTGGGGTGGAGTAAAGAGAGGGGTGTAGGGAGTTGGAGTAGCTTTAAGGGAGGGGGAAAGAGAGAGAAAGTAGGTGGGAGGGTGAGGAGAGAGAGAGGGGGGCGGCCCCCTTAGAAGAGAGAGAGAGAGAGAGGTTAGGGGAGGGGAGCTTCTCACTCCTCTCTAAAGGCTTCTCACCAAAGAAATTCAATTTTCTGGACTCAAAATAGTAGTTTTTCATTAGCTTAAAATGAGGAGATGGGGGTCCTATTTATAGGGAACCCACATTTTACAATAAGTCCCTGACTTTAGGACTAATGACAAATAACCAAGTGGGAAGGGGGCGCCCCTGGGCCTAGCCCAATGAATTGGGCCCAATAACCAAACTAATCAACCCTATGACACTTAACTTAGGTAGATGACTCATTAACCTAGGTATTGGACTCAAATAAAAGGAAAATTACAATGATATGACTCAAATAAAATAAGAAAATTACATGCCAAGACTCAGAAAATGTGACGGACACAATGGAGTACTATCAGTGAGCAATCGGAGTTGTGGAAAAATGTGAAGGGCGAGAGATGCCCCCATCATACCCCCGGGGTGCGAAGAACTCGACTCCGTCGAGTATGGGTCCGTCGGGGAAGGGGTCCTCCGATGCGGCTATGGGCGAGCCACGACCTCCAAACTCAACCTCACGTCCTTAGCCGGGGGACGGCTCTTCATCCTCTCAAGGTGGCTCGGGCGCACCCTCTTGCCGGTGATAGAACCATGCTTGCCTAGTATTGCCTCTGTGTGTACACGTAGGGCTCTCAGGATGATATGTGGTGGCTCTCCGAGTGTGTCTCTCACAAGGGTAGGGGTAGGCCCGAAACTCTCACTAGGATCCACCGCGGTGCCCATATAGGGTGCCGGACCCGCCACGTGGGAAATGGGGTGAATCCCAAAACCCATTAGAAAGCCCAACCCATAAGCCGGGTTGCCAAGGCCACTCGGAACTAGGCAAGGTCCAAGTCCTCGTGCCCTCAAGTTGGAGGTGACCCTAGGGTAGAGCCACTCCAAAGTCACCATCGCCAAGTTGCCAACTTGGAATTCAAAGTGGCGTTCGCAAGGTTTTGCCCGCTTCTTGTTATTCTCACCGCTCATTGTTTGTTGCTTGCTTAAATGCTCATGCAAAATACTACGGTGCGGTGTGAGTGGGAGATGCATGATATGCAAAGGGGGGCCAGGAGAACCATATTTAGACCAATCATGCAGAGATGCCATGGAGACTTTGAAGGGTGTGGGAGGGCCGGGGCATCCATAGGTGTCCCTCTCTTGCGTGGGTGTGATGAGTGCCGGAGGACCCAGACATCCATGAATGCACCTAACATGCTTAAGACTCATGATGAATGAAGGTGGACCATTACATCCGAATATGGACCACTCATGTTTCCTACTTGACATGTGGGTGATATGAATGAATGTACCCGACTTATGAATCATGCCAAGTGGTTCGAGGTGCCAAGACATATGTTTTCCTAACCCAAAAATGACTTTGATGTGTTGGGGTATGGTTTGGCATTGGAGATTCCATTCAAAAGGGTCGAAGGGGTCAAGGAAGGTGGACATCATGGGGAGAGGCACCTCCTTAGCTACCCTTGTATCGCCCTGGACTTGGGAGAGGTGGGCTTGGTCCAACATGGTGGGTGATGGTAGGAAGGAGTGGGTGATAAGTGATGTGGGCGGATCACATGGGTTCCCGGGTTCCCATTGGGAGGGGTCAAAAGGATCAACATAAGTGTACCCGGGGGAAAGGAGCTCTAAGTTCATCTCAACATCCTCAAGGTCCTCACAATATGGTGGTGGATCATCCTCCTCTAATGAAATGATTGGGCTGAAGTTCTTAGTGGGTGGGTTGGCCATGAGAGGATGGCTTGGCTTTCTGCCTGATATGAGGGACTCCAATTTGAGGGTAAGGTCGGGCTCATCGAGTGTGGGGAGGAATAGAAGGAGATCGCTAGTGTAGCAACCAACGGTACAAATCGAGGTGATAGATCCAACACATAGGTGTAGGAGATCAAGGCTCCTAGGTTGGTTGGCCACTGTGGCCAACATGCCGGTCAACTTCATTTTCCATGCTAAGCCCTTGAGAAGATCCCCTAATGTGTCCACTTGGTAAGATGATTGGATGGTGGAGAGGGGCACTATAGGGAGGTTTAGCTCCATGGGAGGGTAGACATAGGACGTGATGGGGTGAATTGGTCTCTCCTTTAGTCATCTAGCTAGGGGCCCATCTATGATTATGGTGCCATTAGTGAAGGTTTGTGGCTCTTGAAGACCCAGACTATTTGAAGTGGTAAACGGTTGAGGCTCTTCCTCACCGTTGGTGTGAACTTGGGTTTCTTCATGGGTGGGGAGAGGGTCCGGGCTAGCAACTACTCCTATGTGAGTGGGTGTGACCTCCTTTCTCAAGGGAATGGGAAGGTCTTTTAGGGATGGGGTGATGATGATTGGGGCATGGTGCACCCAGGGTGGTGAGCGAGGTCGAACTTGGGTTGGGTTTGGGAGTGGAAGTAGCGGAGGCCTAGGTTGGGGTAGGATTGGGGTTGGAAGTGGAAGGTGGGTTGGGTGATGAGGTTTAGGTTGATTGGTTTTGTGGGGGGCATCCCTTTTAGGGGACGATGGAGGGGTAGTGGTGGGGACCAAGGGGGCTTGTGGGGTATCGGTTTGGTAAGGGATTGTGGGTTGGGGGGTGGCGGCCGTCATGGGCCTAGATGGAGGGGTGGACACGGGGTCCACTTGGGTTTGAATGGTGAGGGTTTGGTGAGTGGTGGTCCTCATTGGGGAAATCGGGTCGGTTAGGGGTCTCTTCCCCTTGGGATCGGCCGATTGTGGAGGGGTGGGAGTGGGGGCCAATTTGGTTTGGATATTGAGGGTTGTGGAAGGGGGTTTTGGTTGGGTGTGGGGGCCCTCATGGGGTTAGGTGGAACGGTGGATGCGGGGATCATTTGAGTCTTAATGGAGAGGACTTGGTGGCGAAGTGTAGTGATGATGGTTGAGAGGGGATTTGTTGGAAGTGGTGGGGGTGGAGACCTAAGGGTGGTCTCAAGTTGGCCGGGTGGGGATGGAGGAGTGGTAGTGCTCCTCAGATAGGAAGGGGAATTTTGAGGAGCATAGGTCTTTCTAAGTTCCTCCTTCATATCATCCCATGAGTGAATGGGCTCTTGCCTCCTAACCCTTCTTAATCCCTCTATGTGCTTTCACTTACTCTTGGCTTGACCCCGAAGTCATCCCTTGGCCTTGCGGACTCTCGCGGGTCCATATACCCAAGTCTTTTCAAAGTACCTTTCTATGGTAGCCTCCCACCTAACATAATCACTAGAACATGATCCGTCACAGGTAATGTCCTTATCTAGAATGATGTCCAAGGGTGGTGGACCGCTAGGACCCTGGTGGAGGGCCGAATTGTATGGAATTGACCATGAAGGAATAGCCATGATGATGCACCAGAGACTCTAAATGCATATGCACTCTAGGACCAACTTGATAGAGACAAGTTGTGAACTTACTCTGAAACCAATTGATGTGACACAACCTAAGACCTAGATTGCAAGCAACGCAACGGACACGACAATGTCACACAAGCAGACTCACTCGCATTTGGCACACTCAGGTCCGTAGGTGGACCGACGATGGGGTGAGGGTCCGAGGTTGGACCCGGAGGTTTCCAAGGGTATGGCTGGCTTGGGGAGGACCCCTAAGGGCCTTGGGTTACCCAAATTCACGAGCGGTCAGCATGCCGAGGGCGTGGGTAAATTGGTCTCGCTCACAACTCACCCGCGGTGGACACTCACATAGTAGCAATTTGAGTCTGAGCACTCAACTCGCCGGCCGACGGGCAACTAGAAATGATACTAAGACAAGCAAAAGTAAAACCAGTAGAGGAAGTGTCCAGGGACTCACCTGATCGGTGTGAAGACACCGATCCCGGTCGGAGATGAGGGCGAGCGAGGAAGCGTGGGCTTACCCGCACGCCGCGCAGGAGAAGCTTCAACCTGAAATTTAAGAAATTACACCACTACTCCCCATGCAAGGGGGTTGAACAAGAGGAGGGGAAGTCAATTTTACATCCAAACACCACCTCCCACAGGGAGGGGCGGTAAGCCGGCTAGGTGGGGAGGGGAAAAACTAGCTTAAGGGATTAAGATAAGAAATCTGCCGAATCTGTCCACTCTCAGGAACAGGGGATAGACTATCACTGTCGGCACCGCTGCGGACTCTCCCGAACTCCATTTGTGAAGAAATCAGTGGCAAAACCTTTGTAGTTGACCCGGGAGGACGTCCAATTTTTGGGGGAATTTCTGAATGATAGTGTTGGTCGGGACAGAGGCGCGAACAGGGTCTCTGTTTGCTGGATCTGGTAGCTTCTGCACCTCTGTAGTAGGAAGATGAGGTTGCCACGGACGCTCCCGAGCTCTGATTCAGGTGTGGCTGGATTCGTTGGATTTGTGGTTGAGTCCTCTTCGATTGGAGACCAGTGGCTACGTCGGAGGAGGTCCGAGAAGATGGCGAGGACCTGAACAGTGTAGGGTATCAGACTGATTCTAGGGGAAACTGATCAGTGCACCAGAGGGAGAAAATTTGGAACTCACAGCTTCGGATGCCGAATGGAGTGCCGCTTCTTCGTGGTGGCAGGAGACTTGTAGTAGAAGATCACAGTTGAGCCCCGCCTCCAGATCTTCGAGATGTTGGCTGTGGGAGCCTCTGCAAACCACTTCAGGTTGACTGTCAAGAAGCGGATGTGCAGTCCGGCGATGACAGCTCCCCCGGGCAGCCACGAAGTCAGAACAGAACGAGGCCACCATCGTGGTGAAGAAAACTAGGAGACGCTTCCGACGATGCCTTTTGTGCTTCCAGGGGCACTAGGATGACGACGTGGCTGGCCCTACAAGTTGCTGGTTCTCTACAACACTCTCAGCCGCGAGCAGAACCGCCGGTGTAGCTCCAAGTAGGCACAAGCTTGGGGTGGATATGGTGCTAAAGGGTGATGGGAGATGGTGGAAGGGTAGGAGGGGATGTGGGGGAGGTAAGGAGGGTGGCTAGGGTGTGGTGGAGGTGTAGGGAGAGGGGGAAGATGCATGGGGGGCTAGCTGCTGGTCTCTACACAAGGGGTAGAGGTAGTGGTGGTGGAGAAGCTCAAGGGAGGATGGAGGATGAAGAATGGGGCGGCCAGATCCCAGGGTCCCTTCCTAGGGGTGACCTAGGGTATGGGGGAAGGTGAGAGAGGAGGGAAAACTTGAATTTGGCCTAGGGTTTGAGCCCCTTCAGCCTTGGGAAGGTGGAGTCTTGCTTGGGATGGGAAAGTAGGTAGTTGGGAGTTGGATGGTGGAGCTAGGATTGGGTTGGAATCTCTTGGGGTTGAGGTGGAGTAAAGAGAGGGGTGTGGGGAGTTGGAGTAGCTTTAATGGAGGGGGAACGGGAGAGAAAGTAGGTGGGAGGGTGAGGAGAGAGAGAGTGGGGCGGCCCCCTTAGAGAGAGAGAGAGAGGGGTTAGGGGAGGGGAGCTTCTCACTCCTCTCTAAAGACTTCTCACCAAAGAAATTCAATTTTCTGGACTGAAAATAGTAGTTTTTCATTAGCTTAAAATGGGGAGATGGGGGGTCCTATTTATAGGGAACCCATATTTTACAATAAGTCCCTAACTTTAGGACTAATGATAAATAACCAAGTGGGAAGGGGGCGCCCCTGGGCCTAGCCCAATGAATTGGGCCCAATAACCAAACTAATCAACCCTATGACAATTAACTTAGGTAGATGACTCATTAACCTAGGTACTGGACTCAAATAAAAAGAAAATTACAATGATATGACTCAAATAAAATAAGAAAATTACATGCCAAGACTCAGAAAATGTGACGGACACAATGGAGTACTGCCAGTGAGCAATCGGAGTTGTGGAAAAATGTGAAGGGCCAGAGATGCCCCCATCAAGCCCCATCTGGCCCACCACATGCAAAAAGTCCCACATGACTGCACATGCGGCACCTCCCAGCATTAGAGACGACCTCCAAAGTCTGGGGCAGACCCTAGACACATGCTTCCTAATATACGTAACCCAAGAAATACTGAAGACAAACGAAAAGCCAAAAAGAAATTAAAGCCGTACCTTCTATACACGAACGCCTCAGCCAGGGTCAAAACACGGTCTTCCGCCTCCCCAACCTTACCATGTCCACCAAGAAGGACAATCATCCCTGGGGTGGCAGTTGGGGGCACTCACTGGACACCTGCCCGTCCCATCCTCACCTAAGGCAATGCCTCCGCTTGGGACAATCACGAACCAGGTGCCCCATCCGGTCGCACCGGAAGTACCTCAGCTCCGCCACGGCCACCTGGGACGGATGGCCAACATGAAAACCATCGCACCTCGGACACTACCCCGGCTGCTCATATAGACCATGCGGTAGTCGCCTCGCCGCTGGCTGCTCCATGGACTCCACCAAGGCCTGTGCCTGCACCAGCTCCTGTGCCTACTACTGGTGCCTAAGCGCTTGGCGTTGCCCAAAACCACGCCGAGCCGCCTGCCTACCCTGCCTCCTCCTCCTCCAATCCCGTCGGCAAGGACCACGGACAGGGGAAGAGGATGCGACTGGCTCCTCCTGAACCATCTGAGGGAGACCCTGCTGAAACTACAACGCCCGACCATGCTCCTGGGCTCGCAACAAGTCTACCTCCAAGATTGAAGCCATACGAAATGCTACCTCCACGTCGGCAACCACAGATGCCATGAGGGTCAGACGAATCTCTAGCCTCAGACCGATGATGAACTACTAAGCCAAAAACCTCGGACCTGCCATGGCCGGTGGAGTGTACTGGCTCAACTTCATAAACCTCGCCCAATACAAGGCAACCAGCAATGCTCCCTGAGCAAATGCCAAAAACTAGGTGTATAAATCGAAAAACTTTGCTGCTCTCGGTGCACCCGGGACTGCATCTACCGGAAGGGGTGGTGCTCCACCCTGCACCTCTAGGGCCCCTGCGGCCAGCTCTGCCTGGGACCGTGCCTCTCCCCTCTACGCTATTGCGAGTCCTTAAACACGTAAAAAGACAACACGGTAAGAAACAGAACACCCTAAGCCAGCTCTTGACTGTACCGGACTCTCTAGACTGTTAAACACTACATTTACTCTACATTTCTATACCCCGCCGTAACCTCTGCTCTGATACCACCTGTCACGACCCAGGATCAGGATACCAGGACAAACCTGATACCATTCGGATCCTACACTGCTGCCCACGAGCTGGGAAGCTCGGAAGGGTTCTAAAGGTGTCACGGAAGCGTACATAAATCTAAAATAAATGTAGGAATTAAAGTGCTGAAATTAAAATTTTACATTTATAACAAATTTACATAATTTTATACAATTTTCAGTCTAGATATACACAAGTCCTAAAGGTACCGTGCAACAAAAGAAAAGTGCACAGCCTCTGGGGCGTACCCCGGCTAATACAAGCTGGCAACGCTAGAACCTCAAACGCTGCTCAACGCCTCCGAACGACGAGGAGGCATGTTGACCTGAAAAGAAAAGGGGTGTGCCTCATCTCATTGGCTCAACAGGGGTCCCGCGGATCCCCACCACAAAAAATAAATAAACAGAGCAGCAAGTAACAAAATATAAAGACAGTAAGGCAGGTAAAGCGGTAAAGCAGTAAAGCAGAAAGAACAGCACAGCGCACAAGGAAACACGCTAAACTACTGACTGTTGAAAACCTGCACACCGTCGGGATACCTCGAGTATCGAACACGGCCCACTCTAAAGCGGATTCTTGAACCAGGGTCACAGAAATCTAGACCACGATGACCAGTCTCGGAACACCTCTCCTAGGACACACACGCTAGGATCTAGGCTACAAGGTAGACCCTCGACCGGTCAACTAAGAAACATGGCTATGCACTCAGATAGGACTCACGAAGTCAACGAGGAGCCACATGTCGATTGCGAGTAACCAGGACACTGAGCCGCCAAACCACTATAACTCCACAGGAGAAAACCCGAGTCAAAACCTAACAGGAGAGAAGAGCGCTACCCACTAGAAGTAAGGCCAGATGCATCCACTGACATCTTAGTCCGCGCCCCCTAGTGTCCCCCTACACGCCCCAGGTGAAAATTGAGACACACTAACCACATAACCATAAAACAAGGACTAGCTGGGGACGTACTCGTCAGTCCCTGTCTGATGCCCTTAACCACGTGTTCACACACAAATCATGCGCTCTAGGTCAGATCCTCTAGCTGGTTTACCCCCCCCCCCCAGCCCAGACTCATGCTGCAAAGACGAGGGTACCTACGGTAACCAGCCTAAAAGCCGTCACATCGGGAAAGCTCTCCACCACTCCCAAGTGGGTCCACACACGCGTGTGCAGGAAAGCTACGACTAGTGGGGAACATCGCCAAAAGGTGAGAACTCACTAGGAAGAGGAAAGCCACCGGAACACCCTTGGTCCGTACGTAACTCACCGTATCCGTGTAACATGACACGAGGGGCCAAAGAAGTTACACAAAACTCTAGAATCTTTGACATGGCGGCTACTCTGTGGACTGCCTATGAAATCGGTACAGATGGGAACCACCAACACGCGGAAAGCAGAAAAGCTGAACCACAGCTGACAAGGGCTAGGTGGCCAACTCACTAGCCGCCCATAGCACTGGACGACACACAAGTGGCCGCCACCCTGAGATAGGGGTGACAAACTCCCTGGCCGCCCAGCACCTGGATAGAAGGGCCTGGGTGGCCCAATCAGTGGCTCCCCAGCAGACTAGGCAGCCAACCCAGTGGCTGCCTAGCCCTGGCCTGGGCGGCCACCTCCCTGGCCGCCCAGACACCTGGGCGGCCAGGCCTTTGGCTGCCTAGAAGGGCATGGGCCTGGGCGCCCACCACCCCTGGGCGGCCAAAACCCTGGCCACCCAACTAGGCACTCCTAGAACAGGGCCTTTGGCCACCCAAAAGGGCATGGGCCTGGGCGCCCACCACCCCTAGGCGGCCAAAACCATGGCCACCCAACTAGGCACTCCTAGAACAGGGTCCCCTCCGGGGACAAACCCCGAAGTCTCATTCCCTAGCTTGATAGGTCCACATTGGGCTCAAAAACCACCGACATGCGTGGGGAATCACCCCCGACCGTAATGCCATGCCCGAAACTCGATTTTGGTGAATCGATCCGATCACACGCCCATAAACATGGAATTTACCTAACAAGTGTTAAACCCCACTCTCTCGCTCAAAGCTCGACCGCATGAACTGAAAATTGTGGGGGAAAGTGGTGTGGGTCCATCCCCCTACCTTTTACGAAGAAAACTACCAAAAACTGTCACATTCATGCGAGACAAACCCTATTCACGCTAGCCACCGTGCCGCGCCACCGCCTCCGGCCCGTCACGATTGTCCCCGTAGCTCGCTCGCCACGCCGTCCCCCAGTCCTACCCATTACCGCCGTCTGTCGACCACCGAAGAGGCGGTGGGAGAGAAAGGGAGAGAAATGAGAGGGTGAGAGTGAGAGGTGAGATTGAGGAAGAGAACGGAGGGGGTGGGGGTTTAATGGGTTTTAACTTTTGAAGGGGCGTGATCTCGCGCTTGTCCTGAGTTGGGAAGATGATCACCGAATAGTGAACTGCAGAGAAAGGGAAACGAATCAGGAGGCCCAAGGATGGTTCCCTGGGGAAAACCCTCCGATGCTTAAGTTAGTAGAGCAATGGTGGAAGATATGGAGGGAGGTAGAAAGAGGTGCACGAGATCCCCCAACACCAAGGTGGTGAAGTGGTTCCTGCTCAGGGAGTTTTAGGCGTATATTGCCCTTACCTTTCATTAGAGGGAGTCCCTGGTTTATATAGTGTGCTCACCTTATGAGTCCCGTAAGCTGAGGAGTTTTAGGCGCGAGTTACGTCCTCACCATGGGATCGTTACGTCCTCATCATGGGATCTTCATGGCCTTGAGGGATCATGGATCTTTTATCCTCATAAACTCCTGCTCATAAAGGGCTCTTCAACGGCTACGTGGATAAGCACTCGTCAGTCGGTCCGAGCATAAAAGGTACCAGCCCTGTCCAGGCGATAGGCATAGCTCGGACAAAGTCAGGTCGGAGTGGGCGCAGGGCGCTTGCCTCTATCCTGATGAAGGGATAACTCGGGCATGGGTCTTCCTCTGTTTTGACGCTCAGGCCTTCCGAGCCTAAGGGCCGCCGATGAAGGGTGGGATCCTGAGTAATCTTTATTGGGCTTTTTAGCCTAAGTGGACCCTGTGGGGCTGTCACTTGGATGGGCTGAGCCTCGTTCGGTCCTGATGGGCCTAGTTTGGCTGCTCTTAGATGGGATGCAGAAATCCTCCTCTCCACTTGTCCCCCTCCTACTCCCGAGCTTTAGTAAGCTCGGAAGAGTAGCTGTTTGGGGTTTTGGACCAGCGTGGCTCAGGTGGGTGGAGATCTGGCGGTGTTAGTAAGCCACGTGTCGTGGTCACCTGGGCCCGTGTTAATGATGATCCTGACGGATTTGAACTGAAGGGGCCCCCTTTTCTCAGAGGTCGGAACGATGCGCCGCCTCCCGCGTGGGGATATAGGCGTTGGTCGCTTGTTGTCATTCCAGACTCCCTCCATCTTTAGGGTTTTGGCTCTCCTCCGTTCTTTGCTTTTGGGGCTCTTCGATGCGCCGTGAGGACGCGATGAAAGAGCAGAGGCTTGCAGCGGCGTTCGAGGAGTTGGCGGAGATAACCACGGAGGTAGTCGGGCAGCTTCCTCCTCCCCCGGAGTCTTCAGAGTCTCGGGATCACCTTTCCTCAGAGTCTTCTCCGGATTCCATTGCGGACCAATGCTCGGAGACTGAGGAGTGGTAGGACGAGCCAGTGGCGAGGGCACCGGTTCCAAACTGTAGTGAACTGAGGGAGGTAGATGTGAGGAGGCTGGAGCACCAGTATCGCCTGCCCCACAAGTTTAGTTTTGCCGCAGCTTCTCCATACGAGACGAGCCTGGACTCTCGTACGGGCCACATCTGTATGTTTCTTCTGTCGTGGAAGGGTGGATTCCACCTTCCTTTCGAACCTTTCGTTCTTCAGCTTCTCAATTTTTTCCTGTTGGCGCCCATTCAGTTCATAGCCAACTCTTATCTCCTTCTTTCCGCCTTCCGCATTCTCTACCGCTAGTGTGGGGTTCCTCCTTCCTTGGACCTCTTTCACTATTTTTTTGAGTTGAAAGCACATCCTTCGACTGGGAAGGGCTTCTACTTCATCCAAGTGAGGCGGAATAGGAGTTGCATCTCCTTGGCGGCGAAGGATTCTTCCCATAAGGGGTGGAAGACTCAATTCTTCTGGGTGGGGATTTGTTCAGTGGAGGAAACCTGGAGGTGTCCAGTAATCCCCAATTTCCATCCGAATATCCCTCCTAGGCAGGATGAGTTTCCTCCACATCTGGAGAAATACGCAGCCATCTTGCTGAAGCATCGTGAATCTACCGAAGAGCTTGTTACTCCAGAGAATATCGAGCGGTGTCTTCTTACGCGGCTGCATCCGTCGGGCTCAGGTGCCACAAACTAGATTCTCCTTCGGATGTGGGGGTCATCTTTCTTTTCCTGAATATGTCTTCTTCTTCGTGCAGACATCAGGCGGGAAGCTCAGAAGGAGGCCGCAGAGGAGATCGAGCTTGGTGATGACTCGGATGCTGATGAACCGGCTGCTCCTGTGGGTCGCTCCCGAACCAGAGATAAGGGCAAGGAAGCAGCCCAGGGCGAATCCTCCAGACCGCGGGGGTCCAAGCGCAAGGACCCTGTGGAGGGTATGATCCGGGCCGCTGCGAGGGCCAGGAAGCGAGCCAATAAGGCCGGGGTCATGCCCGCAGTCGAGGGCGACCTTGCCGCGGCCTGCCCCTCCACCGAGCGTGATGGGGCCGACCCTACCGGGCGAGCTCTCCCACCCGCCGAGTCAGAGGGGGCCGAGGAGGTTGAGGCTGCCCCTGCGGGCAGTGACGATGCGGGCTCGGTTCCTCCTTCGGCCGGGACCGAGGGGGCCAAGGATGCTCCTGCGACTGGCGGCGGTGCCGACCCGGCTCTCCCCTCGGCAGGAACCGAGGGGGCCGTGGCCGAAGTGGGGGATGCTGGGACAGTGGCCGAGGCTGGTGCTTCAGGTGGTGGTGCAGGTGCCGAGTCGGTCCAGGTTGAGGGGCCGCAGGAAAATCCGGCCTAGGCGCGAGGGGAGACCGAGGCTGGGGCTCTATCCGAGCCACACGGTGGGGCGCCGGGCGATGGGGGGTTCTCCGTTTCGGCGGCCTTGGAGAGGCTTGGTATCTCGGGCCCCCTGCACTAGGTATACCGCGGTATAGCCGCGAAGGTGAGGGGGGGAGGTAGGCAGTACTCCCCGTCCACGGCTCTCGCTGGGGTTATGGAGGGCGGCCTGGCCCTGCCCCAGATGGGGGCTGCTCTGGCAGAAGCGTACGCTCGGTCGGAGCGGGAGTTAGCGAACTTGGCCTGGATCCTCGGTGGGTCTGACAGGAGGTTGGCTCGGCTCGTCGAGGAGCGTGATGAGCTTCGGTGGGAGCTTTCCTCAATCAGGGAGCTGGTACGGTTGAGCCAGGTGGAGACTCGGGCGCTAGCCGAGCAGCTAGCCAAGACCCGTGAATCGCTCGAGAGGAAGAACCAACTTCTTGAAGAGGAGCGCCTAGCACGCGTTGAGCTAGATGGTCGGTCGGAGACCGAGCGTGCCGAGCTACTAGACCGAGCGGAGGAAGCCGAGCGCCTTCGGCGGGAGGCCGAGGCTGATCGGGCCGAGGCGGAGAAGCAGGTGGCGGAGGCCGAAGAGCGGACGGCTGAGGCTGAGCGGAAGTCAGCCGAGGCGGAGCGGAGGTAGGCCGAGCTCGCTGGTAGGGTGGGAGCGGCCGGGGTGGAGGCTCTCGAGCAGTACAAGAGCTTAGAGGCCTACCGGGTCGACCTTAAGGAGGCTGCCCTCCCCTACTATGAGCTAGGACTTCGTCGGGGCATCCACAAGGGGTTCAAGCAGGGCTACGACCGGCCCATCTCTTACGTCGAGGAGCAGGCGTCCGGAGTAGTTGACTTCCCGTTCGGGCAACGTTATGACTCGGACTTGTCATCCTCCAGTTCTTCTGCTTTGGCGTAGGATGAAGAGGATGAGGGGCGCTCATCATTCGAGGAGTCGCCAACTCCGGATGCCTCGGGAGGGCACGCAACTGAGGCAGTTCCCACATCGGTGGGGTCAGTGCAAGGGTCGGCCGTCGCCGAGGATGCCGGGGGCAGACCGCTCGAGCCCTCTACTTTCGGGCTTCAAGATGGGCCGGAGGCCTGATGTATCTGCTTCGCTTCTTCTTTTTGGATGTCTTTTTCCTTTTTGAAGGGAAAAACTTCCTTTTTTGTGTAGAAATAAACAAGGCAGTAGCGTTATGATGAAGACTTATCTGTTCCGTATCGCCCTTGCCATATTTTGTTCAGCATATCTGCGGTGGTTGGAAAGAGCCGATACTTTCTGCGTGGATCTCGCCTGATGGTTGGGTGAGCGTCTGACAGGGTGTCTTTCCGTTTTCTCATGCTTTGAATGCCTGGCCGCTTCGTGTGTCCCGCTGGGGCAGAAGATGAGAAGATTTGAGGTGACCGTTCGTAGGGAGAAATCCCTTTGGCATGTTTTTGAGGAGAGAATCATTTAAGGCAAATAGCCTCCCTTTGCCTATAAAAGGTCTGAAGGGCGTCTCTTCCTCTCCACCGCTTAGGGGTTTCCCTGACAGTCTTTCCTCATTTCTTCTTCACGTAGCGTTGTGCCATTGTACTTGGAGCATGGAAGACGCTCCGGAAGATGAGGCTGCTGACGATGGGGGGCAGAGAGTTCTTGCTGCTTCAGATTTGAAGAGGGTTCGACGGCCGGCGAACGGACTTGAAGAGGGTTCGACGTGTGGAGGCACGTCGTCTTCTCTTTATCAGTTCTGGCGGCACTTGCAGGGGGGGTGAGATGGTGGACGGATGGGGGCATCAGACATCCCTGCCGCCCGTCCCTGCCTGCTTGCTTCACGGAGGGGAGGAGGAAGCCAACTAAGCTCCCTCCCTTTCGGGCCTTCCCCTGCCTCCTCATCCAGCTCTGCTGGTTTCTTTTTCTTTCTCGCAGCCTCTTTTTCCCTCTTCTGCTCTACTCCTCCTTTCTTTCACTCTTCGGAGGGTGTCTGCACTCTCTTTCTTCCAAAGAGTTGACAGTTTGGCGGGGAGGATGCTTTCATATGCCTTCCCTCTCCCCCTTCTCCTCCAAGTTCAACTTGGAAGGTAGCCTTCTCTTTCCTAATCCCTCTGTTACATTTGTCTCGAGCTACCCGAGCCAACAGGGTCGACTATCCTTTATCTGAGCCAGTTTCTACACGAGGCAGAGTCAGTGGCTGGACACAGGAAGGTCATCCGAGTCAGCCGAGCAATGGGCTCATACGACGGCGTCAGATGGATTTTTTACTTTTTTGACATGTATTTTCTTGGCTTCGGCCTTCTTGATGTACAAGCGGGTTGTTTGAATAAAAGAAAGGAGCCTTTTGTTTTATCTCATGTCATTTGCACAATGTTCAGTATTCAGAAGTAGAACTTGCATAACGTAGTTGCGTTCCAGGTCCGAGGGATGAGCTCTCCTTCCATCATGGATAGACGGTATGCTCCTTTTTCGAGCGTCTCGACCACTCGGTAGGGGCCTTCCCAATTAGGGGATAACTTGCCCGCCGCCTCAAGTGGTCGAAAGGCTTCGGCTTTCCTGAGGACGAAGTCTCCCGGTTGAAAGTGTCTATCTCAGACTTTGGCGTTGTAGTATCGAGTGTGGCGACGTCGGTATTCCGTTGCTCTGATGCTGGCAATCTCTCGGACTTCATCTGCTTGGTCGAGATTTTCGAGCAATTTCTGGTCGTTTGCCTCGGACGAGAAGCAGATGACTCGGAGGGAGGGGTTGCCAATCTCCAACGGGATCACGACCTCAGTACCGTATACCAGCTAAAAGGGGCTTTCACCGGTTGCTGTTCTGGGAGTCATTCTGTGTGACCAAAGTACGTCCGACAATTCTCAAGCCAGTTGCCATTGGCTTTGTCGAGCCTAGTCTTGATGCCTTTTAAGATAGTCTTATTGGCATTTTCGACCAGCCCGTTAGCCTGAGGGTGGGCGATCGAAGTGAAGTGATTGCGAATGTTAAGGTCGGCACATCTGTCTCGGAAATAATGAGAATCAAATTGCCAACCATTATCGCTCACTATCACCTGGGGGATGCCGTAACGACAGATGATCGACTTCCAGACGAAATTCCAGACGACTGTCTCGGTGATCCTTGCTGTGGCTTCGGCCTCGATCCACTTAGTGAAGTAATCAATGGTGACGATAATGAACTTCTTTTGGGCCTGGGCCGTGGGGAATGGCCCAAGGATGTCGATTCCCCAGCGAGCGAAAGGATAAGGCTCGGCTAGGGTGACGAGCTCCGTTGCTGGCTGATGGATCAAGTGGTCAAATTACTGGCATCGGTCACAGTGTTGTGTGTAGGCCGAGCAGTCGCGCTGAAGGGTGGGGCACCAATAACCTTGCCGTAGCAAGATCCTGGCGAGCGACCTTCCCCCTAAATGCGCTCCGCATAGACCTTCGTGAACTTCTCCGATGGCTCGGTTGGCTTCGTCGGTGCTGAGGCACTTCAAGAGAGGGCCGGAGAAGGATCTCTGGTAGAGAGCGCCTGTGGACATGCAAAATTACACTCCCATACGTCCCAACTAGTCTAGCATCAACAACGACTCCAAATAGAAAAATTACGGGGAAGATGGGCCATCCGGACTCTCCAAACAAACGCACACACTACAGTGAAGCCGTCTCCGGAGTTAGGACAGCGAAGAGAGATCAACTACCAACATACACTCCAACCTGTGGGCCTTGAAGAAAATCGAATGGTCCACAACTCGCACTCTCAACGGGCTCAGAACTGCCCACGTCGCCCCTTCAGCGGCACACCCCAGGGCCCTTCAGCGGCACGCCCTTGGCGCCCTTCAGCGGCACGCTCTCAGGCCCCTTCAGTGGCACGCCCTGAAGCCTTCAGCGGCACGCTCTCAGGCCTCTTCAGCGTCACGCCTTGAAGCCTCCAGCGGTACACCCCCAATGCCTCTCAGCGGCACACCCCTAGGGTTGCCCAACCGTAAACCCCCTGCTAGCCCTCAGCGGCACACCCAGCTTGGGTGTCTTCAGTGGTACGCCCCCTGGCCTACCTTCCACGGCACACCCGGGTGGCCCTTCAGCGGCACACCCTGGCCTCCCGCTAAGCGGCATGCTCCCGCGCCCGTTCAGCGGCACGCCCACAAGCCGCTTCAGCGGCATGCCCTTGCTGCGCTTCGCCGGCATGCCCTTATGGCGTCTCAGCGGTGTAGACACGCCATTCCTGACGTCTCCTGAGAAAGTCTCATATTACTATACGACGCCCCGCGGTGGATTTCGTATTTTGAATCACTTGAGTGCTTCCTTTTCTTGGGTCTTCTTCTACCTTTTTCGGTATCTGAATTGTCTCGTCGCAGCATTCGGACGGCATCAACACCAGTCAGACGCATCGGAAGGTCCCGAAACCAGGAAGGGTGCCTGTCGGGGAGCTGCCGACGCCTTTTCAGTGGACTCGGGGGGGTCTTAATGGAGGCGTCCAGGCCCCTGGACGCCTCCATCATTTTAATTTAGTTTTTAAGACAAAAATACATAAAAAATATATATATTTATGGAGGCGTCCAGGCCCCTAGATGCCTCCATGAAAATAAATATAAAAAATATATATGCCAGTTGGCATAAAAAACATAACAAAAAAAAAATAAAAATATATTTTATTGGAGGCGTCCAGGCCCCTGGACGCCTCCATCAACTCACTCAACCGAACGACGGTTTGTCGTGTGTGAAAGAATCCAAATTATGGAAGCGTCCAGACAACTGGACGCGCCCATTTCAGAATCACGAGGCGCCGCTCACAAAACCACGCGTTGTGCCAAACCGCGTGCAGCTGTCGGCGGAGTTCGGTGCACCTTAGTGAGGCGTCCGGGACCCTGGACGCCTCCATGAAAATATTAAAAAAAATGAATAAAAATAGAATAAAATATCTTTTTTACCCTGATGGAGGTGTCCAGGGTCCTGGACGCCTCCACCCTCTGGAGCCCTATAAATAGAGGCCAACCCCCTCAGTTCTGGAGGAGCTTCTAAGAGATCCGATAGGCTGCCGGAGCCCAGAGGCTACAGAGTCATTTCTAACCCGTGGGGTCTTTTGTAGGTGGAGGTTCTGCCGGCTTCTCGGGTGCCCACGCTCGCGAGAGGAAGGTCGTCTTCATCCACCGCACTTCCACGTCGTCCCTACGCTGCCGGAGCTCCGTCGGATTTCACCATCGGCACATCCAATAAGCCAATCCTTTCCTTTTCTTCGTAGTTCTTTTGCATTCATCATCTCGCATCCTCTATCCCCCATCATAAGGGCGCCTCTTCTTATATACTTCTTACATCCATCATCTCATTTTCATCCTACTCGAGTCCGAGAGGGGTTTAAAAGATAACACCAACCAGGTGTGTGTCTTGCCATCATTTCGCTATTTTTATCGCAAGGATTTGAATACTACACCTTCATCTTTCTAATCCACTCGTTAGTTGTTTGTCGTTGTTTTGCAAGGGTACCCAAGGAAAGCCCTCTCCGTCGGCCGGCCGAAGGGGGAGGAAGAAGTAACCCGCCATCTCCCGCTCTTGAGGTAGGTGCGATCACTTTCTTTATTTTGGGGTCTTTTGGCCCCTGGCGATCACATCTTGTTCTCGAGGCCGCGGCGAGTCACTTCCCCAATGGCCGTTTAAATTCCCGTTCTTATATTCTCTTTATATTATGTTATATTCTACTCATATTCTCGAGGCCACGGCGAGTCACTTCCCCAATGGCCGTTTAAATTCCCGTTCTTATATATTATATTCTTATCTATTCATATTCTCGAGGCCGTGGCGAGTCACTTCCCCAATGGCCGTTTAAATTCCCGTTCTTATATTCTCTTTATATTTTGTTATATTCTTATCTATTCATATTCTCGAGGCCGCGGCGAGTCACTTCCCCAATGGCTGTTTAAATTCCCGTTCTTTATATTCTCCTTATATTCTGTCATATTCTTATCTGCTCATATCCTCGAGGCCGCGGCGAGTCACTTCCCCAATGGCCGTTTCAATTCTTGCTATTTGATTTCTGCACCATTCCCGTCCCCCCGAGGCCGCGGCGAGTCACTTCCCGCTATGGCCGTTTAACCCCCATATCTTGCTATATTATATTTGTCCCGCTCGCCCCGCCGGAGTAATCTCCCGTGGTGGCCCCTTCTCTTTTTCTATTATTTCTGTGTTACAGCAAACACAAAGAGGAGCCCGCGCGCTCCGCGTCTTCTTCGCTCCCCGAACCGCGTGACGTCGCTCACAGATTGGCGATCACGGTGGGACTTCTACTGCTTCCTTTTGTCTACCCTTGCAAGTTCGGCACCGTCCGTGCCTCTCCACCTTGGCGCCCTCGCGCGCCACCGTTGTGCTCACGGCAGCACTGTCAGTTGTGATTGGTTGGGTGTTTATTATATGTTTGTTATTTCTGTTGTTTTCTTACTCTATATCTCTGTCAGCATTCCATTGCATACATCCATCCCTCTTTTATATCCTTTTTCATTTTTTCTAAGGATCACCCTTTCCCGGTGAAGGAAGGACTCTCCGTTTGAGAATTCTTCTCAACGGACTAGAATCTCCTCCACTGGGACCTCCGTAAGTCCCCGACATAGAAGAATCTCCTCTTCGTTCACTAGGCTGGTTGTACCATTGAAGTTCCCCGGAGTTAGTCATCCACTCGTGGTGAGACGAGAGACCCTAGCTGACACGGCGGTGAAACAAAAAATAAACTAGGGTCCCTATTTTGTGTGAACTTCGGATCTCGCTAAAAACAAAAAAAAATCATCAAAATCAAAACACAAAAAAGGCGTAAAGGCATCCACTTGTTTGATAATCTTTGCTACCTGCTTGCTAGTGTATGTTTTTGCGTTCTGGGAAAACTGTGAGCATGGCTCACGAGTCTTTTGAGAAGAACCACCCTAGTCGTGGTTTTTCAGCCGACCCGCGAGTCTATGCTATGGACTCGGGTCCTTCTCATGAGCCCTCGCATGAGGTGCAGGTTATTGCCGGGGACACGTCCCCACCACAGGATATCTCTTCCTTACTGGGCGTCCTCGCCAACACGGAGCTTACCTCTGAACAGCTCCGGGCTTTCCAGGTCATTCTGAAGGGGAAATCTATTTCCCCCACGCCCCAGGAATCAACTCCGGCCATCGCACCTCTCCAAGAGTCCGTGCAGGCCATTCCATCTCCTTCATTGGCGTAAGCCATCCAGTCTCCCTCGCTTCAAGGACAAGCGAGCCAACAACCACCCTCATTCCAGTTCCCGTCACAATCTCAAACTCCCGTTGTTCCCCACATACCGCTTCAGCCAGGGCCAACTGTCGGCAGTCCGACAACTCCCTCTCATTCGGGGTTCCCCCCTCAAGTCTCCGGGAGACAGTTTCTCCCCCAGTGGCAAGTGCCACCTTCACCTCCAGAGGAGCTTGCCCAATCACTCCTCAATAGGTTCAATCGCATGGACGAGCAGTTTCAAAATCTGAGAAGGATGGTGGATGTGAAAGCCACCCCGGAGGTTTCTTTGCCAATCCTTCCCGTCATTCATCTTCCTCCCTCCGAAATGCCCACGTACCGCAGATACAATGGTACCGGCAACCCCTTCATTCACCTCAAGGATTTCATGTATGAATCCTCCTATTGGAAAAACGATCAGAGGTCCCTGGCATACCTCTTTCGGAGATCATTGGATGGTCCCGCGCTAGAGTGGTTCTATTCTTTGGAGCCCCGAGAGGCCGAGAATTTTGAAATAGTCCAGAGAAGGTTCCTGCAGAAATATAGGGATAGGGTCGGTCCCTCACTCTCCATTACCGACCTAGTGGCCGAAAAGATGAAGCCCGACAAAGATTTTGTCCGCTATGCTGATAGATGGAGGTCTCTGGTGGAAAGAATAAGGGATACCCTCTCCGAGCCCGAACAAGTGAAGATGATTGTGTCTAATGCAACCCCACAGTTCAGACACGTCCTGGCCATGAATAAACTTACTACAATGGAGGAACTCTATGAAGGGGCCTGGTACATCCAAACCCAGTTAAAAGACTCCCCCATTATGAACATGTTTGAGTCACCGAAGCCCAAAGTGGTCAGAAAGACAGGCGCTGGTGTCCCGGGCGGAGCCACAGAAGGGGTCGTGACAAATGAGCAAGTGGGTGCGGTCAACAATGCCAACTATGCAGTCAACCCAAGGCCTCCACAGATGCCCCGACTTCCCCTCCAACCAAGTCCTTTCCCTCTTCGTCCTCCACCCCAAAATAATCCACCTCAGGATAATATGCCTCCATTACGTCAACCCCAGCAACAACAACCACAACCTCAGCAACAACAACCACCACTTCAGTACAACCAAGTTCCACCCCGGGGAACTATGGTCCCCAACAGCAACAAAGGAGGCCGGTCGGTCCCAAGAGAGCCTACTATCCACCATTGCCAGAAACCTTAGCAGACATTTTTAATGCCCTCATGACATCAAACCAACTCGCCCTACCCAGAGAAAGGCCCGTGTGGCCCCCGAATGTTGATACCTCCAAATACTGCGTCTGCCACAGGCAGCAAGGACACACAGTAGATTACTGTTTCCATTTCAAAGATTACATCCACGATATGAATGATGAACATCAAATAGATTGGGATGAAATGAGACGATACGTCGCCGCTCTCAAGGCTAGGAGACCTCCTCATAGGCCACAGCAGCAGTTACAACAGCAGCAGCAGCAGCAACCACAACAACAATAACAGCCTCAGCAGGCCCCACAACAACAGCCCAACATGGGCATAATCCAGAATCCATTACCGGAGCACCAACAGCCCGATCATCAGGTTAACCTCATCTCCTCCTTCTCGGAAGTCGGGAGAGAGCAGGTGTGGCACCCGGAAAGTACCTCTATTCTTTCTTCCTCCAACCCTATCGTCATGCAACCCCCTCACCTTGCCCGGGTAGCACCTCTCTCTCATCAACCCGCGTCAGTATCACCTTCACCATTTCCACTACCATTACGCCCTCTTACCCGCACCCCGATCTCCTATCAACCGACACTCTCCACTACGCCTTCACACCCTCTCATCTTCTCTCACTCCCCCACTTTACCATCCACTTCTATCACATTTACCCCTACGCCTTCTAAACCCCTTATCATCCGTCAACCATACATAACCCCGTCTTTCTCCACCATATCACCACTAATGCCTTCAAAACCACTCATTACCCATCACCCACCTCAAAATCATTGCCCGCTTCAAGCCCTACCCACTTCTACTTCGTCTCCACCTCCACCTTCCAGACCCCTTATCCTTCATAATCCGTGTGATATCCCCTCTACCTCCACCATGCCTCCACCTAACAAACCCCTCATCAGAATCCCTGCTCCCGTCATCACCCCTGCTTCATCGACCATTCCTCCACCACTACCCCTCAAACCTCTGTTAAAACCCACTGCTACCCCCATAGAGGTACAAAAGCCGCAGGCAATGGTGCTCTGGAGTGGAAGAATTTTCCACAGGATTTTCCCCCACAACAGTCAGAATCCTGAGCAATCTCAGCCAGAAAAGGATGATGGAGAACAACCAGAAAGAGCTATCCCTGGAACACAGTATGATCTATTGAAACACTTGGACAAGACGCCTGCTCGGATCTCCATCCTGGAGCTACTTCAAAGATCCACATCCCACCAGGCAGCCTTAATGGAGTACCTTCAAAGGGTCATGGTGAATGAGGACCTCCCTGTAGAAAAGATTTCGACTGTCCTGACCCCAACAGACACACAACCGGCCATCATGTTTCACAACTACGAGCTCGCTCCCAAGGAAACTCAGAAATATGCATTGTGCATTTCCATAAAAATTAATGGGGTATCCATAAATCCGTGTCTTGTGGACACGGGTGCGTCCATAAATGTGATCTCCATGGACACCCTTCAGTTGTGTGGGGTCAACGAGGAACAAATAAGACCTTCCTCGATCACGGTCACGGCTTATGACAATAGTAAAAGGCCGCCGCAGGGGATGATTATTCTGAAGGCAGAACTAGGCCCCATGTCAATTCCCACGGAATTCCATGTCCTCGACATGGACCCCACATTCAAGACTATACTGGGTCGCCCTTACATCGAAGCCATGGACGCTGTGCCTTCCACCAACCATCAGTGCCTGAAGTTTCCTTACAATGGGAGGATTATTAAAGTGGTCAGTACACCTGTCTTTCACACAGTGGATGCTATCAACACCTCTCTGCCCTCTGTTTGGCCGTCTCATCGGCCCATATTGTCACTACTGGACGTACGTGATTCATCTCACATTCCACTAGCACCAAAGGAGCCGGTCAGGGCAACCACAACATCATGTCTCCCTTTTCACTCCAAAGGGTGGGAGATTATGAGGAACATCGGCTACCAATAGGTAAAGGTCTGGGTGCACAGTTACAGGGTAGGCTCGAACCGCCAAAGGAAATTAGGCCGCAGGTTTGGCCTAGGCTTCAAAGGACCGTTCAAGGCGGATTGGAAGCCCCTCACATGGACTCTATCAAACCACTTCAACAGAGGGCCCGTTGTTCAGATGGGAGATTACCCACGAGAAGTATATGGGCGATCACATGCTGTATATTTGGCTGAAAAATATTCGAGGATCATCAAAAGAGGCAAGATCAAAGATCCGGAATGCGAGTGGAACAAATGGTTCGACATACGGGACATTTCCGTTGCACTGGAAAGGATGTTCTCGTCTCCGCAGCTTGAAGGACCACCATTGATCTCCGAAATACCAGAGAATATTACCACTCTTGCCAAGGTTCCAAACTATCCTCGTCCTCGCCAGAAGGACCCTGTCATCGACGGATCGTCATCCGTCCTCAACATTGCCGTCGACGGCTCATTAGCCGCCATCTTCTCCATCCACTCATCTCAGCCTTTGCTGATATCTTCTTCCTGGGCCAGATAATTATCTGATGATCTTCCCAGATCCCCTTCTCTGCTTACATACCTACGCGGGCTTCTCAACCCGCGCCAGGTCTTCAACCATGATCTGCTCTATGAGCCTCACAATTCTCTAGCCATAACCACTTTTCTCTCTCCTCCAATCTCGTTTCACTGCTTTGTCATTAAAAATGAAAATGAAAAAAAACGTCAATTTTCAAACTCCCCAACAACACATCTTCGTTGAGGAAACCTTCTACATCTCTCACGGGTGCATACCGCCCTGCGGACCACCCGTCCAAGGTCCGATGAGCGACCTTTTCTACCCCTCCTCTGAGGGGTCTTCTCCTGTACATTCTACACCATCCTCTTCGTCTTCCTCTTCTTCTATAAATATTGTCAGTCAATCTAGGAATGATAGGCCAAGGGTAGTACCTAGGAAGAAATCCAAGGGTAGGCAGATCCCTCGTCGATTCCTTCTGGATTTAGCCGCCAGGTGTCAGGCCCTCCTTGCCATCCCCTAGTTGTTAGAAAATCCCATCCAGCTACCGGAAATAGAATGTGAGGGCGACTGTGCATTTGATGAAGGGTATGGAGTCTACGAGATCACGGATGAAGAATGCCCCACTGAAGATGAGGGTGAAGAATATGAGGATGCGGCGGGCGCATACGCTAGTGGAATGAGGAGATTCGACGAGCCGTCAACCGCCGTAGAAGAATCCACCAAAGAAGTCAACTTGGGAACTGAGGAAGACCCTAGGATCATCCTCATAAGTGACAACCTACCACCCTCTGAAGAAGAGGCATTAATTGAGGTTCTCAAGGAATATAAGGACACATTTGCATGGAGCTACGAGGATATGCCGGGTCTAGATTCAACCTTGGTCGAACACCGTTTAACCCTAAAACCAGGGTCCGTCTCGGTAAAACAAAGGTTAAGGCGTTTCCACCCTCAGATGGCTTTGAAAATGAAAGAAGAGGTCGATAAGCTCCACAAAGCCAGGTTCATTAGAGTCGTCCTTTATCCTCAATGGGTGGCGAACATTGTCCCGGTCATGAAGAAAGATGGGAAAGTCAGGATTTGCATCGACTTCCGGGACCTTAACCGCGCGTGTCCAAAGGATGATTTTCCCTTGCCTCACATTGATGTGTTGATCGATAACACGGCAGGCTACGAAACCCTCTCATTCATGGATGGATTTTCAGGATACAATCAAATTCGTTTGGCAGAAGAGGATCAGGAAAAGACGTCATTCACTACCCCTTGGGGAACATATTGTTACGTGGTCATGCCATTCGGATTAAAGAATGTTGGAGCTACTTACCAAAGAGCGATGATGGCCATATTTCATGACATGATACACATATATCTGGAAGTGTATGTGGATGACTTATTGATGAAATCAAGGACCAGGATGGAACATCCAGAAGTTTTGGCTAAGGTCCTGCAGAGGTCAAGGGAGTTCCAATTGAAGATGAACCCGAAAAAGTGTGTGTTTGGTGTGTCGTCGGGTAAATTGCTGGGTTTCATTGTGAGCAAAAGAGGGATCAACATAGATCCCGACAAAGCCAAGGCTATCAGGGATATGCCGCCTCCCAAGAATTTGAGGGAAGTCCGAGGTTTAATCGGGAGGTTACAGTTTATTCGTCGGTTTGTGTCCCAACATTCACAAAGGTGTAGACCTCTCTACGAGTTGACCAAGCCAGGAGTAGAATTCCACTGGAATTCTAAATGTCAGAAAGCTTTTGAAGGGTTGAAGGAATATCTGGCTAGTCCACCCGTTCTTATTCCACCCAAACCAGAAAAACCTCTGATCCTTTACGTCTCAGTCTTGGATGACTCCGTGGGAGCCGTCCTCGCACAAGCTGATGAAGAAGGCAAGGAACGGGCAACCTATTACTTGTCCAAACTTCTCAATCCCTGTGAGCAGAAGTACACCGTCATGGAGAAAACATGTGCTGCCCTCGTTTGGGTAGTGCAGAAATTGAAGCACTACTTCTTGGCTCATGAGGTCCACTTGATTACTCGAATGAATCCTATCAAATTCTTTCTGGAGAAATCCGTCCTTACGGATAGGCTAGCACGCTGGCAAAGTTTTCTCTCTCAGTTCGACATCACCTACATCCAGCAAAAGGCGATTAAAGGCTATGCCATAGCCGAGCATCTCGCTCACCATCCTCTTCTCAAGTTCGATCCCGTCCAATCAGAGTTTCCAGATGAGGAACTAATGTCCATCAACCAATCAAATGAGCCAATGTGGACGCTATATTTTGATGGAGCTCTAAATTCTCAAGGGAGAGGAATCGGCGTCGCCCTCCTGTCGCCTGAAGGCCTCACATTCCCATTGGCATACCAGCTCAAATTTCTAGTTACCAACAATATAGCCGAATATGAAGCTCTTCTAGCTGGCCTAGAACTCGCTCATTCTTTTCGTATCACTGAGTTGCGAGTCGTAGGTGATAGTCAACTCATCCTTCGCCAGGTGCTCACTAAATATCGCACTCGCGATCCCAAACTCAAGCCATACCAAGAACTCACTGCTGCCTTTGCCAAACTGATCTTTGTTCATGTCCCTCGTCATCAGAATATTCTCGCCGATGCCCTCGCCTCGTTGGCATCATCCATAAGGTTCCCTCTAGGAAGATGGTTTGAGTCCATTTCCTTCTACAAACTTCACGCCCCTGCAATCGATGATGCTTCCTACGTAAATATCAAAGACAGGATAGCAAGGAAGATCCTGCAGGTAGATATCCTTGAGAAGAGGGAAATCATGTTGGCAGAGGCCGAAGAAGAACTGGCTGATGAAGAGAAACCATGGTTCTATGAAATCGTCAAATACTGCCAAGATCAGTCTTATCCTGAAGGGGCCACCACAGAGGACAAGAAAGCCATAAGAAGGGTGGCTCAGAAATACACATTGGTTGGAGGTCTACTCTATAGGAGGAGTCTTACTGGTATTCTGTTAAGATGTCTTGGTGATGATGAGTTTGGAAATGTGTAGAGGAGACGCACTCGGGTGTGTACGGTGGCCACGTGAATAGTCAGATGCTCACCAAGAAGATCATTCGCCAAGGCTTTTATTGGCCCACTATGGAAGAGGATTGTGCCGTCTATGTCCGTAGGTGTGTCAAGTGTCAACTTCACGCCGATAAAATCCATTCACCATCTTTCTCACTTCATCCAATATCCTCCCCGTGGCCTTTCTCCATGTGGGCATTCGACATCATTGGTCCCCTAGGTGACCCCAATTCCCTCACCAAGTAGAAATCTTTCATCCTTACTGCGACGGAATACTTCACCAAATGGGCCGAAGTCGAAGCTTACGCGAAAATCAAGGCGTCAACAGTCTGCAAGTTCATCATGAAGAACATCCTCGTCAGATTCGGCGTCCCAAGCACAATCGTCACCGACAATGGGCCACAGTTCATTTCTCAGGACCTATGCGACCTTTGCAAAAGGTACGCAATTGTATTGCATCATTCATCGCCTTATTACCCACAAGGTAACGGCCAAGCGGAGGCCACCAATAAAACATTACTCAAAATCATCAAAAAAACCTGCGAGTCTAGTAAGTTTTCAGACTGGCCAGAAAAACTTATCGAAGCCCTATGGGCCTATCGCACTTCAATCCGTACCCCCACCGGGCAGACTCCATTTGCCCTTACTTATGGTATGGAAGCGGTAGTCCCGTACTAGACTCTGATCCCTTCTCTTAGGGTACAATTGGACGAGGAATTTCCCCTCGACGATCGTCGTAATTCACTCCTCGCCCAGTTGGAACTCTTGGATGAGAAGCGGCTGGCCGCTGCCGAACACGCGCGTGTGTATCAAAATAGACTCGCTCGCTTTTACCAAAAGAAAGTCGTTGAGAGAAAATTCAAAGTCGGTGAGATGGTCGTAAAAAGAATTTTTATCAAACCTGGAGGGCTGCGTTCTAAGCTCCAACCCAATTGGGAAGGACCATTTGTAATTCAAGCCGTGTACCCTGGCAACGCCTACAAGCTAGTCAACGCCGAAGGGACCGAGTTATCCCACCCTTGGAATGGGCTTTATCTTAAGAAATACTACTATTAGCACAAAACAAAAAAAAATGATGAAAAGATAAAAAAACATCAAAAATAAAGAAATATTGAAAACCATTAAAACTATGGAAAATTCAAAATGCCAATGCCTGGCAGTCACCATGTAGTTAAGTCCCTGCATCTAACCTTCATGTTAGGATAGGGCCCATTAAGGCTTGGTAGACACCGGGTCTTGGTTTGTCAGAATCGAGGAGATCCCTGTCCGGCCACGTCGGTCTATGCTCGCTCGAAGGAAGCTAACATGTGCTCACTTAAGTATTTTATTCAAAAAAGTCGGTAGCATCACCTACGGTGGGGCCCCACCCAGAAGATCTCCGGAAACTGTAATCTTTATTCTTTTCTCTTCGACCAAATGAGACAGTCGGCGCCCTTAAAACGCTGAGCATGAGAAACCGAAACTCAAACCCCAAGGGCAAGAGTAGGATCCATTTTCTCGAGCATCGATCAGAGCATGAGAAGAGGGCAGTGTCCCCGCAGGCATACGAAAGGGAGCCCACAAACGTCAAATGACTATATCTCCTCACAAAAAGAAATACAAAATCAAAATCAAGAGAAAAGCCTGGTCGTGACCGTGCCTGTTGCGATAAACGGAACCCCTCAAAGCAAAAGTCTGAATCCACAAAAGGGGCCGTGAAATGTAAATGCTCGAGATTTGGTCCGAAGTTGTCCGAAAGGAAAGAGTTAATGGGCCCTTATTCGCTCACCGGGTTAACGGTTTTGCCGATCCTCTCAAGAGGTTTATCCCCCACGCTCTTCCTTCTTCCTCTAAAGATGAAGGATCGATGGAGTTTCTGAAGGGTGAAAACTGCCCAGGGTCTGCGACCTTATTTTAATATACACATTTGGTTGCCTACTTTGAAAAGTAAAAGCTATCGCTGCGAAGGAGTCTCCGTGTTTCTGGCTGGTCAAGACCCCTGTTTACCACCTTGATGTCTTCTTGTTTAACCTCGGGCTTAGGCCAATGCAAGCGTATCACCTATGGGTGCGACGGCGTCTGATTCCGGGTCAGCGTCGCGCGGTTGGTCATTTGGGTTCCAGGGTGTTCCATCATATACCATCTAGAGTTGTGAGAAAACAGACCCGGGTCGGGCAAATCATTTACCTCAAACATCTTTTGGGTGAATCCCTATGGTCGGAAGCGACTGGGAGCCTAAGCATGGCATGACGTTATTGTCATCAGGGTAAGTCTTAGCCGGCGGGATCATCATTCGAGGGGTCTATAGGCCCAAATCAACCTAGATGTGCACTTAGGATACCTAGGAGGTTAGTAAGAAACCCCTGTTCTCACGTAGGTTAGGTGCCATTTGGGTGCTTGCCAAGCGTTAGCAACAAATTTTTTTTTTTGAAATGATAAAAACAGCAAAAAATGGAAAAGAGAAAATGTACATATTTGCAAACAAAAAAAATCTTTTTTATGATAAAACAAAAAAAATGCCAAATATAAAAAAGAAAACAAATCAATTTTGCATGATTGCATTTGCGTGCAGCATCTCACTTTTAATACCGCTTGCATTCGTGTGCTTGCCTGTCGCATTTATCATCACCGCATCTTTCCCTTGCCTTCGCTAAATAAAGGCTTCTCCCCTTGACCAGTTATCAAGGACAGTCACAGTGACCATTTGCTTATTGAGCAAGGGGCCAAGTCAGAACAGAAATTCTGATTTGTTTGTTTCAGTGATGTGTGCAGGGATTCAGGCAACAAAAGTAAAGGTGAAAACCAAACAGACCAAACCTTGTATTTTATTCCAAAAACCAAAAAAATTACATCAAGTTCCGCCCTCTCTCTCTACATTACTCGTTCCACTACTCTCCGAGTAAAACGCTCTCAAAGGTGCTACCCAACTACGAAAAGTAGTACTCCTACCGCTCTGTACTCCCCTTCCTATTCCCACACCCCGACGTTGATCCACGGAAGCAGCAGAGAAGCTACCAACACGAAAGCCACGCTCTCGTGCTCTTCGGTAGCGCTCCTCACCATCTCTCAGCCACTGTTCAGCAAGACCAAGACTGGTTCGGAGTTCGAACAACTGGGCCACCATGGCCCTTCGTTCCTCCCTTTCAGTCAATATGTTGGCTCTTTCTCTCCCTGCGTCTCTTTCTCTCTCTGCCCGTTCTCTCTCACGGTCTTCCCTCTCCAACTGGAGAGTGATCCTCAGTTCCATAGCATCCCTGGAAGAGTTGTCATCAAGATGACGCCGCAGTTCCCTCTCCAGTTCTGCTATCCTAGCCTCCCTCTGCGCAGCTTGGGCAAGCGCTTCTTCCGTCTCCTTTTCCTGCCGAGTGTACCATCTCAGATACGCGATAAGGCGTAAACAAAGAGAACTCAACACTGAAACTTTTACCTGTATACAGAGCATCCCTTCTGCCTCCGCAGCATGCTGCGTGGCGTGAGCAAGTTGCTCATGAAGTAAGTCAAGTTCTGAGGTGGGAATCCACAAGCTGGAAGAGGCACCACCTACTCCCATCGCTGGGGAAGCCGCGCCAATCTGGGCATGCTACGGCCGTGTGAATTAGCAGCCAACATATGGAATCTGGGGTTTTAATTAGGAACGCACTGTACACCTACCAAGGCGCTCGTAGCTCCATGGGCATCGCCCAATTGTTGCTCCATCTCTGCCAAGCGATTTCGTAAATTCGCTAGCATGGCATCCCAGACATCCTGCAGCCATACGAGTCAGCATTTTCACCAGAAAACCAAAAAGGAGAAAGAAGAAAAGAGAAAAAGGGGAAATATACCTCTACAAGTCCTCGGGGTTGGAGCCGCTCTACGTACTTTGTCCTATATAGACGCAAGTAGTCCTCGCTATCCCGCGCATGTGATTCTACAATCGTGCCACCCCGTTGCCAGTCTTCATACTGTTCGGGGAACCGTACGTGCCAGTCAATACAGGTCACCGGTCCTCGCGTCTCTCTCCCAACGTGAGGTGGCGCAGCTGAATCCACCCATTCTTGAGCCAGTCCCAAAGTCCTCATAACCAATCGTAGCCGAAGCGGCTCGATTTCATTCAGGCAGTGCATCCACAATTCCCGTCCGAATCGGGCATGACTTGCTAGAACCCACGGCTGGTCGGCATCGACCATGTCTGAGTAGGGTCTCCAGTTTACCATCGATGCAGGGAACTCCTGTAGCTCCCGCCTTAGCACCATCAGTTGGTAGGTTAGGGGTGCCGCACTCATGATGGGTTCCCACCGCCTGGCTAGCGGCACCATCGCGGGTCGCCAATGCCGAGCTCGCCCCATGGGGAGGTAATAATAGCTCCACAGTTGCTCGGCGCAGGTCATCAGTACCTTCCAAAAACACAAAAAAATACAAAACAAGCAAAACTAAAAATACCTGGATGAATGGTATAAAACCACTCACAGTCATCTTACGATCCGCTTCTTGGAACAGGCCTGCAAACAAGTGCGCCAGCATGGCAGCTCCCCAGGCGTAGTACCCTACTCTTTCAAGGTCTGATAGCAGCTCCAGGAAGCAACATTGGATACCGTCCCCTTTCGAGCTCAATACCAATCTCCCCAAAAGGAAGAGGAGAAATCTCCTCAAATCTATGTTGCATTTTTCCCAGTTGCCGAAATCTGTGCAGTACACAGCACGGCATCCTATTTCCATCCTTTCCATGAACTCTTCTGAGGATTCATCGTCCCGCCGACGAGTGTCGGTGAGCCCTAATGCATCCATGAGGGACGCCCTAGCTACCGACCTATTTTTTCGACCATCTAGGTCCAAACCCAGTAGCTTTCGAGCACCTTCTCGGTAATCCGCATAGGTGACCCCGGTCACTACCTCGCCCTCCACCTTCAGGCTTGTGATCCGGACCACATCCTCCAAGCTGGGCACCATGTGCCCCCATGGCATCAGGAATGCCCGACTCACTGGGTCCCATCTCTCACACCAGGCTTGGATCAGGACCATGTCGAGCTCGAGCGGCTCGATCCGAAGAAAGGTGCCAAATCCCATCACGTCTAGCCTCGCCTTCTGAAAATCTGGGAGACCTCGGTATGCTGCCACTACCAACTCCCATGAGATCTGTGATTTCATCACACTCTACGCATGCATGGGAATGGAGAGGAGGTTTGGTCAGAAAGAAAGGAAGAAAAAATAATGGAAAAAAGGGCAGAAAGCTCAGCTTACGAGTTGTGATTGGGCCCTTTCGCTAAAGTGCCCTTCGAGGTCCGAAAGCCTCCTGGAACTACTACCACTGGACCTGCTTCTCTTCGAGGAGTGGGAAGATTCACCCTCCATCCAACTCTCGGAATTTTGAACTCCTCCTCTCCCGTGAGAACTTGTGCTCCTCGAGTTAGCTCTCTATATACCTGGGAGGATAAAAGGGACAAGAATTTATAGAAATGGAAGGAGTGCAGGCCAAGATTGCCTCCATCACCTTTAATAATAGCCCTCGCGATGAGGCACCTGCCATGCGGTCCCGTGTGTCACTTCACCGCTCACACAGGGTGATTGATTGGACTTAGAATATGATGACTAGCCCCCTATGTTGTCTAGGGATACTCTATCATGTTTTGGAGGACGTCCGTAAAATTTGACATAACATCCGGGAAAAGGGACTAGGGCCATCATTATTGACTTCGACGGCAGATTCCCGTGGAAAATGGTCACAACAAGACGCGATTCTCCGCTTGGGGTAGAGTCTCGGCAGACCCATCACATGGGAACAGTGCAAAGGAGAAGAAGTGTAGAGAAGATGGAACGCACAAGAGAACAAACAAGCAGCAGAAAATCAAATCACTCCATTCATAATTCTACATAAGCTGTCATAAACACTACAATCATAGAGAGGAGGCGGGTCCGCTAGCTCGCCAACTCTTGCCATTATCCTCATGCTCGTCCCTCTAGGCATCCCTCTCCTCTCCCCTGAGGTGAGGGTCCCTCAGAAGCCTCCGGGATCCCCGTGCAGTAGCACCCGCCTCGCCTCATGGCGCCGACTCCACAGCAATGACTCGCTGCTCCTCCCTTGGCGTGGCAAAGAAGCCACTAGCGGCAAAGCGACCAGACTGGCGCAGTCGCTCCCCGAACTCTCGCGCTCTCTCGTAGCGCGTCTTCATCCCTCCTAGCCTCTGCACGATGGCCTGAAGGCCCAGTTGGAGCTCCCTCACTTGGGCCTCCAAGGCCCTCCTCTCGGTCTGATCCCACTGTCGCTCGGACCTTCTCTCAGCTTTCTCTCTCTCTGCCTCTCTCCTCATCATCTGCAGAAGAACCCTCAACTCCAGGATGTCTGGAGAAGGTCTCTCCTCACCGCGATGTCGCAGCTCTGCTACAGTCGCCACCCAGGCATCACGCTCCTCTTCCGCCCGGGCAGCCCGAGCCACCGCACCAGCAAGTTGCTCCCGAAGGGAGGCAATCTCTAGAAAAGGGGCCGAGGAACTGGAAGATGCGCCGCCAGTCACTCCCACCATCGCGGTCTGCTGGGCACGCTGGAACGAACAAACAACAGCCGTCAGCTAAGCTCAACATTTAAAAATAGAAAATGCAGCACTTAGCTTACCAGGAGCGACAGTTCCTGTTGAGTGGCGGCTAGCTGCCGCCTGACCTCGACTAGTTAGGCACGCGACCCGTTGACGTCGCGCGTATCCCCGGCTTGGGGAAGCCCCGCATAACTCTCTCTCTGCCGCCGCAGGAAGTCGGCACTATCCTGCACCAGTACGCTCCCTTGCTGTCCAGGGAGACGTATGCGCCAATCCTCGAGCTTCGCCTTGCTGTGACTCTCCTTCCTGATACGGCTCGGCTCGTCAGCACTCGCCCATTCATCGGCCAGACCCAGGGTCCTCGCCATGTCCTACACCAAGAAAGAAGGGCCTCGCAACATAACAAAGAACACGTCCCCTGTCTAGGACGCGTCCATCATTTAAGTGCAACACTCGCCGAACCCTTTCCCCCCTCGCGCGGCCCGCTTCAAAACTCAAAATAGATCAAAGAAGGGGAAACCGAAGCACTCACCAAGCCGTGTTCACTTCCTTCCGCGCCATTGGGCCCCTCGGGTCCCTCGGGTCCCTCGGGGGCCCGAAGCGGCCCATCCTCCTCCATGAACGCCGTTCCGTGCTCTGGCACGTCCCTCCTCAGGCGAGGGGTCCCGCGTCCCTCTCCACCTTCGCCGTGGTCCAGACCGCCGAACTCCATCGATCGAGGGGAAGAAGACAAAGACAGGCAAGCGAGTTTCGGCGGAAGGCGGGCTCGTTTGCGGGTAAGGCACGGGAGAAGAAAGGCCACCCGTCGCTTTAAATTTGAATTCGAGGATTAAGACGCGTCCTCGCGCCTGGACGCGCCCAAAAAAAGGGAGAAAGGAAACAGAATCCCCCCGTGCAAAGTGTAGTTCCCTGCTGTTCATGGTAAGGTCTCGTGGAGCGTGCTTCGAAGGACAAGTGCAAAGAAAGAAAAGTGAGAGAGGAAAGGTACATACAACACAAGAAAGCCATTTTCATATAATAGTCGAAAGTACATCATGCAGTAAGGAGGGTGGAGCGTACAAGCAACTCTCTAACTCTCACCATCACCCTCCTGGTCATCTCTCTCCTCCCTCCTCTGACGGGGATCCCTAGGGGGCCTCTGCGACCTCTGCGAACCCTGAGAACCCGTGCTCGCCTCGCCCTGCGGTGGCACCCCAGCCTTGAAGGCACGACGACGCTCCTCGGCCGAAGAAACCAGATAGCTGCCCAAGGAAAAAGAACCAGACTGACGAAGTCGCACCCCGCGTTCCTTCGCCCTCTGGTACCGCTCCTCGCTCTCTCGAAGCCTCCCCTCCGCTGTACGGAGACTCAATCGGAGCTCCATCAGCTGGGCCTCCAGAGCCCTCCTCTCGTCCCAGTCTAACAGTCACTCCGCCCTCCTATCCTCTCTCTCTCTCTCTCTCTGTCCTCTCTCTCTCTCTCTTTGCCCTCTCTCTCCCTCTCCCTCTCCTCTCTCTCTCGCGTCGCCTCCCTCCTCGACAGTTCGAGGGCGATCCGCAAATCCAACACGTCACGAGGGAGCTCCTCAGCCTCCCGTCGACGCTCCTCCTCCAGCTCCACAATCCGGGCGTCACGCTCCGCCACCCGAGCGTCGTGCTCCTGCTCAGCACGAACAGCACGCGCCAGGGCCTCTCGGATCTCGACCACCTATCAAAGTACGCGTGCATCGTAAGAGAGAGGTGAAGGATGAAAGAGTAACAAGAGGAGGGTCAGGGCCAAGTAGGCACTCACTCAAGCCTCGCAATCGCGCTCGACCTCCTCAGCCCGGGCCACCGCGTAGGCCAGCTGCTCCTGAAGCGCAGAAATCTCCGGAGGAGGGCCCCACGAACTGGAACCCGCTCCACCAGCCGTCCCGGCTGCTGCTGCCTGGTGGGCCCGCTGAAACACAGGGCAAACGACAGTCAGGGGCTAAGCATCAAAATCCAGGTCACAAAAAATGCATTGCATAAACTCAACAGGATCTCCAACTCCTGTCGGATGGCCACCAACTGCCGCCTGGCGTCCGCCAACTGGGCCCGCAGGTCGGCGATCATGTTGTCACGAGCATCCTGCATTGCACATAAGTTAGTGCCACAAGCATATATATATAGAAGGGTGAAGCATTTTCATTTCACTTACCCCTGCCATACCACCAAGGAAGAGGCGGTCCCCGTACGTAGCCCGGTACCGTCTCAGGTAATCAGTACTGTCCTGTACATGGGACACCACTGGGACCCCGCACTGCTGCCAGTCCTGGTACTGTGCCAGGAAGCGTGTACGCCAGTACACAATCTTCACCTTCCCCTTGGTCTTCCGCCCGATGCGGGCCGGCTCATCTACATCGACCCACTCTTGGGCCAGCCCCAACGTCTGTTGTGCCCCTTGTGCTTTGTTGAGGATGTGGTGTTTTAATGATAGCAACATGAATGAGTCACCACATTGAATGATAGCAACATGATTGTTTATAACTGATATACTCTGTGGATAATGCATATGACTGTGACTGGTATATTATATGGAGAATGCATGTGTTCTGTCTGCACAAGTCTATACACTGCAGGGTGAAGCCCAATGTCTAGACATTGCTGCATTGCTTGCATTTTAGAGTCTATACATCGTTCATGCATGCACATGTTTGTGGACAAAGTCTGTACAGCGTCAACGTATCTCACTGGCTCATGTTACTGCGTCAACGCACTTCATTGGATGGTTGTACAGCGTCAACGCATGAAGCCTGTACATCAGACTGTTACAGCAAGTCTGTACATTGTCCGTCTCACTTAGAGTCTAAGGCAAAGCCTACACATTGGTTTTCATTCGAAGTCTGTACACCGGGCATCTTCTAATTGAAGTCTGTACAGCAAATGCACTTAACTTAAGTCCATACACTCGAAGCTCTTCATTTGATTGAGTCTATACATTGTCCTAGGCTAAGTGTGTACAGCGTCTCATTCATGCTTTGATTAATGAAGTCTGTACATCAGTCTTCACATTCTAAGTCTGTACAGCCGTTGGGTTTGGACTCAGAGTCTGTACACTTGATTCGCCCTTGAATTGGTCAAGTGTGTACACTCCTTCACTATAGCTTTTACGTATCCAAAGTCTACACATCGTGAAAGTCTATGCATTCTTCACTGACCTTTGTTCAAGGCAAAGTCTATACATTGAGGTCTTTCCCTACATTTCATAAGTAAAGTCTGTACAGCGTGAAGTCTGTACATTGGGTTCAACGCTTCGAAGTCTGTACACTGCTTGAGCCTCAACAAGTCTGTACATCGCCTTAAGCGTTTCAAGTCTATTCATTGGCTCAAGCTTCCAAGTCTGTACACTGGTTCAAAGTATACACATCGTCTCTTTGATTCTAAGTCTTTACATTCGTTTTAAGGCAAAGGCTGTACATTGCCTTCGTGCTTCAAAGGCTGTCGATTGAAGAGTCTACACACTGGTTGTTCACACGTTCCTGCAGTCTGAAGTCTCTACATTACTTTCGCCTGTTTTTCATCTAAGTATCATAAAGTCTGTACGTTGCTTTAGCCCTTACCTTCACAGCAAAGTCTATACAATGCAATGCATAAACTTAGAACCGATGACTTCGTTTCATCTGTCTGACAGGGACTGAAGAGGCTAATGAACCCCTTAACGCAAAAGGGCTGAAGACATCCAATTTCAGCTACTGCAACACACCAATGCGTCAACGCCTTGATCAAGTGGCGTGGACGCAGTAGTTCAAACAATTAAGAAAGAAGCTTGTGGATTACTCTGGTGCGTCAACGCATTGATCAAGTAGCGTGGACGCAGCGGTTCAAGTATCCCTTATTGCAGCCTCTGGAGTACATTGGCAGCATCGATGCTGCAGCATCCAAATGCGTCAACGCAGCATGCTGAGAGCGTCGACGCAGTGGCTTAAGAGACGCCAATATACAAATGTACATGTTCATGCGTCAACGCCACCAACTGGCAGCGTCGACGCAGTAGTTCAAGAAAGGGGCGACTTATCTCTGGCTGTCTTCAACGCGTCAATGCTATCCATAGCAGGGTCGACGCAGTGGGACAAATTCAAATGCGTACTAATGAAGGGCACGTGATCCGAGGTGCCTATCTCGTGATCCAAGGGTGGACGAGATACCAGGATGCTGCCAGGTGGTCCGAAGTTTTAGGGCAGGAAATGTGGAAGCCACACGCGCCCAGTGTGCCTGCTGCTGCTGCTTATAAAAGGAAGCCTTCATCCTCTATAGAAGGCTGATCGTGATCGAAGCAGAGAGCAGAAGCTGAGAGAAGAGAAAGGGAAAAAGAAGAGAGAGAGCTTCCACGATCCAACAGAAGAAAAGAAAAAGAGGAAGAGATAAAAGGAGAACAGAGATCGAGAGAAGAAGAGAAGTGCAGTAGAGAAGAAAGAGAAAGAGAGAGAGTGAAGAAAGAGAGTGAGATCGAGGGAGATCTGTTCTTGATGGACCGTGGATCAAATCCAGGCCATCCAGTTCTTTAAGAGCTACATTGTGCTTCATTATTTACAGCTTTCAGATTACTGTTTATTTCCATTTTCTATTTTCTATTTTACATCTTCTTCAAGCTGTTAGTCAGCGGATTGCAGTGGTGCTGCCTCTGGACGGCTAAGCTGTATTGCCCAGCGGTTTGCAGTGGAGGATTCCACTGGACAGCAAGCTATGTTGCTCAGCGGGGCGAGGAGGATTCCTCGGATGGCAAGCTGTGTTGCCCAACGGTTGTATGGCAAGCTGTGATGCCCAGCTGTTCAAGCTGTGAGTCAGCGGAATCCACACTCGGTTTGAGTGTGGGGTGGATGTAGGTCTGCTGGACCGAACCACCTAAAAACCCATTGTGCAGTGGTTTGATATATTTGTGGTTTGCTTCCGTTAGTTGATTGATTAGGGGCGCACTAAGTGTTGGCTTTCTGGTTGAGCAGAAAAGTTGATTAGCTCTCTTAGAGTGTCTTAACCTGTTAAGTAATCGAAATTCAAAATGAGCTATAGTTCATCTAACTTGTCTTGTTAGAGTGCTCACTGTCTGTTTGTTTAATTCCGCATCTGGTAATTAGTCTTCCAGATTTGATAAATCTATCTAGTTAGCATTCTAAATAGTTAGTGAGCCTAATACTTTAATTGGGTGAAAGTTTTTATAGGCCATATTCATTCACCCCCCCTCTGAATACTTGCATCGAACCCAACAATTGGTATCAGAGCGGTCTCTGACTTAACAGATCTAACAATCTTCAGAGGATCCTGCTATTTGTTTGGTGCATATCAGAGTGCGTTCTGTATTCTTAGTTTAGTTTCACTGATTTAGTGCATTGCGTTGCTCATATGTTCTAGCGCATTTCTCGTCGATTGCTTTGTGTTCTGAATCTGTCTGCTATCTGATTTGATGGCTAATATTCCAATGTTCAGAGGTGATAACTTCGATTCTTGGTTAGATAAAGTTCATCGGTATGTGGAATCAATTGATCCTAATCTCTGGAAGGTAATGAATCACGGTCCATACAACTTATCAAGAGATAAATCTAGATGGACTGAGAAGGATAAATTGAAAGATTCTGTCAACACCAGAGCTGTAGTTTTATTAAAAGAATCAATTGACAGATCTCTAATTGAATGCATTTCTTCTTGCAGGTCTGCCAAAGACAGTTTGGAAAAACTAAAGTTAATCAGCAATCACAGCAAGTGCTTAATGGCTGATCGTAGAAATGCTGATGATGAAACTTCATCCGAGGTAAGCTCTGAATCAGAAGGATATTCCTTCGATGAATTGATAGAGATGTATGAAAATTTGTTAGAAGTTTCCAAGAAATTGAAATTTGAAAATAAAAAATTGAAAAAGAAATGTGATAGAATAAATCTGAAAGAGTCCTGTGAAAACTGTCCAAATATGAAAAAGTCTTATGATGCTTGCATGCTAGATGTTCAGAATCTTAAGAAACAAAATGATTCTCTAAAAATTGAAAAACAAACATGGTTGGATAAAATGTCAGAAATAGAGAATCAGCTGAATGAGAAGAAAAATGAACATAAAAAAGGGATGCAAGAACTGACTCAAGTTAATTCCGAATTGGATAAACTGAAACTTGAGAATGAAGAATTTCAAAAGAAAATTGAAAGTCTTATGGGTAGAATAAATGAAATCAATGGGGAGGTTTCACATTCTTCTTCTGCTCAATTAACCTGCCATATGTGCTCAGCTCTAAGAGAACGTAATGAAGATCTTTATAGTGAGAATGAATGGCTGAACAAACAAATAGTCTCACTTAAAGAGGATCACAAAAACTTGGTTGCTGAGAAAATTAAAGTGGAAGAAAGAGAAAACGAACTAATTGAGAAACTTGAATTTATATCCACTAATGAAAAATGTGATGCTGAAGTTAAGAAGCTGACCAAAGAAAATATTGAATTAAAAGCTGAAATTGAAAAATTGAAATGGTTAAATACTGGCTTGTCTGAAAAACTTCTCACCACAGAAAAGGGAAAAGCTGTTTGTAATGAAAAATCTGAAAAGTTAAGCAACTTGGAACAAGAAATTGAGAAGTATAAAACTGTAAATAAAGTCTTAAGTGAATGTGTCAATTGCAGTGAACAGGAGATAGCCAGTTATGAGCTTCACATAACATCTTTGGAAAACAAGATTCAGGATCTAGAAAAATTAGCATCCAATTCTGCTAAAAATGAAAGAAAAATAAAAACTGTTGTGAAAATGAAGGATGACAATCCAAGGAAGGGGGCAAGCTGTAGTCTTGATGTTAAGGAAACTACCAGAAACCAGCTATATACTACCTTTGTGGTGCGGACACCCGAGCAGTTGAGCGGCGCGACACGCCGAGCCACCGGTACCGCACACGGAGCACGACTCGAGCCACCTCAGCGTCCATCTGGCTCGGAGACAGCCTGGAGACTCCGCCTTGAGCCTCCCCATTTATCATATTTAGTTAGCCTTTATGTGTGTGTAGTTTGTGTTTATTTCATTTTATACGGTTTACAATTATGAGTGTACGAGGGGTTTATTTGTAAAATGGGACCCCTGGGCCCCACGGGACCCCCAGGCCCCCTCCCATTGGTCCATATCAGCCTTGTGGGGTTGGTCAAAATCTAAGGTGGACATCTAGAAGCCTTGGACTAGTCAATTGTCCACATGGGGGACAAGGGACCAAAATGGTCAACAATTCCAACCAAACCCACCTACCACGTCCCCCCCCTTGGTCAAGGTGCGCCCCCTCCCCTTTTGTGTAATATTTTTGTTGTATTTTGATCAAACTTCATCCTAGCCATCCATCCCTAACCCCTAGATCCAACGGTGGAGGATGGATTAGATGGGTGACCTATATATGCTTGTATTTTCCCATTTTCATGAATTAATGCCATTTGATTCAAACAAATTCAAGAGCAAGGGCTGGTGTGCCCCCCTCCTCTCTCCTCCCTCTCCCCCTTGAAGCTGTGAAGGCTTCCATTCTGAGGTGTGACGCCTCGTGTATCGGTTCCGACGATCGCCGCCGTCGCCACGAGCCGCCACCGCACCACCATCGCCGTCAACGGAGTTCTGCCCACGCAGTACCACATGAGCTTCCACGAATTTTCTGTCTCAGCCCCGAGCTCAGATAGATCTGGGGATTTTAGTGGATGTTCCAGAGCTGTCAAGGACGTCTCACAAATTTTTGTTTGCCATTCAGATCTCGTTTCATATTTTTTGATTTTCGTCCACTCTTCCATTTTGGTTCTGCCAGAGTTCTGTCCAGATTCATCCCCGCCCTGTGTTTCATGTCTTAGAGCCACTTTTTGATTTATTTCGGTTCGCCCAATTTTATTGGAGGTTCCACCCATCCACCCTTCATCCACAATGTTTCTCAATTTTTGGTTCGTCCATTTCATATTTTCTAAAAATCGTTCTCAGTCCCAGCTACAGTTCTGTCCCCCTGTTCCCAGATCCGACCACCAGTCACCCCAAACATCATAGTAAATCACCACCACCTCCAAATCAAATTCCAAAAATAGTCCCAGTTCCGGGGTTTGATCCCCTACAACTTTGAAGAAGAGCTCAAGAGCTTAATCGGAGGTTTACTAGGCGGTCAATGGTGGTTCTCAGACAAGTACCCTGCAAATCTGAGGTTTCGATTACTGTACAACAAGGGCTTGTAAATTCATTAAAGTTCTGATCCGACCAGATCCAGTAGATCTCTCTGGGTCTAGATTGAAGCATTTGAAGAGAGCTTTCCAACGATAGCTCATGCGTCCCGATCCGACATCGGGATTGATCGCAGCGGCCGTTTTCGCCGGAGCACGCGCCTGAAAATAGCAACTAAAAATCCGTGGGCAGCAACTTCAAAGCTTGGGAATCGAGACCGATCGACCCCCGATCGGTGTTCCCGGCCGACCGCCGTCCGTGGAGGCGCGCCACCAGGGGTTCCCATCACAGTGGGTCCCACCCCCGCAGATCCGGAGGATAGCGCCATCCGTGGGCCCCACGGGCCCGTAGAAGCCGCAGTTCGGAAAGCACGAAAACGCAGAGTTCGGCACCGCCGGGCGACATCAAGATGCTCCCCGTCAACCCGAGTTGCGTGATTCCCGGACCCCACATGTGACCTTTTACCTCCCTGCGTGGAGTGGGTCGACTTAGTGTATTGCTGTAATCATTGTTAACCGGGAGTCCGTAAGTCGGCCGGGGTTGTCTTCGCCACGCCGGGTGCGTGGAGGTAAAGGTCTTAACTCCTTGGCATTACATTGCTTAGCTAGTATACGGTCTTAGGCCGCTGCCGAGAGCGTAGGTACTAGCCCGTGTGTCCATGTCACCATTGTGAGAGTGAGTGTGACCCGTCCCGTGACTCGATCCGAGTCCGGAAGTTGAGTCGGACTACCCTTGACCTCCGCCAGTTCCTTAACTGCGCACGGTCCGCGCTTTCCCTCGCTTGGGACGACGAGTGAGCTTCCACTTCTGTTAGCGACGTTTCGCCACTAGGAGCTCGTAGTGTCGGGCTTAGTGTCTCCCTGGTGTGTGTTGCTGGTCGTGTCTTCATCTAGAGTCCGAGGGTGGCACCATATAGTGTCGTCTCCCATGTCCGTCCCGCATTAGTTTGGTATCAGAGCGAGTCGAGTCTAGGGTAGTCATTGCATAAGTCTTGCATAGTCTACGGTTACCCCACACACACCTTCACTCGGTATATCAAAAGGTGTTGTCCGACCGTTAGGTTAAGCCTATCGGGAAGACCGCACACTTGTGCGAGTGACCTTCGGGTCGATTATCTTCGCCGCGTACCGAGTCTTGGTCGTGTCCAGGGTGTAGTCGAGTCTCATTCTTTTCAAAACAAAAAAAAGTGTTTTAAATTGCATTCTTCAAAATACCATAATAAAGAGTGTTTTCAAATTGCATTTCACCCAATAGCCCGGTATATTTAAAGGCGTTGCCCGAACAGTAGGTTATGCCTATCGGGAGGGTAGCGTACTTGCGCGAGTGATCTTTGGATCGCTTATCTCCGCCTTGTATCGGCTATTGGTTCGGTCTAAGTGCATCATCTAGTGTGTGTTTGCATTAGTCGTTTGTCTTGTCCCTTTGTGTCGGCATGTCCATCGTATAGTCTCCAATTTCCCATGGATTCCTCATCACCCGGACAGTATGGCCGTTGGTCCACCCATGGGCTTGGCAACCATCCCCTCCACTTCCGTAGGCCCGAAGCCTCAGACTTTTATGGCTCCAATGACCCAGGCGACTACCTCAAGTGGGAAGCCGCCATGGACACATACTTTGATTGTTATAGTATGTCCGAGGCAATGCAATTCTCTTTCGCCAAAGAGCGGCTTCTTCATGAGGCTGCCGAAAAGTGGGATTACATCGAAAGAATGAGGGAGGTTAAGGGACAATGGCCCATCGAATCATGGTGGGACATGAAGAGAGAGCTTAGGAAGGTCTACGTGCCCCAACCGGTCACCTCCAACCTGCCCCACCCAATCACTTCCAACCAAGTGGGTCCTAGTCGGAGGCAAAGAGCCCCACACGTAGATGAGCCGAGACCCAATCCTAGGACGGTTGACTATGAGCGAGTCCACCAGGATGTCCCTATTCCAACTCACTCCGTTGCTGAACTTATGCAAATGATTTTGGACCGATTGGAAGGAGTGGATAGGACACGTACTCCTAGTGATTTACTCCTACCGGAGCCTAAGGAGGTCATCGCCGGTAGTCTTAACCCGGCCACATCAATGGAGTCCCCAAGCCCTCTCCCCATCATAGTGTATCCTCCTTCCCCACCCATGAGAGCTCCATCACACTCACCTTCCGATCTTATTTCGGAGCCCTCTCATTTGGAGCCACCAAAGCCCGAGCCACCCGTATTTCTAACGGGTACACTTTACATAGCCGAGCCACTTCTTAGTTAGCTCAAGAACGGCTTGGCCCCATCTCTCCTCCCATCCATGGACCCTACCCTACCATTAGTGCCGCTCAACTCATTCCATACCACCTTCCGGTCTAGTCACCATGTGGATACATTAGATGATCTTCTTAAAGGATTAGACCGGCAGTTGACATTTACGCACTTGTTGGCCCCATGCTTCGACCGACCTACAGGTCGTAGCTTCACACATCCATCCTTAGGGTCCATCACCTCCGTGTACACCGTGGGCCATGTTACCACGGAGGTTCTTCTACTCCTCCTCTGCCGGCGAGTCTGACTTCATTCCCCTTTGCCCAAGGGAGGAATCTTACTTTCTACCTATGACTGTCGTCCCATCTCACGCAATGAATGAAGGTGATCATTTACACCTCCAAGATTTCCAAATGTGGGACAGTGATTTGTGGAAGCCTAGTCCGAGGGGTCATACATTCTTTGATCCCTTCGACCCATTCTCTTATGGACCCCATGACCCACCATATTTACTCCACCTTTTCGAGAGAGTCCACCATCATACCCCCACCGTCTCATCCCCCTTCATGGATGAAGGAGATCAACAACACCTTCTAGACTTCCACACATGGGATCTTGAAATGAGGGAATCCATATCGAGGGGTCACACATTCTTTGATCCCTTCGATCCCTTTCTTAGTGGTCCCCTTGGTCCACAATCTCCATTCCACTTCTTTAAAGGAGGTCACCATTACACCCCTCCCCCATGGACCGGGCCATCGGCACCCACCGAGTCCGTTCACGGGCAAGAGACACCCTACCCTCCAGTCCCACCCAAACCTCCCAAATCCAAAGGACCGTCTTATGATTGTACCGACCCTCGGTCACACCTAGGGTATGCATGGCACACATTCGGATGTCCTGGACCACCTTGCATATGATTGGGTCGGACTAACTGTAGGGTTGTTTAGGGTTGTGTGTGCATCCGTGTGTTTTATTTTGCTAAGCATTTTAGGAGTGCATAGTGAGTCTGCCGAGTCTAGTGCTAGGCATGTTAGGAGTCTGCATGAGTGAGGCCAGCAATGCACGTTACAAAGAGCTAGCCGATGCCCATCGACACCACCGAGAATTCCAAGAGGGTGAATATGTCATGATCAGGGTAAGACCTGAACGGTTTCCCTCTGGAACCGTTAAGAAGTTGCAAGCTCGCAGAGCCTGTCCCTTTAGAGTGTTGAAACCCGTTGGATCCAATGCGTATGTTGTGGACTTGCCTGAGAATATGGTACAAGCTCTACCTTCAATGTATTGGATCTTGTTGCATATAGGGACCCAGCGGTGATCCCTAGTGAGCCTTTTGAGCCATCTCCTCCCCTTGAGAGTGATCCCACACCTGAGTGTCCACTTCCACCTCCAGCCCCTTTTTCACGACAACGTGAGCATATAGATCGTATACTGGATGAGCAGGTGACAGTTACCAGGAGTGGATCTTACCCGCGCTACCTAGTGCGATGGAGAGGACGGCCCGCTCCGGAGGACACATGGATCACACATGGCGAGTTGCAGCGGATCGATCCGGACCTTCTGGAGCGATACAGGAGCGATGTAGACCCTTACTCGACAGGGTCGAGTTTCTCCCACCCGGGGAGAATTGGTGCGGACACCCGAGCAGTTGAGCGGCGCGACACGCCGAGCCACCGGTACCGCACACGGAGCACGACTCGAGCCACCTCAGCGTCCATCTGGCTCGGAGACAGCCTGGAGACTCCGCCTTGAGCCTCCCCATTTATCATATTTAGTTAGCCTTTATATGTGTGTAGTTTGTGTTTATTTCATTTTATACGGTTTGCAATTATGAGTGTACGAGGGGTTTATTTGTAAAATGGGACCCCTGGGCCCCACGGGACCCCCAGGCCCCCTCCCATTGGTCCATATCAGCCTTGTGGGGTTGGTCAAAATCTTAAGGTGGACATCTAGAAGCCTTGGACTAGTCAATTGTCCACATGGGGGACAAGGGACCAAAATGGTCAACAATTCCAACCAAACCCACCTACCATGTCCCCCCCCTTGGTCAAGGTGCGCCCCCCTCCCCTTTTGTTTAATATTTTTGTTGTATTTTGATCAAACTTCATCCTAGCCATCCATCCCTAACCCCTAGATCCAACGGTGGAGGATGGATTAGATGGGTGACCTATATATGCTTGTATTTTCCCATTTTCATGAATTAATGCCATTTGATTCAAACAAATTCAAGAGCAAGGGCTGGTGCGCCCCCTCCTCTCTCCTCCCTCTCCCCCTTGAAGCTGTGAAGGCTTCCATTCTGAGGTGTGATGCCTCGTGTATCGGTTCCGACGATCGCCGCCGCCGCCACGAGCCGCCACCGCACCACCATCGCCGTCAACGGAGTTCTGCCCGCGCAGTACCACATGAGCTTCCACGAATTTTCTGTCTCAGCCCCGAGCTCAGATAGATCTGGAGATTTTAGTGGATATTCCAGAGGTGTCAAGGACATCTCACAAATTTTTTTTTGCCATTCAGATCTCGTTTCATATTTTTTGATTTTCGTCCACTCTTCCATTTTGGTTCTGCCAGAGTTCTGTCCAGATTCATCCCCGCCCTGTGTTTCATGTCTTAGAGCCACTTTTTGATTTATTTCGGTTCACCCAATTTTACTGGAGGTTCCACCCATCCACCCCTTCATCCACAATGTTTCTCAATTTTTGGTTCATCCATTTCATATTTTCTAAAAATCGTTCTCAGTCCCAGCTACAGTTCTGTCCCCCTGTTCCCAAATCCGACCACCAGTCACCCCAAAAATCATAGTAAATCACCACTATTTCCAAATCAAATTCCAAAAATAGTCCCAGTTCCGAGGTTTGATCTCCTAAAACTTTGAAGAATAGCTCAAGAGCTGAATCGGAGGTTTACTAGGTAGTCAATGGTGGTTCTCAGACAAGTACCCTGCAAATCTGAGGTTTCGGTTACTGTACAATAGGGGCTTGTAAATTCATTAAAGTTCTGATCCGACCAGATCCAGCAGATCTCTCTGGGTCTAGATTGAAGCATTTGAAGAGAGCTTTCCAACGATAGCTCATGCGTCCCGATCGACGTCGGGATTGATCGCAGCGGCCGTTTTTGCCGGAGCGTGCGCCTTAAAACAACAACTAAAAATCCGTGGGCAGCAACTTCAAAGCTTGGGAATCGGGACCGATCGACCCCCGATCGGTGTTCCCGGCCGACCGCCGTCCGTGGAGGCGCGCCACCAGGGGTTCCCATCACAGTGGGTCCCACCCCCACAGATCCGGAGGACAGCGCCATCAGTGGGCCCCACAGGCCCGTAGAAGCCGCCGTTCGGAAAGCACGAAAACGCGGAGTTCGGCACCGCCGGGCGACATCAAGATGCTGCCCGTCAACCCGAGTTGCGTGATTCCCGGACCCCACATGTGACCTTTTACCTCCCTGCGTGGAGTGGGTCGACTTAGTGTATTGCTGTAATCATTGTTAACCGGGAGTCCGTAAGTCGGCCGGGGTTGTCTTCGCCACGCCCGGTGCGTGGAGGTAAAGGTCTTAACTCCTTGGCATTACATTGCTTAGCTAGTATACGGTCTTAGGCCGCTGCCGAGAGCGTAGGTACTAGCCTGTGTGTCCATGTCACCGCTGTGAGAGTGAGTGTGACCCGTCCCGTGACTCGATCCGAGTCCGGAAGTTGAGTCGGACTACCCTTGACCTCCACCGGTTCCTTAACCGCGCACGGTCCTCGCTTTCCCTCGCTTGGGACGACGAGTGAGCTTCCACTTCTGTTAGCGACGTTTCGCCACTAGGAGCTCGTAGTGTCGGGCTTAGTGTCTCCCTGGTGTGTGTTACTGGTCGTGTCTTCATCTAGAGTCCGCGGGTGGCACCATATAGTGTCGTCTCCCATGTCCGTCCCGTATCACTTTGTGCATAGTTCTAATGTAGCTGGTACTTCAAGGCAATCCCCAAAACAAAATGAAAATCAGAAATCACCTTCAAAATCTATTTTTCCGTTCAAAGCCCAGAAAATAGAAAAACAAACAAAACCTGTTAAGGATAATCAGAAATTGAAAAGAAAGAGTCAAATAAAGAAGGTAAAGACTATTCCTGCTCATGAACAGAAATCTGCTAGCTCGGTTGAGTCTGATGGTGTACACACTGTTCATGCTTCCTATACTCATTCACATGCATCTAGGAACTCATATGATAGAAACCATGCTCCTAGGAAATCTGATGTCTCTTGCTATTACTGTGGTAAGCATGGGCATATCATGGATGATTGCAGATTATTAAAAGAGGATGAGCATGCAAATAAAACAATGCACTCTAGGAATCTATCTGGAAGAAACCATGCCTTCAGGAAATCTAATGCTTCATGCTATTATTGTGGTAGGTATGGTCATTTAATGAATGAGTGCTATGCTTTGAAATCTAATGATAGAATGCATGCTAGATACACCCCAAATCATCATGAGCACAAAAGAAACAAACTCAAATTTAATCAGCATATCATTTGTTTCACTTGCAATAAGCCTTGGCACAAGGCTATTGAGTGCTGGTCAGGAAATCATTGGGGTAAAAATGAATCAAGAAGCAAGCATCTTAAATGCTTTGAATGTGGTAAGTATGGGCATGCAGTCAAAGACTGCTGGCATGCTCAGGGAAATAGATTAAACTCTAAATCTGTCAAATTCCCTGCTTTCTATGATTCTACTAGAAATAACTTGAGAGATAAAAAGAAAAACTTTGCATGTTTTGAATGTGGTAAGCTAGGCCACCAAGCTGCCAACTGTTGGCTGGCTGAGCATGGAAAGAAAATTTTCATGTCAATAAAAGAAATACTCATGCTCATGCACATAATTTTCATACGAACATGCATGCACATGGGCATCATGTTTCTGCTAACATGAAGAATAAAAACAAAAATTCTGTGACTTCATGTTATTATTGTGGAAAAACTGGACATTCAATGTTTGAGTGTAAACTGATGGAATATGATGATCATGTTGCTAAAAGATTGTTTAGAACACCTGTTAGGGCACATACAGGACCCAAGGCAGCTTGGGTTCCTGCAGGATCAAAATAATCCAGTTATTGTAGGTGTGCCTTGGAAACGAATAAAAGTGGTTAACCAAGACACTCAAATGGAAACCCCAGGATCCTACCTTTCAGGTCAGTTCTGAACTTTGTTTAAATCTCATAATCTGAAAATGCTGATTTGTCTGTTTTAATTTCATTATCTGAAATTGTTGTTTTGCTTGGTTGATTTTTTGATGCTCTTCTCATGCTGTTGTTTGCACTAAATAAATGAGATTGCTCTGCACTGCATATGTCATTTGCATGACCATCATGGCATATTAAATGGAACAGTGCTGAAGGGCATATGGAGTATGTCTGGATGCTACTGCCATGTGTAAGGTGGTCCTTGGACCGAGTCCTCCGCCTAGTACCATGGGTCTAGTTTTCATATAGAGCAGTGTATTGCATATCATAAATTTGAAGAAAATAAAATTTGAAAAGAAATGATTCATTGCACATCATGCATTTTGTCAGGGGGAGCTTGTTTGCTGTTGATTGATCATCATGCTCTCCTTGTTAGAATTGTTGCATACTGCATATGTAGAATAGTGCATATCATAAAACTTTGAAAAATCTAAAAAGAAATTCATTGCACTTAGACAGGGGGAGTACTCCTATTTCATATCTTCTTCACCTCATGAACTCCCCTTGTTTAAGTAACCTGATTCATTCTCTTGACTATACGCTATTCAACTGAATTCTCTGGTATCTCTAAAATAGCTGATCAGTCTGTATCCCAGACTCAGCAACTATCTGATGATAAAATCTCTTCTGATGCTCTTGCACCAGCCTATACTCACCTTTCACATTCTTCTCAGCTGGTGTGACTGAATTGGCTCTACTATTGATTTGTTGGTCAGCTAAACTTATTTTTCTGATCTGAGGAACTTAAGCTGCATGTCATGCAATTCAGTCTGAGAACATTATAGAAATTTCTATCATATAGGTTTAAGAATTATCACTGAATCAGACTGATATAAGATTAATGTATTCTCAGATTTGTAGTTAAATGAATTGAAAATATCTGAATGATAAGGTTTAATAAACTTTAACCACATGTGTCATGTAAACCTTAGACTCTCTCATCAGATATCTGAAAATTTGAATTCAGGGCTTCTTTGGTTAAGATGCATATAGTGTGTATTGTTGTTAAACATTAATTTGAAAAATGTTGACTAAATAAAAAATTGTGAATTCAGAGCAATGACTCGGTCACTGACAAACTGAGTTCTTTATCAATGAAATAAAGTAACTCATGTCATGAGGTGCCATAGTTATCTCTGATAAAAATTTAGTGAAACAAAACCTGACAGAGTAATAGCTTATTTGTGTTGAGTAGCTGGGGAGTCTGGCCTCTGATAAAGGTGTCTTCTCATGTAAAAAGACACTCATATTGCTAACTCTGCTCTGAAAGTGAGAGGCAATGACAGTTATCACAATGAGTAACTGAGTCACTTCAACTAAGACTTGTTGTGCCTCATGTAAAAAGGTGTTGATCAACTTAAATTGCTCAGGAAAAAATATAATGTGCTTCAAATAAAATTATCTTAAAAAATCGGTCAACTCATGTTCTTGAAAAAGTGTTTAACTTCAGTACTAACCTGTGTATTTTTCAAAGGTGCAATTGAGATCATATGTGTAAGATAAAAGATGATTATTTTTGAGTGTTTTCTGACTATTTGGTTCACTTTTATTAAAACTTGGATTCAGATATGCGTATTGAGTTTAATTTGGCAAATTTGGTATACATCAAAATTAAATCAGATTGGTTAAGCTGCAAATTCATTACCCCTTATGATAGAAGAGTCTAATCTTCTTAAGACTTATTGTTGTGATGGATGCTTTAAAATCTCTCATGATCAGATTCTTCTCAGTCAGCCTGATTAACATCTTGCTATTGATTGACTCCTGAGATGTACTCTTCTCCACACTGTTGGAATCTTCCATCTTGTTTCTGCAACAAATTCTGATTCTGTGGTCTTTTCACCAAAATTCAGATTCTTTGTAATGGCAGATTTCAGATTGATTTATTGGATAACCTGAGTCCATTCCTGTGCTTCAGGGGGTGTTATGGTTTATCTACAGTTAAGGGGAGAGTAGTCAATCATGTATGTTGATAGGGGGAGAGCTGTTTCATTGTCATAAGAGAGAACTTCATTTTAATGAATCATGACTCATTCTCTGAATTTATGTGCTATGTTTGTATGCTGAATTTGTCTCTCAAACCATTTCCCTTCTTTTTAATTGTGTCAAAGGGGGAGAATAGTTTGACGAGTCAGTGGGACTCATCATGTTGCCATCATCAAAAAGGGGGAGATTGTTGTGCCCCTTATGCTTTGTTGAGGATGTGGTGTTTTAATGATAGCAACATGAATGAGTCACCACATTGAATGATAGCAACATGATTGTTTATAACTGATATACTCTGTGGATAATGCATATGACTGTGAGTGGTATATTATCTGGAGAATGCATGTGTTCTGTCTGCACAAGTCTATACACTGTAGGGTAAAGCCCAATGTCTAGACATTGCTGCATTGCTTGCATTTTAGAGTCTATACATCATTCATGCATGCACATGTTCGTGGACAAAGTCTGTACAGCGTCAACGTATCTCACTGGCTCATGTTACTGCGTCAACGCACTTCATTGGATGGTTGTACAGCGTCAACGCATGAAGCCTGTACATCAGACTGTTACAGCAAGTCTGTACATTGTCCGTCTCACTTAGCGTCTAAGGCAAAGTCTACACATTGGTTTTCATTCGAAGTCTGTACACCGGGCATCTTCTAATTAAAGTCTGTACAGCAAATGCACTTAACTTAAGTCCATACACTGGAAGCTCTTCATTTGATTGAGTCTATACATTGTCCTAGGCTAAGTGTGTACAGCGTCTCATTCATGCTTTGATTAATGAAGTCTGTACATCAGTCTTCACATTCTAAGTCTGTACAGCCGTTGGGTTTGAACTCAGAGTCTGTACACTTGATTCGCCCTTGAATTGGTCAAGTGTGTACACTCCTTCACTGTAGCTTTCACGTATCCAAAGTCTACACATCATGAAAGTCTATGCATTCTTCACTGACCTTCGTTCAAGGCAAAGTCTATACATTGAGGTCTTTCCCTACGTTTCATAAGTAAAGTCTGTACAGTGTGAAGTATGTACATTGGGTTCAACGCTTCGAAGTCTGTACACTGCTTGAGCCTCAACAAGTCTGTACATCGCCTTAAGCGTTTCAAGTCTATTCATTGGCTCAAGCTTCCAAGTCTGTACATTGGTTCAAAGTATACACATCGCCTCTTTGATTCTAAGTCTTTACATTTGTTTTAAGGCAAAGTCTGTACATTGCCTTCGTGCTTCAAAGGTTGTCGATTGAAGAGTCTACACACTGGTTGTTCACACGTTCTTGCAGTCTGAAGTCTCTACATTGCTTTCGCATGTTTTTCATCTAAGTATCATAAAGTATGTACGTTGCTTTAGGCCTTACCTTCACAGTAAAGTCTATACAATGCAATGCATAAACTTAGAACTGATGACTTCGTTTCATCTGTCTAACAGGGACTGAAGAGGCTAATGAACCCCTTAACGCAAGAGGGCTGAAGACATCCAATTTTAGCTACTGGAACACACCAATGCGTCAACGCCTTGATCAAGTGGCATGGACGCAGTAGTTCAAACAATCAAGAAAGAAGCTTGTGGATTACTCTGGTGCGTCAACGCATTGATCAAGTAGTGTGGACGCAGCAGTTCAAGTATCCCTTATTGCAGCCTCTGGAGTACATTGGCAGCATCGATGCTGCAGCGTCCAAATGCGTCAACGCAGCATGCTGAGAGCGTCGACGCAGCGGCTTAAGAGACGCTAATATACAAATGTACATGTTCGTGCGTCAACGCCACCAACTGGCAGCGTCGACGCAGCAGTTCAAGAAAGGGGCGACTTATCTCTGGCTGTCTTCAACGCGTCAACGCTATCCATAGCAGGGTCGACGCAGTGGGACAAATTCAAATGCGTACTAATGAAGGGCACGTGATCCGAGGTGCCTGGCTCGTGATCCAAGGGTGGACGAGATACCAGGATGCTGCCACGTGGTCCGAAGTTTTAGGGCAGGAAATGTGGAAGCCACACGCGCCCAGTGTGCCTGCTGCTGCTGCCACGTGGTCTGAAGTTTTAGGGCAGGAAATGTGGAAGCCACGTGGTCCGAAGGCTGATCGTGATCGAAGCAGAGAGCAGAAGCTGAGAGAAGAGAAAGGGAAAAAGAAGAGAGAGAGCTTCCATGATCCAACAGAAGAAAAGAAAAAGAGGAAGAGAGAAAAGGAGAACAGAGATCGAGAGAAGAAGAGAAGTGTAGCAGAGAAGAAAGAGAAAGAGAGAGAGAGAGTGAAGAAAGAGAGTGAGATCGAGGGAGATCTGTTCTTGATGGACCGTGGATCAAATCTAGGTCATTCAGCTCTTTAAGAGCTACATTGTGCTTCATTGTTTATAGCTTTCAGATTGCTGTTTATTTCCATTTTCTGTTTTCTATTTTACATCTTCTTCAAGCTGTTAGTCAGCGGATTGCAGAGGTGCTGCCTCTGGACGGCTAAGCTGTATTGCCCAGCGGTTTGCAGTGGAGGATTCCACTGGACAGCAAGCTGTGTTGCTCAGCGTGGCGAGGAGGATTCCTCGGACGGCAAGCTGTGTTGCCCAACGGTTATATGGCAAGCTTTGATGCCCAGCTGTTCAAGCTGTGAGTTAGTGGAATCCACACTCGGTTTGAGTGTGGGGTGGATGTAGGTCTGCTGGACCGAACCACCTAAAAACCCATTGTGCAGTGGTTTGATATATTTATGGTTTGCTTCCGTTAGTTGATTGATTAGGGGCGCACTAAGTGTTGGCGCGCTTTCTGGTTGAGCAGAAAAGTTGATTAGCTCTCTTAGAGTGTCTTAACCTGTTAAGTAATCGAAATTCAAATTGAGCTATAGTTCATCTAACTTGTCTTGTTAGAGTGCTCACTGTCTATTTGTTTAATTCCGCATCTGCTAATTAGTCTTCCAGATTTGATAAATCTGTCTAGTTAGCATTCTAAATAGTTAGTGAGCCTAATATTTTAATTGGGTGAAAGTTTTTATAGGCCATATTCATTCACCCCCCTCTGAATACTTGCATCGAACCCAACAACGTCCTCATAACCAGCCTCAGCCGAAGCGGCTCGATCTCGTTCAGGTAATGGACCCACACGTCCCACCCGAAACGAGGAAGACCCGCTACAACCCAAGGCTGGCCAGCGTCGCCCATGCCCAGGTAGGGTCTCCACACCACCTGTATCACCATACATACATCATGTTAGTTACCATTCAGTCACATGCATAAAAACACAAAAAAATCATACGCATCATACCATGGCCTCGGGATACTCGCTCAGCTCACGACGAAGTGACGCCAGCTGGTAGCTGTGTGGTGCCGCTACCATGACCGGCCTCCACTGTCGCGCTAGAGGAACGGCTCTCCTGTTCCCCTGCCTGGCCCTCCCCATTGGGAAGTAGTAATAACTCCACACCTGCATCCATCATACATCATTAGCACGAGTAATTGCATATTTAACTACGGTAAAATGCATAAATAAATTGTGTACCTGGAGAAAAGGTGCGAAGCCACTGACTGTCGTCTCCCTCTCTGAAGTCTGGGAGAGATCAGCAATCAAATGGGCAAGCAGAGCCGCTCCCCACGCGTAGTGCCCCACTTTGTCTAGGTCTGCCAGGATCCCGAGGAAGCGACAGTGGATACCGTCACCCTTCGTCCCCAGCAGAAGGCGGCCCAGGAAGAAGAAAAGAAACCTCCGGAGGTCTAGATCCACCAGCTCCCGCTCGCTCGGGTCCTGGGTGAAAGCTGCACGAGCATCTCCGTCCAGTCGTGCCAGAAACTCCGCTCCAGTCTCGCTAACCCGCTGGCGCGGGTCGACGAATCCGATCGCCTCCATAATCTCCACTCGGCCGACTACCCTACTATCTCTGTCGGTCACGCTCGTCTCTAACCACAGCAGGTCCAGGGCACTCTCTCGGTAGTCGGGGTAGGTGACCCCGCTGACCGCCTCTCCGTCAACTCGTAGCCCGGTGATCCGAGCTACGTCTTCAAGCGTCGGCACCATGTGCCCCCAGGGCATCAGAAACGCCCGACTCGGCGCATGCCACCGCTCCCTCAATGCCTGGATAAGAGGAAGGTCGAGCCGGAAGGGCTCGATCCTGAGGAAGGCTCCAAAGCCCATGGCGTCCACGCGCGCCCTCTGGAAGTCTGGCAGCCCACGGTACGCTGCCACCACTAGAGACCAGCTGATCCGGCCCTTCATCACGCCATGCACACCACAAAACCAACAAAAGAATACATCAGCATCATGGATAGTAATAAACAATAACACTGTATATGCTACTTATTTATTTTATTTTTTTTAAAAAAAATATTTATGTTTTTTAGTGGCGTCCAACACCTTGGACGCCTCCTCTTTATTTTCTTTATTTTATTTTTAGAAAAACCCAAAAACAAAAAACAAAAATAAATAAAAAATATATATATTATCATGGAGGCGTCCTAAGTCCTGGACGCCTCCTTATTTTTATTCCTATTTTATTATTTACGTGAATAAATAAATAAATAAAAAGAAAATGTGGAGGCGTCCAGGCCCCTGGACGCCTCCTTCCCTCACTCACCGGCCCTCACCGCACGGCCTCTCGTCCGCCTATCCAGCCTATTAAACCAACAGATTGAAGTTCCGAAGGGCTTACCGGGTCGTGATCGTCCTCTCCCGCGTCGCCAGCATCTACTGCAGCCTCTACGGCCAAAGGAGGAGCCTCCTCCTCCACGGCAATCTCCTCCGCCGCAGCAGCCTCCTCGGCATCATCCCTCAGCCTCCTCGGACGACGAGCCCATCGTTTCCGCTTCTCTCCACCCTGGCTCGGGCCTCCTTGCTCCATTGGGACTAAGAATGGGTCGTCTGGTTTGACTGGGTCGTCTAAATGAACAGTAAATGAGCAAGGGGGGGGGGGAGGCCCCCCCATATATATAGAATCCACCTTATTTGGGGCGTCCAGGCGCCTGGACGCCCCCACGTTTTTTATTTTTTTTCAAAATTCAAAAAAAATTAGGGGCGTCTAGGCTCTTGGACGCCCCCAAAACAAAAACTAAAAAAAATTAAAAAATAAAAATTAGGGGCGTCCAGGACCCCGGACGCCCCCAAAAAAAATAAAAATTTCAAAACAAAAAAATAAAAACTTAGGGGCGTCCAGGCTCCTGGACGCCCCCATAATAAAAATTTCAAAAAAAATAACAAAAGAGAAATAAGACAAGAGTATGTATATAATCCAAACAAAAGTACAAAATAAAAACACAAAGAAAACGAAAAATCACCAAAAAAATAATAATTAAGGGGACAAGGGTCCAAAACATCCAAATGCCAGATTTTATTCCATCAGAAAAGTAGTATGAGCTATATCAGGGGTTTAGGCGCCTTAGGCCTTAACTTCCCCAGTTCGGTTACATAAGCTCTCCAAAGCTCGCATTCTTCCCCCACATGCGCTAAGGCCTTTCCCACAACACTTGTCTTCCAGGGTGCTTTGACGGCCTTCGCTTCCTTCGCATCCGCTTCAGTGCCCAAATCTCTCTTCTTCAAAGGAACGATGCCAGTCGGTGGTGGGAACGAATGACGTGGAATGCCGATCTGGAGGCAGCACCGATGCGCGTTGTAAAGGACAAACTCGGTCGCACCAATCAGTTGGAGATCAACTTCAGAGGAAGGCCTCATGAGGAGCTCGAGCGAAAGTAGACATGCCGGTGCGCAAGTAAAGAAGCTTTGTGTCATGGTTCGAAAGTGGGACCGCCAGTCTTCACGTTTCTTCAGCCACGGAACACGATTCGCTACAGTGCCACCAAAGCCTAACACGTCGGCTATGTGATGAAGCGGGCTTTGTTGGAAAAGCTTCGAAGCCGTTGGCATTCCCTCGCAGTGGTCGAATTTGAAATGCAAATCAAGCCAGCAATTCAAGACAAGTGCGCAACCAAATGGAGGCTTACCCATGCTCGAGGCAGTAAGGCGGCTGTAAAGATAGGCAAGGACGGTGGGTCCCACCCTCTTTCCACGCTAGATCCCGCAGATAGCACTCAGTTGGTCTTCCTCCACTATGTTGTCGGTATAAGGAAACAAGAGAGCACCCGCCAGATAAATGGTGAACCCCTTCATGATTCCCTCCAAATAGTCATCGTCTGGTAACCCTCTCAGGGCCCCCATGACCCATTCCGTGAGCTTTTGCAAATCAATTCCCTTTTGAGTACGGACCTTTCTGGCTGCGTCGGGCAGCATGAAACTTCCAAGGACGCTTTCGAAAGTCCCCCGTTTCAGCATCCGCATAGCCTTCACCTTCCCGTCACTCTTGAATTTCTTCAATCCGAGCAGAAGTTCCACCTCCTCAAGGAGGATGGTCGCCTCGAAGGTCAGGAAGATAAAAGTGTAGGTCTGGGGATGCCAGATCTCCACTAGTGGGCCCATAGCCGTCCAGTCCATACGAATCTTCTCGTAGTGTTTGGCATGAATAAGGAGCCCCTGCAGATGCCACTTCGAGAGTATGGCCCTCATGCCGATGGATATGTTGGAAGTTAACTTTGAAAGCCATGGCAATTTGGAAAACTTCCTCGGGCCCGGGAAGAGTGGATATGGCTGAAAAAAGGAAAAGAAAGAAGAAGAAAGTAAGGAAGTAAGAAGAAGGTTCACGTGGAGAAATTTGAAATGAATCAGCTTACCATATGCGACATGATCGTCCCACTCAGATGACCCTCGAGGTCGGAGAGTCGCCTGATCTCGCTGCTAGGCCTTCTCCTCTTCATAACGCAGGAAGACTCTCCTTCCATCCTGAAATCTCTAGATTCTCCTCTCCTTCCTCTCCTGAGCTTCCAAAACCCACCTTGATACTTTTGAATGAACTAGCCTAAGGGGAGTTCTTATAGGAAGGGTAGGGCGCTACAGGACGGAACATGTCACATCAGCGGTCAGTGTCAAGATTTTGGCTAGATCTCCTTTCCATTGTGGTGCGATTCTGTTACGATTTTGTTACTTTCTGATGTTATTAATCCATGCTGGCCTGTGCAGGTTTTACTAACAGACGTCTTTTATCCTATCTCATGTCCCACCTTTCATTGGTTGGTCCCACCATGTCATGCATCATAGTATATGATACCTACGTTACTAGAATATGTCAAGGACCTTGCGGCCCGAACGAATCTGGGATCTGAGTTCCCCTTCAACAAAAACGGTGATGATCCCAGAAGAATTTGGGTTGTACGGATAGGCCGTTCATTTGTGGTAGCATGGGGACGGCGGTTCCATTCAGTGAGTTGGTGCGCAGATAAACGGGCCCCAGCCCAGTACCAGCTCACCGGATCGGTATCCTGACCCGTTCTTAACAAGTTGACAATATTATCCTTGGCTATTTTCTATTTTAATTTGTTTTAAATTTTTCTTTAAGCCCAACATGCATTCATATAGGACTTTGATTTATTGTGGAAGATCATTCAAGTGATTCGATTGCGAAAGCAGTTGTGTTTCAATTCCTACAAATATGAGATATTCCACTCCGAATGAAATACTGAGTTTCCTTGAAACGGCCCTACGCTGCTCTTCCAAAGGAGACCCTTGTTTGGACAGACTCTCAGATATTTCTTTACTTTTTACCTTGTTTGACCCACCTTGGCCGCAGCACTTCCACATTGGCTGGTAACCGCTCACCAAAGGTGAAACCTGCAGGTTTATGACCCAAGTACTTCCACACCGAGAAGTTGGTCTCTTTTTGTTTCGTGCCTGAGCGCACATCTCACCCTCCCTTATTTGATCTCCGTCCAAGCAAATCGTCAAAATTTGAAAGACCTCCTTCAAGGTCGCCTCATTGAAACTTCAGGAAAGATTCCAAACAGTAACGTCAAAAGTGTGTCTCATCACACCTTGGCATCAACTTATCAGTCCGCTCCCACTTCACTCCACTTCGATACCATTCCACTACGTGTCGCTCCCTTGCAAAGCAGACGCCAAGGCGGGGCAGCTGTAGACACGCCATTCCTGACGTCTCCTGAGAAAGTCTCATATTACTATACGACGCCCCGCGGCGGATTTCGCATTTTGAATCACTTGAGTGCTTCCTTTTCTTGGGTCTTCTTCTACCTTTTTCGGTATCCGGAATTGTCTCGTCGCAGCATTCGGACGGCATCAACACCAGTCAGACGCATCGGAAGGTCCCGAAACCAGGAAGGGTGCCTGTCGGGGAGCTGCCGACGCCTTTTCAGCGGACCCGGGGGGATCTTAATGGAGGCGTCCAGGCCCCTGGACGCCTCCATCATTTTAATTTATTTTTTAAGACAAAAATACATAAAAAATATATATATTTATGGAGGCGTCCAGGCCCCTGGACGCCTCCATGAAAACAAATATAAAATATATATATGCCAGTTGGCATAAAAAACAAAACAAAAAAATAAAAATATATTTTATTGGAGGCGTCCAGGCCCCTGGACGCCTCCATCAACTCACTCACGGGGCGCCGCCCACCGAACGACGGTTTGTCGTGTGTGAAAGAATCCAAATTGTAGAAGCGTCAAGACAACTGGACGCGCCCATTTTAGAATCACGAGGCGCCGCTCACAAAATCACGCGTTGTGCCAAACCGCGTGCGGCTATCGGCGAGTTCGGTGGACCTTATTGAGGCGTCCGGGACCTTGGACGCCTCCATGAAAATATTCAAAAAAAATGAATAAAAATAGAATAAAATATCTTTTTTGCCCTGATGGAGGTGTCCAGGGTCCTGGACGCCTCCACCCACCGGAGCCCTATAAATAGAGGCCAACCCCCTCAGTTCTGGAGGAGCTTCTAAGAGATCCGATAGGCTGCCGGAGCCCAGAGACTACGGAGTCATTTCTAACCCGTGGGGTCTTTTGTAGGTGGAGGTTCTGCCGGCTTCTCGGGTGCCCACGCTCACGAGAGGAAGGTCATCTTCATCCACTGCGCTTCCACGTCGTCCCTAGCTGCCGGAGCTCCGCCGGATTTCACCATCGGCACATCCAATAAGCCAACCCTTTCCTTTTGTTCGTAGTTCTTTTACATTCATCATCTCGCATCCTCTATCCCCCATCATAAGGGCGCCTCTTCTTATATACTTCTTGCATCCATCATCTCATTTTCCTCCTACTCGAGTCCGAGAGGGGTTTAAAAGATAACACCAACCAGGTGTGTGTCTTGCCATCATTTCGTTATTTTTATCGCAAGGATTTGAATACTACACCTTCATCTTTCTAATCCACTCGTTACTTGTTTGTCGTTGTTTTGCAAGGGTACCCAAGGAAAGCCCTCTCTATCGACCGGCCGAAGGGGGAGGTAGAAGCAACCCGCCATCTCCCGCTCTTAAGGTAGGCGCGATCACTTTCTTTATTTTGGGGTCTTTTGGCCCTTAGCGATCACATCTTGTTCTCGAGGCCGCGGCGAGTCACTTCCCCAATGGCCGTTTAAATTCCCGTTCTTATATTCTCTTTATATTCTGTTATATTCTGCTCATATTCTCGAGGCCGCGGCGAGTCACTTCCCCAATGGCCGTTTAAATTCCCGTTCTTATATGTTATATGCTTATCTATTCATATTCTCGAGGCCGCGGCGAGTCACTTCCCCAATGGTCGTTTAAATTCCCGTTCTTATATTCTCTTTATATTTTGTTTTATTCTTATCTATTCATATTCTCGAGGCCGCAGCGAGTCACTTCCCCAATGGCCGTTTAAATTCCCGTTCTTTATATTCTCCTTATATTCTGTCATATTCTTATCTACTCATATCCTCGAGGCCGCGGCGAGTCACTTCCTCAATGGCCGTTTCAATTCTTGCTATTTGATTTCTACACCATTCCCGTCCCCCCGAGGCTGCGGCGAGTCACTTCCCGCTATGGCCGTTTAACCCCCATATCTTGCTATATTATATTTTTCCCGCTCGCCCCGCCGGAGCAATCTCCCGTGGTGGCCCCTTCTATTTTTCTATTATTTCTGTGTTGCAGCAAACACAAAGAGGAGCCCACGCGCTCCGCGTCTTCTTCGCTCCCTGAACCGCGTGACGTCGCTCACAAGCGGTGCGCCCCCTGCTGGCCCCTTCGCCGACACACGCCTTCGTGCCCCTTCAACGGCACACCTTCGTGCCCCTTCAACGGCACGCCCCTAATGCCCCTTTAGCGGCACGCCCTTTGGGCTCTTCAGCGGCACGCTTCCTGTGTCTTCCAACGGCACGCTGTCCAGGCTCTTCAGCGGCATGCTCCGGCAGGACGACGTGATGCCCACGCCCTATGGATCCTTGGCGCGTAGTGGGCTATCCGAGGTGTCGGCTGGGGATTGGGCCACGTTGCCTATCCCCCTGCCACCAAGGATGACGGGTCAAATCCCCAATCAATGCCTCCGGTTTCCCACCTCCGACTGCCGTGTTCAGACGCTCCCACCGTGTGGGGTATAAAGACCCCTCTCCTTTGATACAGACGGGGGGAGGGAGAGACGCAGACAGTGAAGAGGAGAAGAGAAGAAGAGAAGAAGAAGAAGAGGGAAGAGAGGAAGAGAGGGGAGAGGCTTCGCCACTCCACCCACCGCCTGTGCGAAGAGGGAAGAGAGGAAGAGAAGAAGAAGGGGAGGGGAGGCTCTGCCTCCCCCCTCCGGCTGCTCCGTCCATCGCCGTCCGCTCGAAGATAAGAAGAAGAAGAGGAAGGGAAAGAAGAGAAGAAGAAAAGGGGGGAGAGGGCCTGCTGCCCTTCCCCTCCCCGCTGCTACTCCGGCTTCCGGCGTCCGTGCGAAGAGAAGAGGAGAAGAAGAATGAGTGGAGAGAGGGAGTGAGGTCTGGGAGGGGAGGAGTCCACGCTTCGTCCCCCCCCCCCCACTGTCTTTTCTTTTCCTCTTTCTTTCCTTTCATTTTTTGTTTTGCCGTCGTTGCGATGTATTAGCCCCCTTGGGGCACACCTCTTATGAGAATAAAAGTAGAAGGCTTGCAAACGTCTCCTCGGACATCTCCCCAATGTATGTCTTCTGTGTTTACATCCTTCGGTGTTTCACGACCCTTTCTTTTTTTCCCTTCTTTAGGGTTTACTTCTTGCCGAGCGTTTTCACTTTCGTTCACCCCCAACCTTGCCTCCAACGGCACACCCTGATTGTGCCTCCAACGGCATGCCCAGTCGTGCCTTCAGCGGCACACCCTACCCTTCAGCGGCACGCCCTCTTTGAACCCTTCACCGACGCGCCTGATCAGGCCTTCGCCGGCACACCCCCATCGGGCCTTCGCCGGTGCACTCTTCAACACCCTTCGCCGGCACGGCCTTGGCTGCCTTCCCCCGGCACGCCTATGATGGCCCTCGCCGGTACGCCCCTTTGGGCCTTCCTCGGCACGGCCTTCATGGCCTTCACCGTCATACCCTTGGCCTCCTTGGCCCGGCACACTTGCCCCTTCTTCTTGCCAGGTGCATCCCCCTTAGCTAGTCCTGGGATTGTCTTCCACTCACCATTGCCTCCGAGTTTTCTGAAGTTTTATTAAAGGTGTTGCCGCTCTCGGGCGCCCACCTCCAGTTGTCAGGTTCCGCCACTCCATGTGGGCGCGTTCCCTGTATCTCCCTTACACTCGGGTCAAGGGGAGATGCTACCGAATTTTCGTTAGAAACGACAACATATTAAAAACATAAAAGGAAGCAATCAACAAATGGAACGACCACACGTTAAAAAGGACTAAAAGAAAGCAACAAACAAATAAAAAAGAGAACAACGGTAAAACACTTTAACCGAGGCAAGGGAACCGTAATTAACATAAAGAGAGCCAAATCGAATGACAACTAAACAACTTGAACATTCATCCTCATGGGAGAAAGAATGGAAATTGATCAAGAGAAGGAAAGAAGAAACCCATGCAAACTTAATAAAATCAGAAAAGAAAAACATTAAAAGAAACGGAGGAGGAGTGGGCTCCCCATGCCCTTCGCCGGTACGCCCCTTTAGCCACCCTTGGCCGACACGCCCTTCGCCGGCACACCTCACTGCGCCCTTCACCGGTGCACCCTATCCGCGCCTTCCCCTGCACACCCTTTGTGGCCCCTCGCCGGCACACCCGCCTGGCCCTTCGCCGACACACTCGGCCATACCCCTCGTCGGCACGCCCTGCAGTCGCCCTTCGCCAGCACACCCGCTCACCCCCGCTCGCGCCCTTCGCCGGCGCGCCCACTCGCACCCTTCACCGGCACACCCTCCATGGCCCCTCGCCGACACACCTTGCCAGCCCTTCGCCGGTACGCCCGCTCGCGCCCTTCGCCGGCACGCCTTCGGCCTCCCTTCCCCAGCACGCCTTGTTTGGCCCTTCGCCGACCTGCTCTTCGTGCCCTACGCCGGTACACCCCGCAGCATCCTTCTCCGGCACGCTTTCACGGTCTTTGCCGGTACGCGCTTCCAGCCCCCCTCGTCGGCACACTGCTCGCCCCTTTGCCGGCACACTCTCTCAGCCCGCTCGCCGGCACGCGCCTTCACCGGTATAGCCCTTTTTGGCCCTCCAACGGCCCACTCTCTCTCCAGAAATATATATATATGTATATAACATAATGTAATAATAATAATAATAATAATAATAAATTAATAAAATTCTGATGAATAAATAAACCTGAATATATATATGAAACAAACAAAAAATGTGAAATAATAATAATAATAGTAAACAAACAGGGAAAATCTAATAGTAATAATAATAAACAAAACAAAGAAATCATTCAGAACAAATATATAAAAGGGAAATAACCGATAAAATCTATATATATAATTTGAAACCCAGATAAAAAAATGGTAAAAATCTATATCGTAGCCCCGTGTTGGGTTCGGTGCAAGTATTCAGAGGGGGGGTGAATGAATATAGCCTATAAAAACTTTCACCCAATATAAAATTTCACTCAATTAGAATTTCGCTCACTCAACAGATTAAACACTTAGAACAAAATCTGATCAAATCATCTAATGAACCTGTGATCAAACACTTGGAGCGCCCCTATGCAAACATCTAGCGGAAGCAAACCATAAGCAATCAAACCACAATGCAAGAGGGGTTTTTAGGTGGTTCGGTCCTGCAGACCTACATCCACCCCACACTCAACCCGAGTGTGGCTTCACTAACAGCTGGGTAACACAGCTTGCCAATAGACACTGATACACAGCTTACCCAGGGGAATAACCTCCCCTCTTCCTCCTACACGGAGGGAACCTCTAGCAATCCACGGTCACTAGAAACCAGAGACTCACGTCTCTCTTTCTCTATACCAAGAGGGAACCCCACTAGTAGCAGCCCCGCTACCAGTGAACCAGCCAGTAGCACTCTGCTACCAGCAATCCACCAGAGGCCTAGCCTCTCTTCCTCCTAGCCCGGAGGGAACCCACAAGCAGCCCCCCCTGCTGCTTGCAAACCGGAGATCAGATCTCCCTTCTCTGGACCCGCCAGGAGGAACCCGACCTCAGTCCAGAGGATCGGAAGAACACAGTAAATCAGATCGAATAAAAGGAAAAATAAGAAACGAAAATAACACAAAAAACATAAGCTGTAAATGAAGGAACATCAGATGTGGCTCCCATGGAGCTGACTGGCCTGGATTTGATCCACGGTCCAGTAGACAGATCTTCAGTCACTTCTTCCTTTTTCTCCACGAACTCTCTCTCTCTCTTTCTATCTCTCTTTCTTTCTCTTCTGCTCTCCTTTTCTCTCACGCTGTTCTCTCCTTCTTCTCTTCAACTCTTTTTCTTCTTGCAGGCTCACTCTTCTTCTATTTCTTCTTCTTCTCTTTTTCTGGATCGAAGGGCTTTCTGCTCTCCAGGCTTGTTCTTCGATCAGCCTCCATCTGAAGACAAAGGCTCCAATATATACCCGCAGCAGTAGGGAGATAGGGCGTGTGCTTCCCACGCCTTCCGTCCAAAAGATTCCTCCTCGGATCACGTGTCAGGTGCCAGCTTCAGGTCACGTGCCCATTCATCAGTACGCTCAGCAACTGGAGTTAAATGGCGTCAACCCACTTGCTCCAAGGAGTTGACGCACCCTTCAGAGCTCTTCAACCTATGAAACTCAAGCCTGCTGCGTTGACTCCATCAGTTTGCTACGTTGATGCATTGATACGTTCCAGTGAACAAACAGCCTAGCCTTTTTAACTGTTACGTCGACGCTGCTCCACTGCTGCGTTGACGCATAGGTGATCCAGTGATCAGGTCTTCAGCAGATAGATGTGCTGCGTTGACGCTCTCAGCATGCTGCGTTGACGCATGGAGCTGCAGCGTCGATGCTGCCAATGTACTCCAGAGGCTGCAATAAGGGATACTTGAACTGCTGCGTCCACGCTACTCGATCAATGCGTTGACGCACCAGAATAATTCAGGAGCTTCTTTCTTGATTGTTTGAACTACTGTGTCCACGTGTCAGCATGTCAGCCTCTTGGATCACGTGCCAAGTCTTGATGGCCTGAATCATCTGCAGATAGACAGAGGAAAATGAACTTAGTTCAGACGAATGTATATACTTAAGCAGAGCTGCCATTGTATGGTCTTGAAAAGTGCAGCGAGTGTAAAGACTTGGTAAAACAAGGTCCAGTGTGTAGACTTCAGTTAAGTTTAGGCCTCTAACAACGAGTGTATAGACTTGGGCCTAACAATTGAATGTATAGGGTTGAAGACCTAACAATCGAGTGTATAGACTCAAGGTTTAACAACCAAATGTATAGAGTTGAAGCCTGACAACCCAATGTGTAGACTTGAAGCTTGGAGGATGTACACACTTAGCCTTTGAGGAACGATGTATAGACTTTGAACGTGAAGGTAGGCTGTATAGACTTTAAATCCTAAAGGCAGTGTATAGACATCACGATGTGTAGACTTGGAAACGTGAAAGCTACAGTGAAGGAGTGTACACACTTGACCAATTCAAAGGCAAATCGAGTGTACAGACTCTGAGTCCAAACCCAACGACTGTACAGACTTAGAATGTGAAGACTGATGTACAGACTTGAAGATAAGACTCCAATGTACAGACTTGCAAAAGCGAAGCCAATGCACAGACTTTGAAAGACTTGAACACTGTGATGTTTAGACTTTAGCAGTGTATAGACTTAGAGTGTAGCTAAAGCTTCGAGCGTAGGAATAGGCCAAAATGTATAGACTTTCAATGAAGGGCGTTGTGTAGACTTTGGAAAGTCTGAGCCAATGTACAGACTCTGCCTCAACAATGAATAGGCAAAACAGATGTACAGAGTTTGCTAAACACTTGAAGATCGACTGTACATGCTTTGATAAAGTAGCGATGTACATACTTGGAGATGAGATGCCAATGTACAGACTTAATGATATGAACAATAAGGCATGCTGTACAGACTTACTCGATCAAGCTGATGTATAGACTTTGATACCCAGACAAACAATGTTCTGATGGGTCGACGCATCAGCAAGGGTGGGTCGACCCACTACTGTTCAGACTGTAGATACATGCAGAGACATGATATCTGACAGAATGCAATGCATATATATAAAGAACAAATGCCATCAATGCTAAACATCATCATTCATGTTGCTATCATATGCAGACTGCTCAAGAATAAGAATGCACAGAAATGCACTTTGTTTATTGCAATCATCAAAACACAATAACATTGCTATCATCAAAATACAATATCAAATGCACTCAAATGCACTCACTGTCTTGCTATCATCAAAACCAAATAGTATTGCTATCATCAAAGCAACATAGCACATGCTTGTGCCTAAGAGGCACAACATTCTCCCCCTTTTTGATGATGGCAACACAATGTGACAGTGAGTCACACACAAGATTTTCTCCCCCTTTGACATGATCAAAAAGAGAAAAACAGTAAAAACAAGAGTGCAAAGTGCATTATGCATGCAAATTTTTCTAGAACATTCTCCCCCTGAATGTAAGACTCCCCTGAATTATTTCTCCCCCTAAATAATAGCTCCCCCTTTGAGAAGGAATATGAACAGATAAACAAGGAAGAGAAGGTAGGAGGGTCACTTGACAACAGCTGAATCATAGGTTCAGAAAGGAAGCATGATTATAAACAACTGTTAAAGTATAAGAATCAGCAACATACAATTTTTAAAAATTCAGGTTTAACAGTGATAAATCTAGAGTAAAACACCTGACCCCTGAAAAAGAGTTTATAGACTCCATTTATAGCAATGAATTTAGGGCACATGGTATTAATAGATAAGTCAAAAATAATACCCTTTTGTGATTAAACAAGGAAATTCAAGAGATGCAACTTGAACATGTATTGATAAAAACAATTTTCACTCATTGACTTTTGATTTTTCGAAAGGTTACAGCAGTTTGATTTTCACTTTTGAATTTTTCAGAACCTGAACTAAGTAAATAGATCAGTGGCATTTATGCTGTTGACATTAGGTGTACACCTTGATCAGAGGCAGGTACCCCCAGTTACTAGGCATAAACTACTAGACCTATTTCAGATCAAAACCCACAAAGAATAGTCTTCACTTTTGACATTAAGGGTATACCTTGATTAGAGGCCAGTACCCCTAGTTACTTGCTGAGAACTCCCCCTATAGATTTGACCCTTTGAACAGAGATATTCTGAAGCACTTCATGACTATGAGTTCTCCTGCTTCATTGGAGGAGATCACAATTTCTCAGTGCAATTCAGCCATTGCTCTGTCACTATGTTCAGTTCATAGCATTTATGATCTTATTTACTGCTGCCCTTATCTCTTTTAGAGTGATTGTTTGAAAAACAGTACACACTCTTATTCACCTTTTCTAGAAATTTCCAGATCAACACATTAGGCATTAAAAAAACTTTTTCTAATCTTACCATGAGACAAAGATTAAGAGCTATAAAAGTTTTTCTTTTATCTCAGATTCTGAAGGCAGACATTTGACTCTTCAATTTATAAAGGTTAAACCTTTAGTTCTTTTCAATTTGTGAGAGTGATTCTTATAAAAGAACAATTGAAATAATCACAACTCAATATACTAAACCAGAAACAGAACTGTTGTTCAGTGAAGGTTAGGGAAATGATAGCAATAGACATTGAGTTCCTGGAGCATCTGATGTCAAAAGATATGAAGGAACTAGATGGGGACAGTGAGAAGCAGCAAGGATTCAATGAATTGAACAGAAAAACTCTCAGCTCCCCCTGACATAATGATGCAAAGATTATGCTATGCACTAGGCTGTTCTACATGCAGACTATGCAATAACGAAACATGAGGCAATTATGCAATCAATTTAAGTTTATGCATCTAACAACAAGCATGCAATGTATTGTCATAAAGTCTATATAGTGCATCAACTGTATACACTAAAGAAGCATTCAAATTTAGTTCAACATATAGCAAGAGCATCAGATATATGCAAAATAAAACTCAATAGCTGAGTCTGGAATGCAGACTAATCAGCTGGACAAGAAGAGATCATCACAAATCAATCAAGCAAAAATAACAATTTCCGATGATGAAGTTAAAGCAGACAAACATCATTTTCAGATGATGAAATTTAAAACAAATTCAGAACTAACCTGAAATGTAGAATCCTGGGGGTTCCGTTTTGAGTGACTTGGCTAAATTACCCCTTTTATTTCTCTCACCAAGGCACACTTGCAACATATCAATCAATATGATCTTGCAGGAACCCAAGCTGCCTTGGGTCCTGTATGAGCCATAACATGTGTTCTGACTGGTCTCTTAACAGAATTATCACCATAGCCCATCAACTTATAGCTGGACAAGGAATAGCCAAATTGACTAGACTTACCATGATAACTAACAGAATTTAAGTTCCTTTTATGCACCTTATTGTAAGTATTAAATTCATGTGCATGAACGTCAAAATTTCTGTTATGTGCATGGGCATTTTGTTTTCTGAACTCTGCCACCCAGCACTCAGAGGCTTTGTGGCCAGGTTTTCCATAATTAAAACAAGAAAATTTCATAAATTTTTTTGCATGGAATTTGACAGCATGGGGGTTAATATGATTCTTCTGAACATGCCAACAGTCCTTAACTGTGTGGCCATGTTTTCCACATTCAAAACATGAAGAATTCATTCTGTCAAGATTCTTATAGAATGCATGTCTTTTTACAGGGATTATAGTAGTTTTGGAGTTAATTGTTCTTCCCTTAGCATGCCAACAATTTGCAGCAATATGGCCCAATTTGTTACAATGAAGGCAATGAAGTTTCTTTTTCAGATATGCATGATTCCTATCATGAAGCTCTTTAGCATTCAAATCATCTTGCTTCTTTAATCTACAATCATGCATAAAGTGGCCAATTCTATGACAGTAAAAGCATTGAATTCTCTTATTTTGATCATGAGAAGGTTTCTTCAATTTAGAATTCCTAGCATGAATTCTATCTGATTTCAGTTCATCCTCTCTCATGACAAAGCAAACATCCATCTCATGGCCAGATTTACCACAGTAGAAACATTTCACATTCTTTCTTTTAACATGAGACAGTTTGGCCTGAGAAATTTCAGCATACAAATTTTTATTCTGTTTTGTTTTCTTTTGTTTTTCTATCTGATTCGCAGGCAGACATGAAGGAGAAGCTGAAGTGCTAGCTAACTCAGAGCTACGCACAAAGGTTGTATACATTCTTTTTCTCTCTTCCTGTTTACTGCCTCCATCAGAGACTTTCTTCTTAGAAGCAGCCTTTGAATTTTCTTTGTTTCTAAATGACTCAGACAGAGAATTGTTCAATTCAGTGATTTCATTTTTGAGAGAAGAAATGAGAATTTCAGAATCTGTGATCTTTTCATTAAGTAAGACATTAATGGCTTTGTAGCTATCAATCTCTTCTATTAATGCAGTCACTCTCTCACGTTCATTTTCAATTGAACTTTTCCCTCTTTCAAGCATTAAGAGTCTCTCAGACATAGCAAAATTAAGCAGCTTCAGTTCTTCGTTCTCCTTTCTAGTTTGTTCATTCTAAACTAATTCATTAGTTAAGATTTGATCATTTCCTAATGAATTCAGCTTATCTTCAAGTTCAGAAATCTTGGCAGTGAGTTCATGATTTTTGTTTTCCAAAACGGAACTTTGTTCCTTACTCACATTCAGATTAGCTAAGCACATTTCATGAGATTTTCTCATATCTTGTCATTTTTTACAATGAGCATTCGAATTAATCTGATCACATTTCTTTTTCAGCTTTCTATTTTCAGATTTCAAATATTTACATTTCTCAGAACGTTCCTCATACATATCCCATAATTCATCAATTGAAATCTCTTCGGATTCAGATTCAGAATTTATCTTGGATGAGGAATCTTCATTATCCCGGTTGGCCATCAAACAACTATCACTCTGTTGGTTATGCGCAGAGATAACTTTGTCATATATCTCTTTTCCAGAATTGCACCTGAGAGCAAAAGAATATACATCAGTATTAATAGCAGATCTCAAGATATTAAGAATTATGACATTATCACAGTTCTTAAAGGTGTCCTCACTAGACCACTTGGTCTGATCTTTGGATAATCGATGTGGGCCTTTGGATAGCAAACTCCATAGTTTGGGATCAATGGAATCTACATACACAGCTAGGCCTCCTAGCCAACTTTCAAAGTTAGAACCATCATAAATTGGAGGACGATCCATTTGGACAGATGGCAAACAGATTCAACTCACTAAAACAAATGACAGGAAATGCAGCAAAACCAGATGGGCAAGATAAAGCACTAAACCGGTGAAACAAAACAACGAGCACAATACACCCACTCTGAAAACGCACCAAAAATCTAGCAGGATCCTCTACAGATTGTTAGATCTGTTAAGTCAGAGACCGCTCTGATACCAATTGTTGGGTTCGGTGCAAGTATTCAGAGGGGGGGGGTGAATGAATATAGCCTATAAAAACTTTCACCCAATATAAAATTTAGCTCAATTAGAATTTCGCTCACTCAACAGATTAAACACTTAGAACAAAATCTGATCAAATCATCTAATGAACCTGTGATCAAACACTTGGAGCGCCCCTATGCAAACATCTAGCGGAAGCAAACCATAAGCAATCAAACCACAATGCAAGAGGGGTTTTTAGGTGGTTCGGTCCTGCAGACCTACATCCACCCCACACTCAACCCGAGTGTGGCTTCACTAACAGCTGGGCAACACAGCTTGCCAACAGACGCTGATACACAGCTTACCCAGGGGAACAACCTCCCCTCTTCCTCCTACACGGAGGGAACCTCTAGTAACCCACGGTCACTAGAAACCAGAGACTCACGTCTCTCTTCCTCTATACCAAGAGGGAACCCCACTAGTAGCAGCCCCGCTACCAGTGAACCAGCCAGTAGCACTCTGCTACCAGCAATCCACCAGAGGCCTAGCCTCTCTTCCTCCTAGCCCGGAGGGAACCCACAAGCAGCCCCCCCTGCTGCTTGCGAACCGGAGATCAGATCTCCCTTCTCCTGACCCACCAGGAGGAACCCGACCTCAGTCCAGAGGATCGGAAGAACACAGTAAATCAGATCGAATAAAAGGAAAAATAAGAAACGAAAATAACACAGAAAACATAAGCTGTAAATGAAGGAACATCAGATGTGGCTCCCATGGACCTGACTGGCCTGGATTTGATCCACGGTCCAGTAGACAAATCTTCAGTAACTTCTTCCTTTTTCTCCACGAACTCTCTCTCTCTCTCTATCTCTCTTTCTTTCTCTTCTGCTCTCCTTTTCTCTCACGCTGTTCTCTCCTTCTTCTCTTCAACTCTTTTTCTTCTTGCCGGCTCACTCTTCTTCTATTTCTTCTTCTTCTCTTTTTCTGGATCGAAGGGCTTTCTGCTCTCCAGGCTTCTTCTTCGATCAGCCTCCATCTGAAGACGAAGGCTCCAATATATACCAGCAGTAGTAGGGAGATAGGGTGTGTGCTTCCCACGCCTTCCGTCCAGAAGATTTCTCCTCGGATCACGTGCTCAGCACCAACCTCGGATCACGTGTTAGGTGCCAGCTTCAGGTCACGTGCCCATTCATCAGTACGCTCAGCAACTGGAGTTAGATGGCGTCAACCCACTTCCTCCAAGGAGTTGACGCACCCTTCAGAGATCTTCAACCTATGAAACTCAAGTCTGCTGCGTTGACTCCATCAGTTTGCTATGTTGACGCATTGATACGTTCCAGTGAACAAACAACCTAGCCTTTTTAACTGTTGCGTCGACCCTGCTCCACTGCTGCGTTGACGCATAGGTGATCCGGTGATCAGGTCTTCAGCAGATAGATGTGCTGCGTTGACGCTCTCAGCATGCTGCGTTGACGCATGGAGCTGCAGCGTCGATGCTGCCAATGTACTCCAGAGGCTGCAATAAGGGATACTTGAACTGCTGCGTCCACGCTACTCGATCAATGCGTTGACGCACCGGAATAATCCAGGAGCTTCTTTCTTGATTGTTTGAACTGCTGTGTCCACGTGTCAGCATTTCAGCCTCTTGGATCACGTGCCAAGTCTTGATGGCCTGAATCATCTGCAGACAGACAGAGGAAAATGAACTTAGTTTAGACGAATGTATATACTTAAGCAGAGCTGCCAGTGTATGGTCTTGAACAGTGCAGCGAGTGTAAAGACTTGGTAAAACAAGGTCCAGTGTGTAGACTTCAGTTAAGTTCAGGCCTCTAACAACGAGTGTATAGACTTGGGCCTAACAATTGAATGTATAGGGTTGAAGACCTAACAATCGAGTGTATAGACTCAAGGTTTAACAACCGAATGTATAGAGTTGAAGCCTGACAACACAATGTGTAGACTTGAAGCTTGGAAGGATGTACACACTTAGCCTTTGAGGAACGATGTATAGACTCTGAACGTTAAGGCAGGCTGTATAGACTTTAAATCCTAAAGGCAGTGTATAGACATCACGATGTGTAGACTTGGAAACGTGAAAGCTACAGTGAAGGAGTGTACACACTTGACCAATTCAAAGGCAAATCGAGTGTACAGACTCTAAGTCCAAACCCAACGGCTGTACAGACTTAGAATGTGAAGACTGATGTACAGACTTGAAGATAAGACTCCAATGTACAGACTTGCAAAAGCGAAGCCAATGCACAGACTTTGAAAGACTTGAACACTGCGATGTTCAGACTTTAGCAGTGTATAGACTTAGAGTGTAGCTAAAGCTTCGAGCGTAGGAATAGGCCAAAATGTATAGACTTTCAATGAAGGGCGTTGTGTAGACTTTGGAAAGTCTGAGCCAATGTATAGACTCTGCCTCAACAATGAATAGGCAAAACGGATGTACAGAGTTGGCCAAACACTTGAAGATCGACTGTATAGGCTTTGATAAAGTAGCGATGTACATACTTGGAGATGAGATGCCAATGTACAGACTTAATGATATGAACAATAAGGCATGCTGTACAGACTTACTCGATCAAGCTGATGTATAGACTTTGATACCCAGACAAACAATGTTCTGATGGGTCGATGCATCAGCAAGGGTGGGTCGACCCACTACTGTTCAGACTGTAGATACATGCATAGACATGATATCTGACAGAATGCAATGCATATATATAAAGAACAAATGCCATCAATGCTAAACATCATCATTCATGTTGCTATCATATGCAGACTGCTCAAGAATAAGAATGCACAGAAATGCACTTTGTTTATTGCAATCATCAAAACACAATAACATTGCTATCATCAAAATACAATATCAAATGCACTCAAATGCACTCACTGTCTTGCTATCATCAAAACCAAATAGCATTGCTATCATCAAAGCAACATAGCACATGCTTGTGCCTAAGAGGCACAACACCCCGACTCTCCCGTGGCCCGGTGCTGAAGGAACAATAATGCCGCCCTTCTAGGTTGGGTCTGAGTCTTGGGAATGATCCCGAACTGGCCATGACCCGACCTCACCTCGGGCCGACATTCCGATTAAACCGGACTCGTTTCTCAGGCCGAATCCCTTCCGAGCCACTACTAAAATTGCCGCACGTTCGGCAGACATTTGAACGGGTTCACCTCGATTTCCGCCGCATTTCTATTACGGACCTGTGTCTGAACATGAAAAGACCCGTGAGCAACCAACATGGCCGACGGCTCCCACCCCCACGTGGTCGTGACTCGGTATTGCTCTGGGCCGATAGCTCGTCAAATCGGATTCACCCTATCGGGATTCGTTCCCCCCTTTCATTGAAATTGTCGCAAACTCGGCATACATTTGTACGGGGTTGTTTGTATCTACGTCGTACCTTCAATATGGACCCTCGTCCGAATATCAAGTGGTCCGCAAGTGACTGACAGAAATCTGAATAGAATGAGATGACTCCTGTCATCCCCGGACCCTTTGCATGGGAAGGTCAACAGGGCCCCCGTGGGCCATGCTTAGACCTCGGGCTTGTCCCGATTATGGTCATTGTATGACTCATATTCTCGGCCTATAGCTCGCTCCCTTCGAACACGTTTTCAATTTTGGAATCTAGTCCCGGGACTCTTCCCCGTTGCCCTCCGGCACCGGAATCATTAATGATGCCCACGCAAGCCCCGTTTGGACCCCGGGAGGCACCCCCGGTATGGTCCCGACTCGATCTCGCACCGGGCCAATAAATTCGCTAGTTTCCTGCTACACTAATCGAGATTTAATCGAATGTTTTCTGTGTCTCGGAATAATGTATTTGCCGTATCACGGCATACATATGTTCCAGGTCCTCCTGCGACGATTATGATATTCTCAAGCCGGACACCGGTCAGAATATTAAATGGTCTCCCGAATGACCGACACGTTTCGAACGTCCGCTTCCCTAGACACAGGGCTTTTCAGCCGATTCAAGGGATATTCTCTCGTTGCCCCTTGGCACCGGAAATATTAATGACGCTCATGCAAGTCTTGTTTCGACCGCGGGGGGCCCACCGCTGTAGCAACCCTGGTAAATTTAAGGACTAGAAAGTCTAAATAAATTTAAAACCAATAGATAATCAGGGCCAGACCTTGTATATACAACCCCGAGATTTCCAAATGGGCCATACAAGAAGATCTTATAAACCCAACCCTTAAAATATAGAGTCATTTTAAGTAAGGCATGTAATGCATAATACCATTTTATTTGAATTAAGAATCAATAAATCTCGAAGATAACATCAATCTATATTTTATTAGAAAATTGAATATTCACATTTATTACATTATACTTTAATTAGAAGGAAGAAATATACATTAATAGGATTTAAATGAATTAAGAAAAATGAAAAGAGAAAAGAATAGACACATATACGATATCGATCTTTTGGAGGCTAAGAAGAAAAGTAAAAATTTAATTGACGACATCGTCGATGGGCATCCATTCTATAAGAAACGACTTTGAGCAAGTCGTTATTTCTAAATTAGAAAAAATCAAATAAAGCATAAATAGCATAAGAAAGGATATAAACACAATTTTAATTCTTCAAAGAAATGCAAAATGGAATTAACGCCTTGCTACATGGGCATTTCTTTGAAAACCAACGACTTAACACAAGTCGTTATTTTATTAAATGAATAGTAATAGTGAATAGTGCCACTTTTATATTAAAAGAATTTAATAAAACTAATTATATAAAAAATAGAGAAAAATGGAAAATGTATACCCATTAAATTTCATGTCGATATCCCATTAAATAAAAAAGATAAAAATCCCCAAATATTGTTACTCTTTATAAACACGCCCCAGATGAAGACGCGATTTAAATAAGTAACGCCTTCACCTGAGGCGTCAATTAAAAAGTGACGCCTATACCAAAGGGCGTCAAATTTTAAAACGACCCAAAACAAATAAAAGGAAAGGGAAAGAAACGCCCTCTTCTTGGGCGCAAATTACAAAAGAAACGGCACAGGTCAAGACGTTAATTAGAATTAATGCCCTAACTCATGGCGTTAATTGCATTTATGTTCCATTCGAACCAGGAGACTATCCAGGGTAAGTCTTAGGATTGGTACGCGTTTGATTAATTATGGTAAGGACTCTCTCAGGGAAACTAGAGTTCTAATCAAATCCTAACCCTAAGGGATTCCTGAAACCCTATAAATACCCCTTACGATCAAACCTATTAGCTATTTGGTTAAGGTCGTTTTGCTGCTGTCTCGTGCGTGAAGAATAGGTTGTTCTTCTTCCCTGCCTTCGGTTATGGATATGAAGATTAGTTGATGATCTTCATCTTCTTTTCTGCAGGATTCCTGCAGCGTGGAGAAGCTCTCTCGCCTAGTTGAAGAACGCGGGTTCTTCATCATCTTCCATCTCCTTCCGTTTAAAGGGAGAGCTGTGATTTCTCTACCTCCGAAGCATATGAGGATTTTTCTCTCGTCTGCTGCATCTGGGAGATGCTATTATTGGGTTAGAGAATTGCAGTTACCTCATTCCCAGGAAACTCTGTTTAGAACAGAGCATCACCTTCTCTTCACTCTCTTTAGTACCATCACCCAGATCATCAGGTAGGTTTTCTCACATCAAGCTAAAGCAGTTATAAGAATCAAAGATCCTTCTGTTAATTTTTTGATTCATGCATGCACGTATCTCCACTGAGTTTTGAGGCTTTCTGGGAAATTTTAGAAAGAGACGACCCTCTCCAGGGCGTTATTTAAAGTTATGACGACTAACACATGAGTCGTCCATTTTAAGAAAATTGATAAATACGCATGTTTAAAATTTAATATATATAAAACCTATAGTTAAATCTAATGCATGATCATATACTGAAATCCTGATATTTTTCTTGTCATGTCCATATAATTATTTCCTAAAAATTATTTATCATAAAAAACCGTTACTGTTCATATTCCTGGAAACCAATAACGACCTCCGGAAGGTCGTCTGTTATGAAAGAGACGCCCTGTACCAGGGCGCTATTCTAAAATAGCGACTTTGATTAAGTCGTGATTTTTCCTTAAAAATACTGGAAAGGTGATAACTTCTGTTAAAAAGATAATTAACGACATACTGCATGTCGTTTCTTTGTGAAAAAAAACGCCCCTGGCTAAGGCGCGTTTCATCAAAAATACAGAATTAAGAAATTTCAGCAAAACTAGAAATGTATAGTGGACGACTGTTGCTGAAGTCGTCAAATTGAAAATAAACGACCCAGTTAAGGTCGTTAATTTATTAAGAAACGGCTTGGCTCAAGACGCGAATTTCTTGCATAGTTATTTTCCACTGCTTTCTGTAAACTGAGGGTTTTATATGTATATATATATATATGCCTGGCACTATGCTCCAATCCGTGAGTGTAGTCCCACGTTTCTCGGCGTTTTATCAATAAACCCTTAACTCTCCATGACTTATAAGCTCTCCATTGGACATTCTGTTCCTTTGGACTGGCGAGTTTGTCATAGAGACCTCCGTTAGTCTCTGCTAGCCTTGGATTCCCTCAAGGCAGCCGAGCTGGTTGTACCCTAAAAACCCAAGAAACCTTGATTATTTTCATGTCACTCGGAGAAACATGAATCCGGCCCTCATGATTTATCACATGGTTATCATGAGATTCTCTATGATTAATGGATGGTTATCTATTAATGGACAAATCCGTTAACCTTGTCATGTGCAAGATCTGTACTTGTTCTTCACCCAGTTTATTCCGGTTTGTCGCGAGCTAGATACGTCATGCATATTCATGGACGATTCCCTTATCATGACATTCTGTCTCCTTCTAGAGAATCCTTTTATTTGAAAGAACATAATCCTTTGACTCTGTATTGGCCAACTCTGATTCTGAAATAATCAAGGGCTCTGGGTCCGCAACCAACAATGTCAGGTAGGACGGAAGTCCAATTCTGTAACCGTGGTAAAAAAATTCTGGGTGTGACATTGCACCAACGTCTGTATATCTGTTCTGTTCTGTTATCTGTTGAATCTGTTATTCTGAAATTCTGATCTTATGTTATTATGTTATTCTGTTAAATTCAGTTATTCCGCTAGACTGATTAATTTGCTTATTATTATTGAACTCTGTTATATTCTGGCCAATTCTGAAGTTATGTTCATCTGAGCTTATGTCCTTTGTTATGTTCTGTTAGCTTGACCTTGGTTCTGTAAGTTGGGAATGTATTCCTAAATCCGCTGGAGCTCGTAAATTATTCTTGGCTTGTTATTCATCATCTCTACTAGATCGACTATCACGATTCTTTAGTTATTGCATTTCATGCACTGCATCTCATGAACATGTAAAATTGGCTAATTACTTTTATTCTGCTTGATGATGAGATATAATCCCTACTGAGCGTTTCTCTCACCAGCCTATCTTTAACATTTTTCAGGAAACGACATTGAAGATATTCCATCAGACAAGGAAGGGCAAGAGTGATGAGTGTCTGGTCAACCGAATCATTATCTTTTGTTTTCTTGGGTCTAGTCCTATCATTTGAGTCCTTTTTTTTCTATTTTCTAGATTGTATTAGCAAGTTTCTTTTCTCTTTTGATATGCAATTAGAGTCTGGTCCTGTAATTCAGATATTGGAGTAATAAAGATTATCTTATTGGGCCCAAAGAATGTGTCTCTTATGGTTTGCTCTGACTATTCACGACTGTATCACAGCCACGTTCCGAATTTATACGTTCCGCTGCCATCGGTTCGGGGCGTGACAACCGCAGTATGGTCGCAGCTTGCTCTTGCACCGGGCCAACAGATTTACTGGTTTTTGACCGCTCCAACTGAGGCTCAGCCGAACGTTTTCCGCTCTTTCGAACAATAAATTTGCCGCACCTCGGCATACATGCGTTCCGGTTTTCCCGCGACAACCGTGATTTTCTCGAGCCGGACATTCGTCCGAACATTAAATGGTCAGTACACGACCGACATGATAGCGAATGGTTTTCTTCTCGCCCTCGTGTGAGGATTTCAATACCTCGTAATAGACCTTTCATGCAATTAATTTCTTGGCCATGAGGCCCTGAATCCCGGCGATTACTCAAGGGTGTTCCCTCGTATGGGGGATGTAAATGACGCCGTGACCTTTATGGCGCGGCGGGTTTTGGTCCAGACACGAACAATACAATAGTTTGACCGAGTCAGATCGAGTGCACCATGGGCTCTTCGGAGCCCGAACAAATTGTCACTTCGGTGATTGGCACGCCCACGCACTTAATAGATGAACTACTTGAATAAATGAATTTTAGTGCGTCCACAAGTCTGGCACGCCCGGTGAGACAGAAACTACCCTTCATCTCTTCACCGGGATTCAGGGCCTCATGGCCCCCTAATAAACGATGTTTGCCTGCTTTGATGAATTGCAGGTGCTGTCTTCGCCAGCCCTATGGGGAGAAAATCCAGACTCGTTGCAGCTGCCTTCGCGGCCTCGAGGACGCTGCTTCGAAGCATATGCAGCTTCCAGGAATCATAGGGGCTGTTATAAAAAAAAAGTGGGGAGAAGAGAAAAGAGAAGAGAAGGGAGGGGAAATCAAACCCCCCCGTTTCCCTTAAGAAGAAAGAGAAGAAAAAAGAAAAGAAGGAAAAAAAGAGAAAAGAAAGAAGCAAAAAAAAGAAGAGAAAGAATTGGCAAGAGAGGGTTGTACGGCCACGTCTGTCGAGACTCGTGCTGAACAAAGATTACCACTGTGGGGTTGATGCGGTGGAGCGAACCACTCATCCCCTCCCTGAGGGGGTGAGCGCTGTCCTGCACCTCCATCATGGTCAATCATACAAAAAAAGGGGAGAAATAAAGAAGAAAGGAAGAAAAGTTGGCCAGCATCGCCGACTAAAAGAGCAAGAAGAAACCCGACATCCCGCCCGACTCTAGGAGGTCCCGAGTCCGCGGTGCAATGACCCCGCTCGTTCCTCCTTCCTGCTGCCTCCATCCGGCACAAAACGGCCCCCGAGTGGTTGTTAAAAGACCCAGCGAGCCACAATTGTAGCTTGGTGAATGGTTACCCACTGTGGGGAATGCTTTATAGCAATGAGGCCAAGCACGGCCACCACTCTCAAAGAGAGCATGCACATACCCTGCCATGGGGGATGAGAAGAAGATATATACCCTGCTACGGGGGCATAGGAGGCAAAAAAAGAATTACACCCCATTCCCAAGGGCACATGAAGAGAATCCGCCCCGACTAAGGGGCACACAAAGCAAAAGCTACACCCTGGCTTCGGGGCATTTGAAGAAGAATCCGCCCCGACCTGGGGACGTAAGAAGAAATAGAGCTGCACCCCAACTTAGGGTCATTTGAAGGGGAAATACACAGCGATATGGGGGCACCTGAAGCAAAAGACATACCCCGCCATGGGGGAATAAGAAGAAAAGAATTCACCCCGTCCTGGGGACACACAAAAAGAGAAATTCACCCTGGCTTAGGGGTATATGAAGAAGGATCGTACCCTGGCCTGGGGGCATAAGAAATAAAAGCACACCCCATGGTAGGGGCATATGGAGAGGAATACACCTCGCCCTGAGGGGCGCAAAAAGTATAAGAACACACCCTGGCTTAGGGGCATTTGAAGAAGAAACATACCCCGCCAAGGGGCATAGAAGTCATGAGAAATACGCCCAGGCTTAAGGGCATTTGAAGAAGTCACATCCCGCCTCGGGAGCATGAGAAGCAGTAAGAATACACCCCGCCTAGGGGTATTTGAAGAAGAAATATACCTCGCCTGGGGGCATAGAAGCCGTAAAGAACACGCCTCGGCTCAGGGGCATTTGAAGAAGCTACATCTTGCCTTGGGAGTATAAGAAGAAAAGAGTCCACCCCATCTTAAGGGTATTTGAAGAAGAAACACACCCCGCTATGGGGGCATAGAAGCCATAAAGAATACGCCCCGGCTTAGGGGTATTTGAAGAAGAAGGATACCCCACCTCGGGGGACATTGCAAGCAGCGATACACCCTGCTAGGGCGCACAAGAAGCAAACCACACCCCACTTCTGGGGACACATAAAGAGAGTACACCCCGCCATGGGGGCACATGAAGAGAATCCACCCCGACTCGGGGGTAAATGAAGCAACAAAGAATACACCTCGCCCTAGGGGAGTCTGAAGAAAAAGCATACACCCCACTTTGGGGGCACAAGAAGCAAACATTCCCCAGCGTGTCGGGGCAGAAGAAGAAGAATTCCCCCCTCGGGGGCATATAAAAAAAAGAAAAGCAAAGATACACCTGGTGCCCGGCGCACATGAAGAGAAAGGCACCTCCCTTTGGGGGCACAACAAGCAACAAAGATACACCCCGACTGAGGGGCACAGGAAGAGAAATACACCCCTGCGCCAGGGGCATATGAGACAAAACTATACCCCGATTTAGGGGCATTTGAAGCAAAGACTTCACCCCGCCTCAAGGGGGGGCATAAGAAGCGAAAGATATACCCCACCCCGGGGGCACAAGAAGAAAACACACCCCACCTTGGGGGCGTAAGAAGCCAAGAGATATGCCCCACCATGGGGCAGTAGAGGCAAAACGCATTCCCCCCGGGGGCACATGAAGTAACATACCCCTCGCCTCGATAGCGTATGAGGCCAAGAGGCTACATCCCGGCTCGGAAGCATAAGAAACAAAAGATATACCCCACGTCGGGGGCATATGAAGTCAGGAATCACACCCCCGTCTTAGGGGTATTTGAAGAAGAAGCATACCTCGCCTCGAGGGCCTAGAAGCTATAAAGAGCACGCCCCGACTCAGGGGCATATGAAGAGAAGTCCACCCCGGCCTAGGCGTATTTGAAGAAGAAACATACCCCGCCAGGGGGCATAGAAGCCATAAAGAACAAGCCTCGGCTTAGGGGTATTTGAAGAAGATACATCCCGCCTCGGGAGCATAAGAAAGAGAAGAATACATCCCGTCTTAGGGATATTTGAAGAATAAATATACCCCGCCAGGGGGCATAGAAGTCATAAAGAATATGCGCCGGCTTAGGGGCATTTGAAGAAGAAACATACCCCGCCTGGGGGACGCAGAAGAAAAGAGACAGAGTACACCTCCCCCCGAGGGCACCAAAGCAAATAGGCATACATCCCGACCTGGGAGCACATGAAGAAAGAATATACCCCGACCTAGGGGCGTCAGAAGAAGAAACATACGCCCCGATCCAGGGACATGAGAAGCAAGAGAATACGCCCTGCGAAAAGGGTATGAGAAACATGAAGAATGTACCCCAGCCTAGGTGCACAGAAAGAGACACACTCCGCCCTTGGCGCATAAGAAGCAGAAGCACCTACCCGAGCCTAGGGGCACAAAAATATACTCCGCCCTTGGCGCATAAGAAGCAGAAGCACCTACCCCAGCCTGGGGGCACAAAAATACGCTCCACCCTTGGCGCATAAGAAGCAGAAGCATCTACCCCGACCCGGGGCACAGAAACAAACATACATACATCCCGATCTGGGAGCATAAGAAGAAAGATATACTCCGCCCAAGCGGCATTTGAAGAAACAACATACCTTGCTTCCGGGGCACAGAAGCCGTAAAGAGATACACCCCCGCCTCAGAGGGGCGTAAGAAGCAAAAGATACACCCCGGCCTCAGGGGGGCATAAGAAGCAAAAGATACACCCCCGTCTCGGGGGCATTTGAAGAGAGCTACGCCCCGTACCAGGGGCATATGAAGAAGAAACATACCCCGCCTGGGGGTATAGAAGCCGTGAAGAGTATACCCCAGCTTGGGGGCATTTGAAGAGAGCTACGCCCCGTACCAGGGGCATATGAAGAAGGAACATACCCCGCCTGGGGGCATAGAAGCCGTGAAGAGTATACCCCAGCTTGGGGGCATTTGAAGAGAGCTACACCCCGTACCAGGGGCATATGAAGAAGAAACATACCTCGCCTCGAGTGCCTAGAAGCTATAAAGAACACGCCCTGGCTCAGGGGCATATGAAGAGAAGTCCACCTTGGCTTAGGGGTATTTGAAGAAGAAACATACCCAACCTGGGGGCATAGAAGCCGTGAAGAGTATACCCCACCATGGGGGTATTTGAAGAGAGCTACACCCCGCCTCGGGAGCATTAAAAAAAACACACCCTGGTCTGGGGACATAGAAGCCAAAAAAATACACCCCGCCTGGGGGCACAGAAGCGAAGAGGCAAAACACACCCCCTCAGGGAGGGATGCCTACCAAATGAAGCTACACCCCAACCTGGGGGCACATTAAGAGAAATACACTCTAGCGTGGAAGCATTAATGAGAAAAGAAGAGCAGAATAAAGAAAAAGACACGCACGAGGCAGACGTGATCTTCGAGCCCACCTCATCACACAAAAGAAAAGAAGGAAAGAAAGAATACACATGAGGCAGACGTGGTCTTTGAGCCCACCTCATCACATAAAAGAAAAGAAGAAAAGGAAGAAAAGACACATGAGGCAGACGTGGTCTTCTAGCCCGCCTCATCACGCAAAAGAAGAGAAGAAAAAGAAGAAGAGACACATGAGGCAGACGTGGTCCCTGAACCCGCCTCTTCACATAAAAGAAGAAGAGCAGAACCAAAAGAAGACACATGAGGCAGACGTGATCTTCGAGCCCGCCTCATCACACAAAAGAAGAGAAGGAAAGAAAGAATGCACGTGAGGCGAACACGGTCTCTGCATCTGCCTCTCTACAAAAGAAAAAAAAAGAGAAAGAGTCATGAGGCGAACATGGTCTCTGCACCTGCCTCTCTACAAAAGAAGAAGAGAAAGAAAAAAAAGAGAGTCACGAGACAGAAGCGGTCTTTGCACCCACCTCTCCATAAAAGAAGAAGAGAAGAAGAGAAAGAACAATCACGGGGCGAACATGGTCTCTGCACCCACCTCTCCATAAAAGAAGAAGAGAAGAAGAGAAAGAACAATCACGGGGCGAACATGGTCCTTGCACCTGCCTCTCCATAAAAGAAGAAGAGAAGAAGAGAAAGAACAATCACGGGGCGATCATGGTCTCTGCACCTGCCTCTCTACAAAAGAAGAAGAGAAGAAAAAAAAAGAGAGTCACGAGGCAGACGCGGTCTTTGCACCTGCATGTCCATAAAAGAAGTAGAGAAGAAGAGAAAGAACAGCCATCGGGGCATTAAACCGAAAAATATTCAGCCATCGGGGCTTCAAGCCGATAGATATTCCGCCGACGGGGCGTTAAACCGAAAAATATTCTGCCGACGGGGCGTTAAACCAAAAAAATATTCAGCCATCGGGGCTTCAAGCCGACAGATACTCAGCCATCGGGGCTTCAATCCGACAGATATTCAGCCATCGGGGCTTCAAGTCGATAGATATTCAGCCATCGGGGCTTCAAGCCGATAGATATTCAGCCATCGGGGCTTCAAGCCGACAAATATTCAGCCATCGGGGCTTCAAGCCAACAGATATTCCGCCGACGAGGCGTTAAACCGACTAAACCTTCCGCCGACGGGGTGTTAAACCGACTAAACCTTCCGCCGACGGGGCGTTAAACCGACTAAACCTCTCACCGATGGGGCGTTAAACCGACTAAACCTTCCGCCGGTAGGGTGTTAAACTGACTAAACCTTCCGCCGATGGGGCGTTAAACCGACTAAACCTTCCGACGATGGGGCGTTAAACCGACTAAACCTTCCACCGACGGGGCGTTAAACCGACTAGACCTTCCGCCGACGGGGGGCTAAACTGACCAACTTTCAGCCATCGGGGCTTCAAGCCGACAACTACCCCTTCATGGGCCTTCGGGTCGACAGCTACCTCATCATCAGCCTTCGGGTTGACAGCTATATAATCATCGGCTTCGGGTCGACAGCTATATTATCATCGGCTCCTAGCCGACAGCTACCTCATCATCGGCTCCTAGCCGACGGCTATCTCATCACCGGCTCCTAGCCGACAGCTACCTCATCATCGGCCTCCGGGTCTACAGCTACCTCATCATCGGCTCCTAGCCGACAGCTACCTCATCATCGGCTCCTAGCCGACAGCTATCTCATCATTGGCACCCCAGCCAACAGCTTCCCAGTTAAAAAATAGACCTCTCGCTTTGGTTCGGATCCTTCCCCAGCCAGAGAACAAAAGAATAAACATTCCATTTTGGTCCAGATCCTTCCCTGGCCAGAGAACAAAAGAGACCCTTCTCTTCGACTCTCACGTCCCGCTACCCAACGCCCCTCTGCAGGGCCATTTCGGTCGGGGCCCACTGTCAGGATTAATCCATCCGTTCCACTGCGCTTCCCGATTCTGGCTCCCGCAGCCCGCTCCCCAGCATCTTTTAGCCCTTATGGCTCACTCCCGTGATGTCCCTCGGGTTCTATAGCCCGCTTCCCTAATATCCTTTCTGCCCTTTTGCGGTCTGCCTCCCTAATACCTTTACTACCACTACACATATACGTAACAACAATATTTTCCTATGCAAAAAAAAAAAACAACAACAACAATAATAAAAAAAACAACAACAACAACAACAAAAAACAACAAAACAAACACACACAAAAAGTAAAAAAAAAAAGAATGCATGATTGCCCTGCTTGCATAGTTGCTTAATATAGAATAATACACCTCCTTGGAATTTTCTAGGACCGTGTTTCCTTGCTAAATAATATCACCCCGATTCCTGATGCACGGGCGTCATGGCACACGCTCGAAGGGAACCCAATTATGACGGGTGCACACATCAAGGGGAAGAGTCATGGCTGAATCGCTAAGCCCAACTCACAAAATAAACCTGAGGCAACGCTCCCACACTTAGCACTTAATGTGTTCAATAGCCTTCGACTATAGGGATTGCCCGAATTTCTTCTTAGCACTCTACGGAGACTTGAATTCCTGCACTCGCGTGAAAGGTAATCGTGAGGAAAAAGCTGCCTACCCCCACTGTAAAAAAAAAGAGGAAAAAAAAGGAGAGGGAAAAAAAGAGAGAGACACGTGAATCCGAGTAGCCAGGAATCCCCATTGAGACACATGAGGAGACTCGCGCGAAATGGTGAAGCGAATTATAATAAGGACGAATCTTAGTAGCCGGGAATCCCCATTGAGACACATGAGGAGGCTCGCGCCAAACGGTGGAATCCGTAATAAAATTACAATAAGGATGAGTCCTAGTAGCCGGGAATCCCCATTGAGACACATGAGGAGACTCGCGCCAAACGGTGAAATCCGCTACCAAAATAAACAGACGGGGGGCTGTGCGAAGCTACCAAAATCGAGAGCCTGAAACTAATGTGCAGGCGCTAGAGTGATCCTTGAGCGTCACCAGGAAAACATGCATATCCCTATGGTTAGGGCTCTTTGCTCACACATTTGCACTGCCACGCCACAGAGAATTGCTTCAGGTGAAATGCGTGAATTTAGGCTATGCATGTAAGACATGCGATATCCTCTTGACGGGTGCACCACCCCTCAATTGTGCCTCGCGGCCCGCACCGCATCTACGAATTACGGGCGACGTCCCTATCCTATCCCCTATAGAGGGAGCTGCCTTACTTATATTTATGTTATGCCTGCTAATGAATGCTTGCATGCTTAAAAAAAGAGAGAAGAAAAAGAAGGGAAAAAATGATATAAAAAAACAACAAAAAAATAATAATAATAAAAAAATAATAAAATAACAAGAATGTGCGTATGCAATAAACTCAATTTCGGCCATCGAAGCCTACTTTCCTAGCTCCGGCTCGTAGAGCCCAATCTTGGCCCCCATGGCCTACCTCTTGCCCTCGCGGCTCATTAATCCCCAACTTCGGCTCTTTAAGCCTGCTCCCAGCCTTGGCTGTTTTGACCTCCCTTATCAGCTCCTGAGCTGACAGCTTTTCAATCATCGGCCCCTGAGCCGACAGCTTTCTAATCATCGGCCTTCGGGTCGACAGCTTTTCGATCATCGGCCCCTGAGCCGACAGCTTTTCAATCATCGGCCCCTGAGCCGATAGCTTTTTAATCATCGGCCTTCGGGTCGACAGCTTTTCAATTATTGGCTCCCATGCCAACAGCTTTCAATCATCGGCCCCTGAGCCGACAGCTTTCTAATCATCGACCTTCGGGTCGACAGCTTTTCAATCATCGGCCCCTGAGCTGACAGCTTTTTAATCATCGGCCTTCGGGTCGACAGCTTTTCAATTATTCGCTCCCATGCCAACAGCTTTCAATTATCGGCCCCTGAGCCGACAGCTTTCAATCATCGGCCTTCGGGTCAACAACTTTTCAATTATTGGCTCCCATGTCAACAGCTTCCAATTATCGGCCGTTGTGCCGACAGCTCTTATATCATTGGCATCCACGCCAGCAGCCACTCGGAGTTCTTCAAAAAAAAAAGAAAAAAAAAGGGAAGAAGAGAAGAAGAGGGAAAGAGAGAAGAAAAAAAACAAACAACAAAAAAAGAGATAACAAAAAAAAAAGAGATAACAAAAAAGAGAAGAAAAAAAAAGAAGAAGAGAAGAAAAGAAAGAAAAGAGACAAAGAGACCAACAAGCCATGTCAACTCCCGTCGCCCTATCGGCACTGGCGAAGAGACTAAGAGATCAACAAACCGTGTCAGCACCCGACACCCCGTCGGCACTGATGAAGAGACAAAGAGACCAACATACTGCTTCAGTTCTCGACACCCTGTCGGCACTGATGAAGAGACCAACATACTGCTTCAGTTCCCGACACACCGTCGGCACTGATGAAGAGACAAAGAGACTAACACACTGCTTCAGTTCCCGGCACCCCATCGGCACTGATGAAGAGACCAACATACTGCTTTAGTTCCCGGCACCCCGTCGGCATTGATGAAGAGACCAACATACTGCTTCAGTTCCCGACACCCCGTCGGCACTGATGAAGAGACAAAGAGACCAACATACTGCTTCAGTTCCCGGCACCCCGTCGGCACTGGTGAAGAGACCAACGTGCTGCTTCAGTTCCCGGCATCCCGTCGACACTGATGAAGAGACCAATACACTGCTTCAGTTCCCGACACCCCGTCGGCACTGATGAAGAGACCAACATGCTGCTTCAGTTCCCGACATCCCATCGGCACTGATGAGGAGACCAATATACTGCTTCAGTTCCCGACACCCCGTCGGCACTGATGAAGAGACCAACATGCTGCTTCAGTTCCCGGCATCCCATCGGCACTGATGAAGAGACCAATATGCTGCTTCAGTTCCCGACACCCCGTCGGCACTGATGAAGAGACCAACATACTGCTTCAGTTCCCGGCACCCCGCCGACGCTGATGAAGAGACAAAGATACCAACATGCCATGACAGTTCCCGACACCCCGTCGGCACTGACAAAGAGAAGAAGAGACCAACATGCTACGCCAGCTCCCAACACCCCGTCGGCATCGACGAAGAGAAAAAGAGACAAGTACACCCACGAGCACCGCCCGGCTCATCCTTCGCCTGCATTACCCGTGGGTGGGGGGCATTTGTGGACATGTAAAATTGCACTCCCATACGTCCCAACTAGTCTAGCATCAACAACGACTCCAAATAGAAAAACTACGGGGAAGATGGGCCATCCGGACTCTCCAAACAAACGCACACACTACAGTGAAGCCATCTCCAGAGTTAGGACAGCGAAGAGAGATCAACTACCAAAATACACTCCAACATGTGGGCCTCGAAGAAAATCAAATGGGCCACAACTCGCACTCTCAACGGGCTCAGAACTGCCCATGTCGCCCCTTCAGCGGCACGCCCCAGGGCCCTTCAGCGGCACGCCATTGGCGCCCTTCAGCGGCAAGCTCTCAGGCCCCTTTAGCGGCACGCCCCGAAGCCTTCAGCGGCACGCTCTCAGGCCTCTTCAGCGTCACGCCTTGAAGCATTCAGCGGTACGCCCCCAATGCCTCTCAGCGGCACACCCCCAGGGTTGCCCAACAGCACACCCCCAGGGTTTGCTCAGCGGCACACCCAACTTGGGTGTCTTCAGCGGTACGCACCCTGTCCTGCCTTCCACGGCACACCCAGCTTGGGTGTCTTCAGCGGTACGCACCCTGGCCTGCCTTCCACGGCACACCCAGGTGGCCCTTCAGCGGCACACCCTGGCCTCCCGCTAAGCGGCATGCTCCCGCGCCCGTTCAGCAGCACGCCCACAAGCCGCTTCAGCGGCACGCCCTTGCTGCGCTTTGCCGGCACTCCCTTATGGCATCTCAGTGGTGCGCCCCCTGCTGGCCCCTTCGCCGGCACACGCCTTCGTGCCCCTTTAGCGGCACGCCCTTTGGGCTCTTCAGCGGCACGCTTCCTGTGTCTTCCAACGGCACGCTGTCCAGGCTCTTCAGCGGCACGCTCCGGAAGGACGAAGTGATGCCCACGCCCTATGGATCCTTGGCGCGCAGTGGGCTGTCCGAGGTGTCGACCGGGGATTGGGCCACGTTGCCTATCCCCCCTGCCACCAAGGATGACGGGTCAAATCCCCAATCAATGCCTCCGGTTTCCCAGCTCCGACTACTGTGTTCGGACGCTCTCGCTGTGTGGGGTATAAAGACCCCTCTCCTTCGATACAGACGAGGGGAGGGAGAGACGCAGACAGTGAAGAGGAGAAGAGAAGAAGAGAAGAAGAAGAAGAGGGAAGAGAGGAAGAGAGAGGAGAGGCTTCGGCGCTCCACCCACCGCCGCCGTCTGTGCGAAGAGGGAAGAGAGGAAGAGAAGAAGAAGGGGAGGGGAGGCTCTGCCTCCCCCCTCCGGCTGCTCTGTCCATCACCGTCCGCGCGAAGAAAAGAAGAAGAAGAGGAAGAGAAAGAAGAGAAGAAGAAAAGGGGGGAGAGGGCCTGATGCCCTTCCCCTCCCCGCTGCTACTCCGGCTTCCGGCGTCCATGCGAAGAGAAGAGGAGAAGAAGAATGAGTGGAGAGAGGGAGTGAGGTCTGGGAGGGGAGGAGTCTACGCTCCGTCCCCCCCCCCCCACTATATTTTCTTTTCCTCTTTCTTTCCTTTCATTTCTTGTTTTGCCGTCGTTGCGATGTATTAGCCCCCTTGGGGCACTTCTCTTATGAGAATAAAAGTAGAAGGCTTGCAAACGTCTCCTCGGACGTCTCCCCAATGTATGTCTTCTGTGTTTACATCCTTCAGTGTTTCACGCCCCTTTCTTTTTTTCCCTTCTTTAGAGTTTACTTCTTGCCAAGCATTTTCGCTTTCGTTCACCCCTAGCCGTGCCTCCAATGGCACACCCTAATTGTGCCTCCAATGGCACGCCCAGTCGTGCCTTCAGCGGCACACCCTAGCCTTCAGCGGCACGCCCTCTATGAACCCTTCGCCGACGCGCCTGATCAGGCCTTTGCCGGCACACCCCCATCGGGCCTTCGCCGGTGCACTCTTCAACACCCTTCGCCGGCACGGCCTTGGCGGCCTTCCCCCGGCACACCTATGATGGCCCTAGCCGGTACGCCCCTTTGGGCCTTCCTCGGCACGACCTTCATTGCCTTCACCGCCATACCCTTGGCCTCCTTGGCCCGGCACACTTGCCCCTTCTGCTTGCCCGGTGCATCCCCCTTAGCCAGCCCTGGGATAGTCTTCCACTCACCGTTACCTCCGAGTTTTCCGAAGTTTTATTAAAGGTGTTGCCGCTCTCGGGCGCCCACCTCCAGTTGTCAGGTTCAGCCACTCCATGTGGGCACGTTCCCTGTATCTCCCTTACGCTCGGGTCAAGGGGAGATGTTGCCGAATTTTCATTAGAAACGATAATATATTAAAAAGATAAAAGGAAGCAACCAACAAATGGAACGACCACACGTTAAAAAGGACTAAAAGAAAGCAACAAACAAATAAAAAAGAGAACAACGGTAAAACGCTTTAACCGAGGCAAGGGAACCGTAATCAACATAAAGAGAGCCAAATCGAACGACAACTAAACAACTTGAACATTCATCCTCATGGGAGAAAGAATGGAAATTGATCAAGAGAAGGAAAGAAGAAACCCATGCAAACTTAATAAAATCAGAAAAGAAGAAAAGAAAAGCCTTAAAAGAAACGGAGGAGGAGTTGGCTCCCCATGCCCTTCGCCGGTACGCCCCTTTATCCACCCTTGGCCGACACGCCCTTCACCGGCACACCTCGCTGCGCCCTTCACCGGTGCACCCTATCCACGCCTTCCCCGACACACCCTTCGTGGCCCCTCGCTAGCACACCCGCCTGGCCCTTCGCCGGCACACTCGGCCATACCCCTAGTCGGCACGCCCTGCAGTCGCCCTTCGCCGGCACACCCGCTCACACCCGCTTGCGCCCTTCGCCGGCACGCCCACTCGCGCCCTTTGCCGGCACACCCTCCATGGCCCCTCGCTAACACACCTTGCCAGCCCTTCACCGGTACGCCCGCTCGCGCCCTTCGCTAGCACGCCTTCGGCATCCCTTCCCCGGCACGCCTTGTTTGGCCCTTCGCCGACCTGCTCTTCGCGCCCTTCGCCGGTACACCCCGCAGCATCCTTCTCCAGCACGCTTTCACGGTCTTTGACGGTACGCGCTTCTAGCCCCCCTCGTCGGCACACTGCTCGCCCCTTTGCCGGCACACTCTCTCAGCCTACTCGCCGGCACGCGCCTTTACCGGTACAGCCCTTTTTGGCCCTCCAACGGCCCACTCTCTCTCCAGAAATATATAAATATATATGTATATAACATAATGTAATAATAATAATTATAATAAATTAATAAAATTCGGATGAATAAATAAACCTGAATATATATATGAAACAAACAAAAAAATGTGAAATAATAATAATAATAGTAAACAAACAGGGAAAATCTAATAGTAATAATAATAAACAAAACAAAGAAATCATTCAGAACAAATATATAAAAGGGAAATAACCGATAAAATCTATATATATAATTTGAAACCCAGATAAAAAAATGGTAAAAATCTATATCGTAGCCCCGACTCTCCCGTGGCCCGGTGCTGAAGGAACAACAATGCCGCCCTTCTAGGTTGGGTCTGAGTCTTGGGAATGATCCCCAACTGGCCATGACCCGACCTCACCTCGAGCCGTCATTCCGATTAAACCGGACTTGTTTCTCAGGCCGAATCCCTTCCGAGCCACTACTAAAATTGCCGCACGTTCGGCAGACATTTAAACGGGTTCACCTCGATTTCCGCCGCGTTTCTATTACGGACCTGTGTCTGAACATGAAAAGACCCGTGAGCAACGAACATGGACGACGGCTCCCACCCCGACGTGGTAGTGACCCAGTATTGCTCTGGGCCGATAGCTCGCCAAATCGGATTCAGCCTATCGGGATTCGCTCCCCCCCCTTTCATCAAAATTGCCGCAAACTCGGCATACATTTGTACGGGGTTGTTTCTATCTACGTTGTACCTTCAATATGGACCCTCGTCCGAATATCAAGTGGTCCGTAAGTGACCGACAGAAATCCGAATAGAATGAGATGGCTCCTGTCATCCCTGGACCCTTTGCATGGGAAGGTCAATAGGGCCCCCGTGGGCCATGCTTAGACCTCGGGCTTGTCCCGATTATGGTCATTGTATGACTCATATCCTCGGCCTATAGCTCACTCCCTTCGAACACGTTTTCAATTTTGGAATCTAGTCCCGGGACTCTTCCCCGTTGCCCTCCGGCATCGGAATCATTAATGATGCCCACGCATGCCCCGTTTGGACCGCAGGAGGCGCCCCCGGTATGGTCCCGACTCGATCTCGCACCGGGCCAATAAATTTGCTAGTTTCCTGCTACACTGACCGAGATTTAACCGAATGTTTTCGGTGTCTCGGAATAATGTATTTGTCGTATCACGACATACATATGTTCCAGGTCCTCCTGCGACGATTATGATAGTCTCAAGCCGGACACCCGTCAGAATATTAAGCGGTCTTCCGAATGACCGACACGTTTCGAACGTCCGCTTCCCTAGACACAGGGCTTTTCAGCCGATTCAAGGGATATTCCCTCGTTGTCCCTTGGCACCGAAAATATTAATGACGCTCATGCAAGTCTTGTTTCGACCGCGGGGGGCCCACCGCAGTATGGTCGCAGCTTGCTCTTGCACCGGGCCAACAGATTTACTAATTTTTGACCGCTCCAAACGAGGCTCAGCCGAACGTTTTCCGCACTTTCGAACAATAAATTTGCCGTACCTCGGCATACATGCGTTCCGGTTTTCCCGCGACAACCGTGATTTTCTCGAGCCGGACATTCGTCCGAACATTAAATGGTCAGTACACGACCGACATGACAGCGAATGGTTTTCTTCTCGCCCTCGCGTGAGGATTTCAATACCTCGTAATAGACCTTTCATGTAATTAATTTCTTGGCCATGAGGCCCTGAATCCCGGCGATTAATCAAGGGTGTTCCCTCGTATGGGGGATGTAAATGACGCCGTGACCTTTATGGCGCGGCGGGTTTTGGTCCCGACACGAACCACACAATTGTCTGACTAAGTCAGATCGAGCGCACCATGGGCTCTTCAGAGCCCGAACAAATTGTCACTTCGGTGACTGGCACGCCCAGGCACTTAATAGACGAACTACTTGAATAAGCGAATTTTAGTGCGTCCACAGCGCCATCCAGTGTGACGAATCGCCGAGCTTGGTACTTCAATCTTCGGGCTTCCTGAGGGTCGGGAGGCTCCTGAGAGTCTTGAAGCCACGACAGATAGGGGGTACGCCAGTCGCTTGGGGATGCCGAGTCAATAGTTGGGAGCTCCGAATCAATGCTCGGTCGCTCTAGCTCTTCGAGAAGGACCGATCGAGTACCCTCGGGGTCAAGAGAGGAGGCCAGCCGAGAGACGGCGTCCGCTCAAGAGTTTTCCTCCCGAGCTATTCGGACTACCTCAAAACTCTCGAACTGTTGTGCCACGGTCTTGACCAGTTGGAGGTATTTGATCATCGGTGCTTCTTGAGCTTCATAATCGCCGTTGACCTGGCTTGCGACCAGTTGGGAGTGAGTGTGAATCCTGACTCGCTTAGCCCCTAACCGTCGGGCCATGCGGGCTCCCAATATGAGGGCCTCATACTCGGAAGCGTTGTCAGATGCTTGGAAGTTGAGCTTCTAGGCGTACTGTAACTCTGCTCCTTTGGGGGACTTCAGAAGAATCTCGGCGCCGCTTCCGACTAAGTTGGAAGATCCGTCGACGAACAGTTCCCAGGTCGGCCCGGGCGCGGACGAAGATCTTTCTTCAGTCGGGATGGTGCTCTCGGTGATGAAGTCAGCGAGCGCCTGGCCTTTGATAGCCGAGTGAGGCCAATACGATATATTGTAGGCCCCGAGCTGATGGCCCACTTGACGAGGCATCCCGAGGCTTCAGGGTCAGCGAGGATCCTCTTCAATGGTTCGTCGGTCAGCATGGTGATGGAGTGCCCTTGGAAATAGGGTCGGAGGCGCTTGGTCGAGGTAACCAACGCTAGGACGAGTTTCTCGATTGTGGGGTACCTTTTCTCAGCCTCATTGAGCACCTTGCTGGTGTAGTAGACCGGTCTCTCGATTCCGGAGTCATTTCTGACTAGGACCGAGCTAACTGTGGATGGAGTCGTCGAGAGATAGAGATGCAAGGCTTCACCTAGGACAAGCTTGGAAAGCACTGGGGGCGAAGCCAGGAACTCCTTAAGCTCAGCGAACGCTCTTTGGCATTCCTCGTCCCATGTGAATGTAGTAGATGCCATTTTAGGGCCCCTCAACAGTTTGAAGAAGGGTAGGCATCATTCAGCCACGCGGGATAGGAATCTGCTAAGCGCGGCAATGCGCCCGGTAAGGCGTTGAACATCTTTGATGTAGGTGGGTGGGCGCTTGTCCAGGATGGCCTGGACCTTGTCGGGTTGGCCTCGATCCCACGCTGGGTAACTAAGAAGCCCAAGAACTTCCCAGACCTTACTCCGAAGGCGCACTTGGCAGGATTGAGCTTCATGTTGTACTTCAAGAGGGTGTTGAAGGTTTCCGCTAGGTCGGTGAAGTGGTCCTCGCCCTTGGGGGTCTTCACGAGCATGTCATCAATATAGGCCTTGACATTCTGACCGAGTTGTCCTTTGAACATATGATTGACCAGCCTCTGGTACGTGGATCCAGCATTCTTCAACCCGAAAGGCATCTGGGTGTTGCAGTGTACGCCGAAATCGGTGACAAAGGCGGTCTTCTCGATGTCTTCGGGGTGCATTCTGAGCTGATGGTAACCTGAATAGGCATCCAGGAAGGTGAATATCTCGTTGCTCGAGGTTGAGTCAACCATTTGGTCGATGCTCGGCATGGGATAGCAGTCCTTTGGGGTAGCCTTGTTCAAGTAGGTGAAGTCCACGCACATCCGCCACTTTCCCGAAGCTTTTGGCACCAGGACGACGTTAGCCAGCCATGTCGAGCACATGACCGGTCTAAAAAGGCCAGTCTTTTGCCCCTTGGTGACTTGCTCCTTGATAATCGCCTGCTTCTCTGGCACGTGCTTCCTTCTGCGTTGTTGCACGGGCTTCATGGCTGGGTCGAGGTTGAGCTTATGCATCACCATTTCCTCCGGTATCTCGGGGAGTTGATCATCAGACCATGGAAAGACCTGGACGTACGCGGAAAGAAACCTTTTGTATTGCTGTTGAACCTCAGATGTTAGGTCGGCTCCGATCATTACTCCTAGGGTCGGGTCATCGTTTAGGGAAATTGCTAGCAATTCACCTCCAGTCTCGGCTGTTGCGGATTTTTCCTTGACTTCCCGGGGGCCCTTGCTCTTCCCGTCCGGCCTTGTGACTTCAACCGAGATATTGTAGCACCTTCTGGCCATGTCCTGGTTGCCTCAGACTTCCCCCAACCCATTTTTGGTGGGGAATTTCATCTTTTGGTGATAGGTAGAAGGCACCGCTTTCGTTCTGCTGAGGATTCCCCGGCCGAAGATTGTGTTGTATGCTATCATACCTTTGATCACTATGAAGTTCACCATGACCGTAACGGTTTTGGGTGGGGTGCCAAGAGAAACCGGCAGGCTTAGGGCTCCCTCGGGATAAGTGGCCTGGCCATTGAACCTACACAGGGGGGTTCGGATCGGGCAGAGTTCAGACGGATCCTCCCCTATCTTAAGGAAACATTCATAGGATAATACATCAGGGGCACTTCCATTGTCAACTAGAATCCTATCTACGTTATAATGGTTTATTGTGGCCGATATGACTAGGGCATCGTCATGCGGGGTGGTCAGCCCTTCCAAGTCTTGGTCGGAGAAGACTATGACCTGGGGCTCACTTGGCAGGGCCTTGGGAGGCTAGACGGCTCGGCTCGCCCGCTCAGCATGACGCTTCCTTCCCTGGCCGTTGTCTCCTCCTGATGCAACTCCTCCGGCAATGACGTTGATGTGGACCCCTCGGGGGGCGTTGTCGATTTTCTCTGGGGCGCCTCGGTCTTCTTGGTGCCCGGCCACGAACCGGGAGAGGTGCCCCTGACGAACGAGATGCTCAATCTCATCCTGGAGCTGATGGCAGTCGCCGGTGTGATGCCCGTGGTCGCTGTGGAACAGGCAATGCTTGCTGCGATTGTGGTTCTTCGACCTCATTGGCTCGGGTTGACGGAGGAGGCCCGAGCCTTTGATGTCTTCATATATTTCGTACACTGGAGCGGTTAGGAGAGTGTACCGCTCGTACTTCCATGACGGTTCCTTGCGTTCCCCGTCTCGGTTCCACCTTTTTCCTTGAACCGAGCTTGGCTCGGGTGCCCGCTTCTTGTCCCCCTCCCGACCCGAGCCGATTGCGTCTCGGCATGCGCTGAGCACTTCTTCGCACTCGGCATGGCGCAATGCCAGAGTCACTAGCGCAGCAAGGGTCGAGGGAGGGTGGAGGACAAGCTCGCGGCGGAGGTTCTCATCTCGGGTACCCCCGGTCAGTGCGGTTATGGCCGAGGTGATGTCCAGGCGGGGGATCCTCAGGGCTTCCGATTTGAATCGGATAATGTAGGCCCGAAGCTTCTCCCCTTGCGCCTGTTTGAGGGCCAAAAGCCCCGCTACCGACCTTGGGGGACCGCTGCCGGGGAAACTCTCCTTGAATACTCGCCCTAATTGCTTGAAGTCTCTGATGGATCCGGGGGCGAGGGCCCAGAACCATGCTTGGGCGCCTTGGACCAAGGTGGTCACAAAGGCTCGACACTTGATGGCGTCAGACGCTCCATGAAGGGTCATCAGGGCGTTGAAGCTGTCGAAGTGGTCGGCCGGGTCACCCTGGCCGTCGTAGGGCTTGAAGGTCGGGATGGAGGCTCTGGGAGATACCTCTACCTTCAAGATATGGTCGAAGAACGGGGATCTCTCCTCGTCCTCTGGTGGAGAGGTGTTCTGCAGGGCTCGTAGGGCGGGCTCCTGCTCTACGAAACGCCTCTTAAATTCTCGCAGTCGGAGGGATAGCTCCGGCTGTCGCTGTGCCGTAGGGCTGAGGGGGCGTGATGGCAGGCTGTCGCGGCGCTCCCTGTGGACTTCGGTCTCCGGGAGGGGACGGCGTGCCCCATGCCTACCCCGCTTTGGCGTGGAGGAAGCCTCTTGCTTCGGAGGGGGGGCTTGCGACGGTCCTCCTACTTTGTTGCGGAGAAGCTGCTACCCTCGGAGGGTGAAGCGGCCTCCGGCGGTGTGCTGGGACACGTTCTCGCTGGGAGGGCTCTACGGAGGGGTGCGTGACCTTCTATCCCTAGCCGCCTGCGTCCTCATGAGTTCCACGAGGACGTCCAGTTTCGCGTTGAGGGCTTGGAAGGCGTCAGCGCCGCCGTTAAGCGGTAGCCCTGCCGCGGGGGGAGGGGGCGGCAGCCCTACAGCGGGGGGAGGGGGCGGTCCGTCGGCGAGAGTGCTGGCACTGGAGGGGGGGTTTTGGGAGGTTTGAGAGGGGCCTCCCCCCCCCCCCCTGCCACCATGGCCTTTCCCCTGTCGCCGGCGGACCTCCTCCCTAAACTTCTTCTCACCATACTGGCTCTTTGGTCGTTTCCCACAGACGGCGCCAGATGAAGGGGCGTGATCTCGCTCTTGTCTTGAGCTGGGAAGATGATCACCGAATAGTGAACTGTAGAGAAAGGGAAATGAATCAGGAGGCCCAAGGATGGTTCCCTGGGGAAAACCCTCAGATGCTTAAGTCAGTAGAGGAATGGTGGAAGATATGGAGGGAGGTAGAAAAAGGTGCACGAGATCCCCCAACACCAAGGTGGTGAAGTGGTTCCTGCTCAGGGAGTTTTAGGCGTATATTGCTTTTACCTTTCATTGGAGGGAGTCCCTGGTTTATATAGTGTGCTCACCTTATGAGTCCCGTAAGCTGAGGAGTTTTAGGCGGGAGCTACGTCCTCACCATGGGATCGTTACGTCCTCATCGTGGGATCTTCATGACCTTGAGGGATCATGGATCTTTCATCCTCATAAACTCCTACTCATAAAGGGCTCTTCAACGGCTGCGTGGATAAGCACGCATCAGTCGGTCCGAGCATAAAAGGTGCCAGCCCTGTCCGGGCGATAGGCATAGCTCGGACGAAGTCAGGTCGGAGTGGGCGCAGGGCGCTTGCCTCTATCCCGATGAAGTGATAACTCGGGCATGGGTCTTCCTCAATTCTGACGCTCGGGCCTTCCAAGCCTAAGGGACGCCGAGGAAGGGTGGGATCCCGAGTAATCTTTATTGGGCTTTTTAGCCTAAGTGGGCCCTGTGGGGCGGTCACTTGGATGAGCTGAGCCTCGTTCGGTCTTGATGGGCCTAGTTTGGTTGCTCTTAGATGGGCTACAGAAATCCCCCTCTCCAACTTTTATTTTGTTATTATTATTATTATTTATTTTTTGAAAAAATCACATTAACTCTAGAGATTCCCAAAAAATAAATCCTGACGCCAAAAAATTCTGGGAAAAAGTAAGGCGGCTCAACCCACCTCCATGGACCCGAAATGTAACGACCCAGAACCCGGATACTAGGCGAACCCGATACCACTTGGATCCTGAGAGGCCTCCCACGAGCAGGAAAGCTTGGAAGGGTTAGAAAGGTTTGTGGAGGTACATTGAAATTTCAAATAAATGTAGGAAAGAACTATGATCATGACTGTTAAATTAATAGAAATAAATTACATTTTCATTTAACAAATTAAGTACAGAGCTAACTACAGACAATTACAGAGTCCAGTCCAACTAAAGTATAGTGTACACGAAGAGAAACGTACAGAAGTACAAGGAACGCTACCTGCTCTAGCAAGCTGGCACTAAGAACTAACACACTGCACCTCCGAACCACGAGGAGGAACCGCTACACCTGAAAAGACAGGGGTGAGTCTCATCTCATTGGCTCAGTAGGGGTCCCATGGATCCCCACCACGAAACAACAATGGTAAACAACAGTGCTAAACAATATAACAATAGTAATAGGAGTAGCAACAGAAAGAGTAAAGAGAAGAACAGCCGTATTGAACAAAAACACGGCAGCCGATAGAAACTCGGCTCTCTAAACTACTCCTAACGGCAACAGAAGTACACCCGATCTCATAGTCAGGGATTACCTAACCACTGATAAACCACAGAATCCTTATCGCGAAGGCCTATGGAAACTGAAAAAGGCCCCACTAAGACCTACATAGCCCAAAGTACGGTCATGACTCCGCTATCGTGCACCCTACAGTGTCCATGGGTAGAACCATGGTAACTCTCTACCGGCACTCTAGACCTCAATGTCGAAATGACACAGAAACCACTCGAGGAATCACGTCATTGTAGACAGAAACCAAACCACGAGTGTCACAAGAACCATAGGTCAAGAGCATCACCTATCATGAGAATCACATGTCAAAGAGGCTCACGTTGTCAAGTGCTAGGAGCACTCGCCCACCAGAAGAAAAGATCGGATGCGTCCACTGACGTCTTAGTTCGTGCCTCAAGCGTCTCCCTACTCTCCCCGAGTGAAAACTAAGACACTGTACAAGTAACCAAGGAACATCAAGGACTAGTTAGGGTAGTGCTCGTCAGCATGAGTCCATTGCCCCTAACCAAGTGTGCAAACACGGACCTACTGCGATAGGTTGGGTCCTCTAACTGGTTCTCCTCCCCATTCGGACTCTAGCTGATAAGGCAAGGAGGCCCTACGGTAACTAGCCTAAAAATCATCTCTAACGGGAAGCCACACTACCACTCCTCTGGTAGGGTCAATAGCCGCCTGTCGTATGAGGCTACGACTAGTGGGTGTCACTCGACGTTGAGACTCTAAAAGAAAGCACCAAAGTACAGACAGGCTACATGCGCACCTGTCACCAATAACACGGAACATAAGGTAGCACAATACCTACCAAACTCAGGACAGTCAACTAGACCTACTAAAACAACGATCCTTAAGTCACGCAAGTCGGGTCAAGGCCGTCGTACAAAGCGGCGACATGCCGTCAAAATAGCCTAGTCCCTCGGTCAAAACCCATGGTAAAACATTATGGAAGCGGCACACAACAACCGGATCCATTCATCAATTAAAAGTCCTTCGCCCCTTGGCTGCTCATTGGACTCATAATTCTGCATATCAGGAAAGCACGGAACATGAAGGGTCACCTGAGCCCTCAAACCTCACAGATGCGTGAACCGAGGTAACATGATCCCTCCGAGTGTCGAAAACATAGTCTCGATCCCCACAGGGCAACCGAGACACTCACGGGGTCAAAAGTTAACCACTGGGTCACAACCGAAGTGACTAGAGAGCAAAACATCAAAACAGGGTGAAGGAATCCTGATAGTAGTTGTCACCAGGCCGCTACTTCCAAAAGAAATCAGGTCGCGGTCATGGCCAGACCGCCATCACCAAACAGAACCAGGTAGCGATCAGGGGCAGACCGCCACCTATAGGAGACGAAAGTAGCGGTTAACAGAGGGCCGCTACCTCCAAGCAATGGCCAAGTCACGGTCAAAAGTGGACCGCCACCTGCCATGAATAGGGGACACAAGGGGTGATGTGGCGTCGACGCTTCACAAAGCAGAGTCGACGCAAACCAGACCACGGTTGCTGTTGTGTCCCTAGGTTTTGATGATGTCAAAATTGTTTGAGTCAGCATGAGTATTCATTCATAAGTCTTCATTCATGGGCATTTATATGTCTTTGATGATGGCATGGTCTATAACACACTGATGAGAATATTTTTATAATGCTAATGATAATAATTTCTTATGTTTGATTTGGCAGGAAGATCATTTTAAAGGGCTCTATTGAAGCTTTGAAGCATAAGCTATCTCCAGTTGAAGCATGCAGTTCAATGCCCAAAGATTATGTCAATCGAGTCACCAGAAAGAGCTCTGCAGCTAAGGATGAATAATACCCTCTTAAGGGTGACAAATAGCTCTACACGGGTGACAAATAGCTTTACAATGGTAATAAATAACTTAGTATGTGATATACCCGTTAAAGAAGGTTCTATGATGAAGGGGAGTCGACTTAAGAGGGCCTTGGAGTCGACACAGCCAGAAGGCCAAAGCCAATTTATGGGAGAATGAAGAAGTGAAGCATCGATGACAAATAGCTAGGTAACGGTGGCAAATAGGTGAGTAAGGGTGTAAAATAACCCACTAATGGTGACAAATAGGTGGCAAAGCAAGGCGAAGACTATTGAAGGTTAAGTGTGACAAATAGGGGCCTAAGGGTGAATAATAAGTTGCTAAGGCTGAAAATAGCTGGTCTCGTAGGAGATGCAGTTTTCACATGTGTTCGAAGACAGTTGACAGGCACACCACCCCAAGCCACACGACAACTTCCAAAAGCACTTCTACTTTATTCTATACACGTGGACCAATGAGAAAAGCCCTGAAGATTTGAATTCTTTTCAGAAAATTCAAATCTCTATCTTATAAATAGGGGACTTCTTCTTTCGGAGAAGAACAACGAAAATACAGAGAGCGGGAATAGCAAAAGTAGAGTTGTGAAAACAGTGGGAAGAGAGAGGAGAATTTAAGGTAGAGGAAAGTGGATCTGATCGAGATGAATTGAGGAAGAAGCTGGAGCAAGATCGTGATCATCTGACGCAATTCGGATCTGAAGCTTGAAGTTCCAGAACCATCTGATTGTGAAGAATTCTAAAGCTAAAGGGAGACAAATCTGCAGATCGACTTCATACACATTGAGGGAATTCTGAACTAGATCTGCATCATTTTATTTATAGCATTTTCTTTTTGTTTGAAATCTTTGGTTACTTAAGTTGTTAGTCAGTGGATCTCAGTCTAGTGTGAATTGCTAGGTTGAGGGTCTTCAAGCTGTTAGTCAGCGGAGTGTAGGCTGTGTAATCAATGGTGTAAGCTATGTAGTCAGTAGAGTTAAGCTGTGATTCAGCAGAAGTCTCACTCAAGTTGAGTGAGGGGTGGACGTAGGTCTCTGAGTAGAGACCGAACCACCTTAAAAACTATGTCTATCATGTGTGATTGATTGTGTTCGTGTATCTTCTTCACTAGTTAATCATTTAGGATCGAATTAGTAGTTCTATAGCAGTAGATATTAATTCTACATATTCATTTTACTGCATTAGAGCAAAAATTGGGGTAGATCAATTCACCCCCCCCTCTAGATCTTCCATCTCACGAACCTACACGTGGTATCAGAGCTAAGTTCTCCAGTAAGGGCTTAACATCTCGGAGAGATCTAGTGTTATGGAGACTATAGGATACATAGCTGAGGGACATGCTGTTAACAAGCCTCCATTCTTCAATGGAACTGACTATGCTTATTGGAAAAATTGAATGCAGGTATTCTTGCGAGCTCAAGATCATGAGATATGGAAGGTAGTCAATCGAGATCCATTTCAGCTCCCTGAAGATGAAGATAATTGGACTCGAGAGCAGATCAGGAGATCTAATCTCAATTGGAGCGTAATGAACACTATGCAATGTGCCCTGCATCCTACCGAGTTCTCAAGAGTCTCATCTTGATCCTCAGATAAGGAGATGTGGGATCGACTATAGGTAATCTATGAGCAAACGTCAGAGGTAAGAGAAACTAGAGCAAATATGTTGATATCTGAATATGAAGCTTTTAAAATGAAATCTGATGAAAACATTTCTGAGATGTATGCTAGGTTGACTCAGCTCACTAATAGCCTAATGAGTTTAGGTAAAGTGTATAGTGAATATGAGCTGGTCAAGAAGATTCTCAGGTCATTAACTCCAATTTGGCATACCAAGGCCACCGTAGTGGAGGAATCAAGAAATCTAGCTACTACTAAAGTTGATGAGCTTATTAGGTCGTTAATGACATAATAGTTGAATTTGAAGAGAACCGAAGACCCTGAGAAGAAGAAGAAACCCCTGGCTCTAAAAGTCAATTCAAGTTGCAAGGATTCATCTAATGAAAGTGAGTTATCTAGCTCAGAGGGAGATTCAGGTGAGTTTGCCATGCTGACTAGAAAGTTCAAAAAAATTCTGAAACAAGAAGGTAAGAATTTCATAAAGAAGTCTTATACTGGTAAGAGAAGTTCTAAAGTTAAATATGACAATGTGAAAAAATCTGACAAAGTTGTTTGCTACAATTGCAGGAAGTCAGGACATGTGAAAGTTGAATGTCCATAACTTCAGAAGATGAAGCAACCCAGGTGGAATAGTAAAAAGCCTAAAGCCATGGTCAGCACCTGGAGTGATGAAGAAGAGGATGAAGATCATGAAAGCACATCTGAAGAAGATAGTGATGACAAGCTGTGCTTGATGGCCAGAAGAGAGGAAGAAGAAAGAGAAGAAGAAGAGGTAACTTCCCCTGTAGATCGTGATAAATCCACACACGAAGAAGAAATTTAAATATGAGAAAGCATAACAAAAATAAGGGGGAGATGATATAATAATAAGGAAAAGAAGCACGTGGTGCTACTAAGGAGGGTGATCGCCAGAGGGGTTACCTCAAGAAGAAACGAAGAAGATGGCGAATACCTGGTGGAATATAGAACGCGGGATGGATTGTGAATTCCTCCTCCTCCTTCAACCGGCCGGCCGATGAAGGGGGGTTTTCCTTTATTGATTACCTTGCAAAAGAGACAAAACACACAAGCAGTGGATCAGCCAAGTGCACGTAGTATCAATCCCAAAGATGATATGAAGATGAGAAAAGAACAAAACATGCGCACCTTATTTTGTTTTAAAACCCCTAAAGAAATAGGGAAGGAGGAGATATGATGCTAATGCAAGCGTAAAAGAAGAAAACACAGTGATGATGAAGCTAATGCAAAAAAGAAGAAAACAACATAGTGATGATGAACGATGGATGAAGATGAAACAACACAAACAGAATAACTGAAAAAACCCTGCTGTCCCTGACGACAGTAAAGGGAAACAAGGTGGACGCGGTTGATCGGAAGCAGAGGAAGCAAAGGAAACAGAGCCCTTTCTAAACGATCGCACAGGAGGAAGATGAAGCTTTGTAACTCCTGAACTCGTAAACCTCTGATCGTAACCTGTGAACTCTCTGACCCGTCAACCTCTATCTAGATCGACCAGAGCATCCTTTTATAGGATTTCAATCGAAGATAAGCTCAAATTTGGGAAGATAAGAATAGGCAATGATCAAAGAAGGCAGGACTCTAACTCCAATTCGAGCAAGGAGACCATTGGAGGTAGGGAACTACTCAGGAAAGGCATACTCAAACACGACACCGAAGGATAAAACACGACCTTTAGAAGGGCGTCAAATCACAAATTGACGACCTACATCAAGACGCTACTCAAAACACGACCATAATCAAGGGCGTCACTTCTTGGATTTAATTTTGACAATAAAACTTACTTCATTTGAAAATTATGAGAACACGCCTGAGATGAAGGCGTTAATTGAAACCACGCCCTGAGGAAGGACGTTAATCAATAATTTGAATTTATTTTGAATTTATTTTGAAACCGGATAATACCAGGAATTGACGCCCTGACATTTGGTCGTCCTTTCTTTGAACACGCCCCATGTTAGGTCGCTATATAAAACACGCCCCTCCTCAGGTCACGAATCACAAAAAATGCAAGAACAAACCAAAAAACACACAAAAAATAGAAAAACTTCATATTATGAATATATCGAAGTTCACTTTGGGGCGTCAACATAGTGACATGAGATTTGATCAACATAGCGTCAATTTTGGCGTGTCTACAGCTGCCCCGCCTTGGCGTCTGCTTTGCAGGGGAGTGAGATGAAATGGAGTGAGAGTGCAACAAACGGAATGAAGTGGAACGAACTGATAAGTAGACGCCAAGGTGTGATGTGACACGCCTCAGACACTAAGCATTGGAAATCTTTCCAAGATTCTGAGCGAAATAACTCCGAGTGATTCCAAGAAAGCATCAATTTGCTGGATAAAGGAGATTAAACTAAACAAGTAAAAATGTGTGCATGGCACGATAAGGAGACACCATTGGAGAGCGGTTACCAGCCAATGTGGACGTGCTACAACCAAGGTGGATTTGCAAAAAAATAAAGGGAATCGAGATGAAGATCCAGCAAAGGAACAGTTTCAAGGAACTAGCCTGAGTGGCTTCAAAGAGAATAAAGTACTCAATTTGGAGTGGAATATCTCATGTCAACTCAATCAAGAGCGAGTGACCTTCAGTATTACCATAATATGAAGATTTTCAGCATGAAGCTCAAAGTCCTACATGATGCATGCTGGGCTAAAAGAAAAGATAAAAAAAACTAAAAGATAGAAAATAATCAAGGATAATATTGTTAAGCCATCTAGATTTGGTCAAGAATCCAGATCTCTAAGCTGACACTAGGCCGAAGCCCGTTTGTCCACGCATCAACTCAGAAAGTGGAACCATCGTCCCAGACCTTTAATGACTCAACGGCCTATCCGTGTGATCAAGTTTCTCCTGGAACTATCACTGTTTTTGATGAAAGGGAACTCAAATTCCAGGTTCATCAGAACCACAAGGTCCTTGATATGCTATAATAGCGTAGATACCATATAGTAATAATGCTTACAACAAGATGATGTTACTCCCACAAGTGACCCATGCATCTCGAACTCTGCAATTTTCTGCACTCAAAAGTTCATTAGTTCTCTCAAAATTTTAATATAAATAATCTTCAATTCAAAGTATAACATGATCATAAGTGCTTAATAAGATAAAATTCTAACGAAATAATAGCACTTAAGTTCATCAAAGCATGTAAGGAAGGAAATTCATAAGTTCACAAATTCACGCCTGCACCAAACGTCGTCAAAACATGGAAGGCTCCTTATAAAGAGGGCGTCAAAATGATAAACACGCCTTTCACTGAGACGTTAAATGCACCAAGGTTCAAGAAGAAAACGACCCTGGAAAGGGCGTTACACAAAACACGACCTCAGTCAGGTCATCAACTCAACAATTGACGCCCTAACAGAATGCGTTAATTAAGCATGAACTTCCGTTTCTGATTCGCAAACTAAACCCAGTCCTAATGGTAATCAACTTGCTAACTCCGAACAACCTTAAGACTCCCCAGACTCCTATAAAGGAAAGGCAATTCCTCAAATCAATCAAAGCAACCTTCGGAGCTCTGTTCTTCTGCTACTTCTTCTGTCTGTTCTTCTGCAGGCATCGCAATCGTCAGAACTTCTTCTGCAAATCGAAGATGGAGAGGGCGATTAAGAGGTCCAAGTCCTCCACTCCCAGGTTGACCGATATTAACGGGCATATTAGCAATAGAATTTCCATGAACCAGGTAGAGAGAAAATCCTTGTCTTCTCTTGTCTTCTCTTGTCTTTACTGAAACATTGTACTCTCTTCTGTATGCATATTCATTCTTCTTTCTGAATTGTTCTTCCTTTCTTTCTTCCACAGGACTTCCCGAATGTCCCAGGAGCAAGGAGATTCACAAAAATCAAGTGTCTCCCTCTCATACTCTCCAAATTTTCTTCAGATATGAGAGTCTATTTAACAAGATGGCATCTTCTGGGTCTAGTCATCCATGCCAAACATTATGATCAGATTCATCTTGACTGGGTAGCTATAGGGGCTCTTGTAGAGATATGGCATCCTTCCACCCATACCTTTCTCTTCTCTACTTTTGAAGCCACGATCCTATTAGAAGAATTGGAGATAATCTTAGGTTTAAAGAGAACGAAGCAAGGAGATGAGGAAAAGGTGGCCATCATGCCAAAACCAATTGCCTCTCATGAGCTATTAACAAGCTTGATATCTAGCCCCAACCTAGTGAATCAAATCAAAGCCACTAAAGGAATCAATCTTCTAAAGCTCGCCTCATGGGTGTACAAGAGAGCGGATCAAGCTAAAGAAGATGAAGAGATAGAGCGGGTAGCAAAAGCTTTCGTGGTGTGCTTAGCAGGAGCAGTCTTATTCCCATCCACGGAGGACTTTCTAGAAGAGGCACAGTTAAGCGTCATAGTGAGCCTATGGGAAGGAGATAGAATGGGACCGGCTATTCTAGCCTATCTCTATAGCGGGCTTACCTCGGCGGCGATGGGAAGTCCCATCCACGGATGCATGCTAGCACTCTCTAGTTGGGTAGATTTCCACTTTAAGTTCGATCCATGTGATGAAGCCCAACAATCCTCGAGAATCTTCTCAAAAAGCCCACTCTCTTATATGACCGGTTCACTTGGGATAAGCAATAGAGTGACGAACCGGATTCCCCAAATCAAAAAGAGAGCGGAATGGAGAGAGCACCTCAAAGTAATGCCAAAGAATCTCTTCACTTGTGCCCCGGGAATACTCAAGACTCAAGAGCTCCGTGCAAGATTTTCTCCCGGGACGGACCTTCGTCTCATAGGCGCTTCAGAATTCGTCTTGTACAATTCATATCGGTGCCTCCTTCAACTCGGGCTCCCACGGCAAGTATTCGAGGACCCATCACACCTCCCTCCTATCAAGAGACGGGACCTTGGTAGCAATGAAGATGGAGAAGAATGCACAACTATTCAAGCTTTATGGAAAATCAACAAGGCTCATCAACCTGTAGAAAGCTTGAATGAAAACAGAGATGAATGGAAATCTTATGTAATAGCCCTGAGAAAAATGAGGCCCAAAATGACTCATTAAGCGTTGTAATCTTTTTCTTCCAATAAATCAATGATATTTCCTTTATTGAGCTATCTTACTGTGTTTCTGATCAACTCTTCCAACGTTCTGATTCTGTTGCAAATAACGCCTCAAGCAACGCCATGAATTCATAAAAGGACGCCTTTACCACAGGTCGTCTTCAACATTCCAGTTCACAAATTTGATGCCTTCACCAATGGGCGTTAACTGAAAAACGTCATAAGGCAAGGCGTTAATACGATTCATATTCCAAAATATATTCGTTGAGATTCCAAAAGTAACGCCTTCATGACAGCCACGTTTCATATAAATAACGCCTCAATCGTAGTCGTTACTAAAAAATAGTAATGATTATTCCCATCAAATCAATCAATTGCCATTAAATGCGTCTGACGACGGTTATCATTCCCCATGCAAACAAAAATAACGCCTTAAGAAATGTCGTCAATTATTAAGAAACGCCTTTATGTCAGTCGTTGATTTCACAAGACGCGGCCTTCCTAAAGTCGTTAATTCTTTTTGACCGATCGACTTAACTTTCCCTCCTTTCTTCTTCTTCCTCCGTCCATTTCCCCTCTTTCTCTCTTTCTTCTGCAACCCTAATCGAGAACCCCCATCTCCCAATCTCTCTCATTCTCTCCTCTCTCTTCTACACCCTAGCCCTAAGCTATGGCCGGTGGCGCACCCAAACAGCAGCGTGTGACTGCCCCAGAGGTCATGGACTTGGGCGAGGATGCCCATGCCGAGGAGGAAGCTCCCGCGGCAGCCGGCGAGGAACCTCCGGTGGTGGCGGCTCCTGAGGTGGTGGACTTGGGCGAGGATGCCCATGCCGAGGAGGAAGCTCCCGCGGCGGCCGGCGAGGAACCTTCGGTGGTGGTGGCCGACGAGGCTCCAACGGCGACGGCCGACGACGAGACCGAAGGAGACCAAGAGGCTCACGAAGAAGATGAAGAAGATGAAGGCAATGAAGAAGGACAAGACGACGAAGAAAGAAATGAAGAAGAACAACCGAGGGCCATCATCCCACGCCCCGGCCAACTCCGGCGGCCACGTCATCCACGCCCCCAACCGGCAGAGCCAAAGCACAAGAAGGTAGGCCCCCAAACCCTATTCCCATTTTTTTTATTTTTATTTTTATTATTATTCCTGTAATTTCCATAGCTCTCGGGGTATAAACCCTGCAACCCAGAAAGAAGACGCCCTCAGGGGCGTCACGTTTTAAAAAGACACGCCCAACCCAAGGGCGTTAATTAAATTATTTCCCTGAAAAATAATTAACCCCATGAGAACACGCCCTAAAGCATGTCGCCCATTTAAATTCATATCTTGCTGTTAATTTATATCAATTCCATGCTTTAAATTATTTTTCATGAATTATTCGTATGCTGTTATTTTTATTTTATTTTTTCTGAAAAACTTGAAAACAACGCCCCCCATCGAGGCGTTAATTCAACAACAGACGACCAAACCAGAGGTCGTCCATTCATTAATTCCTGATTAAATTAACGGACCCATCTGGAAAACGCCCCACTCAAGGGCGTGACTTGAAATATTTTTAAGAATTTCAGATATTAACCATAGAATCACGCCCAACATAGAGGCGTTTCTTAGATAACAGCGACCTAGGATAGGTCGTGAATTCAAAGCACACTTAGAACCACGCCCTCCTCAGGGGCGCTAATTCAACAAACCACGACCTGAGGATGGTCGTTAATTAAATTCAAACACCAATATAATCCAAGGCAATCAAAATGAGATTCAGCATGAATAATCAACATAATTAAGTGAAAATTCTTTTCTTTACATGCAGGGATTGATGAGGACACGGATCTCCTGGGTTATGGTCTGGGCAGCATACTACGGCCTCCCCGAGTTTCAGAGAGCGAGGGTAGATGCTATGGGGTTTTGGGCCTTCCTTAGCATAGAGCCAGTTAGGCCAGACCTACCACTTATCCAGGTTCTACGGGAGAGATGGGATAGGACCAGCCGGGCATTCTTGATGCCATGGGGGCACATGATTCCCACCCTAGAGGATGTGGCTAGGATCACCGGGTTGAGGGTAGACGGTGAGGCTGTGAGCGGGATCACCTACCCTGACTACACTGAGTTTGCCCAGAGGCTGCTAGGGCTAGAGATGGTCTACGAGACACCCAGCGAGTGTAGGACTATCTTCCGCACCGACCTTACTACAGTGATGGACTTAGGGAATGCTAGGCACAGGTCCGGGGAGACCTTAGAGCAGTTCTCGCAGAGGTTGATAGATGGGGCTAGGGCGGTCTACTGCCAGGACCCGGCCGACAGGGAGAGAGCGGACCGAGACCTGAGGAGGTTCCTACTGTTGCTACTGGGGAGGCTATTGCTCGGGACAAAGGGCGACGTCATCAACTGCCGATTCCTAGGGATACTCGAGGACCTGGAGGCAGTTGGCAGCTACGCCTGGGGAGCGGCGCTGCTGGCGCACATGATGGCCGACCTGTCCACACGGGGACAGGTCGAGAGACGACCATCAGTGGCTTCTCACCTTTTCTTCAGGTATGCATTTTTCATTTTTCTTTTCTTTTATTTTTATCATGCTGGTGAATGCTTCACTAATATGATGCATGGATGCAGGTTTGGAGCCATCTATACATGCCGATGGGGCGCGCTGACCCACGGCCTGGAGGTGAGGGAGCTTTCCCTCTAGCACGACGCTGGCTACCGATTGTGTTTGGAGTCCCACTCGGCTACGAGTTGTGGGTGCTGCGGAGAGAGTTCCGCGACTTCCCTCCCTCGCTGGTATGAATGAATGTTATGCATCTTTCTTTTGCATTTATTTTGAATTTATTATGATGATGATGAAATGATGACATGTATGTTTATGAATGCAGGTTCAGTGGAGACCCTATGAGGGGATGATGGACGAGGGCCAGCTGTGGGTCGTAGCGGGCCGTCCTCGTTTTGAGCGTGAGCTTTGGGTTCACTGCTTGAGCGAGATCGAGCCGTTACGGCTTAGGTTGGTGATGAGGACCCTAGGCCTTCACCATGAGTGGGTAGAGGTAGGCGAGCCGCGGGGCATCGGGAAGAAGACGCGTGGTCGTACGAAGGCGACCGACTGGAGGGTGCGGTTCGAGGAGCAGTACGCCGACTGGCAGCGAGGCGGGACCAGAGTCACCTCCCGGGCGACTGACAGCTCCGAGTACCTCCGGCGCTACTGGGAGGTTTACGCCGGCCGACCCCAGATGAGGGTCTTAGGGGTATGTATGAATGCAATTATTTCTAAATTAAATGCAAATGCTTTCTATCATGTGACTAATATGTAATGAATGCAGGATGCGCGGGACATAGCGGCGATGGATGCCCAGGCCCACCTACACAGCCTGGAGGACCAGCTGGCCGCCACACGGGCTGACCTAGAGACCCTGGTGAGTGTTTAAATTATTCCTATATGCACGTGTATATCTTTTTTTGTTGAGTTATTGATGATTAGCCACTGACGATCTCAATGAATGCAGCGTGCCCAGCAGGGAGCAGTGAGGAGAGACCCAGGAGAGGCCTCCAGCTCGAGAGGGCCCAGTGCAGAGGTGACTGCACTGGCAGGGCAGCTAGCTGGAGCGATCGCACGAGTCGAGGCAGCAGAGCGCGATCTCGCTTCACGGGTAAATTCCAAAACACAGATCCATTCAAATATTGATTATATAATTGTGCACTGACAAAAATCCATTTTACAGACTGAGGAGCTTCGAGCTGCTCTTACCTGCGTTGATGAGGGCTTCCGTGCGACGAGCACACAGGTGAGTGCTTTAAATCATGTATTGCTTGTATTGCTAGATTACTGAATCATTGCATTTAATTGTGGAATTGATGATTTGTTTACCTGTTTGCAGACGACTCAGCTTCAGGTGGTACGTACCGAGTTGGCGATCCGTGATCAGCGGATCTCAGAGCTAGAGAGGTCCCTGAGGCGACGAGAGGAGCTGCCTCAGGACGTGGCCGAGCTGCGGGTGGCTCTTGAGCTGGAGCGACGGGAGCGTGCCCGGGAGCGCGAGGAGCATGCTCGTGAGCGGGAGGAGTACCAGGCGGAGCGTGCTCGATACCAGGAGCAGGTAGCAGCACGCGAGCGAGAGCTGGCAGACTCAAGGACCCAGTTGATCCTTTCTCAGGAGCGGCTACGAGTGTCTGAGGAGCATCTCCAGCGAGGGCGCGAGCGAGCACGAGCTGCGGGATACTCCTTCACCAGCTCCACTTTTGTGGCGGGCTCTTCCCTCCGAGAGAGGAGCGAGGCAGGGGGTCAGGTTCGGGTTCTAGCTTCTTCACGGGGGCCCATGCCTCCTCCACCAGCGCCAGCTCGGGACGGCGAGGAGGAGGTTGAGAGTAGGAGAGAGAAGGGTGGAGGCGAGAGCTGAGCGACTTACTTGTACTCCTCCACCCTCACACTTGTACATGATAGACATTCATGATGTATATATATATAAGATTGAGATTTCTTTGTTACCTGAGCACTTTGTGTAGTTGTGGCCCTGTGTTTGTGTACCTTCCTCTTTCCACGTTCTTCTTTTTTGCTTTGCTTTGCCCTGTTTCTGCGACTGTAATCCATACCTTGAACAAACAGGTTAATTCATCTGTTCGACTTGGCCCCTTGCCCAATAAGCAAGGGGTAGCAATATTTTGACCTTAATGAGGGGTCAAGGGGCCAAGCCTTTGATCAAATAAGGCAAAATAAAATAGCTGATAGCGGGGAGATGCCTCATGCAAAGCACGCATATGCAAACCATAAATAAAAGATGCCCATGCAAAAAGAATGCAAGCATACATCGTGAAGAAATTCATTTTTTCTTTCCTTTTTTCACTCATTTATATATATTTTTTTTGTTATTTTTCCTGAAAAATGCGCCTTAGAGTAGGTCGTGGTTCGCATAAAGACGCCCTAGAAGACGGCGTGAATTTGAAAAGGAAATCTGATTTTTGAAAAAGAAACGACCTGCTCAGAGACGTTATTCTGAAAGAGACGACCTAATCTTGGACGTTAATTATATAAAAAGCGCCTTAGCCGAAGGCGTTAATTGAATTATTCTGCAAAAAAGGTTGTCAAGGCTATCAAGACCACGGGTCCTACACGGTCACCATCTAAAATCCATTAACCTTTCTTGAGTAATTAAAAGGGAGTGGACGTGGTCATAGTTGACTTGTATTCGAGATTTTGCACAGTGCAATTTCTTTAGTCCGTCTTGACCATCCTGCCAGTTCGTGACTTACCACATAGAAAGGATGGAAGAAAATATGAGGGAAGCCCATAAGGGATTCTGAGATGCTCAAGGCAAAGTTACCTCCCCTACCCTATGCCTGTTGGGGTTCGGTCTTTGGCGTAGGAAAATTTTGTTGCCTTTTTGCCTCTTTTATATTGCACGTATACGCCCAAGGTTTTCCTTGCGGAGACTTTGCCCTCTTGACATACTTTTCTTTTCACAACTTGACTTTCACTTCGGAATTGATTTGCATTGATGAATAAAAACCTAATTGTACTTGGGCTTTTATGGCATTTGCTCCCTTTTGGGCCCTGACTTCCACCTACTAGGGCGGCGGATAGGCTTGGCGTGTCTACCCTGAGGTCTCCCTTCCTCCCTTATGGGTCGAAGAAGAAAAGAACGGGTATTGTCTTTCACTTTTAGTCAGGTTTTTGACTTTCTATTGGATTTTGCACTGCTTGAGTTCAAGAATAAAGCGTGTAGTGTGTGCGGGAGTCAACCCCCTTTTAAGTTAGCAAGACTGATGAATGAATTCTGAACTTTGACCTTTCGGACCTTGATCCTTCGTGTGCCATGGCACCAATTTCGATCTCTTTTATTTTTTTTTGTTTGCTTTTTGCTTTTTGGAATTTCTATTTTTTTTGGTTTTTGGAAATATTTCACTTTGTTTTAGATTTTTGAAACAATTTTCATTTTGTTTGAATTTTGAATCAAGGGTAGTATTTCTTAAGATACAAACCATTCCAAGGGTGAGTTAACTCTTCTCCTTCAGCATTAATCAATTTATAAGCATTGCCTGGAAAAACGTCTTTTATAACAAACGGTCCTTCCCAATTGGGTTGGAGTTTTGAGCGAGGGCCACCCGGCTTTACGAAAATCCTCTTAATTACCATCTCGTCGATTTTAAATTTTCTCTCAATTACTTTCTTTTGATAAAAACGCGAGAGCCTATTATGATAAACGCGCGCATGCTCAACGGCGACCAGACGCTTCTCATCTAGGAGTTCCAATTGGGCGTGGAGTGAATCACGACGCTCATCAATAGAAAATTCCTTATCCAATTATACTCGTAGAGAGGGAATGAGAATCTCATAAGGGACTACTGCCTCCATTCCATAAGTAAGGGCGAAAGGGGTTTGCCCAGTGGGGGTTCGAATGGAAGTTCGATAGGCCCAGAGAGCTTCAACTAGCTTGTCTGGCCAATCCAAAAATTTATTAGCCTCACACGTCTTTTTGACAATTTTTATCAAAGTTTTGTTAGTTGCCTCTGCTTGGCCATTGCCCTGCGGATAATAGGGAGAAGAATGATGCAATGCAATGTTATACCTGTTGCAGAGATCCTTGATTTCTTGAGAGATAAATTGAGGTCCATTGTCGGTGACGATGGTGCTTGGGATGCCGAACCTCGTGATGATGTTCTTCATTATAAACTTGCAGACGGTTGACGCTTTGATCTCCACGTAAGCTTCTGCTTCCGCCCACTTGGTGAAGTACTCCGTTGCCGTGAGGATGAATGATTTTTGCTTGGTCAGGAGGTTCGAATCACCAAGAGGTCCAATGATATCAAAAGCCCACAAGGAGAAAGGCCATGGGGAGGATGTAGGATGGAGTGAAGAAGCAGGAGAATGAATCTTGTCGGCGTGCAGTTGACACTTAACACACCTTCGAACATAGATGGAACAATCCTCTTCTAGAGTTGGCCAATAGAAACCTAGCCTAAGGATCTTCTTAGCTAGCATCTGGCTATTCACATGACCACCACACACTCCAGAATGCGCCTCTTCCACAACTTTCCATGATTCATCATCGTCGAGGCATCTTAATAAAACACCGATGAGCCCTCTCCTATAGAGCACACCTCCAATCAAAACATAATGCTGAGCCACTCTTCTAATTGCTTTCTTTTCTTCTGCGGTGGCTTCCTCGGGATATGACTGATCATTGCAATATCTGGCAATCTCATAATACCAAGGCTTCTCTTCGTCAGCCAATTCTTCTTCCCAGTCTAAAAGCATGACCTCTTTGCCTTTAAGGGATTCCTTTTGCTTAATCTTTTCAAGCACCTTATCCCTGATATCGAGGAATGCACGATCCTTAATAGCTGGCGTGTCACGTTGATGAATTAGAGGAACATGAAAATCACGCTCAGGAGGGAAGACTAAAGCAGAGGCCAAAGAAGCAAGGGCGTCGGCCAAGATATTTTGGCTACGAGGAACATGGATGAAGATCAATTTGGTGAAGAGTTTGGCATAAGCTGAAGCAAGTTCCTGGTAGGGTTTGAGCTTAGGATTGATAGTGCGGCATTTGACCAACACCTGGCGCAGAATGAGCTGACTGTCACCCACAATCCTCAAATGGGTGACACCATATCGATGAGCGATTTGAAGACCGGCCAAAAGAGCTTCATACTCAGCTATATTATTGGTGGCGGAAAAAGTGAGCCGAGCAGCAAATGGGATGGTGACCCCTTCTGGTGTTAAAAGAACCATGCCGATCCCTCTTCCTTGGGAATTTAGAGCTCCATCAAAATGTAATGTCCACATAGGATCGTGGGGTTGATTAATGGACATTAGTTCTTTATCTGGAAACTCCGAATTGACAGGATCAAAACGCGGTAGAGGGTGGTGAGCAAGATGTTCGGCAATGGCGTAACCTTTGATAGCTTTCTGTTGAATGTAAGTGATATCAAACTGAGAGAGGAAGCTTTGCCAGCGTGCTAATCGATCAGTGAGGATAGATTTTTCAAGGAGGAATTTAATCGGATTCATGCGAGCAATGAGGTGAACCTCGTGAGCTAGGAAATAGTGCTTTAACTTCTGGACTACCCAGACTAAAGCAGTGCAAGTTTTCTCCATGGCTGAATACCTCTGTTCACAGGGGTTAAGAAGTTTAGACAAATAGTATGATGCCCTCTCCTTACCTTCTTCGTCCACTTGAGCCAAGAAAGCACCTACGGAGTCATCCAGGACAGAAACATAGAGGATAAGTGGTTTGCCTGGAATTGGCGGCCTCAGGATAGGAGGATTGGCCAAATAATCCTTCAATCCGTCAAAGGCTGCCTGACACTTGTCATCCCAATTAAACTTGACTCCCGGCTTAGTAAGCTCGTAAAACGGCCTACATCTTTGTGAATGCTAGGAGACGAAGCGGCGAATGAATTGCAACCTCCCGATTAATCCTCGAACTTCCTTCAAATTCTTGGGAGGAGGCATATCTCTAATGGCCTTTGCCATGTTGGGATCAACTTCAATTCCCCTCTTGCTAACAATGAAACCAAGCAACTTCCCTGAAGAAACGTCAAACACACACTTCTTGGGGTTCATCTTCAACTGATACTCTCGTGATCTTTGCAAGACCTTAGCTAGAACCCCAGGATGTTCAATCCTTGTCCTTGATTTCACAACCAGGTCGTCCACATACACCTCGATATAGATATGAATCATGTCGTGAAAAATCGCCATCATAACCCTCTGATAGGTGGCTCCAGCATTCTTAAGTCCAAAAGGCATGACCACATAACAATAAGTACCCCATCGTGTAGTGAATGATGTCTTCTCTTGATCTTTTTCAGCCAGACGAATTTGATTGTAACCTGAGAAGCCATCCATGAAAGAGAGAGTCTCAAATCCTGCCGTATTATCGATCAAAACATCAATATGAGGGAGGGGGAAGTCATCCTTGGGACACGCACGGTTGAGATCCCGGAAGTCTATACAAATCCGAACTTTTCCATCTTTCTTCATAACCGGGACGATGTTAGCCACCCAATTGGGGTAGAGGACAACTCTAACAAATCTAGCCTTATGGAGCTTGTCGACCTCTTCTTTCATCTTTAAAGCCATATTAGGGTGGAAACGCCTCAACCGTTGCTTGACCAGCACAGACCCTGGCTTAAGTGTAAGGCGATGTTCAACGAGCGCAGGGTCTAAACCAGGCATATCTTCATAACTCCATGCGAACGTGTCCTTGTATTCTTGCAGGACCAAAATGAGCGCCTCCTCTTCGGAGGGCGGCAAATTCTTGCTTATGAGGACAATCCTAGGGTCTTCCTCGGTACCCAAATTAATTTCTTTGGTAGGCTCTTCTACGGAGGCTGACGGTTCGTCAAATCGTCTTATGCCACTAGCAAAAGCATCAGGCTCGTCCTCATATTCTTCATAACTTTCATCCCCCTCTTCAATAGGGTCTTCATCATTCATAATTTCATAGACACCCAAACCCTCATAAGAAACAACAGCATTCTCATATTCTAACTCTGGCAGGATGATTGGATTCTCTATAAATTCAGGAAGAGCTAAACAAGCCTGGCATCTGATAGCTAACTCCAACAGAAACCTACGCGGAATCTGCTTACCCTTGGACTTCTTATGTGAATCTACCCCTTGAATTTTAGTGTTAGCGAAAGATGAGGAGGAGCAACTAGCTTGATCAGAAAAGGGAAGGGAAGGAGGTGAAAAAGTGGATACAGGAGGTAATACAGAGGAAGTCCCCTCACCAGAGGGGGAGAAAAGATTTAGCAATGAATCTTGAAGGAGCGGCCCCTGGGTCGGGACGCACTCAGAAGAGAAATAGGAGGTCTCCTCAACAGAAATGGAGGATTGGAAATTTGGGAATTTGGCATTTTTTTTCTTTTTTGTTTTTTTCTTCATTTTTATTTTCTGTTTCAAGAAGAAAGCAGTGTGAAGGGAGGATAGCAGGAGGAGTGGAAATTGCCAGATCAGAAAAAGATTGAATCAGTGATGGCCCGCGCGGGGGCGTGATGGAGAGTTTAGAAAATCGCTCGAGGAGCGAAGAAGGAATTGGGAGAGAAACTTGGATTGAATCTGGAGATAAATTGATTATAATCGGAGGCGGTCTTGGCACGCGACCAAACCGATGAGAATATAGAGGAGCAAGCACAGATGGATGCATGGAAGTGAGAGAAAAGAGGCCGGCCCACAGCCTGTCCATGGTGAATCCTTCTTCAAACGGAACATCTGGCTTTCCAGTATCAGTGTAGTCACTCAGCAGCTGCCTCTTATCTGTAATTGCAGCTGGCATCTCAATCAATTCATGAATAAGTGGCGGCCATTCCGGGTCAGTCGGCATGAAGAGGCGGCTCAAAGAAATAGTAATATCCTGCATATCGAACCACCTGTACCAGTCACATTCTGGATCATCCATTTTTCTTCTTTTGTCAGGCCTTAAGGATTCCAGGGCTTTGTATGTGGCCAACGGGGCAATATGACGAGCAAACTGTCTAGCATGAACATCCTGACAGTCTAATATGGAAGTGATTATTGTAGTTTGCTCACTATTCTGAAAGCCACCTGCGACAAAATGTGTCTTCAATGTCCAAGTGAGCGGTTGGCGATCTATTTTTAATGTGGATGTCATAAATGCCCATGGTTCATCTTTATTTTTGCTTGGCCCTTTGTAACCTAGGCCATCTCGTGTAATCAGTTTCTGAGGTTTAACATGCCTAATTCTGCCTTGACAATTGGCACCCAGACCTTTGCCATTTTGATACCCCATTTTCATTAAGATGTTCGAGCCAGAGGTGTTCATCATTGTTTTCTTCTTTTTCCCCTTGGGAGGCAGGGGTGTCATAGCAACTGTTGTGACTTTTTCTGGCATTGGTCGTGGACAAGGGACGTCCAGCACAGATAATAGTGGCTTGTTGGCCGGCCACATGGATGGAACTGATGAAGCCACATGAATATCCTCCTCTGGCAAAATCGGCATACTGGTAACTTTAATAATGCGGCCCTTGTGTGGGAATTTAAGGCATTGGTGATTTGTGGAGGGCACCGCATCGAGTTGCTGAATGTAGGGGCGTCCCAGAATGCCATTAAATGTCGGGTCCATATCTAGAATATGGAAATCTGCTGTGATGGTGGAAGGACCCAAACTTACTTTTAACGTAATCATGCCTAGAGGAGGTTTCTTCGTGTTATCATATGCAGTGACTGTGATAGTGGATGGCCGTATTTGGCTTTCCGGAATGCCACACAACTTCAAGGTGCTAGGTGGCAAGACATTGATGGATGCCCCAGTGTCCACCAGACATTGCTTAACAGCCACCTTATTAATGTCAACTGTGATGCATAGAGCGTACTTTCTTGCTGGGAGTGGTGCCAGTTCATGTTCATGGAAAGTAATTGCCGGCTGACTGCTAGCGGGCGTTAAAATCGTGACTATCTGCTCAACTGTAATGTTCTCATTAACCATCACCTTTTGCAGATATTCTTCCAAAGCTAGCAGATGAGTGGTGGACCTTTTAATTAGTTCCAAGATTGAAATCCTTGCTGGTGTTCGGTCCAAGTGCTTTAGCAAATCATACTGAGTCCCTGGCACTGACTCTTGTTCTTGTTCTTGCTCTTGCGGCCTCTGCGCGGACTCTAGCTCTCTCTGTGGAAAAATACGGTGGAACATCCGTCCACTGCGGAGCGGCGCCACGCCTTGACGTGCCTCTATCGGGACAAGTGTGGGAGGGGGATTAGAAGAAGAAGAAGGTGTGTTGGTGTTAAGAAGTGGTGGAGTGGGAGTTCCCGCAGACGGAATCCCTTTAGAGGGTGCCAGTGCCCTGGTAGGAGGCGTAGAGGTAGAAAGGGATACCCGAATGCGGGGGGAATTGGTGGGGGGTGGAATGAGAAGGGTTCTGGGTACAAAAGGTGGCGGAACCGATGGTGGGGGGATCCTTGCCGGTGAAGGAGTAGTGGTGGCGGGTGCAGTGGGCGTTGGTGATGGGCGGATGAGGACTGGCCTAGATGGCAATGGCGAAGGGTTGGTGGTGGATGGGTTTTGTTGTGGCGTAGGCTGTAGAGGTGGTAAGCGTGTAAGAAGGGGGCAAACCGGCGAGGTTGGAGAATTGGCGGTAGGAGGTGAATTAACGGGGTGCAGAAGAGATCGGCCCACTTGAGGGGTAGGAGAAGAAGAAGGGGTGCGCAAGAGGTGCAGAGGTTGATTTTGATTATGATAAAGTGCCCCGACAGAGGCGTTTTCTTCATGCCATCCCTGCCCTCTCTCCACCTCATAGAGAGACGTGACAGGGTTTACGTGCTGGTTTGGCGGGTGCTCCGACAGTGGATTGTGGACAATCCCCATATCGTGCTGAGGCGCTGGAGCTTGTTGTTGCTGCTGTGGAGCTGGTTGCTGTGGCTGCTGAGCTTGTTGCTGTCGAGGAGACCTTCTTTCTTTCATGGTGGCGATGAATTGTCTCATCTCATCCCAATTGATGTCACCTTGGTCATTTAGGTCATAAATGTAATCTCTGAAGTGAAAGCAACGATCAAGGTTATGACCAGGTGCACGATGGAAAGCGCAGTAACGGGATGTGTCAACATTAGCGGGCCACGCTGTTCTTTCTCTTGGTAATATGAGCAAATTGGCGGCCATTAAGGCATTGAAAATATCTAGGAGACTTTCTGGTAATGGAGGGTAGTGGTCCCTTTTGGGGCCAAGTGGTGGTCTCCGTTGTTGTTGTTGGCCATAGTTGGTAGGTGGTGGTACCTGGTGGTACTGTTGCGGAGCTGGAGGGTTAGCGCGGGGCGCTTGGTTTGGTGGTGAAGCAAAGGAATGTTGGGGTGTGAATTGGCGTTGTGGGGTGGAGTTGAAATGGGGGCTTTGTGGTGGAGGAAGGTTAGGACGTGGGTTAGCTTGATGGGGGTGGCCAACTACGCCAACCTTCTCATTTGCAATAGTGCCCTCCGTCGTGGGCCCGCTGTTGTTGACAGTTGTGGTTTTCTTGAAAAGTCGTGACTTCGGCTCAAACATGCCCATAATGGGTGAATCCTTCATCTGCGTCCGGATATAATGAGCTCTCTCATAGAGCTCCTCCATGGTGGTTAACCGGTTCATGGCCAGTATGTGCCGAAACTGAGGAGTGGCATTGGAAATTATCATCTTGACTTGTTCCGGTTCAGACAGTGTATCTTTCAACTTTTCGGCCATAGACCGCCATCTATCAGCAAACATTATGAAGTCCTCCTCGGGCTTCATCGTTTCCGCGACCAGATCTGTGAGCGAAAGGGATGTTCCGACTCGGTCTCTGTATTTTTGCAAGAACTTCCTTTGAACAATATCGAAGTCACCGGCATCAGCGGAATCCAGTGAATAAAACCATTCAAGGGCTGGCCCCTCCAGAGATCTCCTGAATAAATAGGCCAAAGAGGCCTTGTTGTCTTGCTAGAAGGAGGTCTCGTACCTGAAGTCCTTCAAATGAATAAAAGGATTACCAGTCCCATTATATCGTCGGAAGTTCGGCATTTCAGATGGTGGTAAGTGGAAGATGGGCAATGTAGGGAGCGAAATTTCCGGGGCATTCTTAGCCGTGGTGACCTTCTTTAGTTGCTCCTCCATGTTGGCCAATTTCTGGAGTAATAGCATATTAGTGTCGGACTCGACTGGGGCCGGATTTTGAATAAAAGAATGTGGTATAGGTGTCCGCAGAATTCGGGGAGGTTGGAACTGAGGCCTAACCGCTGAATAGCTCGCCTGTTGGGCCGGCATTGCCGCACCGGGCGTTGGTGGATGAGAGGGGAGTTTGTGCAAGACCGCCTGGTCATTAGTGAGGTGATGGCCACTCTCGGCCGGAGGGGGATTGGAGGATGAAGAGGGAACATACTTCCCTTTCAAAGCGGCCTGAATAGCCTACCGCTGGGAATCGTCTAACTGAGATAAAGCATTAATTAAATCCGTGACATTGAGGGATGGAGAAGAATTCCCCGAGGTGTTGGAGGGTAACGTTTGGGAAGAGGGCACAACCTCTTGAGGAGTGGTATCAACCACATGGATTTGAGGATGATGGGACTGAGGAGGAGGGCAATTTCCCTCATAATAGATGGAATCCTGGGGGGGGTCTCATATTGACCAAAAATATTCTCATCCTCATCATCATAAGAATACCCGTAGCCTGCCATGTTGATGATTTTTCCTGAACGGAGTTTCATGTTTAAGAGGAGAGACAACTTTATAAAGGCAGTATCAAACAAACAACCACTCAATCCAAACAAGTCTAAACAAATCAATCCAAGCAAGTGTATGCAACCAAGTTGAGATGAACGCAAGATTTTAGTGTTATGCTTGAGATTAGAGTGGATTAAATTGTTGAATAGTTCACTTCTGTTTGCAATTTGAAACCTAGTTGATCCAAGTGTAACCTCCGGGTCAACTAGATTCGTTCTCTCTCCTCACTAACGATAGGTTCTCTATACTCCGGGTACTTCAATGGTACAACCAGCCCGGCGTCCGTGAGGGAATCCACGGGTGCGGGGACTTACGGAGGTCTTGGAAAAGGGATTTCCGGTCCAAAGAGACAGAATGCTCAATGGAGGGTCATCCGGATTCCAAGAGAGGTGTGTGGAATCCTAGTGCAGAGAGAGGAGGTCTCTCAACCAAATGCCACAATATGCAAAATAAGATGATAAGATCACATCAATATAGGCAAGCAATGTAAGAACCAAACAAACTATCACAGACAGTAACGGGAAGCAGGCTTCTGTAAAACGTAGGAAAGAGACAACCTGGGGCAGGTCGCTATCAACCAAAGCAACGACAGAGTCACTGTCGTGAATCACTGTGGTGGCCCACAGGTAGTGCAAAACACGCGCCTTGGTGTGAGGCGCGTAATATGAAAGGACGCCTCTACTAAAGGGCGTCAAATACCAGTGGTGCACACGGTCGAGGAAACACGCGCCTTGGTGTGAGGCGCTGGCAAATAAAAAGACGCCCAAAGTGTAGGACGTGAATTATCAAACAGAACAAGAAGACAGCATATATGGTAAAAGATGCCTTACGGGAAGACGTAACACATAAAATAGACGCCCTAGACGAAGGCGTGAAAAGAAAAAGCGCCTCTGGGTGAGGCGTTAATTCAGGAAAATAATCAAACAATCACAAACTGGCTGATCCCGGGAGTGTGCAACGTGCACGATGGAGGGTGCCCGTGGGGCACAAAAGGAGGGGTACCGAGGGTACCGAGGGGAAAGGGCACACGTGGGTGCCGAAGGGGAAAGGGCACACATGGGTGCCAATAGGAAAGGGCACACGTGGGTGCCAATAGGAGATGGTAATCAAAAGAAAAATAGTGGATGTCCCACCGTGATCGCCAATTTGTAGATCGTGATAAATCCACACACGAAGAAGAAATTTAAATATGAGAAAGCATAACAAAAAATAAGGGGGAGATGATATAATAATAAGGAAAAGATGCACGTGGTGCTACTAAGGAGGGTGATTGCCAGAGGGGTTACCTCAAGAAGAAACGAAGAAGATGGCGAATACCTGGTGGAATATAGAATGCGGGATGGATTGTGAATTCCTCCTCCTCCTTCAACCGGCCGGCCGATGAAGGGGGGTTTTCCTTTATTGATTACCTTGCAAAAGAGACAAAACACACAAGCAGTGGATCAGCCAAGTGCACGTAGTATCAATCCCAAAGATGATATGAAGATGAGAAAAGAACAAAACATGCACACCTTATTTTGTTTTAAAACCCCTAAAGAAATAGGGAAGGAGGAGATATGATGCTAATGCAAGCGTAAAAGAAGAAAACACAGTGATGATGAAGCTAATTCAAAAAAGAAGAAAACAGCATAGTGATGATGAACGATGGATGAAGACGAAACAACACAAACAGAATAACTGAAAAAACCATGCTGTCCCTGACGATAGTAAAGGGAAACAAGGTGGACGCGGTTGATCGGAAGCAGAGGAAGCAAAGGAAACAAAGCCCTTTCTAAACGATCGCACAGGAGGAAGATGAAGCTCTGTAACTCCCGAACTCGTAAACCTCTGATCGTAACCTGTGAACTCTCTGACCCGTCAACCTCTGTCTAGATCGACCAGAGCATCCTTTTACAGGATTTCAATCAAAGATAAGCTCAAATTTGGGAAGATAAGAATAGGCAATGATCAAAGAAGGCAGGACTCTAACTCCAATTCGAGCAAGGAGACCATTGGAGGCAGGGAACTACTCAGGAAAGGCATACTCAAACACGACACCGAAGGATAAAACACGACCTTCAGAAGGGCGTCAAATCACAAATTGACGACCTACATCAAGACGCTACTCAAAACACGACCATAATCAAGGGCATCACTTCTTGGATTTAATTTTGACAATAAAACTTACTTCATTTGAAAATTATGAGAACACGCCTGAGATGAAGGCGTTAATTGAAACCACGCCCTGAGGAAGGACGTTAATCAATAATTTAAATTTATTTTGAATTTATTTTAAAACCGGATAATACCAGGAATTGACGCCCTGACATTTGGTCGTCCTTTCTTTGAACACGCCCCATGTTAGGTCGCTATATAAAACACGCCCCTCCTCAGGTCGCGAATCACAAAAAATGCAAGAACAAACCAAACAACACACAAAAAATAGAAAAACTTCATATTATGAATATATCGAAGTTCACTTTGGGGCGTCAACATAGTGACATGAGATTTGATCAACATAGCGTCAATTTTGGCGTGTCTACATCCCCTTTTGAGAATTACTCTAATAGTGATTGGGAAGATGCCTATGCTAAAATTCTATATAAATATGATCATGTACGTAGAGAGAATAGACAATTGAATAAAAAGATAAATTCTACTGTGCTTGATAACTCTTTGAATGAAAATATTGTTTGCTTGGAATCTGAACTTTCAGAACTAAGAAATTCTCTGAATGAATCGGAACAAGCTAAAGTTGTTATCAATGAATTGAGGTGTGAAAATGAAAATCTCAAAAATGTCATTGATGAATTGAAACTAAGAATGCAAAACTATGAAGAGGAAACTAAAACAGCTCTTGAAAAATATGAAGTTGTCAAAGGTGTTAATGAAGAGCTGAAAAGAAATTTAGAAAGGTTTCAGGAAGAAACTAATGATAAACAACATTCCTTGAAATCAATGACACAATGCAGAGAAAACCTGAATGCAATTCTAAGGATAAAAATAAATTTCAGGAAAGAAGGTTTGGGTTTCAATCCTACCAACAAAAAGGCTTTTGATGTTAAAACTATTACATTCGTTTTAGAAAAAAGAAAAGCAAAATTCAATCCCTTAATAAACATGAACTGTTGTGAAGAAAATGGAAATATTCAAAAATCCATAGAACAATCCAACATGAAGAATAAAAGAAAAAGAAAAGGTAGGACAAACCAGAAAGCAAGGCAAGACTACCCTTGAGAAATCTCATAAGAAAACTCAGTCAGGCTGGAATAAGAACCAGGATAGGTATATGCATACTCAAGTTATGAAGAATATGAAAGGAAATCCCTCTTCATGGAAAGGTCAATGGGGTCCCAGTAACAATTCTGAAAAGTGGAAAAGAAATTCATGGGCAGGTAAATTCAAGAACACATATAGACCTGTTAACACCCACTTTCAGACACAAAACTATCAGAAAAACACCTGGGGAGGTCAGTATGTCAATTACTATAAGTCTAGGCATACCCCTTTTCAAACACCTTTCTATCAAAGCAATGCATGGGGAAATCATAGAACAAGACAACCAAATTATGGACCAAAGTATTATCAAGGTTTTCAAAGGGCTAGTCATCCTAGTCATTCTGAGTGGTTCCATCCTTCAGCAGCATACTAGAATAACAACCAAAACAAAATCTCAAAGTCAAATAATCTTAAGTCTGCTGTAAAGCCACAAAAAATAAAGCTGCAACAAAAGTGAATCATAAGAACAAAAGAAATGGATCTGAAAAAGAATTCTGTGAGATCTGTATGGATATCGAAATATCTGATTTCTTTGTTAAATAATATGAATGGTCAGATGGGACCCAATCATTTTTGGGTTCCAAAATCTTTTGCTTGATTATCTGTGCAGGAATGCCTTACAGCCACCCATAATAAGGGGTATCTTGATAGTGGTTGCTCAAGGCACATGACTGGTGATAAAGATAAATTTTGTATGCTGGTTGAAAAAGAAGGAGGTCATGTTACATTTGGTGGAAACACAAAAGGTAAGATTGTTGGATCAGGTAAGGTAGGTAAAACTCTGACTAGTTGCATTGATGATGTCATGTTAGTAGAAGGTCTAGCATGTAATATGCTTAGCATAAGTCAGTTATGTGATCGAGGTCACAAAGTTGCTTTTGACTCTCATGCATGCACCATATTTGAATCAAATTCTGAAACTGTGAAATTTGTTGGGAAAAGGCTCAATAAAATTTACATGGTAGATTTAGATGATGATGCACACAATAACTTGTGTCTCACTACAAATAAAGAAGAGTTGGCATGGCTGTGGCATCGTAGGTTAGGTCATGCTAGCTACCATGTGCTGCATAAACTAGTCAAATTTGATATGGTAAAAGGATTGCATGATGTTTCATTTAAAAAGAGTAATAAAATTTGCGAGGCCTGTACCAAAGGAAAACAAACTAGAAAGTTATTTAAAACCAAAACTGAAAACTTATCTTCAAAACTATTTGAGTTGATTCATATGGATTTGTTTGGACCTATAAGGTCAGCTAGCCTGAATGGTAGAAGATATGGATATGTACCTGTAGATGACTTTTCTAGATTCACATGGGTGTTTTTCTTGTCTCACAAAAATGATGCATTCTATGAATTTCAGGCATTCTTTAGAAAAGTAAAATAGGATGGTAAGTTTTCAATATCCAATATTTTATCTGATCATGGTGGTGAGTTTGAGAACTCAGAGTTTGATGATTTCTATAAGAAACATGGAATAAATCATAGATATTCATCACCAAGAACTCCAGAACAAAATGGAGTGGTAGAGAGGAGGAACAGAACCTTGGTGGAGATGGCTCGTACAATGATTGTGGAAAGCAATTTACCTAGAAGATTTTGGGCTGAAGCTGTAAACACCTCATGCTACAACATAAATAGAGCTATGGTAAGACCTTCTAGTAAAAACACTCCATACGAAATGATAAAAGGTAAGAAACCTTCACTTGCACATTTTAAAGTCTTTGGAACCAAATGTTTTATTCATGTTAATGATAAAAGAGACCTTGATAAATTTGAAGCTAAAAGTGAACCACGAATTTTTCTTGGTTATTCTGAACATTCACGAGCCTATAGAGTTTTTAATTTGAAAAATGAATGTGTTGAAGAATCTCCACATATTACATTTGATGAGTTTAATGATAAGTCTGAAAACAATTCTTACAGGAACATAGATGATGGGGAGATTTTGGAAAATAAAGAGGAGCAAGGAACTCAAAGTGCAGAAACAAGGTCTGAAGGAGAGACTGAAGGGTCAAGCACTCACGGGGAGGTAATCACCAATGTAGGTAATACACTTACAAACATTCGAGTGTTAAAAGATCACCCTTTTAAAAATATAATTGGTAATCTACATGAACCCCCCAGAACCCGGTCACAACTCATATTAGAAGAACTTGATTCCTTAGATCTTGTATCTCAAATTGAACCAAAAAGTGTTGAATGTGCCTTAAAAGATGAACATTGGATTAATGCAATGCATGATGAATTGCATCAATTTGAGAGGAACCAGGTATGGAACCTTGTTCCCAGACCATCTAATAGTTCAGTCATAGGCACAAAATGAATTTTCAGAAAGAAAACAAATGAAGAAGGAAAAATTGTTAGAAATAAGGCTAGGCTAGTTGCATAGGGCTATAACCAAGACTTTGGTATTGACTTTAAAGAGTAATTTGCCCTTGTGACCAGGTTAGATGCCATCAGAATTTTACTTGCATTTGCATGTAGCTTAGGAATAAAACTCCAGCAAATGAATGTTAAGAGTGCTTTTTTGAATGGATTAATAAAAGAAGATGTCTTTGTTGAGCAACCTCTTGGATTTGAATGCATTGATTTTCCTAACCATGTGTATAAGCTGGATTAGGCACTATATGGGCTGAAGCAAGCTCCTAGAGCCTAGTATGACAGATTGAGTACATTCCTCATAGGTAAAGGGTATACTAGCACATAGAGATTAGACACCATTTTTTGAGAGATGTGGTTAATAAAAAAGAAATTGAATTACATTTCATTGAATCAGAAAAACATATTGCTTATATTTTCACAAAACCTCTTTGCAATGAAAGATTCAAATTTTTAAGAAGAGAACTTTGATTGTGTAGACCTCAGCATGATAGTTGATTTACTTGAGACTCATTATGTGCAATTTCTACCTAGATAGATTTAGTGTAATTCATGTGATTGAGGTTGTCAATAAATGTATTGAGTTGCATTCAATAAACATTGATTCCATAGGTATATAAAATAGTGATATGAAGAAGGACATGTTAGGCCCATCTGGAAGCTTTCACTATGTGTCAGGACATTCCTCTGCCATATACCATGGATCAATTCTGCATTCATAGTGTTGCATTCCTTAATGACTTTTGAATGGTTTTCATACATAAATCTGTTATTCATTGCATTTAGATAGGGGGAGCAATCTCATGATTCGATTAGTATTTGTGTTCCATGGATAAATTGCATTTAGTTAGGGGGAGTTAGTATCAATCTGACTTTATTTGATAAAATTCTTTTGTTTTGAGAAAAACTCAAGTCGACTTGAAAAATGCATAAGTCGACTCCTGCAATTACTCTGAATGGATTCCTCTTGTTGAATAATTCAAGTCAACTTAAAGTCTTCAGAAGTCGACTTCTTCTTGTTATCCAAATAATTCAGAACACATCTTTGTCTCCTTAGTCTCGTCTCATCATGTCCCTACTTGAACATTCCTGAAAAATTGCATTCATTATTGAATCTTGCTAAAATCTTTGAACTACATTATGCTGAAACGTATGGACTCGCATTCTGATTGGAATGATTACAATATGCTCATTAATTCATTATCCTAAGCAAGTATGTTAAGGAATTCTTTTTATAAGGTTTTATGATGACCCATGAATAAATTGCTGGTTTAAGCCTAATGAATTGAAGAGTTTAAAGATTGGATTCAATGAAAAAATTGTACTCAGCCCTTAATAGATCTCAACTAACTCCCACATGTTGTGTCCCATGAAGTCTCTTTGAATATGAAAAATCAAAGTTTATGGCAATCTTGGTTGAGAAATGTAGAATTTGTATTGTTCTTAATGTTGAGTCTCTCCGGGTGATTTTGATGATAACAAAACCCCGGTATAACCAATAGGTTAATAACTTCCATAACTGCTTAGCAAGAGCACTTGTAGGCTCTCAAAGCCTTTTTCATCAAAGCATATGCTCAAATCCATCGTGCCTCAAATATGCCCAGATTAAGTCAAACTAAACTTAAATTGAATGTATCAAATGTGGACACAAAGTCCTTTGTATGAAGATATATTTTATGGGCTAACAATGTTATTTTTGTAGGTTTTCTAGAGTCCGGTCGACCTATCTAGTTGGTGCAGTCGACCTAATTTTCCAGCACCCAGAACTCTATAAATTTACAGAGTTCGGTCGACCACCAGCCAAGAACCGGTCGATCGATTCTCTCAGCAATGAAAGCTTCAGACTCTGTAAAAGTTAGGTCGACCGCCCCACCTTCCCAGGTCGATCGAAGGGACTATTGTTGACTTTGTTTTCTTCACGAGGAGAAAGCATCTATTAATGATTTTTTAATCCCAAAAGTCTCCAGACATCCCTGGAAATGTGGATCTGTGTCTTGGCTTGTCCTTGACCATTCAAGTGTTATAAAAACACCTCTTAGGGCCAAGGAACCATAATTACACAAGGGAGATCTAAGGAGGGTGCCAACGGAGAAAAAAGGGGCTGCAGAAGAACTCTATGAATAGTGTTTCGTCTAAGCATTCTTCATCAAATCTCAAGCATTTGAAGATCATCCTGAAGCCATTCAAGTGGAAATCAAGCTGAGAAGCAAGCTTCATCAAAAACCTTCTTCATCCACTAAGGGGGAGCCTAAATCTGGAGTTTTTCATCTGTATTTCTACTTCTATTTTCATTGAGCCTTAAGTGTGTGTTCTTGTAATCTCTAAACACTTATGTGTGTGTGGATCTACCTAGATCTCTCTCTCTCTCTCTCTGTATGTGTGTGTGTGTGTGTGTGTGTGTGTGTGTGTGTGTGTGTGTGTGTGTGTGTGTGTGTGTGTGTTTCATTCAGATCGGTGTATGTTTTGGTGCTCTTGCACCTTCATTGGAGTTCCTATCCTCCTACGAGTGTGTGTGTGTTCAGATCTTGTAATCATTTACAAGATAGTGTGTGAATCCTCACAGTTTGTGAGGGGTGGACAAAGGTTAACGTCGTTGCATCCGAACCACCTAAAAATCTCTGTCTTTTGTATGGTTTGATCCTTTTCTTCTACCTCCGTTCTGTGCTAGCACACACTATATCACTCTCTTGCATTTTCCTTTCAGATCTAGCATAACTTGTCATTTATACATTAGATCTTTGGTATATCAAAGGGTAGATTCGGATTGACAAGGCCATTCTTGTCAGGAAAATAATACCTTGCGTGAGCAGAATCTTCAGATTTATATCTCCGCCATAATACCAAGGATTTACTGTGTGTGATAGGTTTTGATAGATCTATTTGTTATTTCATCAGATCTAAGTCTCTAAAAGTTTGCTTCTTCATATTTGTTTAATTCTGGTATTTGTTTTGTAAATTTTATAATCGCCCAATTCACCCCCCCTCTTGGGTGTCATTGATCGCGGGACTTCAATTGGTATCAGAGCTAAGGCTCTACATTTTTTAGATCTAACGATCTAGAGTCAGATCCAAATCAATGGCCAACAAGGTGATGATGCCTGAGGGTCACTCCATCCACCGTCCTCCATACTTTGATGGCTCGAACTACTCCTATTGAAAAAATAGAATGCATATTTTTCTGAGAGCCCAAGAGTACGAGATCTGGAGGGTGGTGGACAAGGGCCCACATGAGCTTTCCAAGGATGAAGATGAATGGACTAATGAGGATATTAAAAAATCCACAGTGAATTTCAATGCTATGAACATTATGCAATGTGCTATTCATCCTAACGAGTTTTCTCATGTATCCATGTGCAGTTCAACAAAGGAGATGTGGGACAAGCTGCGGCTTATCTATGAAGGAACCTCCGAGGTCAAGGAGACCAAAGCAAATCTACTCATTAGAGATTACGAGCTATTCAAAATGAAACTAGAAGAAACCATTTCTGAGATGTTCGCAAGACTGACTGAGATCACTAATGGTCTCAAGAGTCTAAGAAAGGAATACACCAACTCCGAGCTCGTGAGGAAGGTGTTAAGATCTTGTTGCATCCCATAGTTCGTGCTTGGTTTCAATGATATCAAAACGATTGTATTTGTGTGTGTACGTGTTTCATTGAGCAACATGTTGTATATCTTGATTTTATGAGTTGAAAGATAGAGTCAATGGTTACTCTTGAAAGTCATGTGAACTCTCGGTGTTTAAGGAACTAATGTTATATTTATGTTGGTTTGTAGGAACACGACTTCATGGCTGATACTTGGAATCTTAAGGAGTCCATCAATGAAGCTCTTCTTCTTAAAGGGAGTTAACTATGTTCATGTTTAAAGTTATGTGAATGATTTGTATTTAAAGATCTCATGCCTTGAATATTTTGATTTGCAGGATCAAAATCCATGCTTCATGTTTGGAACTCAAAGGAGTGCGTCAATGAAGATCTTATTGAAAAAAGGGGGTTGCTTCTCTCATTGCATTGCAATGATTCTTCTACATTTCATTCATTTCATCTAATAGCTTTCAACGTCTTGGTTGGATATTTTCATGCATTTTCTTCATAATATTTTTGGACTTGAAATATTCATACAAGACTTCATGAAAGTTGGTTCCATATTGCTCATGTATTGGATGAATGATTGGTCATGTGTACTTTGCTCTAAAAGCTTGAGTTAATGACTTCTGTATGAAAGAATTGCATGAAGATGACTTTTCTGGAGATGACTTCTTTTGGGTCTTAATCTATGAGATTGTGTTCACTGAACACACATTTCTAATTGACTGATAGTGACATATCATTCATAGAGTTATTGTGATTTCAATATGTGCATGAATTTGTGAAACATACTTGGAAGAATGCACATGTCCTGTACTCATGAGAAAGCATGTTTGCATGATTGGTATATACTGATGTGTGAGATGCATGTGAAGACAATGTTCCTCTTGGGATAATGCTTCATGAATGTTAGCTCTTAATCAACAAGAATACCATTTGAATGAATGTGGTTCCATGATATTATGCATGCTTTGCATTTGGCATATTTGTTAACACTTGTGTGATGAAGCATTTTGATGTTGAAGATTTGGTTGATTCAAGAATATGATTGAATGGTTGAGCTTCCATATTATTATACTTGATTGAATGATAGATTCATACTTATCATTTCAAAACCTTGTCATTTCGTCAAATATATTTTTGCTAAGTGATTTGAGAAGCAAAACGCATGTTTGAATAGGTTCAATGATGTATTTCATTGTGAACATATTCATAGTGTTAATGCATAACTCATATATTTTGATTCTCAACTAACCTCTTGGTTTATCATGTTTTTCAGGATGCAAAATCATTGTTGATCTTCATGGGATTATGGTAACATTTAATCAATTGTTTCCCTTTGGTTTGATGGAGGTTTTAGTTATTTTTCAAACTCAAACTGTCTTACAGTCTTCACCATTTTTAATCCCACCATTGGATCTCCCCATAAAAATTATATATTGTATCTCTGCGAGTCCTCTTTCCAACGCCTCCAGTCTCGCTTCGATCGGAGTTTGAAGCTAGGAGAAATAATTCCTACCGCCGGAGCGCGCAGTGCTGTTTTTTATGTAACCTGCCTGAAAGGGTCGACCCCAGGGGTCGACCCCTGTAACATAAGGTGCTGTTTTGTGTTTTCCAGCAACCTGTTGCCCGAGGGTCGACCCCAAGGGTCGACCCCTTCCGGACGGGACTTCCGAAAGTGTTTAAAACCCTTTGAAAACCCTTTCAAACATTACCATACTACCCCCTATTAGTTTCTATTGTTATTAAGGTGTTTTTAACATGTATTAGGAGGGTTTTATGAGTCTTTTCCCCACCCCTTGAGTTGCTTATATAAGAGTTACGAATTTGGGATGTGATTAACCCTAATGTTCATTTGCTCTTTCGTATAGGTGAAGAAAAAGAGGAGAATGTGCTGGAGCTCTTCCAAGGAGGATATCATCTACTTTCGTGAAGATCTGGAGATCGTGGAAGAAGAAGAAAAGGTGCGGATCGAAGAGAGGATCAAGAAGACGTAAGGATCGTCTTCATCCGGCTTCCCTCCAACTCGTGGTTCAAGGAACATCATCAACCGACCTTGAAGAACAAAGGGGGATCACTTATATGTCTTCTATCAGTTCTTTGTGATGTATTCTATGATCTATATTTTGGGTTTGAGCATGCCTGAATATTTGTGTTCATTTTCTGAACATTAGAGATATTTGTGTGTGTGACCGGTTGTGTATACGGTCGTGTTTGATCGCCTCCGTGCGATCGTGTTTATGTTTTTGTGCTGCGGTTGTTGCAGCGTGTGTGTGTGTGTGTGTTGTGATCCGGTCGTCGGATCGTGTGTTGTGTTTATGATCCAGTCGTCGGATCATGTGGGAGACTTCATCTCCGTCCGTGTGTGTGCGGGCGTCGTCCCGTGTGTGTTTGGAGCGTCGTCTCCGTTTGGGGATTTATCCCTGAGTGAAGCCTCACCGAGTTTGGTGAGGGGTGGACGTAGGGAACCCGCCGTGGTCCCGAACCACCTTAAAAATTCTGTGTCTTGTGGTTTGCTTTTGTGGATACGTGCTTAACTGTTTATATTGGTTGAATGTTCGTGTGTGAACGGTGAGATCGAGAGAACCTAGTTATCGTGATTAGCTAATTCCTCAATCTTATCAATCTTGTTAATTCCGTTGTGCGCTAGTTTGTGTTTTTTTATTGGACATAGTTTTAGTAGAAGGATCTATTCACCCCCCCTCTAGATCCGTGTTCTTGCACTACGGGACCCAACAATTGGTATCAGAGCGAGGCTCTGCAGTCCCTAGATCTCATGATCTACAGAGTGATCCTAGTGCATTCTATAATCATGAATTTTTCTGTTGAACACATGTCGATGAACTGCTTTCCTATTCTTAATAGTTTTGATGTTACTTCATGGATAGGTAAAATGTGTAGACTGATCAATTCAATTAATCCTAATCTTTGGAAGTTAATTTATGATGGTCCTCACATATTGTCTTTAGATGAGACCAAGTGGTCTAGTCAAGATAAATTGAAGAACCATGAAAATGTCATTGTCTTAAGTTTATTGAAAAGTGCCATTGATACTCATATGTTTCCATTTGTTTCTTCTTGTAGAACGGCGAAGGAGCTTATGGATCAGTTGATCAAAGCTCAAGAGATGGAAGGGCAAAAAGGCTTCATGGCCGACGATGCTGATCAATGCCGTGGTGAAAATGTTGATGAGGTAAACTCTGAAAATGAAGAACTCTCTAATGAGAAATGGCAAATGGCATATGCTACGATGTATGATAGATGCAAGAAACTCAAATCTGAAAATAAAAACTTGAAAAGGAAGATTAATGAGAATATGCACGATAATCCTTCCTGTGAAAATTGCAAAACTTTGGAGTCAAAGATTGAGAACCTAGAATATGAAAAAGAACTTCTAGAATCCAAAGTTGAATTATTTTCAGATGAGATGTCTTGTATGAATGAGGAGCTTGAGATGTTTAGAAAATCTAATACTGCTCTTAAAATTGATATTGATTCCCATGATTTGCTTGATGAAAATAAACACTTGTTGTCTAAGATTTCATTGCTTGAAGAAACACAAAAACATCTTAAAAGCAAGTTAGCATCTCTTTCTGATGATGATAAAATGTTTGATAAATTGCTTGACAATGAAATTGACAACAAGAGGATCATGATTGAAAATGAGGAGCTCAAAAAGCATAATGGTACTATGCTAATTCAGATTTCTCTACTTGAAAGTAGGTTGAAAAGCTCTGATAAACTTGAAAAGTAAAATGCTTTGTTGAAATCTGAAAATGAACAAATGCTTGCTAAGATTTCAAAACTTGTTGAAACTGAGAAAGTCCTTGAGAAATTGACTGAAAAACTACATTCCATGAATGTTGAAAATAAAGAACTCAAGGATGAAAATGAAAGCTTCAAATCTGTGAATTGCTTGTTGAATGAGAAAGTTTGTGCATGTGAAGAAGAAATCACGAGTGCCGAATTGCATGTTTCTGCTCTTGAAGAAGAAGTGCAAAGCTTAAAAGATGATTTGTCTAGATTTGTCAAAGGGAATGAGAACTTAGACACATTGCTAGGTGTTAAAGTGAACTTTCAAAAAGAGGGTCTTGGTTACATTCCGGTGAATAAAAAATCTTTTGAATCAAAAATGAAAACCTCTTTTACTCATGTCTCCAACATTCCTAGCACCTCCAAAACACCTCCTCCCGTTGCTCAAGTGAAAATTTCTGAAAATGATTTTGATAAAAAGAAAAATCTTAAGAAAAAGCCTTCCATGTCAAATAGATCTCAAAAATCAAAGTTCAATGTTGAATGCTTCTATTGTGGCATGTTTGGTCATGTGATGGATGATTGTGTTGTCATGAAAGAGGATGACAAACTTGCATGCAAAAAGAAAAATGTCTCATGCTTTTATTGTCACAAACTTGGCCATGTCATGGATGATTGCTTTGTGAAACAAAATGATGATCGTGCCATGAATGCTAAGTTTAACCTTCAAAGAAAATTCAGAAATGAACATGCTTCCCATACTAAAAGGTTTGCATCCCATAAGAGAAACTTGTTCATAAACACTCATGCAAATAATGGAAAGTCATTCCGTAGACGCACATCTCCTTGTTGCTTTCATTGTGGGAAGTACGGACATCTTATGAAAGAGTGTTGGCTTTTGAAAACAGAAAACTTCCATACTTCTAGAATGCATGCTAGGTCTAATTTTGTTAAATCTAGACCTTTTGAAAATAGAAGATGGAATGGACTTGTAACTTCCTTTACTCCAAAAAGGAAGTCTTTTGGTAAAACTACTTTTCCTCAATGCCGTTATTGTGGAAACCATGGACATATCATTGAGAATTGCAGGATCATGAAGAATGATGATGTTGTAGCAATGAAAAGGAAGAAAGCATTTGGTGGCAATGCTACCAACCTCCAGGGACCCAAAAAGGCTTGGGTGCCCAAATCTGCTGAATGAATTATTTTGGATGCAAGTGTGCCTTGAGGTAAATAAAGAATGAAAGGGGTTCCAATAAAGGGAACAAGGCACACTCATATGGTAAAATCCCAACTTTGCTTCTTCACGGTCAAACTTGATGATTTTGATGTTTTGGAATGAGATCTTGGTGTGTTCTCATGTTCTGCTCTAATTTCTTCATAAGCCACATATGTCTTTAATGGATGAATATTTGGTATATCAAATGGTGGTTAGAGAAGGTTGGACTACGTTCAACTGGATACTTCCACTAAGCGTGATGGTGATCTTCAGACCTATGTTCTCCGCCTAGTACCAAAATTCAGAAATTGAATTATATGGCTGATATGTTGCAACAATTTTGAATGAAATCAGTTTGCCTTGATTTACATGTATTTTCAAATTGAATTTGAAAAACCTTCTTGTTTCAAAAGGGAAAATTCTTGAACTGTGGAATTGCTTGATCAAATATAACAATTGATATTGAATGTTGACCATGGCTCAGTTTAAAGCTCATTGACCATATGTGATTGATTTGCCAAATTGATAAGTTGTTTGACATGTTCAGAAATCTACTCTTGATAATAGTTGTTCAAACACTTATCTTTCTCATTTGCTAAATTTTGTGTGAAATCTGTTGGAAACTCGGTTATTTGCATATTCACACATGCAGGGCGTATCATGTTTAAACTGAAGCTTATGTCTCATGAAATATTATTTTTGAATGATCATGGTTGAACATTTGGGTTCTAAGGGACATGACTTTTCATGATGAAATCTGAAATAAAATGCTCATGATTCAGTGCCAAAATCATTGAAAATCCATCTCATGCATTCACATGGTTCATGCTTTTCTTATATGTTCAAGTCATTACAAAAAACTAAAAACTTACATAAAAAGAATGCATTCGCATCTTTGCATATCATTCATATACTATGCATATAAAATGACAAAAAGATGCATATTGCATATTCATGCATATAGAGCATATGTATATATTTCATGATAATCGCATATCTTGACTCATGAATGCTTGCATGAATACCTTCATCAATCCTTGCATGCTTGTAAGTATTTACCCTATGAAACTAATTCTTGATCTTTCTAAGACCTCACCTCCTTGATAAATAACAATGCAGTGATTTTATTCATATGTGATCCATGTCATATATTAAGGGGGAGGATTTGATTCCGACCGTGCATACATTTAGGGGGAGTCATAGCTATGTCTTGTCGAATTCATTTTATACATGCAAAACAAAAATTTATCCCCACACTCTTGCACATAATGAATTCAATGAATTTCATTGATAAGGATTTAAGAAATTCTTTCCAACACTCTAAAGGGAACTTGAATCTCTACATGGATATTAAAGAGTAATCGTGAGGAAAAAGCTGCCTACCCCACAAAAAAATTCTATAAGTGGTATGTGGATCCGAGTAACCGGGAATCCCCCCTGAAACAAAGGAGGAAACTCGTGTCAAAAGGAGAAACAAAAATCCATTTGTGTGACGAATCCAAGTAGCCGGGAATCCCCATTGAGACATATGAGGAAACTCGCGTCGAAAAGTGAAGTCTATTAAAAGAAAATTCGGGGTTGTGCGAAGCTACCGAAAGTCGAGAATCTAAAGCGAAAGTGTAGAGAGGAGATTACCTTCTAGTGTTCTTTAGAAAATCTGACAATCCATATGTTTTGAAGCTCATTAGTCATTGCCTCACATTTCACATGGGCATTTTTGTGATGTATATATCTTATGAATTTGCCTACACTCATGGTTTATGTAGTACTCATAGTTGTGTATGCACAAAATCTGTTAGTTATGCTTCATGTCTTACATTCTTGAATTTGAATCACATGCTCTTTTGTTAACCCGTGCCTCATTTAGGGGGAGTTACTATATGTAATATTTGTGTGCATGACGATTGTGCTTGTGTGCTTGCATGTTCATGCATTCCCCTTGAGTCTAATTCTGAGCATAAACCTTACATTAGAAGGATAGAAGTCATCATGTGCATAGCTTCATAAATTGCATGATTAGCATTCACATAGTGTATATTCAGTGCTAATTTTCATATTTGCATATTTGACATTTTCAGCATACATATAGGTCCTTCATGATATCATCTTGATCAAATCCATACTTTTCAACAATTGACACAGTTCATTTTGAAATGCATATTCTGAACACTTCTTGTTGCTTAAATGCCAAAATGAGTTCAACCAACAAATGGTATCATGATCTACAAATGCTATCTTTGAGGCTCTCACTCTTCGAGAATTGAAATTGCCTATGTTTGTGCCTTTATCTTGATCACACACTTGGTATCATATATTTGAGCCTCTATCTTGTTCATGTTATGTCATATGCTCCCTTGTCTTTTTGTAGATGACAAAAAGGGGGAGAATGATTGGTGTGTATAAATGGTGTATGAATGTTGTTGTCTTAAGGAGTCTTGGGGAGAATGTGTATGCTCAATGTTTGCACATATTTTCAACACATGTTTTCAAAATCTGTATTATCACACACATCGTTTTGTCATCATCAAAAAGGGGGAGATTGTTGCATCCCATAGTTCGTGCTTGGTTTCAATGATATCAAAAAGATTGTGTTTGTGTGTGTACGTGTTTCATTGAGTAACATGTTGTATATCTTGATTTTATGAGTTGAAAGATAGAGTCAATGGTTACTCTTGAAAGCCATGTGAACTCTCGGTGTTTAAGGAACTAATGTTATATTTATGTTGGTTTGTAGGAACACGACTTCATGGCTGATACTTGGAATCTTAAGGAGTCCATCAATGAAGCTCTTCTTCTTAAAGGGAGTTAACTATGTTCATGTTTAAAGTTATGTGAATGATTTGTATTTAAAGATCTCATGCCTTGAATATTTTGATTTGCAGGATCAAAATCCATGCTTCATGTTTGGAACTCAAAGGAGTGCGTCAATGAAGATCTTATTGAAAAAAGGGGGTTGCTTCTCTCATTGCATTGCAATGATTCTTCTACATTTCATTCATTTCATCTAATAGCTTTCAACGTCTTGGTTGGATATTTTCATGCATTTTCTTCATAATATTTTTGGACTTGAAATATTCATACAAGACTTCATGAAAGTTGGTTCCATATTGCTCATGTATTGGATGAATGATTGGTCATGTGTACTTTGCTCTAAAAGCTTGAGTTAATGACTTCTGTATGAAAGAATTGCATGAAGATGACTTTTCTGGAGATGACTTCTTTTGGGTCTTAATCTATGAGATTGTGTTCACTGAACACACATTTCTAATTGACTGATAGTGACATATCATTCATAGAGTTATTGTGATTTCAATATGTGCATGAATTTGTGAAACATACTTGGAAGAATGCACATGTCCTGTACTCATGAGAAAGCATATTTGCATGATTGGTATATACTGATGTGTGAGATGCATGTGAAGACAATGTTCCTCTTGAGATAATGCTTCATGAATGTTAGCTCTTAATCAACAAGAATGCCATTTGAATGAATGTGGTTCCATGATATTATGCATGCTTTGCATTTGGCATATTTGTTAACACTTGTGTGATGAAGCATTTTGATGTTGAAGATTTGGTTGATTCAAGAATATGATTGAATGGTTGAGCTTCCATATTATTATAGTTGATTGAATGATAGATTCATGCTTATCATTTCAAAACCTTGTCATTTCGTCAAATATATTTTTGCTAAGTGATTTGAGAAGCAAAACGCATGTTTGAATAGGTTCAATGATGTATTTCGTTGTGAACATGTTCATAGTGTTAATGCATAACTCATATATTTTGATTCTCAACTAACCTCTTGGTTTATCATGTTTTTCAGGATGCAAAATCATTGTTGATCTTCATGGGATTATGGTAACATTTAATCAATTGTTTCCCTTTGGTTTGATGGATGTTTTAGTTATTTTTCAAACTCAAACTGTCTTACAGTCTTCACCATTTTTAATCCCACCGTTGGATCTCCCCATAGAAATTATATGTTGTATCTCTGCGAGTCCTCTTTCCAACGCCTCCAGTCTCGCTTCGATCGGAGTTTGGAGCTAGGAGAAATAATTTCTGCCGCCGGAGCGCGCAGTGCTGTTTTTTATGTAACCTGCCTGAAAGGGTCGACCCCAGGGGTCGACCCCAAGGGTCGACCCCTGTAACATAAGGTGCTGTTTTGTGTTTTCCAGCAACCTGTTGCCCGAGGGTCGACCCCAAGGGTCGACCCCTTCCGGACGGGACTTCCGAAAGTGTTTAAAACCCTTTGAAAACCCTTTCAAACATTACCATACTACCCCCTATTAGTTTCTATTGTTATTAAGGTGTTTTTAACATGTATTAGGAGGGTTTTATGAGTCTTTTCCCCACCCCTTGAGTTGCTTATATAAGAGTTACGAATTTGGGATGTGATTAACCCTAATGTTCATTTGCTCTTTCGTATAGATGAAGAAAAAGAGGAGAACGTGCTGGAGCTCTTCCAAGGAGGATATCATCTACTTTCGTGAAGATCTGGAGATCGTGGAAGAAGAAGAAAAGATGCGGATCGAAGAGAGGATCAAGAAGACGTAAGGATCGTCTTCATCCGGCTTCCCTCCAACTCGTGGTTCAAGGAACATCATCAACCGACCTTGAAGAACAAAGGGGGATCACTTCTATGTCTTCTATCAGTTCTTTGTGATGTATTCTATGATCTATATTTTGGGTTTGAGCATGCCTGAATATTTGTGTTCATTTTCTGAACATTAGAGATATTTGTGTGTGTGACCGGTTGTGTATACGGTCGTGTTTGATCGCCTCCGTGCGATCGTGTTTATGTCTTTGTGCTGCGGTTGTTGCAGCGTATGTGTGTGTGTGTGTTGTGATCCGGTCGTCGGATCGTGTGTGTGTGTGTTGTGATCCGGTCGTCGGATCGTGTGTTGTGTTTGTGATCCAGTCGTCGGATCGTGTGGGAGACTTCATCTCCGTCCGTGTGTGTGCGGGTGTCGTCCCGTGTGTGTTTGGAGCGTCGTCTCCGTTTGGGGATTTATCCCCGAGTGAAGCCTCACCGAGTTTGGTGAGGGGTGGACGTAGGGAACCCACCGTGGTCCCGAACCACCTTAAAAATTCTGTGTCTTGTGGTTTGCTTTTGTGGATACGTGCTTAACTATTTATATTGGTTGAATGTTCGTGTGTGAACGGTGAGATCGAGAGAACCTAGTTATCGTGATTAGCTAATTCCTCAATCTTATCAATCTTGTTAATTCCGTTGTGCGCTAGTTTGTGTTTTTTTATTGGACATAGTTTTAGTAGAAGGATCTATTCACCCCCCCTCTAGATCCGTGTTCTTGCACTACGGGACCCAACAGATCTCTTCCACCTGCCTGGCATACAAAAGCCACAGTCATTGAGGATTCAAAGAATCTGTCCACACTCTCCTTGGATGAGCTCATAGAGTCACTCATGACCTATGAGATAAACATCAAAAGAACTGCGGAAGAGGAATCCAAAAAGAAGAAAACCGTGGGCTTGAAAGCCAACCAGTCTTATGATGACTCCCAAGAAGAGGAGTCCAGCGAAGGGAGTAATGAAGAAGAAGACTTGGCTATGCTGACCCACCAAGTGAAGAAATGTTTGAGAACAAAGAAGAATTTCCAAAGAAATTTCAGAAAGGGGCAAAGGAAGCCCTTTCAAATCAAGGGTGAGCCGAGCAAGCCTAATAATATTATTTGCTATGAATGTAAGAAGCCCGGGCACATGAGAGGAGAGTGCCCAGATCTGAAAAGAAAGTTCAAGAAAGAAAAATTCAGAAAGCCAAAAGCTATGGTCGTCACATGGAGCGACGAAGAGGACGAGCAGTCCGAAGAGGAGCTAGAACAGCTCGTGGAAAGCCTGTGCCTCATGGCACATGAGGATGACTCAGTCGAGGTAAACTCTAATTCTGATTTTATTTCAAATGAACAATGGGAGTTAGAATATGAAAAGTTGTATACAAAATACAAGAAAATCAGATCTGAGAATAAATCCCTCAAAAAGAAACATGAAGATTTAACTCATGAGGACTCTTCTGTTAAGTTTGAAAAACTCGAACAAGAATGGTTTGAATTAACAGAAGAAAAAGAAAGCTTGCTTCAAATAATTTTAGATATTGAGAAAACTAAAGTTGAATTGGTGTGTAAAATGTTTGAAATAGAAAAGAGTTTTTAAAAATTGAAAAATGAAGAAGAAGTTCTGAAATCCACAAATTCAAAACTTGAAAAGAAGAATGTGAGCTTGAATGAAGAGGTGGCTGAACTGCAGTCCACCTTATCTTGGTTTGTCAAAGGTAAACAAAACTTAGATAAATTGTTGGGAGTTAAGGTTAACTTCCAAAAAGAAGGTTTGGGGTACATTCTCCATAATAAAAAATCTTTTGAAAATAAGATCACAACTTTCTTTGTTCATGATACGAATGATAATTGTGCAACATGCTCACACACGAAGCCAATACATGTTCAATCTAAACCACACAAATACCAAAGAAGATTTTCAAATGTCAGCTGCTTTCATTGTGGTAGATTTGGTCATGTTATTGCTCATTGTTGGTTCAGACAAAACATACAAAGAAATCATGCTAGTTGGACCAGGAAAAGATATATGTAGAATTGGACTAACTCTCGTGGACCCAAATTAGTTTGGGTACTAAGATCAATTGGATGAGAATTTTATTTCTTGTAGATATGCCTTGAAGCCAGGGGGAGCAAATGGTACCTGGACAGCGGTTGCTCAAGGCATATGACAGGGGACAAGAAGGTGTTCTCTACTCTGCAAGATAAGGACGGAGGCTCTGTTGCCTTTGGTGGAAAGGACAAAGGTAAAATAATTAGAATTGGCAACATAGGTAAGAATTTTGAAACCCTGATTGAGAATATACTTTTGGTAAAGGGTTTAAATCATAATCTTTTGAGCATAAGCCAATTGTGCAACAAAGGTTTTAAGATTGTCTTTGATGAAACTCACTGCCTTGTCATGAATAAAAGCACAAGTGAAATTAGGTTCATCGGAAAAAGGAATAACAATGTATATACTATTGATCTTGATGATGTTTCCGGTGATGATGTGTACTTGGTAGCAAACAACCATGATAATGCATGGCTATGGCACCGAAGACTAGGTCATGCTAGTTTTGGAGTAATCTCCAAATTGTCTAGACATGACTTGGGGAATGGTTTGCCAAAGTTAAAATTTGAAAGTGATAAAATCTGTGAGGCTTACACAAAAGGCAAGCAAACACGTATCTCCTTCAAAAATAAGAACATTGCTTCTACCGCTCGGCCTTTAGAACTGCTGTATCTTGATCTTTTTGGTCCGACTACGACATCCAGCCTAGGAGGTAAATCTTATGGATTTGTGATTATTGATGATTACTCCAGATTCACATGGGTATTATTTCTAGCCAATAAGAGTGATGTCTTGATGGAGTTTCAAGTATTTTACAGAAAATTCAGAATGATAAAGGATACCTTATCACCACAATTCAAAGTGATCATGGTGGTGAGTTTGAAAATCATGAATTCAGCAGCTTTTACAAGGAGAAGGGATACACACATAACTTCTCATCACCAAGGACGCCTCAACAAAATGGAGTAGTGGAGAGGAAAAATAGAACCTTGATAGACATGGCACAAACCATATTAAGTGAGAACTCCCTACCAAAATACTTTTGGTCTGAGGCGGTAAGCATAGCATGTTATATCATCAACAGGGCAATGGTAAGGCCCATTTTGAAGAAAACTCCATACGAGCTCTACAAGGGTAAGAAACCAAACATTTCCTATCTAAAACCCTTTGGGTGCCCATGCTTCATCCTAAACAATGGTAAGTCTAACCAAGGTAAGTTTGATGAAAAGAGTGACAAAGTAATCTTCTTAAGTTATGCATTAAACTCTAGAGCTTACGGACTATTTAATAAAAGGACTTTGGTTATTGAAGAAAGTCCTCATGTTATTTTTGATGAATCTGAATTGAAATTGACCAATCAATCTATGCCAATCTTGGATGCAGATGAAGCTCCTAGAAATCCAACTGATGCTGGAACATCTAAAGCTAAGGATGAACCAACAGAGGGAACCTCTAGCAAGGATGAAAATGATGAAGATCCTTCAATTGAAACACTTTAAGAACAACCATTGCAACACCCTGACTTGCCTAGAGCTTCAACACACTTGAAAGATCACCCCGCTGAAAACATCATCGGTAATCCTGAAGATGGGGCAAGAACTAGATCTTCATTAAGGTAAGTGGAAGAAGAGGATTTAATGGCCTTTATCTCACAAGAAGAGCCTAAGGATATTCATGAAGCTCTTCAAAATGAATCTTGGATTCAGACTATGCATGACGAGCTACACCAGTTCGAAAGGAACGAAGTGTGATCTCTCGTGCCACGTCCCAAGAATCATCCTGTAATTGGAACCCGTTGGGTTTTCAGAAACAAACTAAATGACACGGGACTGGTTGTTAGGAACAAGGCCCGGCTTGTAGCCAAAGGGTATACCCAAGAGATGGGCATTGATTTTTATGAGTCTTTTGCACCGGTTGCTAGATTAGAAGCAGTCCGGATTCTATTGTCCTATGCTTCTCTCAACTTTAGATTATTTCAGATGGATGTTAAATCTGCCTTTCTTAATGGGTACATCAAAGAGGATATTTTTGTAAAACAACATCCAGGTTTTGAAGACCCAAAACATCCACAACATGTGTACAAGCTGCAGAAGGCTTTGTACGGATTAAAGCAAGCACCAAGGGCTTGGTATGAAAGGCTCACCTCATTCCTAATTGAAAATGGTTTCACAATAGATAAGGTTGACCAAACACACTTCACGAGAAAATCAGGTAAAGACATATTAGCAGTTCAAGTGTATGTTGATGATATAATTTTCAGAGCTACTAACAATGCTTTATGTGATGAATTTACAGATATAATGAAAGGAGAATTTGAGATGAGTTTAATGGGTGAGCTAACATTCTTTCTTGGATTGCAGGTTAAATAAACGTCAGAAGGCATCTTCATAAATCAAGCCAAATATACTATGGAGCTGCTAAAGAAATATGGGATGGCAGAAGCAAAGCCCATGTCAACTCCGATGGCCACAACCACGAAGTTAGACAAAGATGAAATGGGTCAAATAGTAGATTCTACACTATTTCGAGGTATGATCGGATTACTACTGTATCTCACAGCATGTCATCCTGACATTCAATACAGCATATGTCTATGTGCTCATTTTTAATCATGTCCTAAAGAATCTCATTTATTGGCTGTTAAATGGATTTTTTGATACTTAATTGGCACAATAGACTTTGGCTTATGGTTTCCCATCAGTAGTTCATTTGAATTGATTGCATATACCGATGCGGATTATGTTGGATGCATTATAGATCGAAAAAGTACTGGCGGGTACTATCAGTTTCTCGGTGGATGCCTAGTTTCATGGGACTGCAAGAAACAACATTCAGTAGCTCTCTCAACGGCCGAGACTGAATATGTAGCCACCAGAAGTTGTGGAGCCCAAGTACTTTGGATCAAAAATCAATTGCTTGATTTGGATGTTGAAATGAATTGTGTTCCAATCTTGTGTGACAATACCAATGCAATCAGCTTGTCAAAAAATAATGTTCAACATTCTAGGACAAAGCATATTGATGTTCGGCATCATTTTCTAAGAGATCATGTAGGAAAATGGGTCTTTGAATTGAATTTCATTGACACACACAATCAGTTAGCCGATATCTTCACAAAACCCCTAAACCAGGAACAATTCAGCAAAATAAGAAGAGAACTTGGCATGTGCAAGGGTGGGAGCATACATACCTAGGCTTGCACTTAGGTGAAAGAGTTGCACATATAGAAACTCATTTGCATAAAGGGTAGATTGCCATGCATATTCTATGTACTTATTTTCAATATCTTGTGTGTATATACACCCCTGCATGCGTGAATTTAATTATACATACAACCCTTCTTGAAATTTTTCTAAGGCCGAATATTCCTTGACTAGATAAGTATGGACCCAGTGACATCAGATCTAAGGCACCTTCTGAGGGAGAGAGTTAGAGAATTTTCTCAATACCCCATCCCTTTTTCATTCCAAGTCATTCCCTCTCATTACTCCAAGGTGTTGGTTCAATCAAGAAGAAAGGTTGAAGGAGTTATAAAAAAAAGGTTGAAGGAGTTATTAAAAAAAAAGGGAAATTAGGGCTAGGTCGACCACGTCGGTCGACCGTCGCCCCGTGTCCGGTTGACCATTTCCGGCGAACCGGACCGACTGAACCAACAATCGAACCCCTTTTAAAGGGGTCTTCACACCCCATTTCCTCATTCTATCGCCTCCACTCTCTCTCCAACATTCTTTCCCAACCCTAGAATACCAAAACCCCACTTCTCAAGCCCCAAATCCTCCACTTTCCTCCATCCGCACAATATCCAGCTTGTTAGTCACGGTTTCGAGACGAAACCTCCGCGATCGTTCGTGCGATCGAGAAGCTATTCCCTAGGTTCCAGATTGTGGAGAAGATCATTTCAACCCCTTGGAGTGTCTTTTGATCCATCTTCATCCCCAAGGACGAGAGTACTCCTTTCAAGAGTTTTCACAGCGGGTTTTCTAGTCTAGAATGCCGCCTAGAAGGAGTTCTCGGAGTTCTTGTAGTGCCCCAGAATTTATGTAATAATTTCTGACTTATTTATAGAACTTTCTATAATTTATAAGGGCTAAATAGACTAATAAAAGGATTATTAGATTAATAAGTCATTATAAGGCCCAATTATGATAAATAATTAACCTAGCCAATTTAAATAAAATCCAAAAGGTTTAAGGACCAAGCCCATTAAGTTTGGCCCATATTCTAGAAGGTTATTTAGCCTATTCACGTATTTTAAGGATAAATACCATTTTTATAGATAATAATATAGATAATTAACAAAAGAGTTTGATTGATGTTGAACTCTGTGCACGTTGGATGTAGCGGTCTATCGTGCGACCGCCACAGCCATGTAACGCACCAGTCTTGATGCGTTACATTCTGTCAGTTCCGTGAAAGAAAGAACGAGCAAAAAGATTAGAATTTTGGGATCTTATCTACAAGAGATCGGCTTGGGAGAGTTTATAACATTACTAAGGACTCTTAGGGATTAGGTTCTGGCAAATTAAGGACTCTAGATTCAATCTAATCTTCAAAACCCTATAAATATGACCTAGTTCTAAACTGAGCGACCCTTACTTTTGGCTCGTGAAGAATCAAGGTAAGGAGATAGAATTTCGGGTAAGTTTTTTAGAAGATTTTATTTAGTATACTTTAGACTAATAGTTCTCCAAACTTTATGTTAGGAGATCAAGCAACCAAGGAGATTGAAGCTTCCAAAGTTGTTGGTTCGACTATAGTAACCCACGATTCAGAGCAAAGGACCCCTAGAGATCAAGAGATTAGGACGTCTAAACGAGATAATTAGAATTCAATCCTTAAGAACTTTTTGTTCACCTTAGTTTCATCTACGTACCCTCAAAATTTCACATCCTTAGGTAAAGAGGCTGAGGAGCTAGAGCAGCGTGAAGTTGCTGGAAACTCACTGGAAAGGGAGAACTAGGGCACGTCTTTCAGACTCAAATTAGAAGTTTAAAGCTCAGATAAAAGGGTAGGTTATCTCATGATTGGCAAACACATCTTGTTAGGGATAAAAACCCTCTGATTGTACTTGATTTCATGCATTATAGACTATGAATTCCATGTTTTTAGTGGGTTTATGCATACATACATATTCTTAGCCCTAATCAAAGATCAACGATATTATCTTGTCAATTCACTGCAACCTATGCATCTAGATGACCTTTACTTCATTTTGTCATGATTGGGGTAGTTAAATCTTTTCAAAACATGACATGGTTTCAAATCATAGTCTTTTTATTTCATTATACTATTAGCAGGGACTCTGACGCACCATACTTAGACCGTCACAGACTGTAACGGCCTTACGATAAGCCGTCACACTCTCTGTTGTATTTAGATTACTCTGTTGTCTCTGACGCACCATAGATGGAGCGTTACATTACTATAACGGCCCCTCGATAGACCGTCACAATCACTGTGACGCACACATTCTAGACCATCAGGGTAATCGTAGACAGAATTGAAAATCAGTCAAGTTAACTAATAAATAAGCCTAGTTATCTAAGTTTTGACCTAATTTCATATCTTTAAGATTATCTACTGATTCATGATAGAAATTACATAATTAAGGTATCTTAAGTTAATTTAAGTTATGTTAATTTTATGTGCCAAAATTCTATAGTTTTGTATCTAAATCATGATTTTCCAAAGATGTATTGACGGAGTTTTATCATGATTTCCTATTGTTACACATCCTCTCTCTACCAATAGAGTCATTTCTCTAAGTATATGGCACATATTCCGATATGTTGTCCATTAGTTTACTTTGCACTATAGAAACATTATTCTTGGACATAAGGACCTCTCTATTGGATATTCCTTCTAATGGACTAAGAAATCTTGTTTCAAGGCCTCCGTAATTCTCTGCGAGCCTGGGATTCCCACTAGGACACCGAGTTGGTTGTACCATTAAAACCCAAGTGATTAGATGACACTATCGATGTTTCTGGTTATCAGTAGTGTAACGGATCTATATTGGACCGTCAGGTACATGTAACGGCCCAATATACGACCATCACATTCAACTGAGTCCAAGTTCTTGGTTTGGGATTCAGACTAATGTAACGGCCCAATACTGGAGCGTCACATCATGTAACGGCCTAGTACACGACCGTCACAATGCTTGAGTATTTTAACTGAGGTTTGACCAAGGGTTGATATTCCAAGGTTTCTAGATTGACTCTTGATGATCTAGAACTTATCATATTGATCAAGAAACCTAATATAATGAATGGAAGATAAAGAATGTACCATTGTGCTGCCGATTTATTTCCCTAAGCATAACATAGTATAAGTCATTCTTGATTTCTCATGATTCTTATTAAAAGCATTCATTCATTGAATTATTGTTATCAATAGCTTATTGGAATTGTACATTCTTGGCCATACTTTATTGTTACATGCATGGAAAAAGCTTGATTTATACTTGAAGATACGATCGAGCACTGATTGTGTTCAAGGGCTCTATGCTAGTCCCCTCGACTGATTGTCGGAAACATACTATTATAAACCATGGCCGGGGTATGATGCTACTGGCGTCGCATTGCGCTGGGAGTACTTTTTTTATAAATAAGTGAAAATCTACAACACAATACAGCATGATTGATACTTCACTTTCTTGATATTCCACAGAAATTCACGAAGTACTTGCTCATAAGCAAAAGATACTGGAGTGATGATTATGTGGCTTGCTAGTACATTCTCGTTACATTCTTGTTCATGAAAGGCCATATCATGTTCTTATAACATTCTTACTAGTTCATACTTACTCTCATTCTATCTTACATACTTTGGTTTAATCGCATGATTGATCGCATTCGCGTGATTTTACCTTATTTATCTATAGCTAAAATGTTAATTACTTTAATGATGCCTTCATGTTGATGCGAAGATACCTATTGGGCAAGTGTGCTCATTACCTATTTCCATTCTTTTTCAGAAAATGGAAGTGAGTCGGGTTCGGATTCGGAATGTCCAAGTAGCGGATCCGAGAGTGAATAAAGAATGAGCGAAGACTTACGAAGTTTATATTGTTTAGATCGAGTCTATGTAATTTCTTATTTTTTGAGTCTAGCATGATGGAAGTTGAATTAGTGGTTGTATTCGAATATTGATTTAATTATTAATGAAAGTTGAAGTTGAGTAAATATTGTGCGATTGCATTCTTATGTGTGATTGCCTTGCACTCTGATCATTCTTACTTGCAAGAGGCTTACCGTGCTGGCTGTTCACGTTCCTCGAGCGAGTCTTCCGCTGTAATAAAGGCTCGGGGCGTGACAGTTAAGTTGGTATCAGAGCCTAAGTCTCAGGACTTAGGAAGAAGAGTCATGTCATGGGATAAGTCCAAGGTTTAAGGACCCCTACCTATGAACTAAGGAAGAAATTTTCACACCCATGTGAGAATTGGGTAGAACCCGGGATAAGATAGTTAATTAACTTTAAGACTGATTTTCCTTCAAATTTCACGAGAAATAACAAGTCGTTATTTTTCTCTCAGGTACCCTATTATTATCATGGCTCATCGTGTAGATTGGAATGGTATGCAACAAACTGTTGCTGGCCTCACTCAGGCATTACAAACCATGGTGCAAGCTGGCGTATGAGCAAGGGCTGGTGACTTGCATCGCAACTTTCGGAGCTTAAACCCTCCGCATTTCTATGGTTCTTCTAATCCTGACAAGACAGAGAACTGGATAGATGAAATGAATCCTATCTTTGATGTTATCCAGTGCACCAATCAAGAGAAGGTGCGTCTCGCAACCTTGCAACTCAACAAAGATGCCCGTACATGGTGGAAGTCGGTTCCGGCACCTCCGACCGATGCACCTCATATATGGGATGATTTTCTTACCCTATTCCGTGCCAAGTACTTTTCTGAGCACGTAAAGGAACGAAAGGCTATGTAGTTTGCCGCTCTTCGACAAGGGATGATGACGGTTGTTGAATATGAACTATAATTCTCAAGGCTTGCACCTTACGCACCGCATCTTATCAGCACCGATTTATTGAAGGCTAATCGGTTCATGGACGGGTTACGACCCGGTTTCATTTAGTAGCTCGGGACCCAAAACATCTGTACTTATGCGGAAATGGTTCAACGAGTGTATTTGTGTGAAAGGACCTTAGATAAGGTCGATAAATTAAAAGGGAAAGGAGAAGAGTCTAGCCGATGCACAGATCAGCGTTATAAGAAAGAAAAGTTCAGCATCACGGAGCCCTACAAGAGCCGTGATAGTAAGAAGAGATTCAGGAATGGGAATGGTGGAAGTTCCCATTAGCAAAAGAAAGTCAAGGAGGAGAAAGAGCAGGTCGCCATGGCTTGCACATTTTATGAAAAATTCAGTCATTCGGCTGAGGAGTGTTGGAAGCGCCTTGGCGCTTGTTTACTTTATGGAAGCAGGGAGCATCGCATGCCAGATTGCCCCCTTATGAAAGACCAATCGTCTGGTGGAGGACGTAGGAGGCAGGCTCGCCTCAATGCCGTCTTAGAAGAAAAGGAAGCACCCAGGGATGGTGGGCTTATGGAAGGTACTCTTCAAATTTGTTCTCGTCCTACATTTGTGCTATTTGACACTGGTGTCTCTCATTCTTTTATCTCCACTACTTTTACAAAAATATTATCAATTACATCAGTTCCCTTACCTTTAGATCTCGCTATTACCACACCCTTAGGTTCTGGAACAAAGCTCACCTGTCACGCCCCGAACCGATAACAGCGGAACGTGTCGTTGCTCGGAACGTGGCAGTTAAACAGTCATGTCAATCAGAGCATAGTCATTTCCATAAAACACAATTTAGACAAATAGTAAATTTCATTTCAAATATAAGTTCTTTTACATATTCGGGCCCATAAATAACGAAAAGACTCAATAAAAGAAATTACAAGGAGACTCTTGACTCGCCTTAACATAAGACACATGATAGCAAAACTAGGTGGTTCGTCTAGATGTCGGCGTTCTCTTCACTCTTGCCCTTGCCCATCTTGTTCGGTCTCGCCATCACTAAGGTCATTACCTGAAAATATTGGAAAACACAGGGTGAGCGAACGCTCAGTAGGACTTAATATCTCATGATTCCAAGCTAGCTTTAAATCAATTACAGTTTAACATGCTCATGCAGGTCATGCAAGCTATAGAAATCGAGAACTGTAATAACACGAGATAAATTCAAGAACTATAATAAACAAATGAGTAAGCAAGATGCTAGATAAACTCATGTAGAGTAGGGACAATGATAATCAAGAGGGTATAGCAAGATCTAATCAAGTACTTTCTCAAGTTAGGTCAAGAGCATTCATGAGGAAATATAACATTCATCTCTCTATGACGAACACTATCACGAGAGCCTCAAGGTATCCAGTATTATTGTAGCGACCCGGATTCCGGATACCCGGTGCACCCGGTATAAATACCGAATACACGTGATACCACATGGGACCCGCGAGGCCTCCCAAGCGCGGGAAAGCGCCGAAGGGAAAAAGGAGTGTGTGGAATACATTGAAGCCAGCAGATATAACAGTAAGCAATTAAATTTCATTACAATGGATTGCTAAAGTAGCAGAAATAAAATTACCTTTTCATTAATATTCAAGTTTTCAATTATACACCAGAGTCTAGCCCAAGGAAAGACAACAAGTCTAGCACAGTACAGTCGAACAGAAAGGAACGTACACAGAAGTCGGGAGAACCCGACGCAGGTACGGTTGGCAGCTACAACAGCAAACGCGCACTCCACCAAGGACAGCAGAGGCAGACGGCGAAACCCACCTGAAAAGCAGCAGGGGTGAGTCTCAACAGAAACTCAGTAGGGGTCACGCGGATCCCCACTGGAAAACCGCACAAAGCGAAGGCAACGGAAGCAGCAACAAACGTAGCAAGGACAGCAACGTAACAAAGCAGGAAAGCTACACTACAAAGCTGTAAAGGAACAGACGGGAAGTAGAAGTAGGGAACACGCAGGAGAGGGTGAGAACCCGCACCAAACAAGCGGCTACCGAACTAACCTCGGTATCCCAAACTACTCCAAACAAAGGCAACAGATGGATGACCCTAAACTCACACAGAAGGGTACACCAGTCTGTCAACCAGCCCCACACAAAGGCGAAGGCGAACGCCGACACCGGGAAACAGACAAAACACGACAGGGAACGTCGTGCACAAAGCCCCGCGCACGATCGGAACATCGCGCGGACGACAAACCACTGACCCCGAGTGCAGCCACGAACGGGCAACTCGCAAAGGTCACAGCGTACAGGAAAACGCCGAAAGCTACGCGTCATGTGACGGAAGCACCCCCTTAAAAGCCAGCTGCGTCCACTGACGTCTGACGCCGCACCTCAAGTGTCTCACCTACAGTACTGCTGTAACAACAGCAGAGATGTAGACACCAGCTGAACCAAACAGTAACAGCAAAACAAGTAACTAGTCAGGGTCACGCCCGTCGACGTAAGTCCTAACCCCTGACCACGTGTGCACACACTGGCTATAGCCTAAGCCAGGTCCTCTAGCTAGTATTCTCCCTCGGCAGGACGCTACCGTTGGCTAGGAGCCCGCGGAACTAACTAAAAACCGCTCACTGGGAAAAACCCTCCGCCATCCGCTAGCGGGTCGGCACCTCTCGGCCTTAGGTCACACAAGTGGAGGCTTCACACGACACAGAAGCTCAAAACACAAGCGCCGAAGTACTAACGGGCAACCACGCCCCTCAACACGCACTTCGAGGCACCAAGTGACAGTATCACCACTGCCGACAACTCAGGACAAGCACTAGACCTCCTACGTAACGATCCTGAGCCAAACGACTCAAAGGTAAGATCGTCACAACAGCGGAACAAGCCGCCAATCGGTCTAATCCTAAGCCAAAGAAACCACGCTCCGCAGAAAACGACACACGGAGACCTGAGGGAGACATCAAGAACCCTCAGCACACCTGGACACGCAAACCGAGGTAGAACAATACCTCGAAGCATCCAGAAGCAGTGTCTTAGGCAGGACAGAACCGCTAAGACACGCGCAAACAAGGTCACATGTCAACCACTGGGTCAGACCAGGTTGACCGAAACCCAAACAAGCACATGCAAAGGTAGGATAAGGAACCCTACCACAAGCAAGAAGACTCCTGGCTACCTTACAACGTAGTCTTAACCCTCATAGGACGTCAAGAGACATCCACGGGACAACGGGCAGACCACAAGGCCAAGCCAAGACACACAGAATCATCGGGCGGAAAACCAAGGCACAAGGAAAGTAACGCACCAGCTCTAGACCGCTACAAGCAAGCGACGGTCTAGGTTAGGGCCGTTATTTCCCAAACGACGGACGGACACCAGGCCGTCACTCACACCACCCTGATAACCTACAAACCACGCAAAAGCCAAGTAACGCACGGGACTAGGGGCGTTACAAGCAAACGACGCACAGGGCACCCACCGTCACATTCAACGGTGCAGCAAACCCAAACCAAAGCGAAGTAACGCGCTAAGCCAGGCGCGTCACTCACGAAACAGCGCGGCAGGGGAGGGCCGTCAGAACCAAACGACGCACGGGGGACCCATCCGTTACTCACAGACGGCATGGCCACCCTCAACCCAACACCACAGCAAACAACGGTCGGAGGCATGCGCGTTACTCACAAACGACGCACGGGGTCCCCACCGTCACACCCAACGGTGCAGTCAACCCAACCTCGACCAAAAGAGAATGTAACGGCCAGGGGCGGGCACGTCACACTCAAACAACGCATAGGGGCACGACCGCTAGAGGCACCGCCTCAACGAGTCAACGTCAGTCAACTGGCAAGTAACGGCCTGGGCAAGGCGCGCCACTTCCATCTAACGCACTGGGTCAAGCGCGTTAGACTAACCGACTCAACCCCAACATAAAACGACGAAGGCGAAGTAACGCACTAACCTAGGCGCGTTACAAGGAAGCGACGCGCCACTCTAGGGCCGTCACTCACCTAGAAGCCAAAGCGCTAAAACGATGCAGACCAAACGACGGTCAGTCGTAGGGCCGCTAAAGACAAGTAACGGTCGCTGGCATGACCGCTACTTCGGTTACGGCGGGAAAACATAGGAATGGCCGGATCGGCCCGTTCCACGCCCCATTCACGCCGAAACGCAGGGGAAACACACCGCAACACCGAATAACAACATTCAAGGGCCAAAATGCCCACATGCAACACCAAAAACGCTCGATCCGGGCGATTTAGACAAATCCACTCTAAGTGGGTCACCGAGGTTCCCGGGCTTCTACCGGCCTCGAATGAACACCGAATCGCACGAAATCAACGTGGATGGGATTCTAACATCCCTGCGGTCATTTAGAAACTAACTGAACCGCAAACGGTCACCGTTTACCGGCCGACCCTAAAAACCACGAAAATCACGGTTTAGGCAAAACAAGCCCAAACACACTCGTTTCCTAGCCGAACGCCGTGCAATGGCAGGGAAAACGAAGGTGAAGAAGCAAGGATCCGTCACCCTACCTCCACCGAAGAAACCGTGCCCCGAAGGGACTAAACCACGCCGAAAACCACTCCCGAACCAATTTCACCGGCTTTGAATCCACCGTTCGGGATCGCGCCAGAATCGATCCGATCCTCGCCTCATCGCGCATCTCGACAGCTCCACGGCCTCGCCACCTCGCCCACCTACGCCTCCGTCTGCAGCCGGAGCCAAAGAGGGGGAGAAACGAGAGAGAACGGGAGAGGGAGAGGAGATCGCACGAATGAGGAGGAGAGAGAGGAAAAGAAAAGAAAAAGGAAAAGAAATTAGGAAATTTTCCTAATTTCCAAAAATTCCGAAAATGCGCCGAAAAAGCACAAATTCAGAAAAATACGCAAAAATAGTCGAAACGACCGGCTCGACGAGTACATCGTCGCTGTAGCATTCACGAGCTCGAGAATTGACAAACAAACTCACCGTAGGGTTCCGTAACTAGTACGTGAGAAAAACCCACACGGCTCGTCAAACTCAACTCGGAAGCCACAAAAGCGAACCGAAACTCAACGAAACCAATCCGAAACAGATCCGAAAGATCCATTAAAGATCCTACGAGATCCAGGGCATTACATCCTCCCCCCCTTCAAAGAATTTCGCCCCCGAAATTCAGGACTAGGAAAGGAGAAGCAGGGAAGAACAACCCAACAGCACAAAACTCGGAAAACACAGCTCAGAGGAACACCGTCAGATCACAATTACAGGTACACACTCAGCTTCCAAGACAGCAAGTCTACAGCACGAGTATGGCACCAAAGTGAATACATCTGACACCTCCGAAGCAAGGGCAACGTCGTTTACGTCTCACCAGAAATAGAGACACGACAGCCACAACAACAGACAACTGAGAAACACAACGACAACACGGCAAGCGGCAGCTTACACAAGGAACGCAGTCCCCACAGCTGACAGCTCGCAACATCATCGGCTCCAGTGCCAAAGGCAACAGGGAACACCTGGCACACAGGACACCAACGACAACAACAACGCTGCTGGACCCGAAACACAATCAAGTCAGTACTCACTCAGACATCACATCTGATCAAGTCGCAAGCTAACTCCACCAGGGAAAGAGAGCACAGCAAGCCAACTGACAAGACCATGGTCCAAGGCAGAGACACAAAATCATAAAGAAACAGCGCCAAAACAACACAACGGCAGCACTTGCAGAATTCCGGCTCTACTTAACACGCAGAACCACGGAACACAACTGCAAGCAGGGTCACAACAAGGCACAAAAACAGCTGAACACACGACCACAAGAGACAGGTCACGCATCAGACTGCTCACCAAGAGAAAGACCCACAACAACGAAAAACAACAACAATGATCTCGGGGAATGCAACTCAAGGACTAGCAACACGCCTCAAGAGCACAACACCCAAGAAGAAAATACAGAGTAGAGGGTACTCAATCCGCAAAGATGCCGACAAATTCCCCAACACTCGCACAATGCCGATGCCAACACAAGAAAACCACGAACAACGGCACGGCAACAACCAAAGTCAAGGCACAAGAAGCCAAGACAAAGCCACATCGAGAAAGGAACAAGACCTCTCAACAAATGGGTAGCCAGCCCACACACTCCAGCTGTACTCTCAACAACGTGCACAGGCAACAGAACAACATCGATAATCGCATCTCAGCACACACCAGCGTCATCGCAATCAACAAGATCGCAATTCACACGCCACGAGCACCGATCAGGCGAACAACCGATCACAAAGAGCCTAAGTGCAACAAGAGAAGAGCACCAGCTTCAGCGCAAAGCACAAGGAAAGCATCAATCTCAGCTCACCATCACGTCCTGACACGATAAATGAGCCTTCACAACACATCGGCCGTTAGACACAGCACGACAACTACGGTACACAACAGCTCTTAACACCATCATGGAGTCCAAAGCTAGGCAACCGTACAACAAGGAGCAGATCAGGCTCAAAACAAAGCTGTCTACACTTAAGCAGACACAGGACAAAGGCACAACCAAGACAGCAATTCCAAGGCAAACCTCGGAAAGCTTCACCAAAGAGGGATGAGAAGCAACAAGCTCAACAACAACAGCTCACCAGGAAGGGAAAATCCAAGGCTCGCTCGAGCAACTTCTCAATCGAGGCAACACGACAATCGAAGCAACCAAAACAACGAAGCATCAGGAGCTACACAAACTCAAGCTGGGACAACCCAAGCAACGTAAGAACGTGCGTGGCCATCACACCAACGCTAAAAGTCATAAGCCACCTGAGCAAAATACAGAAAATAGCTCGAACAAGGCACTGCAGGTTCATGCCAACCGACAAACACTGCAAAGTGCACCACGATCGAGACCAACTTCAAAACCGAACGAAGCACATCGTCTCATCTAGACGAGAGCAAAACCATCTCGCATAGTGCCAACCAAGCACGTACAAGACCACACGCAAAAAGCACCGCGATAAACCATCGCAACACCTACGCCAGCAAGAGACTGTACTGGGCCTAAAGACTCTGGTAACTGTATATCTGGATTTCCATGTATCTCACACGACAATGATCTGATAGCTCAGAAAAGAACTCCGAACATCTCAGAACACTGCTCTGATACCACCTGTAGCGACCCGGATTCCGGATACCCGGTGCACCCGGTATAAATACCGAATACACGTGATACCACATGGGACCCGCGAGGCCTCCCAAGCGCGGGAAAGCGCCGAAGGGAAAAAGGAGTGTGTGGAATACATTGAAGCCAGCAGATATAACAGTAAGCAATTAAATTTCATTACAATGGATTGCTAAAGTAGCAGAAATAAAATTACCTTTTCATTAATATTCAAGTTTTCAATTATACACCAGAGTCTAGCCCAAGGAAAGACAACAAGTCTAGCACAGTACAGTCGAACAGAAAGGAACGTACACAGAAGTCGGGAGAACCCGACGCAGGTACGGTTGGCAGCTACAACAGCAAACGCGCACTCCACCAAGGACAGCAGAGGCAGACGGCGAAACCCACCTGAAAAGCAGCAGGGGTGAGTCTCAACAGAAACTCAGTAGGGGTCACGCGAATCCCCACTGGAAAACCGCACAAAGCGAAGGCAACGGAAGCAGCAACAAACGTAGCAAGGACAGCAACGTAACAAAGCAGGAAAGCTACACTACAAAGCTGTAAAGGAACAGACGGGAAGTAGGAGTAGGGAACACGCAGGAGAGGGTGAGAACCCGCACCAAACAAGCGGCTACCGAACTAACCTCGGTATCCCAAACTACTCCAAACAAAGGCAACAGATGGATGACCCTAAACTCACACAGAAGGGTACACCAGTCTGTCAACCAGCCCCACACAAAGGCGAAGGCGAACGCCGACACCGGGAAACAGACAAAACACGACAGGGAACGTCGTGCACAAAGCCCCGCGCACGATCGGAACATCGCGCGGACGACAAACCACTGACCCCGAGTGCAGCCACGAACGGGCAACTCGCAAAGGTCACAGCGTACAGGAAAACGCCGAAAGCTACGCGTCATGTGACGGAAGCACCCCCTTAAAAGCCAGCTGCGTCCACTGACGTCTGACGCCGCACCTCAAGTGTCTCACCTACAGTACTGCTGTAACAACAGCAGAGATGTAGACACCAGCTGAACCAAACAGTAACAGCAAAACAAGTAACTAGTCAGGGTCACGCCCGTCGACGTAAGTCCTAACCCCTGACCACGTGTGCACACACTGGCTATAGCCTAAGCCAGGTCCTCTAGCTAGTATTCTCCCTCGGCAGGACGCTACCGTTGGCTAGGAGCCCGCGGAACTAACTAAAAACCGCTCACTGGGAAAAACCCTCCGCCATCCGCTAGCGGGTCGGCACCTCTCGGCCTTAGGTCACACAAGTGGAGGCTTCACACGACACAGAAGCTCAAAACACAAGCGCCGAAGTACTAACGGGCAACCACGCCCCTCAACACGCACTTCGAGGCACCAAGTGACAGTATCACCACTGCCGACAACTCAGGACAAGCACTAGACCTCCTACGTAACGATCCTGAGCCAAACGACTCAAAGGTAAGATCGTCACAACAGCGGAACAAGCCGCCAATCGGTCTAATCCTAAGCCAAAGAAACCACGCTCCGCAGAAAACGACACACGGAGACCTGAGGGAGACATCAAGAACCCTCAGCACACCTGGACACGCAAACCGAGGTAGAACAATACCTCGAAGCATCCAGAAGCAGTGTCTTAGGCAGGACAGAACCGCTAAGACACGCGCAAACAAGGTCACATGTCAACCACTGGGTCAGACCAGGTTGACCGAAACCCAAACAAGCACATGCAAAGGTAGGATAAGGAACCCTACCACAAGCAAGAAGACTCCTGGCTACCTTACAACGTAGTCTTAACCCTCATAGGACGTCAAGAGACATCCACGGGACAACGGGCAGACCACAAGGCCAAGCCAAGACACACAGAATCATCGGGCGGAAAACCAAGGCACAAGGAAAGTAACGCACCAGCTCTAGACCGCTACAAGCAAGCGACGGTCTAGGTTAGGGCTGTTATTTCCCAAACGACGGACGGACACCAGGCCGTCACTCACACCACCCTGATAACCTACAAACCACGCAAAAGCCAAGTAACGCACGGGACTAGGGGCGTTACAAGCAAACGACGCACAGGGCACCCACCGTCACATTCAACGGTGCAGCAAACCCAAACCAAAGCGAAGTAACGCGCTAAGCCAGGCGCGTCACTCACGAAACAGCGCGGCAGGGGAGGGCCGTCAGAACCAAACGACGCACGGGGGACCCATCCGTTACTCACAGACGGCATGGCCACCCTCAACCCAACACCACAGCAAACAACGGTCGGAGGCATGCGCGTTACTCACAAACGACGCACGGGGTCCCCACCGTCACACCCAACGGTGCAGTCAACCCAACCTCGACCAAAAGAGAATGTAACGGCCAGGGGCGGGCACGTCACACTCAAACAACGCATAGGGGCACGACCGCTAGAGGCACCGCCTCAACGAGTCAACGTCAGTCAACTGGCAAGTAACGGCCTGGGCAAGGCGCGCCACTTCCATCTAACGCACTGGGTCAAGCGCGTTAGACTAACCGACTCAACCCCAACATAAAACGACGAAGGCGAAGTAACGCACTAACCTAGGCGCGTTACAAGGAAGCGACGCGCCACTCTAGGGCCGTCACTCACCTAGAAGCCAAAGCGCTAAAACGATGCAGACCAAACGACGGTCAGTCGTAGGGCCGCTAAAGACAAGTAACGGTCGCTGGCATGACCGCTACTTCGGTTACGGCGGGAAAACATAGGAATGGCCGGATCGGCCCGTTCCACGCCCCATTCACGCCGAAACGCAGGGGAAACACACCGCAACACCGAATAACAACATTCAAGGGCCAAAATGCCCACATGCAACACCAAAAACGCTCGATCCGGGCGATTTAGACAAATCCACTCTAAGTGGGTCACCGAGGTTCCCGGGCTTCTACCGGCCTCGAATGAACACCGAATCGCACGAAATCAACGTGGATGGGATTCTAACATCCCTGCGGTCATTTAGAAACTAACTGAACCGCAAACGGTCACCGTTTACCGGCCGACCCTAAAAACCACGAAAATCACGGTTTAGGCAAAACAAGCCCAAACACACTCGTTTCCTAGCCGAACGCCGTGCAATGGCAGGGAAAACGAAGGTGAAGAAGCAAGGATCCGTCACCCTACCTCCACCGAAGAAACCGTGCCCCGAAGGGACTAAACCACGCCGAAAACCACTCCCGAACCAATTTCACCGGCTTTGAATCCACCGTTCGGGATCGCGCCAGAATCGATCCGATCCTCGCCTCATCGCGCATCTCGACAGCTCCACGGCCTCGCCACCTCGCCCACCTACGCCTCCGTCTGCAGCCGGAGCCAAAGAGGGGGAGAAACGAGAGAGAACGGGAGAGGGAGAGGAGATCGCACGAATGAGGAGGAGAGAGAGGAAAAGAAAAGAAAAAGGAAAAGAAATTAGGAAATTTTCCTAATTTCCAAAAATTCCGAAAATGCGCCGAAAAAGCACAAATTCAGAAAAATACGCAAAAATAGTCGAAACGACCGGCTCGACGAGTACATCGTCGCTGTAGCATTCACGAGCTCGAGAATTGACAAACAAACTCACCGTAGGGTTCCGTAACTAGTACGTGAGAAAAACCCACACGGCTCGTCAAACTCAACTCGGAAGCCACAAAAGCGAACCGAAACTCAACGAAACCAATCCGAAACAGATCCGAAAGATCCATTAAAGATCCTACGAGATCCAGGGCATTACAATTATGAAGGATCTTCATGACAAGATAACGAGTACTGTCAATGAGATAATTCAAGAATATTTATGATGATCGATATAGAAGTAGAACAATTACTTCTACAAGCATTATATAGCATTTGCCACGACACTAAGGGAATATCACGACGATATGATAACCCCTCCAATATGACAATTCAAGATATTTTCATGACGAACAATAAGTTGTAGAAAGATGCACTATGATGGCAATTACTCCCGATCATCACTATCACGAGAGCGTTTGCACATCTAGCACTATATAGGATTGGCCAATGCACTAAGGGGAAAATCACGACGATATGACCACCCCTCATGAAAATAGCACTAGTTAGTATTTGGTCGTACACTTAGGAGTTCTCACGACTATATGATTGCTCCTAAATGCCAATAACCGAGTTGGTGAATGCCTGCACCCGATCATCGTATACCGGTAACGTTTGGACTTTGCCTCGCCCAATAGGGTCAGATCAGGACCCGTAGCATTTAAAATGTCATTTTAGTGGGACCCATAGCCCCTGACATTTAGTCTAGACTAATTCCATATTAATGGCCAAGAATTTTAAGGATCAAGCATGTAAGAACTTTAAGATAGATTTCATGAAACATAGAGTTCAAGGACAGAACTTGTAATAAGGATGATATATCAATAAACCAGATGAAAACCATGACATTCTAAAAATCTGGGTGATTAGGTACAACCAGCTCAGTCGGCCTTGAGGGAATCCAAGGCTACGAGGAGACTTACGGAGGTCCCAATGACTAACTTGCCAGTCCGAAGGAACGGAATGTCCAACGGAGGGCTCGTATGTCACCGAGAGTTGAGTGTATAATGTGAACCAATCATGAAACAAGGACTCCATCTACGGACAAGAGATGAGAGTGCCAAAAGACCCGCGGTATGGGTCAAAAACGGAAGAAAACGGTGAGAACATGATTGTGTTAATTATAGAATTCAAGTCCCTCCAATTCTATAATTAACTATAATTAAATAAACTTATATTATTTGACGCCCGTGGGTGGCGTCATTTTTTAATTAGCGTCGCCTTGGGGAACATTAATTTTCATGATTTTTAAATAAATTTATTTAACAAGAATTCACATTTATATCTATTTAATTGAATAAATTCAAAAACGTACATTAAAAGGCACATTAATTTATTTAAAATAATTTAAGGAAATATAATATATGATAATTAGGACAAAAATACAAGGATTCCTAATATATATTTTCCATAATTTTCTGGCATATATTTTAATAACTATGGATTTTCAAAGATAAGCATACATGATATATATATATATACTTTTATATATATATTTATATATATAGAATTTGACGCCTTGTACAAAGGACGTCAGATTTTTGAGAAACGACCGTTTTTGGGTCGTTATTCAAAAAAACTACATTTTTTAAACCTCTCGTTTCCCTACTAAATGATGTCGGAATTTGACTTATAATATACCGAAATGACCGGCTCGAAAAACTCTATCTAACCATATGTTCAAAATAATTTTTCGATGAGAGACGGGGAATCTTACAATGAGGGCATGAAAAACGGTGCAACCACTTTTATTATCTCGGTCTCCACCCCAATAGTACGCCCATAAATTTTCATGGCCAAAGGATACTCCGACGGCCACGAACAAATCGTTAAGGTAAAATCCCTTAACTATCAAGCTACAGTGATTTTTATAATTCACCGAGTATATAGTTAAAACAAATTAAATTGTATAACTAATTAATATTTATAATCAATGCAACATTTATATGCACGAAAATTTAAGAATAATCATGGGGATTCTAATAATATGCACTTCATAATTTTTAGATAAAAGGTCAGATAGATATAAAATTTTAATGTGCTGTAATTAATATTAACACACAGGAAGTAACGACAGTTGTACTGTCGTTGTTTAATTAGCGCCATTTACGTAGGCGTTTCTTATTGAATTAATGACCAGGATGTGGTCGTTAATTCCTTTTTCATTTAAAAACGTAAAAAAAAAGAAACATAGTAAGAAATTTCATGATATCACCTACATGTTCTATACACCTAGCATGCTAGTTATTTTATAATTATACTCGGGAGATTGCCTACCTTCGTTGATGCCTTGACAGACCAATAGAAGGAGAAGAAAAGAAATAATAATGATATTGCAGCAGCTCCCTCTGTAACAATAGCAGCAAGACGAAGAAGGATAACTGCAGCCGTAGTAGCACCAGAACGCTCGTTCGACGGCCAGGGTACTTATAGGGACAAGATATCCAACAAGGTTGGAGTGCTAAACAAACTAAACCTTCCCTATAATGGATTCATAGTTTTCTAATCTTATCTTTCCCCCATTACAACCACTACTCTATTTATCCTTCTTTCCCATGCCAGGTTCGAACGTGAGTAGGTTCCGACAGCCTTGCTATTTAATGTGTATATGCACCATTTTGCAACCCATTTTGAAGCCCACGATCATGGCCCATACATAAATAGTCATATATGTTATACGTATGTGCCCAGCCTAAGGTTCTTAAACCCATGTATTATCTTTTGAATATTATTGTATATTCAGTTTCTTTTAAGGCCCATGCATATTTTATGTGTATATAAATTTATATATGTGCTTTTACATATATTCCGAGCCCACTTGGTTATTTTTAGCCTTTACACGAAGGCCCACCAAATAAAATTACTGCTTATATATGGTTAAGATGTGTGTGTGTTAGCCCATTAATATATAAACTTTAATTTATCTAATAGAACTTCATACGTCTATAGCTCCCAATTCCCATAACTTTAGTTATTAATTCTCGTCATTTGTCTTGGGTATCAGAGTCGGGTTCGATCCTATGAAGGTCCTTATATATATGTAGGTGTATAATTATATTTTTGAAATGAAATTCCCTTAAAATAATTGAATTGTATTTCCAATTTAAGCTACAGATAGATAAAAGAATAAATTAAATTCTTATTTCTCAATTATTTATTTATACCTTTATTGACGCCCATTAATTAACATTTAAGCCCATTAAGTATTTTAGCTAATTATCAATTTTCTTTTATCAAAATTTCAATTTCTATAAATTTTTTTTCTTTCTATGTCTAATATTTAAAGTTATTTCTATTTGTTTTATATTTAAATTTTCGGGGTGCTACACCCTCCCCCACTTAAAAGAATTTGGTCCCCAAATTCACATAGTTTCCTTTTCCAAAATTTGTGGGGTAAGATCACCATATCTAAAGCATGTATTCTGGCTAGATCATTCACATATCATGCTAAGTACTTAAGGTCATATCCGATTCATGCAAATTTTAGATGAGATAGGTTTATAGGGTTACCTTCCGTTGCTTGCGGTGCTTCTTCCTTTAAGAGTGGACATCGAGTAATTTTGTAGTCTCTGCTTCCACAACGGATGCATCTTCTAAGTTTATACCAACACTCGTCCGGATTGTGCCTTCCCTTCTTGCAATGCTCGCATTTCCCCTTGGCCGGAACAATTTGTCGATCTTTATTCCGGGGTTTCTTATTTTCATTGAATTTGTTGCCTTCATTAAATCTCTTCTTGTCGTTCATGTTTTCCTTGTTCTTGGGTCCATTTGGTAAGTCCTTCTTGGCTGCCTTTCCTTTGATTCTTTCCATCATATCTATAGCATCTTCCAAGAGTTAAGCTTTTCTAACCATCTCCGTATATGTTTGAATTTCTAGTGGAGCTAGTTGTGGAATAAGCTCCACTTTCAAGCCATTCATAAATCTTCTTGCTCTCATCTTCTCCGTGCAAACCAAGTGTGGTGCATATCGGGCCAATCTAGAAAGCCTCGCCTCATACTCGGCTACTGACATACTACGTTGCTTCAAAGCTGCAAATTCCATAGCTTTCTTCTCACGAATTCTTTCCGAGAAATACTTTTCATTAAAGTGTTCTAAGAATTCGTCCCAGGTAACTTGTTCATTAGGAAAGATTGCTTCCACGGATCCCCACCATACTCGGGCATCCTTCTCTAATTGATATGTTCCTAATAGTACCTTCTCCTCATCGGTGCATTACATCACCTTAAAGGTCCTCTCTATTTCTTGCACCCAATTCTCCGCTTCATCCGGGTCAGTCGACCCACTAAACTTAGGGGGATTTATCTTTTGAAATTTTCGATGCAAATCCCCGGCTCCATGTTGGTTCCCGCCTTGTGCAACTTGTTGCAAGGCTTGCGTTAAACCCTGGACAGTGCGTTGCATTTCTCTCCACTGAGCTCTCTCAGCCGCCATTCTAGCCTACAAGAATAAGGTTTGGATTAATGATATTCATATCTTGGAAGGTAACTAACGCGAATGTAACATATTTTATCATTTAACCCATAGCTCTACCCAAATCTCACGGGGTTCCTATAGGATAACTGACAAGGATGACTCAATCTAGGACTTGAACCTGATGACCTAGGGATTTAGAAAGCCTAGGCTCTGATACCACCTTCTGTCACGCCCCGAACCGATAACAGCGGAACGTGTCATTGCTCGGAACGTGGCAGTTAAACAGTCATGTCAATCAGAGCATAGTCATTTCCATAAAACACAATTTAGACAAATAGTAAATTTCATTTCAAATATAAGTTCTTTTACATATTCGGGCCCATAAATAACGAAAAGACTCAATAAAAGAAATTACAAGGAGACTCTTGACTCGCCTTAACATAAGACACATGATAGCAAAACTAGGTGGTTCGTCTAGATGTCGGCGTTCTCTTCACTCTTGCCCTTGCCCATCTTGTTCGGTCTCGCCATCACTAAGGTCATTACCTGAAAATATTGGAAAACGCAGGGTGAGCGAACGCTCAGTAGGACTTAATATCTCATGATTCCAAGCTAGCTTTAAATCAATTACAGTTTAACATGCTCATGCAGGTCATGCAAGCTATAGAAATCGAGAACTGTAATAACACGAGATAAATTCAAGAACTATAATAAACAAATGAGTAAGCAAGATGCTAGATAAACTCATGTAGAGTAGGGACAATGATAATCAAGAGGGTATAGCAAGATCTAATCAAGTACTTTCTCAAGTTAGGTCAAGAGCATTCATGAGGAAATATAACATTCATCTCTCTATGACGAACACTATCACGAGAGCCTCAAGGTATCCAGTATTATGAAGGATCTTCATGACAAGATAACGAGTACTATCAATGAGATAATTCAAGAACATTTATGATGATCGATATAGAAGTAGAACAATTACTTCTACAAGCATTATATAGCATTTGCCACGACACTAAGGGAATATCACGACGATATGATAACCCCTCCAATATGACAATTCAAGATATTTTCATGACGAACAATAAGTTGTAGAAAGATGCACTATGATGGCAATTACTCCCGATCATCACTATCACGAGAGCGTTTGCACATCTAGCACTATATAGGATTGGCCAATGCACTAAGGGGAAAATCACGACGATATGACCACCCCTCATGAAAATAGCACTAGTTAGTATTTGGTCGTACACTTAGGAGTTCTCACGACTATATGATTGCTCCTAAATGCCAATAACCGAGTTGGTGAATGCCTGCACCCGATCATCGTATACCGGTAACGTTTGGACTTTGCCTCGCCCAATAGGGTCAGATCAGGACCCGTAGCATTTAAAATGTCATTTTAGTGGGACCCATAGCCCCTGACATTTAGTCTAGACTAATTCCATATTAATGGCCAAGAATTTTAAGGATCAAGCATGTAAGAACTTTAAGATAGATTTCATGAAACATAGAGTTCAAGGACAGAACTTGTAATAAGGATGATATATCAATAAACCAGATGAAAACCATGACATTCTAAAAATCTGGGTGATTAGGTACAACCAGCTCAGTCGGCCTTGAGGGAATCCAAGGCTACGAGGAGACTTACGGAGGTCCCAATGACTAACTTGCCAGTCCGAAGGAACGGAATGTCCAACGGAGGGCTCGTATGTCACCGAGAGTTGAGTGTATAATGTGAACCAATCATGAAACAAGGACTCCATCTACGGACAAGAGATGAGAGTGCCAAAAGACCCGCGGTATGGGTCAAAAACGGAAGAAAACGGTGAGAACATGATTGTGTTAATTATAGAATTCAAGTCCCTCCAATTCTATAATTAACTATAATTAAATAAACTTATATTATTTGACGCCCGTGGGTGGCGTCATTTTTTAATTAGCGTCGCCTTGGGGAACATTAATTTTCATGATTTTTAAATAAATTTATTTAACAAGAATTCACATTTATATCTATTTAATTGAATAAATTCAAAAACGTACATTAAAAGGCACATTAATTTATTTAAAATAATTTAAGGAAATATAATATATGATAATTAGGACAAAAATACAAGGATTCCTAATATATATTTTCCATAATTTTCTGGCATATATTTTAATAACTATGGATTTTCAAAGATAAGCATACATGATATATATATATATACTTATATATATATATTTATATATATAGAATTTGACGCCTTGTACAAAGGACGTCAGATTTTTGAGAAACGACCGTTTTTGGGTCGTTATTCAAAAAAACTACATTTTTTAAACCTCTCGTTTCCCTACTAAATGATGTCGGAATTTGGCTTATAATATACCGAAATGACCGGCTCGAAAAACTCTATCTAACCATATGTTCAAAATAATTTTTCGATGAGAGACGGGGAATCTTACAATGAGGGCATGAAAAACGGTGCAACCACTTTTATTATCTCGGTCTCCACCCCAATAGTACGCCCATAAATTTTCATGGCCAAAGGATACTCCGACGGCCACGAACAAATCGTTAAGGTAAAATCCCTTAACTATCAAGCTACAGTGATTTTTATAATTCACCGAGTATATAGTTAAAACAAATTAAATTGTATAACTAATTAATATTTATAATCAATGCAACATTTATATGCACGAAAATTTAAGAATAATCATGGGGATTCTAATAATATGCACTTCATAATTTTTAGATAAAAGGTCAGATAGATATAAAATTTTAATGTGCTGTAATTAATATTAACACACAGGAAGTAACGACAGTTGTACTGTCGTTGTTTAATTAGCGCCATTTACGTAGGCGTTTCTTATTGAATTAATGACCAGGATGTGGTCGTTAATTCCTTTTTCATTTAAAAACGTAAAAAAAAAGAAACATAGTAAGAAATTTCATGATACCACCTACATGTTCTATACACCTAGCATGCTAGTTATTTTATAATTATACTCGGGAGATTGCCTACCTTCGTTGATGCCTTGACAGACCAATAGAAGGAGAAGAAAAGAAATAATAATGATATTGCAGCAGCTCCCTCTGTAACAATAGCAGCAAGACGAAGAAGGATAACTGCAGCCGTAGTAGCACCAGAACGCTCGTTCGACGGCCAGGGTACTTATAGGGACAAGATATCCAACAAGGTTGGAGTGCTAAACAAACTAAACCTTCCCTATAATGGATTCATAGTTTTCTAATCTTATCTTTCCCCCATTACAACCACTACTCTATTTATCCTTCTTTCCCATGCCAGGTTCGAACGTGAGTAGGTTCCGACAGCCTTGCTATTTAATGTGTATATGCACCATTTTGCAACCCATTTTGAAGCCCACGATCATGGCCCATACATAAATAGTCATATATGTTATACGTATGTGCCCAGCCTAAGGTTCTTAAACCCATGTATTATCTTTTGAATATTATTGTATATTCAGTTTCTTTTAAGGCCCATGCATATTTTATGTGTATATAAATTTATATATGTGCTTTTACATATATTCCGAGCCCACTTGGTTATTTTTAGCCTTTACACGAAGGCCCACCAAATAAAATTACTGCTTATATATGGTTAAGATGTGTGTGTGTTAGCCCATTAATATATAAACTTTAATTTATCTAATAGAACTTCATACGTCTATAGCTCCCAATTCCCATAACTTTAGTTATTAATTCTCGTCATTTGTCTTGGGTATCAGAGTCGGGTTCGATCCTATGAAGGTCCTTATATATATGTAGGTGTATAATTATATTTTTGAAATGAAATTCCCTTAAAATAATTGAATTGTATTTCCAATTTAAGCTACAGATAGATAAAAGAATAAATTAAATTCTTATTTCTCAATTATTTATTTATACCTTTATTGACGCCCATTAATTAACATTTAAGCCCATTAAGTATTTTAGCTAATTATCAATTTTCTTTTATCAAAATTTCAATTTCTATAAATTTTTTTTCTTTCTATGTCTAATATTTAAAGTTATTTCTATTTGTTTTATATTTAAATTTTCGGGGTGCTACATCACCGACTATTATCCTAATAGCGAAGTGATAGTAGAAGGTCACAATCTCCCCGCAAACTTAGTATGCCTTGACATGAAAGGTTATGATGCCATTTTAGGGGTAGATTGGCTTGTAGATCATGATGCTTATATCAATTGCCGAAATAGGATTATATCCTTTCGAAAGCCCGGTCTTCCGAGATTCTCTTTTCTTGGCATCAAGTACAAGAACCATCCTATTATTATATCTTCTCTTCACGCTTGCAAACTTATCTCGCAAGGATGTGAAGCTTTTCTTGCTTCTGTCATTATTACCGAATCCAAGGAGATTATCTTAGCGGACATTCCTATTGTAAGTGAGTTCCCCGATGTGTTCCCATCCGAATTACCCAGTTTACCACCCGAGAGGGAAGTGAAATTCACTATTGAACTCATTCCAGGAGCAGCACCTGTTTCTATAGCCCCTTACAGGATGTCCCCCACAGAACTCAAGAAATTAAAAAGGCAGTTGCAGGAATTACTAGACAAAGGCTTCATCAGACCTAGCACATCCCCTTGGGGTGCACTGATAAGTGTCCATTTGTTATGACAATTCATTGCATGTACACCATTTTATGTGCATATGCTTAGGTAATTATGCATATTTCATAGTTAACCTCAACTTCGCATTTAAATTGGAGCTTTCACGCAAATTGATTAATTTGATTATCTTATTTAATAATAAATTAAAGTTGAGGGCCATAAGCATTAATTCTCCATTGCATAATCATGAGCATTTGAGATTTATGTGCACATTATGGTAATTTTTATAGACTAAAGTGCAATTATGTGTGTGTAGGACACCGAAAGTAATTACAAAAGAAGCCGAGGGCAAAACTGTCACCACTACTTTGACCAAGTCAAAAGCACGTATTTTGATTGGAGGGAAATTTTTTTTTAAAAGTTTCAAATTGAGGAAAAGAAACACATATTTCGGTTGGAGGGAAAATTGAATTCAACGTTTGAAATAAAGGAGAGACATGATGAGCCTTGGGAAAGGGGGTGCCCAAAGTCCAAGAAAGGGGGTGCCCACCTATTTTTCCTCTTCCCCATGCATCATATTCTACTTAAATCTCAGCCATCCATCTCCTTTTGATACAATCTCCACCCTTCATCTACCCAACTTTCCCTATAAATAGCACATGATAAGGAGGAGAAGGGGAGTTCTTCTTTTGGTAATTTTTTACTCTTTCTCTCCCTCTCACATCTTTTAGTTCGCCGAGTTCGCCCTCTTCCGTCCATCTTCTCCTCTTACTATCTTCATAAAAGTTCTTTTTTTTTACGTTCTCTACAACTTCTTCTTCTACATCATCTTCTAATTCCTTCTGGTTTTCAAGCTATTTCGTGTTTTTCACTGTGCTATCCTGTTCATCTGCGAACCAGTGTTTCTCTCTATTCTTCCCCTTGTTTCTCACTCTTCTAGTCATTTTCTCCTCTTTCTTTCTTCATAAAAGTTCTTTGTTTTTAAAAGATCTTTAACTTCTTCTTCTATGCCATCTTCTAATTCTTTTTGGTTTGAAAGTTATTTCTCATTCTTTAACTTACTATCCTGTGATTTCACTGTTCATCCGAGGTTCTGGCTTTTGTTATTTCTCAATTTTGAAGCCCTTCCCCTCTTTATTTCTCTCTATGTTTTTCATTAAAGTTCTTCCGCTCTTGTAGATATAGATTTTCTTCTTCTATCACTTCCTCCAATTCTTCTTAGTTTACGAGTTATATTTATTTTCCCACTGTTTCACTCTCTCATCTTCTTCCTTCTTCATCTCCACACAAACCCTTCCACATTCCTCTCTATATTTCTCTCCAAAGTTTATCCTCCACAACTCTCCTTTCATGATGGTGTGCACATCAAGACGGGTGACGTTCCAAGGCTCGTGACGTGGGCGACGACGGCTTCTTCATCCATCTCTTTCCACGGTGATCTCCTTCAAGGCGGAGTGATCCTCTCCAAGGCTCGGTGAGGAGGAGACGACGGCGTCATCACCATTGCTACTACTATCTTCACATCTCAGGCCCCTCTTTTTGTTATTACTTTTGTGTTATGTCACTTCATTGTAATCTTGTCACCTCTTTGTTGTAAGCTTATCTTGCACTTCATGTACTCTTTCTTTTAAGTTAATGAAGAGAGTTGTTCTTTTGATCTAGTTCTTGATCTTCTTCTATCTCTATCCCCTTCTTTTATCTCTTCTTTTCACTTCATGCAATTAATTTCTATAGCATAGGCGCATAATCATAGGTGTTTTTAATTAAGTGTTTGGTCTGTTCTTCATTTCACTATTTTCTTTAAGTAAAGCAAAATCATAAATATTTTTCTAAAAGGTTACAAGGTTTTTAACTCAAAAAAATATCTTCTTCTCTGTGGATTCGACCCGTGCTTGTCATAGTACTACGTTCTCTTTTGATCATTTTGTGCGAGTTTGGTTTTAAGATTGTTATACGCGTGTTTTAAACGACGAACTTTTGCGTTATCAATTTTTGGCACCGTTGCCGGGGAAGAATGGTGATTTTTGACTTAAGAACTTTGTTTTTCTTATGTATATAGTGTACTAATAAAGTTCTCTTTTATTATTTTTACATGAAAAAAAAGAGAAAAAAAAGTAACTTGAAAATTCAAAAAAAAATCAGAGGTAAGTCTCCACATTTTCCTTAGTCTTTTTGTCATTCATTTTGAGAAAAAAAAAGAACGGGGGAACACTTTTCAAGTAAGTATCCAAACTTTTCCTCTTTCATTTTAATTTCATTTCTCTACATTTCATATCTTGTGGTTAGATAGGTTCAATAAATAAAAACAAAAAAATCATCACTTGAACTTCAATAAAAATGTTCATTGCAAGAGTAGAACCCACACTTCCATGTTTTAAGTCATGCATCATTTGAGATAGAATTTATTTTTCCTTATTGTTTAATTATTGTTAATTGCATTATTGAAGATTACGGGAGGTAAGGTGAGTACTCTAATTTTTTTTAAAGCATGCTCATGCATTTCCATGCTTGCAACCCTTGTTTGAACTTGGTTTGTTGCATATCATTTCTAAAATATTCTTAGGGTAATACCCATAAGCAAGATAAGGTGGGGATTTCATCACCCTTCCTTAGCCCACAAAGCACAATTCCCATGCATCTTTGCATCACCTAGACCTTAAATAAAATCCAGTAGACATTGGCCCTAGGTTCACACTGTGGTTCTTGTGTTATTTGGGCTTACCCTCTTATGAAAACCGGTGCCTAAGGCAAGACGGTCGGATGGCAAACGCCTTAAGCGGGCTAGTGGTTTGGCATAATTAGGTCCCTACGAAAGTAGGGGGAACCTTCCACTACCCCACCCCTTACCTGGCCGGTGGAAATATTGAGGGTGAACTCAAGTTACACTTTAGCCATTTTATGAAACCCAATTTGTAGGTCTAGGTCACATCTAGGGCATTAAGTAATTTGTGTGATAACTTGTTTGTGTTTGCATAAAAAAAATAAAAAAAAATAAAAAAAATCTCTTTCATCTCTCTCTTCGTCCTAGTTTATGTAAGGTAGAAGATCTCAACATCCAAACTTACTATGACCCATTCAAATAATTGAGAGAGTCTTGTATCCAGCGAACGATCTCCAACAAGATCTCATGGCCGAAAATCAAGGACCTCACCACCAAAATCTAATGGCCGAAAATCCCGATCCTCTAAAACAAATGAAGGACTATTTCTTGCCCAATCAATACCAACCGTCCTTCTATGTCCAAGCACCTCAGAACCAGGTGGTTCATTATGAAATCAAGTCTAGTACCATCTAAATGTTGCCATCTTTCTATGGAAATCCCAATGAAGATCCTTACAAATATCTTGATGAGTTCCTTCAGATCTGCTCAACTGTTAAAATTCAGAATTTCTCTGATGATGCTCTTAGGCTAAATCTCTTCCCATTCTCTCTCAAGGATAAGGCCAAATATTGGTTAGGAGCCTTGGGTAGGATTATTGATACATGGGCAGAAATACAAAAAGAATTTTTGAAGAAGTTCTATCCCATAGGGCGAACCAGCACAATGAGAAGAGCCATAACTAGATTTATCCAAAATACTGGAGAACATATACATGAGGCTTGGGATAAGTTGAAAGATCTATTAACAAAATATCCTCATCATGGCCTATCAAGATGGTAAATTGTTCAAGCATTTTATGAGGGGCTAACAGAGAATTATAGACAGATGGTAGATGCATCATGTGGGGGAGCATTCATGAGTAAGAGTAAGGATGAAGCATATGATCTATTTGAAATGTTGAGTGAAAACTCCATCAGTCACACCTCACTTTCATCATATGAACGAATGATCGGACCAAACAAGAGGGCCGGGCTTTACGAAGTCAAGAATCAAGGGGAGTTTGAGAATAAGATGGACATCAATGCCATAACCCAGAAATTAAATAAAATGGATTTACTGGCCCAGAAGATAGAGAAGGTTGATATGGTGGCTCAGAAGCTAGACCAGTTATTGGCTATGAATAGGCAGGAACCTTCTTCATCTTCTGTTCCTCAACCTCAACAATTCTCAACTCTTAATCAAGAAGAAATTTGTGCTTTGTGTTCTAGCCCTAGCCATTCTGTGAGTGAGTGTCCCACAGCAGCCCAACTTCCTCCATTTATCCAAGAACAAATCTTTGCTGCTCAAGGTGTCTCCAAGCCTGCATATGACCCTTACTCAAACACCTACAATCCAGGTTAGAGAAATCACCCAAATTTTTCTTAGAAATCCAATCAAAGCCCATCCACCCAACCTCATCCCTCACACCATTCAAATCAAAAATAATCTTTTCCAATGCCAAGTCAATCTAATCCAAATCACTCTTATTCATCTCCTTTTCTCCATCAACAATTCCAGCAACCTCTTTTCCATCAAGCTCAGGCCCCATATCCTCAAGCCTAATTTTCTCAGGGCCAATTTCAGCAATTTCCTTCACATCGTTCCCATCAGCCACATTATCAGCCACCTCCTACTCAGCCCACTTTTGATGACAAGTTTGAACAACTCCAACAACTTATTCTTATCCAAGCACAATCCATTTTCAAGTTGGAGAACCAGATAGGGTAACTTGCTGCCAATAACATGAAAAGAGAGGTAGGCCAGCTCCCTAGCCAACCAGTGGCCAACCCCCGCAATCAACAACCTCCGGGCTTCCCTCCAAGAGCTCCCATTCTTCCTCAACCCAATCAGCCCAACCAACCTCAGTTGCCCCCTCCTATAGGTCCTCAGTTCGAGAATGCCAAAGCCATCTCTAGCCTTTGGAGCGGGAAAATTCTTAATGACCCTTATCAGGCTAGGGATGTGGGTAGTAGTTCGGGCCAAGATGCCCACGAGGAGAGTGATAGTGAAGAGGAGGAGCCGGTAATTATGCAAGAAAAGAAGAGGCAAGAGGGGGGAGAAAATAAGCTGGACAAAGGGAAAGCAAATGTTGATGAAGGACCTCGAGAGTATGTTCCTAAGGTCCTATTCCCTGATGCATTGAAGCCTAAAGCTCAACAGAGAAAACCGGTCCAACAAGATGAACTAGTGGAATTGTTTAAACAGGTGAACATCATGCGATCAAACATGTACCGGCGTATGCAAAATTTTTGAAAGAGCTATGTACACCAAAAAGGGAACCAAAGGCAGTAACACAAAAGGTCCGCTTGTCTGAAGATGTCAGCGCAGTTGTTATGAATCATTTGCCTAAAAAATTGAAGGACCCCAGAGCTCCACTGATTTCTTGTGATATAGGTGGAATTACATTTGATAGAGCACTGCTGGACCTTGGAGCCAATGTGAACTTGTTACCCACCTTTATATATGAGCAGTTTGATCTAGGGGAGTTGAAACCCACATCTATAATCCTTCAACTGGCAGATCGATTTATAAAGACTCCGAGGGGACTATTGGAAGATGTGATTGTGAAGGTGCATGAATGTTATTTCCCGGTGGACTTTCTTATTCTGGATATGGCATCGTCCCAAGAATTAAAGCACACACCTATCATTTTGGGACGTTCGTTTCTTGCTACGGCCAAGGCCAATATAAATTGTGCCACGGGGATGATGGATATTTCCTTTAGAGGAGAGAAGGTTTCTCTGAATGTGTTCAAAGCATCTCAATATCCAGACCATAAGGAGGAATGTAATGTCATTGATGTTTCTGAAGAACTAATTGAAGAAAGTCTGGAAGTTAATGAGGAATGTCTAGAAGAGGGTAGCATGCTCCAGGATTCCCCACTTTCTAGTGCACCCCACTCTAGAGTAGAGCCACTCCCTCTACTTCAAGTTGAACCTATTCTTCCATCTTTGGATCAGCCGCCCAGTCTAGAATTGAAGGCTCTGCCAGATCCTTTGAAGTATGCTTATCTAAGTCCTAACCAAACTCTGCCCGTAATCATTGCTTCCAACCTCACTGCTACTCAGGAATCCCAACTCCTAGATATCCTTCAAGAGCACAAGAGGGCGATAGGTTGGTCAGTGGCCGATTTGAAGGGTATCAGTCCGGAGGTGTGTATGCATTACATTTACTTGGAGGATAATGTCAAGCTGAGCAGAGAGATACAGCGTCGGCTGAATCCAAGTATGAAGGAGGTAGTGAAGAATGAAGTTGTCAAATGGTTGGATACTGGGATCATATATCTCATTTTTGATAGCAAGTGGGTCAGCCCAACTCAAGTTGTTCCCAAAAAGTCAGGGCTGACAGTTGTAACAAATGAGAAAGGAGAAGAAGTTCCCACACGATTACCAACTGGGTGGAGAATCTGCATTGATTACAGAAAACTAAATTCAGTCACGAAAAAAGATCATTTCCCACTCCCATTCATTGATCAGATCTTGGAGAAACTGGCTGGGAAGAAGTATTATTACTTTCTGGATGGCTATTCCGGGTATAACCAAGTTACAATTTTCCCATAAGATCAAGAGAAAACAACCTTCACATGCCCCTATGGCACGTTTGCTTTCAGAAGAATGCCTTTTGGGCTCTGCAATGCCCCTGCCACATTCCAGCGATGTATGATGTCCATTTTCTCTGAAATGGTGGGGGAATGATTGGAAGTTTTTATGGATGACTTTTCAGTGTTTGGTGATTCATTTGATGCTTGTTTGGAAAATTTGACTCGGGTATTGAAAAGATGCATTGAGTCGAATCTAGTGTTGAGTTGGGAGAAGAGCCACTTCATGGTAAGAGAAGGGATCATTTTAGGCCATGTAGTTTCAGAGAAGGGAATAGATGTTGATAAGGCCAAGGTTGATGTGATTTCTAATCTTCCTCCCCCTTCTTCGGTCAAACAGATCCGTTCCTTTCTTGGCCATGTAAGATTCTACCGCAGATTCATTCAAAACTTCTCCACCATTGCTCGACCACTTACACAATTGCTTGCCAAGGACATTCCCTTTCATCTTGATGAATCCTATCTAGAGGCGTTCAATTCTTTGAAAGTGGCTCTCACACAAGCTCCCATTCTCCAATCTCCTGATTGGTCGCTCCCTTTTGAGATCATGTGTGATGCCTCAGACTATGCTGTAGGAGCTGTCCTTGGTCAAAGAGTTGAAAAGAAACCCGTGGTGATCTACTACGCGAGCCGCACCCTCGCTGATGCCCAAATGAACTACACCACTACGGAAAAGGAATTGTTAGCTGTTGTATTTGCTCTCGAAAAGTTTCGATCATATCTGTTAGGGGTGAAAGTCATTGTTTATTCCGATCACTCAGCATTAAAATTTTTGATGTCTAAGAAGGAAGCCAAACCCCGTCTCATACGGTGGATTTTGTTACTACAAGAGTTTGATTTGGAAATCAGAGACAAGAAGGGGTTGGAGAATGTTGTAGCTGATCACTTATCTAGGATTATAATTCTCGAAAGTGCCCATATGTCTGACTCCTTCCCCGATGAACAAATTCTCTCCATCTCACATACAACAACCCCTTGGTTCGCTCATATAGTCAACTACCTGGCGGTAGGACAGATCCCAGAAGGGTGGTCTAAACAGGAGAAGGATCAATTCTTTTCAAAGCTAAGGCACTATTTTTGGGAGGACCCGGAACTGTTTCACATGGGTCCTGATCAGATCATTAGAAGATGTGTCCCTGAGGAGGAACAACAGTCTGTGTTGAATTTCTGTCATAATCTCGCTTGTGGGGGACACTTTTCAGGAAAGTAAACAACGGCGAAAGTGTTGCAGAGCAGATTCTATTGGCCCACATTATTTAAAGATGCTTACGAATTTTCCAAAACTTGTTTAAGGTGCCAAGCAGTGGGAAACAATTCAAAAAGAGATATGATGCCGCTCAGTCCCATTCTGGTAGTAGAGATTTTCGATGTTTGGGGAATAGACTTTATGGGACCATTTCCACCTTCATTTGGCAATGAATACATTTTGGTGGCGGTGGACTATGTTTCGAAATGGATTGAAGCTTTTGCTACTAGGACAAATGATCACAAGGTTGTGATGAAGTTTGTGAAGAAACACATCTTTTCTAGATTTAGTTGTCCTAGAGCTATCATTAGTGATGGGGGCTCTCACTTTATTCATTTTCAATTCCGAGCTCTACTTCGTAAATATGGCATCACTCACAAGCTCGCTACCCCCTACCATCCCCAAACTAGTGGCCAGGTAGAAGTGTCCAACAGGAGATAAAAACCATTCTGCATAAGACAGTTCGGCCGGATAGAAAAGACTGGTCCGAGAGACTAGATGATGCACTCTGGGCCTACAGAACTACATTTAAAACTCCCATTCGCATGTCACCTTATCACCTCATTTTTGGAAAAGCCTGCCACTTGCCTGTAGAGCTTGAACATAGAGCATATTGGGCCATCAAACAAGTCAACTTTGATCTCATTCAAGTCGGGGCCCAAAGAGCTCTACAACTCAATGAATTGGAGGAACTAAGAAATGAAGCCTATGAAAATTCAAAAATCTATAAAGCCAAAATGAAAGCCTTCCATGATAAGCATATTCAAAGGAAAACTTTTCAACCAAATCAGAAATTATGGCTTTTTAACTCTAGGCTGCGCGTGTTCCCTGGAAAGCTCAAGTCCAGATGGGATGGACCGTTTGTAGTTGTCAAAGCTTTTGACCACGGTGCCGTCAAAATTTTGAATCCTAAAAATGGTCAAATTTTCACTGTCAACGGTCAAAGATTGAAATCTTATTTGGAAAATGATCAGTTACAAAAAGAATCCATTGTCCTAAGTGGTCTGGAATAAAATCTTCGTGAGCTCTCATGTGTCTGGCTGAAGACGGAAAACTTAGCGCTTCTGGGAGGCAACCCACAGTTTTTGTTATTTTGACGTTTTTGTTTGAGTGTGTTTTAGTAGTCAGGTTATGGCTCAGGAGAGGAAGTCATCGCCGCCTATGCCATTGATGGAGGTTTCATCCCACATATCCGGTTGTCTCTTTCCTACTCAGAAGTATTTATTGATATATTGTTCTTTTGCTTTCAATTCTACATGCCATTGAGGACAATGTCATTCAAGTTGGGGGGGAGAGAAATTTTCATGATGCATATAGTACAACCTTATAGGATTGCTGTCTTGCATGTCATCGTTGCATGAAAGTAGAAAGATGTAAACCCCATTTTGAGTTCCATGATTCATGCTTAAATTAAAAGTAATTCTGGAATAGAAAATGCTAGGAAGAAGGATGATGGAAAATTTAGTCAATCTAGCCATGGAAAATTGATATAAGAATCCCTTTAAAGTTCATGTGCACTTAAAAAAAAATATTTACATTATACACTAATGAAACAAGCAAGACAAGCCCTCGGCTATTTTAGGTATATTGTTTGATATTCTACACTTCTTAAGAAAAGAGATCTTTATACAAAGCTTTCTGCCAAATTATCTATCAAATAAGTACAATGGCACTATGAGAAAAAAAAGAAAAAAAAAACACCATGAAAAATGCCCCTAGTCTTAGTTACCGGGTCTACTTCACCTAAGACGTGTTGAGGTTCGCGTAAAACGGAAAAGGGAACCTGGATCTGTGAAACTGGGCCTGCTTCTCCTAAAGCAAGAGTCGAGGTTCACGTTAAATAGTGAAGGGTAGTGCAGCATCATGTGTGGTATAAAAGATCCCAAAGGGACAAAGCAATAAGACAGACAAAAAGCTAATATACTTAATGCTCTGATCTAAGAGGTGCAGGGTTGAAAGACATTTGCTTGGAATAGCGAATGGGGGATACAATTGTCTAAGCTGTGGATTTGGTAGTTACACATGCACAAGTGCTATTGAGCTTTGATTTGAATTCTTAATCATGTACTATTAAGTTCCTGCATAAGGCTAGTGTGCATTAATGATTCCAGATTTCTAATCTTTGGTTGATTCTATAAAGGGAGAATTGGATATGAGAGCATGAATTTTACAAACTCTTGTTAGTCCTAAATTTCAATTTATTGGCATTGCTAAGGGACTAGCAATGAGTAAGTTGGGGGGTGTGATAAGTGTCCTTTTGTTATGACAATTCATTGCATGTACACCATTTTATGTGCATATACTTAGGCAATTATGCATATTTCATAGTTAATCTCAACTCCGCATTTAAATTGGAGCTTTTACACAAATTGATTAATTCGATTATTTTATTTAATAATAAATTAAAGTTGAGGGCCATGAGCATTAATTCTCCATTGCATAATCATGAGCATTTGAGATTTATGTGCACATTGTGGTAATTTTTATGGACTAAAGTGTAATTATGTGTGTGTAGGACACCGAAGGTAATTACAAAAGAAGCCGAGGGTAAAACTGTCACCACTACTTTGACCAAGTCAAAAGCACATATTTTGATTGGAGGGAAAAAAATTTCAAAAGTTTGAAATTGAGGAAAAGAAACACATATTTCAGTTGGAGGGAAAATTAAATTCAAAGTTTGAAATAAAGGAGAGACATGATGAGCCTTGAGAAAGGGGGTGCCCACCTACTTTTCCTCTTCCCCATGCATTATATTACACTTAAATCTTAGTCATCCATCTCCTTTTGATACAATCTCCACCCTTCATCTACCCAACTTTCCCTATAAGTAGCCCATGATAAGGAGGAGAAAGGGAGTTCTTCTTTTGGTAATTTTTCACTCTTTCTCTCCCTCTCACATCTTTTAGTTCGCTGAGTTTGCCCTCTTCCGTCCCTCTTCTCCTCTTGCTGTCTTCATAAAAGTTCTTTATTTTTACGTTCTCTACAACTTCTTCTTCTGCATCACCTTCTAATTCCTTCTGGTTTTCAAGTTATTTCGTGTTTTTCACTGTGTTGTCCTGTTCATCTACGAACCAGTGTTTCTCTCTGTTCCTCCCCTTGTTTCTCACCCTTCTAGTCATTTTCTCCTCTTACGTTCTTTATAAAAGTTCTTTATTTTTAAAAGATCTTCAACTTCTTCTTCTACGCCATCTTCTAATTCTTTCCGTTTTGAAAGTTATTTTCCATTTTTCAACTTGCTATCTTGTGATTTCACTGTTCATCTGAGGTTCTGGCTTTTGTTATTTCTCAGTTTTTAAGCCCTTTCCCTCTTTATTTCTCTCTGTGTTCTTCATTAAAGTTCTTCCTCTCTTGTAGATCTAGATTTTCTTCTTCTATCACTTCCTCCAATTCTTCTTAGTTTAGGAGTTATATTTATTTTCCTACTATTTCACTCTCTCATCTTCTTCCTTCTTCATCTCCACACAAACCCTTCCACATCCCTCTCTATATTTCTCTCCAAAGTTTATCCTCTACAACTCTCCTTTCATGGTGGTGTGCACATCAAGACGGGCGACGTTCCAAGGCTCGTGACGTGGACGACGACGGCTTCTTCATCCATCCCTTTCCACGACGATCTCCTTCAAGGCGGAGTGATCCTCTCCAAGGCTCGGCGAGGAAGAGACGACAGCGTCATCACCATTGCTACTACTATCTTCACATCTCAGGCCCCTCTTTTTGTTATTACTTTTGTGTTATGTTACTTCATTGTAATCTTGTCACCTCTTTGTTGTAAGCTTATCTTGCACTTCATGTACTCTTTCTTTTAAGTTAATGAAGAGAGTTGTTCTTTTGATCTAGTTCTTGATCTTCTTCTATCTCTACCCCCTTCTTCTATCTCTTCTTTTCACTTCATGCAATTAATTTCTATAGCATAGGCGCATAATCATAGGTGTTTTTAATTAAGTGTTTGGTCTGTTCTTCATTTCACTATTTTCTTTAAGTAAAGCAAAATCACAAATATTTTTCTAAAAGGTTACAAGGTTTTTAACTCAAAAAAATCTCTTCTTCCCTGTGGATTCGACCCGTGCTTGTCATAGTACTACGTTCTCTTTTGATCATTTTGTGCGAGTTCGGTTTTAAGATTATTATACGCGTGTTTTAAACGACGAACTTTCGCGTTATCATGCGCCGATTCTATTTGTCAAGAAGAAAGATGGTTCTCTCGGGCTATGCATCGATTACCGGCGACTGAACAACTCACAATTAAAAACAAGTATCTGTTGCCGCATATTAATGAACTCTTCGATCAGCTTTCAGGAGCAGAATATTTCTCTAAGATAGACCTCAGATCAGGTTATCATCAACTTAAATTTAAAGAAGAAGACATTTATAAAACGGCTTTTCGAAGTCGTTATGGCCACTATGAATTCGTGGTAATGCCATTCGGATTAACTAATGCCACGGTAGCATTCATGCAACTTATGAACTGTGTCTTCCAGCCATATCTGGACCAGTTTATCATCGTCTTCATTGATGATATCTTGATATACTCCAAGACAAAGGAGGAACATGAAGAACATTTGAAAATAGCTTTGTAAACACTTAAAGAACATAAAGTCTATGCCAAGCTAAATAAATGTGAATTCTGGCTCATGGAAGTTTCATTCCTAGGCCACATTATTTTAAAAGAAGGTATTACGGTGGATCCTTCTAAAGTCGAAGCTGTCAGAAATTGGAGCCGGCCAACGACTGTATCAGAAGTAAGAAGCTTTCTAGGTCTAGTTGGTTATTATAGGAGATTCATTAAGGGCTTCTCAAAGATTGCGGTTCCTTTAACTAGACTCACGAGAAAAGAAAATCTTTTTGTCTGGTCAGAGGAATGTGAGAAAAGTTTTCAAACTCTTAAGAATCATCTTACTACAGCTCCTATTCTATCACTACCGATGGAAGGTGGTGGATTCGAAGTATATACGGATGCATCTGATATTGGCTTAGGGTGTGTCCTCATGCAAAATGGAAAAGTAATCTGTTATTCTTCTAGACAATTGAAGCGTCATGAGAAAAATTATCATGTACATGATTTGGAATTAGCAGCTGTCATTTTCGCCTTGAAAATTTGGCGTCATTATCTCTATGGAGAAAAGTTTACGGTCTACTCGGACCACAAAAGCTTGAAATACTTATTTTCTCAAAAAGAGCTAAATATGTGGTAGAGAAGATGGTTGGAATATCTCAAGGATTTTAATTTTTCTATTCAATATCATCCTGGCAAGGCTAATGCTATTGCGGATGCACTCAGCAGAAAACCAATAGGTATGCTATCAAGTCTTATGATTAGTATGACAAATCTTATTCCTCAATTTGCTCAGTTGAACTTAGATATTGACAGGAAGGAAGAAGATTGCTTCATGACTAATATCCGAGCTCAACCTACCTTAATAGAGGATCTAGTCAAGTTGTAAAATGATGATCTCGTGTTACAAGAAATTAAGGTTAATATTGAACAACGGCCGGATTTCTCTATTACGGAGGATGGAAGATTGCTATTCAAGGGCCGAGTGTGTGTACCGGATCATGGCGATACGAAGAAATTGATTCTAGAAGAAGCACATAAATCCAGGTATACCATTCACCCAGGTAGTACAAAAATGTATCAGGATCTCAAAATAAATTTTTGGTGGCCCAACATGAAGAGAGAAATAGCTGATTTCGTGTCTCGCTGTCTCACTTGTCAACAAGTAAAGGCAGAGCATTTTAGACCCCCAGGTAAACTGCATCTCTTGAATATTCCCGAATGGAAGTGGGAGAGTATAGGGATGGATTTTATTATGGGGTTACCTAAGATAAGAGGTGGACACGATCGTATATGGGTAATCATAGACCGATTAACTAAATCTGCACATTTCATACCAATCAAAAGTCGATGGTCTGTGGATATCCTGGCAGCATTATACATAAGGGAAATTATTAAATTACATGGTGTCCCAGTCACTATTATATTTGATAGAGATCCTCGATTCACATCACAATTTTGGAAGGGACTACAACAGTCACTAGGGACTAGATTGAATTTCAGCACAGCCTTTCATCCACAAACTGATGGTCAGACAGAAAGAACGAATCAGGTGGCAGAAGACATGCTCAATGCTTGTGTTATTGATTTTGGAGGTAGTTGGCATGATCACTTGCCTCTGATAGAATTTGCATATAACAACAGTTACCAGGCCAGCATACAAATGGCACCTTTTGAAGCTCTATATGGAAAAAGTTGTCGATCACCAATATGTTGGAGTGAAATAGGGGAAAGACAATTCCTAGGCCCCGATATTATCAGAGATTCTACAGAGAAGATCAAGCTTATTCAAGAGAGACTAAAGATGGCACAAGATAGGCAAAAGTCTTATGCTGATAATCGAAGACGCGACTTAGAATTTCAAGTAGGAGACCATGTGTATCTCAAGGTTTCTCCAGGTCGTGGTATTCAGAGATTTGGCATTAAGGGTAAACTAACTCCAAGGTTCATTGGTCCATTTGAAATTCTCGAAAGGGTCGGTGAAGTGGCTTATAGACTGGCTTTACCTCCACAATTAACAGGAGTTCATGAAGTATTTCACGTCTCTATGCTAAAGAAATATGTATATGATCCTAACCATATTATCACTTATGACAATCTGGAGATTCAGAAGGATATGACGTATGAGCAAATGCCAATAAAGATTTTGGAACGAGATGTGCGTCAACAAAGAAATAAAGTTATTCCTATGGTCAAGATTCAATGGAAGAAAACATGGCCATATGAAGCATCATGGGAAACCGAAGAAGCCATGCGGAAAAGATTTCCAGAATTATTCAACTGTAAGTACACTCTCCATAATCCATGTATTGAATTTGGGGACCAAATTCTTCTAAGTGGGGGAGGGAGTAGTGCCCCAGAATTTATGTAATAATTTCTGAGTTATTTATAGAACTTTCTAGAATTTCTAAGGGCTAAATAGACTAATAAAAGGATTATTGGATTAATAAGTCATTATAAGGGCCAATTATGTTAAATAATTAACCTAGCCAATTTAAATAAAATCCAAAATATTTAAGGACCAAGCCCATTAAGTTTGGCCCATATTCTAGAAGGTTATTTAGCCTATTCACGTATTTTAAGGATAAATACCATTTTTATAGATAATAATATGGATAATTAACAAAAGAGTTTGATTGATGTTGAACTCTGTGCACGTTGGATGTAGCGGTCTATCGTGCGACCGTCACAGCCATATAACGCATCAGTCTTGATGCGTTACATTCTATTAGTTCCGTGAAAGAAAGAACGAGCAAAAAGATTAGAACTTTGAGATCTTATCTACAAGAGATCGACTTGGGAGAGTTTATAATATTACTAAGGACTCTTAGGGATTAGGTTCTGGCAAATTAAGGACTCTAGAATCAATCTAATCTTCAAAACCTTATAAATAGGACCTAGTTCTAAACTTAGCGACCCTTACTTTTGGCTCGTGAAGAATCAAGGTAAGGAGATAGAATTTCGGGTAAGTTCTTTAGAAGATTTTGTTTAGTATACTTTAGACTAATAGTTCTCTAAACATCATGTTAGGAGATCAAGTAACCAAGGAGATTGAAGCTTCCAAAGTTGTTGGTTCCACCATAGTAACCCAGGATTCAGAGCAAAGGACCCCTGGAGATCAAGAGATTAGGACGTCTAAACGAGGTAATTAGAGTTCAATCCTTAAGAACTTTTTGTTCACCTTAGTTTCATCTACGTACCCTCAAAATTTCACATCCGTAGGTCAAGAGGCTGAGGAGCTAGAGCAGCGTGAAGTTACTGGAAACTCACTGGAAAGGGAGAACTAGGGCACGTCTTTCAGACTCAAATTAGAAGTTTAAAGCTCAGATAAAAGGGTAGGTTATCTCATGATTGGTAAAAACATCTTGTTAGGGATAAAAGTCCTCTAATTGTACTTGATTTCATGCATTATAGACTATGAATTCCATATTTTTAGTGAGTTTATGCATACATACATATTCTTAACCCTAATCAAAGATCAAAGATATTATCTTGTCAATTCACGGCAACCTATGCATCTAGATGACCTTTACTTTGTTTTGTCATGATTGGGGTAGTTAAATCTTTTCAAAACATGATATGGTTTCAAATCATAGTCTTTTTATTTCATTATACTGTTAGTAGGGACTCTGACGCACCATACTTAGACCGTCACAGACTGTAACGGCCTTATGATAAGCCATCACACTCTCTGTTGTATTTAGATTACTCTGTTGTCTCTAACGCGCCATAGATGGAGCGTTACATTACTATAACGGCCCCTCGATAGACCGTCACAATCACTGTGACGCACCCATTCTAGACCGTCAGGGTAATCGTAGATAGAATTAAAAAGTAGTCAAGTTAACTTATAAATAAGCCTAGTTATCTAAGTTTTGATCTAATTTCATGTCTTTAAGATTATCTACTGATTCATGATAGAAATTGCATAATTAAGGTATCTTAAGTTAATTTAAGTTATGTTAATTTCATGTGCCAAAATTCTATAGTTTTGTATCTAAATCATGATTTTCTAAACATGTATTGACGGAGTTTTATCATGATTTCCTATTGTTACACATCCTCTCTCTACCAATAGAGTCATTTCTCTAAGTACATGGCACATATTCCGGTATGTTGTCCATTAGTTCACTTTACACTATAGGAACATTATTCTTCGACATGAGGACCTCTCTATTGGATATTCCTTCCAATAGACTAGGAAATCTTATTTCAAGGCCTCCATAATTCTCCGCGAGCCTGGGATTCCCACTAGGACGCCGAGTTGGTTGTACCATTAAAGCCCAAGTGATTAGATGACACTATCGATGTTTCTGGTTATCAGTAGTGTAACGGATCTATATTGGACGGTCAGGTACATGTAACGGCCCAATATACGACCGTCACATTCAATTGAGTCGATTTCTTGGTTTGGGATTCAGACTAATATAACGGCCCAATACTGGATCGTCACATCATGTAACGGCCCAGTACACGACCGTCACAATGCTTGAGTATTTTAACCGAGGTTTGACCAAGGGTTGATATTCCAAGGTTTCTAGATGGACTCTTGATGATCTAGAACTTATCATATTGATCAAGAAACCTAATATAATGAATGGAAGATAAAGAATGTACCGTTATACTGCCGATTTATTTCCTTAAGCATAACATAGTATATGTCATTCTTGATTTCTCATGATTCTTATTAAAAGAATTCATTCATTGAATTATTGTTATCAAGAGCTTGTTGGAATTGTACATTCTTGGCCATACTTTATTGTTACATGCGTGGAAAAAGCTTGATTTATACTTGAAGATGCGATCGAGCACTGATTGTGTTCAAGGGCTCTATGCTAGTCCCCTCGACTGATTGTCAAAAACATACTATTATAAACCATGGGGTATGATGCTACTGACGTCACATTGCGTTGGGAGTACTTTCTTTATAAATAAGTGAAAATCCACAACACAATACAGCATGATTGATACTTGACTTTCTTGATATTCTACAGAAATTCACGAAGTACTTGCTCATAAGTAAAAGATACTGGAGTGATGATTATGTGGCTTGCTAGTACATTCTCGTTACATTCTTGTTCATGAAAGGCCATATCATGTTCTTATAACATTCTTGCTAGTTCATACTTGCTCGCATTCTATCTTACATACTTTGGTTTAATTACATGATTGATCACATTCGCGTGATTTTACCTTATTTCTTTAGAGCTAAAATGTTAATTACTTTAATGATGCATTCATGTTGATGCGAAGATACCTACTGGGCAAGTGTGCTCATTACCTATTTCCATTCTTTTTCAAGAAATGGAAGTGAGTCGGGTTCGGATTCGGAATGTTCAAGTAGCGGATCCGAGAGTGAATAAAGAATGAGCGAAGACTTAGGAAGTTTATATTGTTTAGATCGAGTCTATGTAATTTCTTATTTCTTGAGTCTAGCATGATGGAAGTTGAATTAGTGGTTGTATTCGAATATTGGATTTAATTATTAATGAAAGTTGAAGTTGAGTAAATATTGTGCGATTACATTCTTATGTGTGATTGCCTTGCGCTCTGATCATTCTTGCTTGCAAGAGGCTTACCATGCCGGCTGTTCGCGTTCCTCGAGCGAGTCTTCCGCTGTAATAAAGGTTCGGGACATGACAGTTCTCCCCAAGGGGAACCCAGTGCTCGGAGACGTGAGGCTCCAGCTCATCCACCACAGTGAGCTCCTGCACCTCCTCGTGCACCGAGGTTGCCTCCACGGCCCATTATTGACCCTTGTCTAGTCGATTTCAATGAGGTGAATGAGATTCTTCCCGATCTATGTGCAATATTTGAGATTCAAGATGGTTGGGTAGATTTTGTCACAAGATATCCCTGATACTGCCCCAACCTAGTCCAGTAATTCTATGGAAATCTGATTGAGAGAAATGAATAGTTATATATGGTTGTTCAAGGCATTGAGATTCTTATTACTCTGGCCCTTTTTGAACAAGCCTTGGGAGTTTCAGACAGGGGTGCAGACATGATTTTTGGTCATGGTGAAGTTGAGGACACCTTTCTTGCTATGACCTGTTGTGATTATGTGCATGGTGTCAGTGATTTAATCACCTTGAATGCCAACTATTTTCCACCACTATAGCGAATATTGCATCACATGTTTACTACATTCATCTATCCCAAGAGTGGAAGCCGAAATGAAGTAACAGAAGTTCACAAATTCCTATTTTACTATGTTATGAATGTGATTTTAGTCAACATGGGTCGGCTCATGACAGATTTGATTAGAACATGCCGTACCCAACTTCGGAGATCATTGACGTATGCTTCACAACTGACAGGAGTATTCATATATGTTGGGATCAATTTGGCTGATGAACTGTTTATTCGAGTTACACAAGATGATATCTACAACAAACATAAGATTTTCATAAATTTTGGATACTATTGGGGTCAAGATGGTCAACTTCGCAGGAATGTGCCCGTTTATGGAGAAGAATTTGAAGAAGAAGAGGAAGAAGAGCCACAGTAGCAGCAGGGTAAAGGGGAAGCCCCCCTCCTATTCAGGCGGAGGACCAGCCTCCCCACCTTCTCCACCACATGTCGATCCGGAGATGCCTCCTCCACCTTCTCCACCACATGTTTTCTTCACGAGGAGAAAGCATCTATCAAGGATTTTTTAATCCCAAAAGTCTCCAGACATCCCTGGAAATGTGGATCTGTGTCTTAGATTGTCCTTGACCATTCAAGTGTTATAAAAACACCTCTTAGGGCCAAGGAACCCTAATTACACAAGGGAGATCTAAGGAGGCTGCCAAGGGAGAAAAAAGGGGCTACAGAAGAACTCCGTGAACAGTGTTTCGTCCAAGCATTCTTCATCAAATCTCAAGCATTTGAAGATCATCCTGAAGCCATTCAAGTGGAAATCAAGTTGAGAAACAAGCTTCATCAAAAACCTTCTTCATCAACTAAGGGGGATCCTAAATCTACAGTTTTTCATCTATGTTTCTACTTTTATTTTCATTGAGCCTTAAGTGTGTGTTCATGTAATCTCTAAACACTTGTGTGTGTGGATCTACCTAGATCTACGTGTGTGTGTGTGTGTGTGTGTATTTTTCATTCAGATCGGTGTGTGTTTTGGTGCTCTTGCACCTTCGTTGGAGTTCCTATCCTCCTACGAGTGTGTGTGTATGTTCAGATCTTGTAATCCTCTACAAGATAGTGTGTGAATCCTAAGGGGTGGACGTAGGTTGCCGTCGTTGCATCCGAACCACCTAAAAATCTCTATCTTTTGCGTGGTTTGATCCTTTTCTTGTACCTCCATTCTGTGCTAGCACACACTATATCACACTCTTGCGTTTTCCTTTCAGATCTAGCATAACTTGTCATTTACACATTAGATGTTTGATATATCAAAAGGTAGATTCGGATTGACAAGGCCATTCTTGTCAGGAAGATAAGACCTTGCGTGAGCAGAATCTTCAGATTTATATCTCCGCTATAGTACCAAGGATCTGATGTGTGTGATAGGTTTTGATAGATCTATTTGTTATTTCATCAGATCTAAGTATCTAAAAATTTGCTTCTTCATATCTGTTTAATTCTGGTATAAGTTTTGTAAATTTTGTAATCACCCAATTCACCCCCCCTCTTGGGTGTCATTGATCGCGGGACTTCACTTAAACATAACATAATCTAAAAAATTTCAAAAGGCAGCACATGATCAAAATTGTGAATCAAAGTTCTAAAGTCAGAGCAATGGCTAAGAATACACTGAGAAATTAAGTCCTTCATCAAAGAAATGAAGTGGACTTAGTCATGAGGTGCTCTTGTTATCTCTATTCAAATTGAAAAAGGATGGCGAGTCTCACTGAGTAACTAGGGGTGCTGGCGTCTAATCAACGTGCACCCTTACGTAAAAAGGTGCGGACTATACTTGAATGTTCTGAAATAAAATGAGCCAAAAGAAAAAAAAAATCAGAAAACGTGACTGAAGAGGCGAGATCTCGCGCGGGGTCCTGAGCGGGCTATGGATCACCAGAAGATGATTTTGCAAGAGAGGGAAACGTATCAGGGGGGGCCCAGGGGATCTCCCTGGGGCAAAACCCTCCGATGGCTAAGTCAGTAGAGCTATGGTGGAAGTAATAATGGGGGGAGGAGAGAGCTGATGCGCGAGAATCCTCTCCACCAAGGGGTGAAGCGAATTATGCTCAGGAGCTTAGGGTGTGTGAATGCTCAGTTCATCTTACCATCTTCCGGAGGGTATCCCTCGCTTAAATAGTGCGCCGCCTTCAGGAGTCCTGTAAGCTGAGGGGTTCCCGGCGGGAGTTACGTCTTTAACGGGGGCTTTCATGGCCTGATCGTGGGAACGTTATCCCCTTGGAGTCCGGCAGCTCCCATGACTCTCCCACTGGCGGAGGACTCTAAACGGCCGCACCTGCAGATAATCAACCGGTCTTACCGAGCCTCGGGGATGCTAGCTCATGTCCGAGCGATAGGCATGGCCCGGCGAGGGTGGGGTCGGATAGGTCGGCTGGAGCCTATCTCTCTCGGATGGGGAGAGGGCTTTAGGCCGGACCTTCCTTGGGACCTGACCGTTGTCTCGGGCCCTCCGAGCCTAGAAGGCCGCCGGGGAGAGTTAGTTCCTCGAGTCTTATTTATTGGGCTTTTCTCCCTAAGTGGGCCCTGTGGGCTATCACTTGGGTGGGCTCGCCTGGTTGGACCTTGTGGGTCTTGTTGGGCTGCCTTTGTGGTGGGCTGCGGAAATCCCCCTCTCCACTTGTCCCCCTCCTACTCCCGAGCCAAGGAGGCTCGGATGAGTATTTTTTCGAGGCTTTGGACCGGCGTGGCTCAGGTGGGTGGAATTCCGTTGGCGTTATGGAGCCGCTTATAGCAGTCGCCGAGGCCCGTAATGATGATCCTGACGGATTCGAAACGAAGGGGCCCCCCTTTTTCTCGGAGCACGGAACGGTCGCGCCGCCACCCTCAGGGGTTTATAGGGGGCGCTGTTCATCGTTCTAGGCTTCCAGGGTTTTAGGCTTTCCTTGCTTCTTGATGCGCCGTGAGAGCACAGCGGAGACGCGGAGCCTTGCGGCGGCGTTCGAGGAGTTGGCGAGGATAACCGCAGAGGCGGTCCGGCAACTTCCTTCTCCCCCGGAGTCTTCAAGCTCGTACGAGGGATCTCTTCCCGACTCGATGGCGGATCAGAGTCCGGAGCTTGCGCCGGTGAGGCGGGAACCCGTCCCCAACTGTAGTGAGTTGGGGGAAGCGGAGGTGCGGAGGCTGGAGCATCGTTTCCGCCTGCCTCTCAGATACAGCTTCGTCGCCGCTACTCCGTACGAGACGAGTCTGGATGATCGTGACGAGCTCATTTGCACCTTCCTTCTGGCTTGGAAGAGTGGATTTCGGCTTCCTTTCGATCCTTATATGCTGCAGCTTCTTAATTTTTTCCGGTTGGCGCCTATTCAGTTGGTGGCCAATTCGTATCTGCTGCTCTCGGCCTTCGGGATTCTTTGTCGTCAGCACAACATTTTTCCTTCTTTGGACCTCTTCCACTTCTTTTTTGAGTTGAAAGCGCACCAGTCGGCGGGGAAAGGCTTCTACTTCATCCAGGCGCGGAGGAATAGGAGCTGCATCTCGCTCGCGGTGAAGGACTCCTCGCACAAGGGGTGGAAGACCCAATTCTTCTGGGTGAAGGCGGTGGCGACGGACGAGATCTGGCGATGCCGGACCTCGCCCAACTTTCACCCGAATCTGCCCCCTCGCCAGGAGGAGTTCCCTCCCCACGTGGAGCAGCAGGCTGCCCGTCTGCTGGAGAACCGCCAATCGACCGAGGAGCTGGTGACGCCGGAGAACATCGAACGGTGTCTTCTCTCGCGGTTGACGTCGACAGGTACGGCTCTTGAGGCTCTTTTTCGTGGGTGGTAGCTCTTTTCCTTCTCCTGACTGGGGCTTCTTCTTGTTGCAGACGTGAGGTGGGAGCCTTTGGAGGAGGCGGCCGAGGTCATCGATCTGGGAGATGACTCGGCAGCCGATGAGCCCGATGTCTCGGCGGGTCGCGTCCATGCCCGAGATAAGGGCAAGGCGGCGGCCCCCGAGGGGACTTCTGGATCGACCGGCCTGAAGCGCAAGGATCCCCTGGCGGGGAAGTTGCGGGAGGCCGCGAAGGCCAGGAAAAGGGCCAAGAGAGCCGGCCTTCCTACCGCCGTCGGGGGCGATTCTGGCTCGGCGGCGCTCCCCCCCCCGGGGGCAGGATGGGGCCGACCCCTCCGGCCTGGCTCTCCCATCCGCCGGGCGAGAGGGGGCCGAGGAGACCAGGGGCCCCGCAGAGGGAGGTGATGGGTCGGCTCTCCCCTCTGTGGGGGCAGAGGGGGCCGATGCCGGTGTGGCTGGCGCTGGGACCGAGGGATTGGTCGGCGCGGATGGGGGTTCACCCGCGAGGGCGTCGCAACCCCAAGTGCCGGCAGCTTCTGGTGCGATGGATCCCGCGGCGCCGATCGAGGCTGGGGGTTCGCCCGGGGAGGCGTTGCAACCCCAATCGACCGTGGCGAGCGGGGCGGTCAGCTTTGCTACCCAAACAGGGTCTTCTGGCGGGGTGCCCAGGGTGGAGCAGTCCCCTTTGCCGGAACCTCTGGTCAGGCTCGGTATCTCGGGCGACTTGTACCGGCTCTGCCGGTCGATCGCCGAGAGGACGAGGGGGGGAGAAAGGCTCAGCACTCCCGCCGGAGTCCTTGATATCCAGATGGAGGGCGGCCTGGTCATAGCTCGGACAGCGGCCGTGATGGCAGAGGCGCACGCCCGGACAGAGGCGGAGCGGTCAAGGCTCGCCTGGACCCTTGGTGGATGCGAGGGGAAACTATCCCGGCTCGAGGGGGAGCATGAGGGGCTCCGGCGAGAGTTCCTCGCATTCAGGGAGTTGGCGTGGTCGAGCCGACGGGAAGCCGAGGCACTGGCCGAGCAGCTAGCAAGGGCCCGAGAATCGCTCGAGAGGAAGAGCAAACGTCTAGAAGACGAGCGTCAACGTTACATCGAGCTGGACGGCCTCTGGGAGCTTGAGCGCGACGAGCTACAGGATCGGGCGGAGGACGCGGAGCGCCTTCGCGCTGAGGCCGAGGCCGACCGAGCCCGGGCGGAGGGTCGGGCGATCGAAGCCGAGCGGAGGATGACCGAGCTAGAGGAGCGTCTGGCGAGGGCGGAAGAGCGTGCGGCCGAGGCGGAGCGGGCTCGGGACGGGCAGGTCGAGGTGGAGGCGATCGAGCGCTACAAAGTCTCGGAAGATTACTCGACCGACCTGATTGAAGCTGCCCTACCCTACTACGAGGTAGCGCTCCGCCGGGGTGCCCGAAAGGGATTCAGGCAGGGCTATCGCCGGGCGATGAGCTATGCCAATGAGCACCTTGCCGGGGGTGATTTTCCTTACGGCCAGAGTTATGACTCCGATGAGTCAGTTTCCAGCTCCTCATCCTCGGCCGGGGAAGAACCGGAGGAGTCACCTCCAGTGGGGTCACCAACTCCGGAGGCTCCAGGAGGGCTCACAACCGGGACAGTTCTCGCACAGGCGAGGTCAGTGTCCGGGCCGGCCGTCACCGAAGGCACCGGGGGTGACGCGTCCCCTACTGCTGTTCCCGAGCTTCAAAGTGGGTCCGAGGCCTAATGTATTATGCTTTAATTTGCCCCTTCCCCTTTTTGTCTATTTTTCCTTTTGTAAGAGGATTTCCTTATGGGAGGCAATAAAGGACTTACTTCGTTTGATTGTTATCTTTGCCGTGATTTGGCTGGCATATCGGGGGCAGTTGGAAGGTGCCGATATTTTCTGCACCGTTCTCGCATGCCGATTCGGGAGACTTCTGGCGGGGCGTCCTTTCATTCCGCCATGCTTTGAAAGTCGAGACGCTTCGCGAATCCCGCTAGGGCGGGGGCCGAGGAATTGGAGGTGACCTTCCAAGGGAGGTCCTATAGCGTGTTTTCGAGGGGGGAGTCATTTAAGGCGCGTGGCCTCCCTTGGCCTATAAAAAGGACCGAAGGGTGCTCCTTCCCTCTTAACACTTAGGACTCTCGCCGGCGGTTTGCTCTTGTTCCCTCGTTTTCGCTCTGCGTTGCGCCGCCGCGATCGAAGCATGGAGGACCCTTCAGAAGATGACGCTGCAGACGACGGGGAGCGGCCGGTTCCAGCTGTCCTGGAATATCGGTCGGGTCCCACGGTCGCTGCGCATGCATGAGACGGGTCCGACGGTCGCCGCGCGGATCTGGAGAGGGCTTCGATGTGCGGGGGGATGCCGTTTGCCCCCTCTTGGCTCCGGCGAGGCTTCCGGGCGGACGCCGAGATGGAGGGCGGATGGGGGAGTTAGGGATGCCGGCCGCCATTCCCCTCCGTGGGAGGGGAGGAAGCGGCTCCAGTCCCTTCCTCACCCCTGTCCGCAGCCTCTTTCTCTCTCTTTTGTTCTTCATTTCTTTCACTCTTCGGGGGCTGCTTGCTTTCTGTTCGCCTCCAAAGAGTTGGTAGTTTGGCAGAGAGGGGACCTTCACGGCGCTCCTTTTTCCAGGTTGTTGCCAACTTGGAAGGTAGCCTTCCTGGCGTGAAAGGTGGCCTTCTCCTTGCTGTCCCTCTGTCACCTTTGTCATGGTCCACCCGAGCCAACTAGGTCGACCATCTTTTGTCCGAGCCAGTTTCTACGCGAGGCAGAGTCAGTGGCTGGATGCGAGAAGGTCAAGACCGGGTCGGTCGGGCGATGGCCGTTTACCGCGGTGCTAGATGGATTTTTGCTTTTCACCATGTAATGTACTGGCAGTTGCCTTTCTGATGTACCAACAGTTATCTTGAATGAATGCAAAAAAGGGGGTTTATTTTACCCGATTTGTCGATATAGTTTTCAGAAATAAAATCTGCGTAGTGTGGTTGCGTTCCATGTCCGGGGAATGGGTTCCCCTTCCATTGTGGCTAACCTGTACGCACCTTTCCCGAGCGTCTCGATCACTCGGTAGGGGCCTTCCCAGTTGGGGGATAGCTTGCCCGCCGCCTCCAGTGGTCGAGAGGCTTCGGTCTTCCTGAGGATGAAGTCCCCTGGTTGGAATTGTCTGCCTCGGACCTTGGTGTTGTAGTACCGAGTGAGGCGGCGCTGGTATTCCGTAGCTCGGACGTTCGCGATCTCTCGGAGTTCGTCTGCCAGGTCGAGGTTCTCGAGCAACTTCTGCTCGTTTGCCTCGGGCGAAAAGCTGATCACTCGGAGAGACGGATTGGCGATCTCTAACGGAACGACGGCTTCGGTGCCATATACCAGCTGAAAAGGGGTCTCACCGGTTGCCGCCCTGGGGGTCGTTCGGTGCGACCATAGTACGCTAGGTAGTTCCTCGAGCCAGCTACCCTTAGCCTTGCCGAGTCTGGTTTTTATGTCCTTCAAGATGGTCTTGTTGGCATTTTCAACCAGCCCGTTGGCCTGAGGGTGGGCGACCGAAGTGAAGTGGTTGCGGATATTTAGGTCGGCGCATCTGTCTCGGAAGTACCGAGAGTCGAATTGCCGCCCGTTATCGCTCACTATCACTCGGGGGATGCCAAAGCGACAGATGATCGATTTCCATACGAAGCCCCAGACGACTATCTCGGTGATCCTAGCTGTTGCTTCAGCCTCGATCCACTTGGTGAAGTAGTCGATGGCGACGATGATGAACTTCTTCTGGGATTGAGCCGTTGGGAACGGCCCAAGGATGTCGATCCCCCACCGAGCGAAAGGGTAGGGCTCGGTAAGGGTGACAAGTTCCGTGGCCGGCTGATGGACCAAATGGTCGAATCGCTGGCAACGGTCGCAATGTTGTACGTAAGCCGTGCAGTCGCGCTGCAGGGTCGGCCACCAGTACCCTTGCCTTAGCAGGATTCTGGCCAGCGACCGACCTCCTAAATGTGCTCCGCACAGGCCTTGATGAATCTCTTCAATAGCTTGGCTTGCTTCGTCGGGACCGAGACACTTCAGAAGGGGCCCGGAGAACGATCTTCGGTAGAGAGCGTTGTCGAGGATGACGAAGCGCCGAGCTTGGTATTTCATTCGGAGGGCTTCCCGAGGGTCGGAGGGCTCCCGGGAGTCCCGTAGCTAGGACAGGTAGGGGGAGCGCCAGTCGCCGGGAGTGGCCGAGTCAATGGCGAGGAGCTCCGAGTCTATGCTCGGGCGCTCTAGCTCTTCTAGGAGGACCAATCGTGTACCTTCCGGGTCTAGGGAGGAGGCCAGTCGGGAGAGGGCGTCCGCCCGAGAGTTTTGCTCCCGAGCTATTCGGACTACCTCGAACTCCTCGAACTGCTGGGCCAGGCTCCGGACCAACTGGAGGTATTTTATCATAGGTACCTCTCGAGCTTCGTACTCGCCATTGACCTGGCTTGCAACTAGCTGGGAGTCGGTGTGAATCCTGACTCGCTCGGTCCCCAACCGTCGGGCCATGCGGGCTCCCGAGATAAGGGCCTCGTACTCGGAAGCATTGTTGGATGCCAGGAAGTTGAACTTGAGGGTGTATTGCAACTCTATTCCTTCGGGGGACCTTAGGAGGATCCCTACGCCGCTACCGACCGAGTTGGACGATCCATCGACGAACAGCTCCCAGGTTGGCCCGGTTGCTGTCGGAGGCCTGTCCTCGACCGGAACGGTGCTCTCGACGATGAAGTCGGCGAGTGCTTGTCCTTTGATAGCTGATCACGGCCGATACGAGATGTCGTAGGCCCCGAGCATGATGGCCCATTTGACAAGTCACCCCGAGGCTTCGGGGTGGGCCAGAATCTTCTTCAGTGGCTCGTCGGTTAGCACGGTGATGGGATGCCCCTGGAAGTAAGGTCGGAGGCGCTTTGCGAAGGTAACCAACGCTAGCACGAGTTTCTCGGTTGCGGGGTACCTCCGCTCGGCCTCGTTGAGCACCTTGCTGGTGTAGTAGACCGGCCTCTCGATTCCCGAGTCATTCCTGACTAGGACCGAGCTGACCGTTGATGGCGTCGCCAAGAGATAGAGCAACAAGACCTCGCCCGGGACGGGCTTGGAAAGCACCGGGGGCGAAGCCAGGAACTCTTTGAGCTCGGCGAACGCTGTTTGGCATTCCCCATCCCATGCGAATGTAGCAGATGCAATCTTGGGCCCCCTCATCAGCTTGAAGAAGGGCAAGCATCGTTCGGCCGCACGGGATAGGAAACGACTGAGAGCAGCGACACGCCCCGTCAGACGCTAGACGTCTTTGATGCACGTGGGCGGGCGCATGTCCAGGATGGCCTGGACCTTGTCGGGGTTGGCTTCGATCCCTCGCTGAGTGACCAGGAAACCCAGGAACTTCCCGGATCTTACTCCAAAGGCGCACTTGGCGGGGTTGAGCTTCATGCAGTACTTCAGGAGGGTGCCGAAAGTCTCGGCGAGGTCGGTGAAGTGGTCTTGGGCCCTCGGGGTCTTGATGAGCATGTCGTCGATGTAGGCCTCGACGTTCCGACCTAACTGTCCCTCGAACATGTGGTTGACCAGTCACTGGTATGTGGCTCCAGCATTCTTCAATCCGAAGGGCATCCGGGTGTAGCAGTACACGCCGTAGTCGGTGATGAAGGCGGTCTTCTCGACATCTTCAGGGCTCATTCGGATCTGATGATAACCCGAATAGGCATCCAGGAAACTGAGTATCCCGTTGCCCGAGGTTGAGTCAACCAATTGGTCGATGCTCGGTAGCGGATAGCAGTCCTTGGGGGTGGCCTTGTTCAGATCGGTGAAGTCTACGCACATTCGCCACTTGCCTGTAATCTTCGGCACCAGGACGATGTTGGCTAGCCACGTTGGGTACAGGACCGGTCTGAAAAGACCAGTTTCTTGTCCCTTGGTGACCTGCGCCTTGATGATCGCCTGTTTCTCGGGCGCATGCTTCGTTCTCCGCTGCTGTACGGGTCTCACGGTGGTGTCGAGGTTGAGCTTGTGCGTCACGGTCTCCTCTGGTATACCAGGGAGTTGATCATCGGACCAAGCAAAGACCCGAACATACTCAGAAAGAAACTCCTTGTATTGCTGATGTTCCTCTGGTGGTAGGTCGGCGCCGATCCTTACTCCTAGGGCCGGGTCGTCGTTCAGGAATACCGTTAATAACTCGCCACTAGGCTCGGTGGTCACGGCTCTTCCTTCGACTCCCCTGGGGCCCTTATCCTTCCCGTCCGGCCTTGAGGCTTCCACCGAGATGTTGTAGCACCTTCTAGCCGTGGCCTGGTTACCTCGGACTTCCCCCAACCCGTTTTTGGTGGGAAACTTCATTTTTTGGTGATAGGTAGATGGTACGGCCTTTATTCGGCTGAGAATTTTTCGGCCGAAAATGGCGTTGTACGCAATCATACCTTTAATCACTATGAAGTCCACTATGACCGTAACGGTTTTGGGTGGGGTGCCGATAGTGACCGGCAGGCTTAGGGCTCCCTCGGGGTAGGTGGCCAGGCCATTAAACCCGCAAAGGGGCGTTCGGATCGGGCGGAGCTTGGATGGGTCTTCCCCCATCTCGAGAAAACAGTCATAAGATAATACATCGGGGGCGCTCCCATTATCAACCAAAATCCTGTCTACATTACAGTGATTTATCATGGCCGAGATAACGAGGGCATCATCATGCGGGGTGCTCAGCCCTTCCAGGTCTTGGTCGGAGAAGACTATGACCTGGGGCTCCATCGGCGGGGCTCTGGGGGGCTCTAAGGCTTGGCTGGCCCGCTCGGCATGACGTTTCCTTCCTCGGCTGGTGTCGCCGCCCGATGCCGCTCCTCCGGAGATGACGTTGATGTGGACCCCTCGGGGGGCGTTGTCGATCTCCTCTGCGGCGTCTCGGTCTTCTTTGTGCCCGGTCGTGAACCGGGCTAGGTGCCCCAGACGGATGAGGCGCTCGATCTCGTCCTGGAGCTGATGGCAATCTCCGGTGTGGTGCCCGTGGTCGCCGTGGAACAGACAATGCCTGTCCCGCTTGCGGTTCTTCGACCTCATTGGCTCGGGCTGGCGGAGGAGTCCCGAGTCTTTGATGTCTTCATAGATTTCGTAGACTGGCGCGGTCAAGGGGGTGTACCGCTCGTACTTTCTTTTGCGCTCTCCTTCTCGATCATGCTTCTTACCCGAGCCAGGGTTTGGCTCGGAGGTCCGCTTTTTGTCCCCCTCCCGACCCGAGCCGGTTGCGTCTCGGCAGGCGCTGAGTACTTCTTCGCACTCGGCGTGGCGCAGTGCGAGAGTCACTAGCTCGGCAAGGGTCGAGGGAGGGTGGAGGACAAGCTCGCGGCGGAGATTCTCGTCCCGGGTGCCCCCGGTCAGTGCGGTTGTGGCTGAGGCCACATCTAGGCGGGGGATCCTGAGGGCTTCCGATTTAAATCGGTGGACGTAAGTCCGGAGCCTCTCCCCTTACGCCTGTTTGAGGGCCAGGAGCCCCGCTACTGACCTTGGGGGGGTGCTACCGGCGAAACTCTCCTTGAAAATTCACCCGAATTGCCTGAAGTCTTGAATGGACCCAGGGGCGAGGGCCCGGAACCATGCCTGAGCACCTTGGACCAGGGTGGCCGTGAAGGCTCGGCATTTGATGGGATCCGGCGTTCCATGAAGGGTCACCAGGGCGTCGAAGCTATCGTAGTGGTCGGCTGGGTCGCCTTGGCCGTCGTAGAGCTTGAAGGTTGGAATGGAGGCTCTGGGAGAGACCTCTGCCTTCAAGATGTACTCGGAGAAAGGGGATTTCTCCTCGTCCTCCGGGAGAGAGGTCTTCTGCAGGGCGCGGAGGGCGCGCTCTTGCTCTGCGAACCGTCTCTCGAAATCACGCAGCCGGAGGGACAGCTCTGGCTGCAGTCGCACCGTGGGGCTGGGGGGGGCGTCTTGGCGATCTCCCGGGGCACTAGTGCCTGGGCGCGGCGGCCTCGTCCCCTGCTTCCCTCTCCTCGGTGTGGAGGAAGCCTCTTGCTCCGCAGGCGGGGCATGCGAGGGTCCTCCGACGTCGTTGCGGAGGAGCTGTCGGCCGCGGAGGGTGAAGCGGCCTCCGGCGGTGTGCTGAGTCGCACTCCTTCGAGGGGGACTTCCTGAAGGGGCGCGGGACCTTGCGTCCCTGGCCGCCTGGGCCCTCATGAGCTTCACGAGGACGTCCATCTTTTCGTTGAGGGCCTGGAAGGCGTTGGCGCCACCGTCGAGGGGTGCCCCTGTCTCCGCCGGGGGGGGTGGTGGCCTGTTGGTGGGGATGCTGGTGTTGGAGGGGGGGCTCTGCGAGACCCTAGAGGGGGCGCCTCCCGCCGCCACCACAGCCTTACCTGCCCCACCGGCGGATCTCCTCCCTGAGCTTCTTCTCACCATCTCGACTTTTCGTGCGTTTCCCATAGACGGCGCCAGATGAAGAGGCGAGATCTCGCGCGGGGTCCTGAGCGGGCTATGGATCATCAGAAGATGAATCTGAAAGAGAGGGAAACGTATCAGGGGGGGCCCAGGGGATCTCCCTGGGGCAAAACCCTCCGATGGCTAAGTCAGTAGAGCTATGGTGGAAGCAATAATGGGGGGAGGAGAGAGCTGATGCGCGAGAATCCTCTCCACCAAGGGGTGAAGCGAATTGTGCTCAGGAGCTTAGGGTGTGTGAATGCTCAGTTCATCTTACCATCTTTCGGAGGGTATCCCTTGCTTAAATAGTGCGCCGCCTTCAGGAGTCCTGTAAGCTGAGGGGTTCCCGGCAGGAGTTACGTCTTTAACGGGGGCTTTCATGGCCTGATCGTGGGAACGTTATCCCCTTGGAGTCCGGCAGCTCCCATGACTCTCCCGCTGGCGGAGGACTCTGAACGGCCGCACCTGCAGATAATCAACCGGTCTTACCGAGCCTCGGGGATTATAGCTCATGTCCGAGCGATAGGCATGGCCCGGCGAGGGTGGGGTCGGATAGGTCGGCTGGAGCCTATCTCTCTCGGATGGGGCGAGGGCTTTAGGCCGGACCTTCCTTGGGACCTGACCGTTGTCTCGGGCCCTCCGAGCCTAGAAGGCCGCCGGGGAGAGTTAGTTCCTCGAGTCTTTATTTATTGGGCTTTTCTCCCTAAGTGGGCCCTGTGGGCTATCACTTGTGTGGGCTCGCCTGGTTGGACCTTGTGGGTCTTGTTGGGCTGCCTTTGTGGTGGGCTGCGGAAATCCCCCTCTCTAGTGACCAAAAGGTCAGAAAAAGTGATGTAACCTTGAGGTAAAAATCAGCAATGTCGATTATGTTTAATTTCAATACTAATATTTAATCACTCCTAAGGGCATCATTGATTTGGAATGAGTAGGATTAAGGGAGATTAAACAAGACTTCAATATGTAGCCTTGGTTTATTTATATTAAGTATGAGTGTAAAATATTTTAAAGAGCTTAATTCATAAACTCTAAATTTATCATTCTTAAACCATGCAGAAAATAAGGGTGACATAAAAAGATATCTTATAATTAAAGAATCTGAAAATGGAAAGGTTAATTAATGACTAATGTTTCAGATTGTGATTCTTCTGATCAGATATGTGCTTGTTCATCTTGAAATAATTTTGGAAATCATTCACTTGGTTCTTCCTTATTATTCAATTTCTGTGGAAATGTCTTCATTTTCTGCCACCTATTTTGATATCAGTATCTGCACTATTACTTGGTCATTGTGAAAAGTCTTCCTATCACTTTGATTTTCTAATAGTCATTCTGCATAACAATCATTCTGCTATGAAAAGTATCAATCTCTTTTGTTTTTGCTGCTGTCAAAGGGGGAGAGAGATTGATGAGTCAGTGTGTTGATGAGACACTATTTTTGTGTTGTTCTGACTTAGTGTTACCATCATCAAAAAGGGGGAGAATGTTGTGTCCCTAGGTTTTGATGATGTCAAAACTGTGTGAGTCAGCATGAGTATTCATTCATATGTCTTCATTCATGAGCATTTATATGTCTTTGATGATGGCATGGTCTATAACACACTGATGAGAATATGTTTATAATGCTAATGATAATAATTTCCTATGTTTGATTTGGTAGGAAGATCATGTTAAAGGGTTCTATTGAAGCTTTGAAACATAAGCTATGTCCAGTTGAAGCCCACAGTTCAAATGCCCAAAGATTATGTCAATCGAGTCACCAGTAAGAGCTCTGCAGCTAAGGATGAATAATACCCTCTTAAGGGTGACAAATAGCTCTACACGGGTGACAAATAGCTTTACAATGGTAACAAATAACTCAGTATGTGATATACCCGTTAAAGAAGGTTCTGTGATGATAGGGACTCGACTTAAGAGGGCCTTGGAGTCGACACAGCCAGAACGCTAGAGCCAATATATGGGCGAATAATGCAGTGAAGCATCAGTGACAAATAGCTAGGTAACGGTGACAAATAGGTGAGTAAGGGTGTAAAATAACCCACTAAGGGTGACAAATAGGTGGCAAAGCAAGGCGAAGACTATTGAAGGTTAAGTGTGACAAATAGGTGTCTAAGAGTGAATAATAGCTCGATAAGGGTGAATAATAGGTTGCTAAGGTTGAAAAATAGCTAGTCTCGTGGGAGATGTAGTTTTCACATGTGTTCGAAGGCAGTTGACTGGCATACAACCCCAAGCCGCGTGACAACTTCTAAAAGCACTTCTACTTTATTCTATACATGTAGACCAATGAGAAAAGCCCTGAAGATTTGAATTCTTTTCAGAAAATTCAAATCTCTATCTTATAAATAGGGGACTTCTTCTTTCGGAGAAGAACAACGAAAATATAGAGAGCGAGAATAGCATAAGTAGAGTTGTGAAAAGAGTAGGAAGAGAGTGGAGAATTTGAGTGAGAGGAAAGTGGATCTGATCGAGCTGAATTGAGGAAGAAGCTGGAGTAGGATCAAGAGAGCAAGATCGTGATCATCTGACATAATTCGGATCTGAAGCTTGAAGTTTCAGAACCATCTGATTGTGAAGAATTCTAAAGCTAAAGGGAGACAAATCTGCAGATCGACTTCATACACATTAGGGGAATTCTGAACTAGATATGCATCATTTTATTTCTAGCATTTTCTTTTTGTTTGAAATCTCTGGTTACTAAGGATCTTAGTCTAGTGTGAATTGCTAGGTTGAGGGCCTTCAAGCTGTTAGTCAGCGGAGTGTAAGCTGTGTAATCAGCGGTGTAAGTTGTGTAGTCAGCGGAGTTAAGCTGTGATTCAACAGAAGCCTCACTCAAGTTGAGTGAGGGGTGGACGTAGGTCTCTGAGTAGAGACTGAACCACCTTCAAAACTATGTCTCTCATGTGTGATTGATAGTGTTCGTGTATCTTCTTCGCTAGTTAATCATTTAGGATCAAATTAGTAGCTCTATAGCAGTAGATATTAATTCTGCATATTCATTTTACTGCATTAGAGCGAAAGTTGGGGTAGATCTATTCACCCCCCCCTTCTAGATCTTCCGTCTCACGAACCTACAGTTACGAGGAGACCGCTACCATCAAGTAGGGGTTCGCAGAAGACCACTATCTAAAGAGGTACAATGGTAGGCTGGTAGCGGTTGAGTGATAACCGCCATCTCCAGGTAGCGGTTATCACCTGACCGCTATCATTAGGCCGGCTTCCTAGGTTGCGGTTCCACCCCAACTGCTACTTTCAAGTAGCGGTTGTCACAAGACCGTGACCTCAAACGCATTACCTACACCACACGAAAAGAGAACACAGTTCAAATCGGACTGCTACTACAACCGAGAGCAGAACACTGTTTCTGGGGAGCCGCGACTTATTTTCAATCCGAAAATCGTAGGATCACACAAAACTCCATCGTTCCACGCCCCAATCGTCCCAAAATGATGGGGGACCAATCACAAATGCAATATAAACCTTCCACAAGCCGGAAGGGATCCAGAAAACTACAAAATGGCAAAGAAAGGGGCGATTCCACCCAAATGCCCTAACATGACTCACATGGACATCCGGCCTCAAATAGGCCCCAAATGGTGAGCAAATACATTGAAATGAGCGAGAATCGCATCCCGACAAGCTAGGGGTTCAAGATCTACCATTAGAATCGAAAAACATCGCCTGGAACGGTGAATTCGTCTCACACCCCCATAACATGCTTTTTGCCCTAAAATGGGAAAACCCGCTCAAACTCACGCTAATCGGCATGAAATCGCAAGGGAATGCAGGACAAGGGTAGAGAATCCAGCCCCCTACCTCCACCGACGATCGTCCACGCCGAAAATGCCGATTCCACATGAAAAATGCCACTAGAAACTCCGCCAACGCTTTGAATCCACGAATGGGATCGCGTCGCATCACGCCCCGATCCACGTGCCATCCACGCGCCACGTCACCTGCACGCCTTCTCCACGTCATCCTGCACCTCCTCCGTCGATCGTCGAAGTAGAGGGGAAGAGAAGAGAGAGAACGGTGGGAGAGAGAGAGTGAGAACGTGAGATGAGAGAGAGGGTGAGGGTTTAGGGTTTAAAAAGAAAAATGAAATATAATATTCAAAAAATATTTTCGAGCTCGAAATTTGAAAAAATCAAAAAAAATATGCAAAAATTACCTCTGCGATCCTCGGAAAGGGCACAACACGCCTGTATCGTCCCTGAATCCACAATATCAACGGCTCACCCTCCACGGCGATCCAAAAATAAAATAGCCTGAAAATCCAATTAAAAGGCCAAACTCCACTTGGGACCCCCAAAAGTGCTCCGAAAACTCTTGGATTCCAATCCGAAAGATCTAGGGTATTACATCATGTTGTATAAATTGTGTTTTTATGATTTCTTACTATAAGTCATTGGATAATTAAGTTAGAAACTCATGAAACATCCTTTGATTGACTAGGTATGAAGAAGTTAAACCAAGACAGGCTTGGCAAAAAGAAGCTGAAATTTCTTGAAGAAAAGTCAGCAAAAAATGTTAAGTTAACAAATCTCCTCAGGCCAGTTATATTCTGAAGAATAGAAGAAAAAGTTGAGACAAGGGTGAAAAGGAGCCAAGAAGAAGTTACAAGAAGAAGAGTCGAGCTTAGAGTCGACTCCAGAACACGTGGGCTATGCTATTTCAGTTGAAAATGTTGTTTGGAGTCGACTCCAAACGGCCTTCGAGTTGACTCCAGTCAACCTTAAGCCACCCGCCAACTGATGGAAATAGAGGTGACAAATAGCTTGATAGTGCTGACAAATAGAGATTAAGGGTGACAAATAGGTGACAGAGGTGAAAAATAGATTGGCATGGGAGAAGAAGAGCTGAGAAGAAGAAAACCTCAAGTGGAGTCGACGTAGTCACGTTGAGCCCTCAGAGAATAACAAAGCTGACATAAGGCAACGGCTCCTAGCGGCTAAGGGTGAAAAATAGCTGTTATCAGTGACAAATGGGCTATAAGTGTGAAAAATAACTCCGTAAGGGTGAAAAATGGGCGGCAAGGCTGGAAGAGTGAAAAATGAAGAAGCGAACTCGACTCTACAAGGCTTTGGAGTCGACTCCAGTTATATTGAAATCGCAAGGATGACAAATGGACCAAAGGCAATGGCTATTGAGGAATAAGGGTGACAAATAGATGGTTAAGGCAGACAAATGGGCATTACAGGTGAAAAATGCCTCGTAAGGCTGAAAAATAGCTCGTAGAAGGAATACATGAAGAAAACAACTGCCCAACCTTCTGCAACTTCTGAAGGTCATCCAGGACTGTAAACCTCCAAAAACACATCTTTTGAGGTCTAGAGGAGGTTCCTAGGACTAACCAGTGTCCTTGTCATCATGAGGCTACCAGATCATCCCTTTTGAACAAAAGATTTGTCAACCTACAAATGTGGGAAAAGTCACCTTTCATGGTAACTTGCTTTTTGCATCCAACCAATCAAAAATGGACATGCAAACCTCGAAGGATAGAAGGACGCCGCTTCTTCTGCAAGCCAATGAAGATTAAGATGCTGCAAGTGCTCTCGGTCGAATTTCACTTATTTATTCCAGCCAATCAGATTACAAATCTTTGGATGTAAATTTCTATGCCCTTTGCACCTATAAACAGGACTAGCTTGGTTTTCATGGAGTTGCTGCTGGAGCTGCTGAAAAATCTACAGAAGGCCTGAACGTGAGAGTCCAAGAGAGAAAAGAAAAGAGTGCAGTCCTGAGAGAAGAAGGAAAAGAAGAGAGTGTCTAGCTAGCCAGCTAGCCAGCCATGATGTTTCTGGAGGAGTGATTCTTATTGATGTTCATACTAAGTTCTCCTTCCGAGAGTAGTGTATTGTTCCTTCGTGCATTTATGTTTTCGTTTTGTGTTTTTGTTACGTCTAACCTTTTGTGTGTAGGGCGTCGTCCCAGTCGTAAAGCTGTGAATCAACAGTAGCAAGCTGTGAGGCTCAGCTATAGCAAGCTGTGAGGCTCAACTGTTGTAAGGGATTTGTTCCCTCGAAGCTGTGGATCAATAGTTAAGCTGTGTATCATCGATGTTTCAAGTGGTTTGTCAGCAAGAAGCCTCACCGGGTTTGTAAGGGGTGGACGTAGGCATGCTAGGTAGCAACCGAACCACCTTAAAAATCTCTGGTGTTATGGTTTGAGTGCACTCCATTTCTTCTGTCCCCTTCACAGGTGTGTTTATCTTGATTGAGCTTCCTCGTAGCCTTGTGTTTCTTGTGACGTCCTGCACTAGAATAGGACCGTGTCTGAATCTTGGTTTCACTGTCTGACTGGTTCCTGCTGGTCTTCTCTTCCTTTTAAAAATTAGGTGTCGGATCTATTCACCCCCCTCTAGATCCTCTCATACCACCCAATAGTTGGTATCAGAGCTGGATCCCTAGAGATGTGGTCCAACGACCCAGGGAGATCCGATGGGAATGTCGCTCACAGCTACATAGCTGAGGGCCATGCCATCAATAAACTGTCATTCTTCGATCGTACAAATTATCTATATTGGAAGAACCGAATGGAAGTTTTTCTACATGCCCAAGATCACTTGATTTGGCGTGTTGTGAGTAAAGGTCCTTTCATTTTACCAAAAGTAGATGACACCTGGACACCGGACCAGGTTAAGAAATCCACAACCAATTGGAGCGCCATAAACATCATGCAGTGCGCCATCCACCTGTGGACGTCAAAAAATGATGATGATCATGCGGCATGCACGTCTCAGCACTCGAGAGCAAGTCAAAGACGGAAGGGCCGAATAAACCCTATGCCTTTTGCAAGCAGGACGAGTACCTACCCTGTGCTCCGCCACCCAACAAAGAAGCCCCTCGGGCTGAAGGGATGACCCCAGCTCTCCGGTCGGCATTACCAAAGGCCGAATCAGAAGAAGCTCGGGAGCTCGGACACGGGTTTGGCTTATGACGGAAAGCACGCAAAGCCCAGGATCGGGACTCAAAGACTTTGAACTAAACACCTCGAAGCAGGAGCATTGCAGCTGAAGTTCTTTGGGAGCAGAACTGTTTGCCTGAATGGCCACGAAGCCGAGACGAAGTCTAAATCAGCACGGCCTGCACTTAAACCGGTGCGCCCTTGCTTGGGCCTTAAACCGGCGCATCCTTGCATGGTCCTTAAACCGGCGAGCCCCCTCTTCCTTTGCTGATCCGGCACGCCCCTATTTACTTGGTGATACGGAGGGGTAATTGCATTTAGGTTTAATCTGGCGCGCTCATCCCCCTCGCCGGTTTAACCCCATCCTGTCCCATCGGCATATCGATGCTCTGTTTAATGATGTGCAGAGAACATTGAATGCCCGACGCTCTGTCTCTGCCTCCGTTTGACAGCACAGAAGCGGCAACGGCGAAGCAAGCTCCGGCAAATCTGTAAACATCCCATCCTCGGACAAGCAGCAGCGTACGGCACGAATCAGCAGCATCCAGCACCGTATGTTGAGTTCAGAGCTCGTCGCGTACGAGGTGGAAGTGGCGGGAACTCTCCTCCATGCCCATTTGATAAAAGGGCAAGTCTGGAGAAAGAAGAGGGGGGGGGGTTTCTTTCAGACGGATCTTCCTCTCTAGAGGTCTTCTCGAGAGGTCTCCAGCATCTGAAGAGAATAAGAAGTTCCTTCCGTTCACGCCTGCAAGGTGAAAAAAAGGGAGAGAGAGGGTCCGTGAGAGGAGGGAGGTGAGCCCCGAGAGGAAGAGCTTGTGCTCTATTTCCCCAGCCTGAGTTTCAAGTCCTCCTTCTCGGTTGTATCTTTCTTTCTCTGCTCTGGGGTAAATCCCCTCCTATATCCCTTTTCCCCTTTCCCACAAGAATGAATAAAAGAGTGACTTTTGTGGGCGTAAATAGCATTCTATTGCTCTGATCCCTTCCCCTTTTCTTCCGTTTTCTTCCTCCCAATTTTCAACATCACCTGGGGTCCTCGGAAGCTTGCCCTTCTGTGGCATGAACTCTGAGGGAACCCGTTCGAAGGGTGAACATTCATGGCCACCTATGGCCTACATCTGTCCCATTCCATGAAATCATCACCCGTGAGTTGTGAGAGCTCTTGAAGGCTAGTCCTCGAGCTTTTCAACACTCACATCTGGGTTATCGGACCGCCGTGAGGTCTGGATTTGAGGTTCACCCTGGAGTTATCTGTTTGGTGTTCTATATAATCTCTGGCAAGCCTCAGTCTAGGGGAGATGCTGCCCGATTTTGGCCAGGGCTAAAAACAATAACAACCAAATGCATACAAGAATAGACAAACAAACTATTCTCTAAGGGCCAGAGCTACATATACTTGAAACCCCTGAATCAAATTTGGACCTGAATCGGAAGCCTTGCATAATAAACTCCTCCAATAAAACACTTAAACCTTTATGCTAAGTGACCTTAACAAATGATCAAACACTTTCTATCAACTTAATCCACCAATTCGGTGAACAAACCAATCAACAAATTAACTTGCAGTTGAAAGAAAGAAGAAACAGAGCCAAAAGAATAAAAGAAAGCCTCTTTGGAGCTAATCCGGCGCGGGCTAATCTGGCGCGCTACCCCCCCCCCCCCCGCACCGGTTTAGCCCCACACCCAAAATGACTTTCAAATTCTTGGGATGAATAGTGCACCCCCATTCCTATTTGGAGACCAAAACCGGCGCGCCTCCCCTTCCTTGCCTTAACCGGCGCCCCCCCCTCTCATTGAGCCTATTCCGGCGCTCCCCTCTCTCTCCTTGGCATCCCCTTTAACCGGCGCGCCCTTCTTCCCCTTGGATCCCATTAAACCGGCGCGCCCCCCTCTTTCACCTCTTATTCCGGCGCGCCCCTTTGCTTCCTTAATCCGACGTGCCTTCCATAAAAAGAAACCTAATTAACCAAACAAATAAAAGGGATATGAGGCCAATAATCAAAAGTTGCCCTTGCTATAACCAAAATTTTGTTTCGGGGGCTCCGCCCCCTGAGACCCCCGCAAGGGGCGCTGCCCCCTTGACCCCCACGACCTGACCGCGCAGGTCGATCCGCGTGCGAGGGTGCACGTTGGTGAGTTCGGGCTTCACACCTAACAACTCACTCCTCCGGACTGTGTGTGAAGAGAAAATCAATGATGCCCCATGGCATCGAACGTGGACCTCGGAATCCCCGATATGGTCATGATCCGAACACTTCTCGGGCCAATAGCTCATTCGCTTGACCCGCTTCTACCGGGATCCAATCCCGCACCCACATGAAACGTGCCGTACCTACGGCAGACATCCGTATGTCTTTGTCGTTGTCTTCGATGCTTCGAATATGGACTCTCGTCCGAATACTGAATGGTCCGTTAGTGACCGACATATATATACTGGGATCTAATCCCGCACTTGCATTAAACTTGCCGTACTCACAGCAGACATTTGTATGATTTGTCACCGTCTCTTATGCTACAAGCACGGACCTTCGTCCGAACATAAAGAGGTCCATGAGTGACCGACAAAATATGAATGGGACGAGGTGGCTCTCGTCCTCCCCGAACCCTACGCATGGGAATATCAATAAGGCCTCCATGGGCCACGCTTAGACCTCGGGTCCGCCCCGATCATGGTCATTGCCTGACCCATATCCTCGGCCTATAGCCCGCTCCCTTTGAACGCACATTGGTTCTCACATCTGGTCCCCGGACATCCTCCCGTTGCCCCCCTTGGCACCAGAAACATTGACGATGCCCACGCGAGCCTGACTTCGACCGCTGGGGGCCCACCGTAGTATGGTCGTAGCTTGATCTTGCACCGGGCCGACAAACTTATCGGTTTCTGACCGCTCTACCCAAGATTTAACTGAACGTTTCCCCTTCCTTTGAAAAATAAAGTTGTCGTATCCCGACGTACACATGTTCTGGTCTTCCCGCGACGATTATGCTATTCTCAAGCCGGACATTCGTCCGAACATTAAATGGTCAACACATGACCGACATAAGCTCAGATACTTTCTTCACCCCCTCGTACGAGGACTTCACCATTTCTTAATAGGTTTTTATGCAATTAATTTTCAGGCCATCGGGCCCCTTTTCCTGGCAATCAATCAAGGGTTTTCCCCTCTCCGAGGGGATGTAATTAACGTCGTAGCCTTTATGGTACAGCGGGTTCTCAGTCACGACACGAACCACACAATCGTCTGATTAGTCAGATCGAGCGCACAATAAATCATCACCTTTGTGACTGGCACGTCCACGCACTTAATAAACGAATAAACCCACCGAATAAACCGACTTAAAGGAACAAACAAATGAGCGTGTCAAAAAGTGCGTCCACACCACCCCCACAGAATCCACTTGCAAATCTATAAAAGAAATGTGGGATAGGCTTGTGCTAATCTATGAGGGGACTTCTGAGGTAAGGGCCACAATGGCCAACATGTTAATCTTTGATTACGAAATGTTCAGAATAAAACTAGACGAATCCATTTCTGAAATGTATACAAGATTCGCCCAATTGACAAACAACTTAAAACTTCTAGGAAAAGAATACACTGAGAGTGAACTTGTTAGAAAGATCCTTAGATCTCTCACCCCAGCATGGCACACTAAGGCCACTATTATTGAGAACTCTAATGACTTTTCTGTATTGACAGTTGACGGACTGATAGGCTCGCTCATGACATATGAGCTCAACCTCAAGAGAAGTGAAGAAGACGTCAAGCCAAAGAAGACGGTGGCTCTCAAAGTTTCTCAGAGCACAAATAGCTCTGATGAGCTTGATGATGATGACATCCCAGAGATAAGCTCAGCTGATCATGCCCTGCTCACTAGACAATTTAAGAAGTTCTTAAGGAATAGAGGTAAATTCCAAAAGAAAAAGAGAACGGGTCAAGTAAGGAAGATCTCCAATTTTAAATCTGCCCAAACCAAAAATTCTGACAAGGTCATTTGTTACCAATGCAGGAAACCAGGGCATATGCAAGCAGAATGCCCAGAGATACTCAAAAAGATGGCCAAAGCCACAGGAAAGAAGCCCAAGGTAATGGTTTGTACTTGGAGCGACGATGAGGAAGAAAGTGAAAGCTCCTCCGCATCAGAAGATGAGGATGACTTCTGCCTGATGGCAGACAGAAATGAAGAAGAAGAAGATCAGGTAACTACCATATTTGATCATGTCTCTGTTGAAGAGTGGGAAGAGGCATACACTGATTTATTTGAAAGATAGGAAGTTTTCAAAAAGGAGAACAAGTATCTAAAGAAGAAGATCAATGCACTTGCTCATGATAATCTTGTTAACAAGGAATTGGAAACACTAAAAGCTAAAAATGAAAAACTAAAGAAACAAGTTGAAGCCTTTGAAACCAATCAGTCAGAACTAGAAAGCTCAGAGGAGGAAAATAATGTCTTTTGAACACGGCTGAATTATGCTAGTTTAAAATGTGAAGAATATGAGAAAAAGAAGCAACTTAATCTAGAAAAGTATAAAGCAATAAAAGCCGTCAATGATGAGTTATAGAAAAATCTTTACAAAGTTGAAGAAGAGTTGAAGGATAAATAATGTGATCTAGAGAAATTAACCTAGGGAAAGTCCAACCTAGATGCCATCCTAGGTACCCCGGTCAATTTTAGAAAAGAAAGGTTGGGATTTAATCCCATTGAGAAGAGAGCTTTTAAATTAAAAACTGTCACATTCCATCCTGAAAGAGGGAAGGGCAAGCTAATCATGGAAGAGTAATCAAGGCAAAGTGTTCCTCAGCTCAAAACTCCCAAAACTAGGGTTTCTCAAAGTCAAAGTCAGAACATCAAAAAATAGAAAAGAAATCTTCAAAATCACCATAAGAAATCAGCTGCTTAATCAGGTCAACGCAATTCACCTGGACACTTCGAAAAGAAAAATTGGTTCAGCAATAAAAGAAAGGTGCACAGGAAACCAAACGTGGGTATCTCCCTGTTTACGCACGCGGGGAGTCACGTCTATTTTTCCCTTGCGATGGGGACGCACACTCGCCTTTTACAGAAGGCCAAGATAGGTCGACTTGGCATGCGGGAATTCCAGGGATGTTGAATAGAGGGTGAAAAGAACGATAGGAACGCACAGGAAGGAATGGCGTATGGTTAATCATTCTGAAAAATTGGGACATGGATGGCTGGATGGAATGCCGGCATGCCTGTTGATTTCTCGACGATCACCAGCGGAACCAAGTGTTTGACTGGGGATGTGCCACCAAGGCATGGCACGTGAGCACGAAATGGTGTGCGCCACGTGGAGAGAAGGAGGTTCCGCTAGTACGAGAGTGGGCGATTGTGGGAGCTCGTGTACTGGACGTCTTCCCCACCGATCGCAAGCAATCGATGTTTATTTCACATCGGGCGGAGCCCGAACACCTTTGTTTCTACTATCGAAGAGAAGAGTTAGGGACCCTGGGAGACGCAACGTCGGGAGGGCTTAGTCCATGCAACAGTGACAGGGTAACAGCAACACGATAGGGATAATTGGTGGTAGAGAGACTGGTTCCAGTGTGGACACTGGAAAGGATAGGAATTGTGGGTTTGGGAGATGGAGGTATTGGCTTCGACAGTGGAGCAGCGGACACTGGCTTGGAAGGGAGCAGCCAGGTCCTGGCTCAGATGTAGGGTCCATCTGGGTGGTAGAGAGACTGGTTCCAGTATGGACACTGGAAAGGATAGGAATTGTGGGTTTGGGAGATGGAGATATTGGCTTCGACAGTGGAGCAGCAGACACTGGCTTGGAAGGGAGCAGCCAGGTTCTGGCTTAGATGTAGGGTCCATCTGGCTAGAGGAGTTAGGACCGAGCTGGGAGATAAATGGCGGTTTGCTAGACAGCCCCGAGATTGACAACTGGCAAGGATGAGGATCAACTCCCGAACTGGATTACATCACTATATGCCATGGGAGGTATTTATATGGGGCGTGCAAGCCCGATTACAAATGTGTGCAAGCCACGTGACAATTCTGTCATTCATGACGGTCCCCGGGTCATTGCATTATTGTGTGGGTAGTTCTGCATTCGTACATAGTGTCCGTCAAAGGACCTATGACTCAGCAGGGTGCCGCCCGAGGGGCGTCACAACGTACTCCATATATGAGATAGTGTCGAGATCGGGGAAGTAGGGGTGTCATGGGCACCGCTGTGCTGGAGGAGTTGGGCGTCGCTAAGGCCGAGGTGACCCAATGTTGCAGGCACCACTTGTGACTGGAGTGGTCGGGCGCTGTTGAGACAGAGGCGGCCGAGCATTGTTGAGACTGGAGCGATTAAAAGCCATTGCACTTGGAATTGTTGGGTGTCGTGGACACAGCTATGACTGAAGTTGTTGAGCGCCATAGGCATCACTTTGACTGAAGTAGTCGGGTGCCGCAGGCACGGTAGTGACTGGAGCAGTCAGGTGCCCTAAGCCCCGCTGTGATTGGGGCGACAAGGAGCCATTAGAATTGGGAGAGTCGGGTGCCCTAGGCATCGTCGCTAGAACAATCAAGTGCCATGAACACCACTGAGACTGGAGAGCCTGAGGGCCACTGGAGTTGAAGTAGCCGGGCGTCACCGGGACTGGACACTCGGGAGCCGTAGGCACCCTTGTAGCTGGTAGAGTACCATGGGCACCCTTGTAGCTGGACACTTGGGGGCCGTAGGCACCGTAGTGACCGGGGTAGCTGGGCGATCGGGTGCCACGGGGCACCATTAAGACTGGAGTAGTTGGGTAGTCAGGTGCTAGGGGCACCGTTGCAACTGGAGTGGCTGGGCAGTCGGGTGTGGGGGCACCGTTGTGACTGGAGTAGTTGAGGGAGCTGGGGCGCCAGGAGACCCCGATGGTTCGGCCTAGCTGAGATTAGCAATCGGGTGTCGGGGGCACTGTTGTGGCTGGAGTGGATGGGTAGTCGGGTGCCGGGGGCACCGATGAGACTGGAGTTGTTGACCGTCGTTGGGGCTAGAGTAGCTCGACGCCATCTGGATTTGACAATCAAGTGCCGGGGGCACCGTTGTGACTTGGGTGGTTGAGCAGTCGGGTGCCATAGGCCCCGATGTGACTGGAGCAGTTGCGCAGTCGAGTGCCAAGGGCACTATTGTGACTGAAGTTATTTAGCGCCGTTGAGGCTAGAGTAGCCCAACTCCATCTGGACTCGACAGTCGAGTGCTTGGGGCACCATTGTGACTCGAGTGGCTGAGTGATCAGGTGTGGGGGGCACCGATGTGACTGGAGTAACTAGGCAGTCGGGTGCCAAGGGCACCATTGTGACTGAAGTTGTTGAGCGCCGTCGGGGCTAGAGTAGCCCGATGCCATATGGACTCGACAGTCTGGTGTTGGGGGCAGCGTTGTGACTCGAGTGGCAGAGTGATCGGCAGCCGGGGGCACCGATGTGACTAGAGTAATTGGGTAGTCAGGTGCCGAGGGCAACGTTGTGACTGAAGTTGTTGAGCACCGTCGGGGCTACAGTAGCCCAGTGCTGTCTGGACTCGACAGTCGGGTGCCAGGGGCACCGTTGTGAGTCAAGTGGCTGAGCAAATGGGTGATGGGGGCACCGATGTTACTGGAGTAACTGGGCAGTCAGGTGCCGAGGGCACCGTTGTGACTGAAGTTGTTGAGCGCCGTCGGGGCTAGAGTAGCCCGGCGCCGTCTGGACTCAACAATCGGGTGTCGGGGGCACTGTTGTGACTCGAGTGGCTGAGCGATCGGGTGCCGGGGGCACCGATGTGACTGGAGTAACTGGGCAGTCGGGTGCCGAGGGCACCATTGTGACTGAAGTTGGTGAGCACCGTCGGGGCTAGAGTAGCACAGCGCCGTCTGGACTCCACAGTCGGGTGCCGGGGACACCGATGTGACTGGAGTAACTGGGCAGTCGGGTGTCGAGGGCACCATTGTGACTGAAGTTGTTGAGCGTCATCTGGGCTAGAGTAGCCCGGTGCCGTCTGGACTCGACAGTCAGGTGCCGGGGGCACTGTTGTGACTCGAGTGGTCGAGCAGTCGGATGCCGAGGGCACTGATGTGAATGGAGTAACTAGATAGTCGGGTGCCAGGGGCACCGATGTGACTGAAGGAGCTGGGCAGTCGGGTGCCTTGGGCACCGTTGTGACTAAAGGAGATGGGCGCATTGAGACCTCGACTGTCGTGCTCGGGGCCCACCTACGACTGACAGTCGGGTGCCGGGGGCACCATTGTGACTGAAGTAGATGGGCGTCGTGAGACCTCGATGGTCAGGCTCGGGGCTCGTAGATAGAGGCAGGGGCGTGGCACTTCATCTTACATCGAGACTCGTGAAGTGTGCCCATTATTGGGGTAATAGCACTGGGGGCACTCTTATCGAGGTGGCACCACGGTGGCGTACGATCATCGGTGCAAGGACCGGGCTGGGTGCTCCCATCAAGCAACATCCAGTAATGTGCGATTATCAAGGTAGAGGCCAAGCAGGGTGATCTCATCAAGCAACGTCTGATGATGCATGAATATCGAGGTAGAGCCCTGGCAGGGTGCTTCTATCAAGCGATGTCAGGGTCATGCACGAATATTAAGGTAGAGCTCAAGCAAGGTGCCTTTATCGAGTCGTATCTGGGACCGTGCATGAATATTGAGATAGGGCTCGAGCAGAGTGCTTTCGTCAAGCAGCGTCCGGGGTCATGCACGAATATCGAGAGAAAGCTTAGCAGAGTGCTTTCATCAAGCAAAATATGGGGCCTTGAACGATTATCGAGGCATCTAGGGTGCGCGTTCATCATAGTTTGGGGCCGCCTTTTAGGAGGTTTGTGTTTGGGCTAGACACCGTATGAGGGACAAGCATGCAACATGCTCTTGGCGTGAGCCTAGCAAACACAAAACCAGCCAACCAAAGCCTTCATGTGCCAGCTCCATGTATGTTATTGCCCTTAGCCACCCTAGGGGGGTATTTATAGAGTTTGGAGGGGGGTTTAGGAGGATCAGGTAGAGGGGGTCAACTTGGTCCGCCTAAAGAGGGGGTTTAGGCGGGTTTGACCGGCCCTTTTTTTTTGACTGGGGCTCTGAGAACGTGGTTGCCAAGGCGACCGCGTTCAACAACGGGCTGCCTAGTCTGCGTAAAGGGGGTTTACGCGGGTTGGAATGGTTGGGGGCTTCCTGTTCTAGGTAAACCTCACCTTCTAGGGGGTTTGGATGGACCAGAATGGTTGGGTTTGACCTGGAAGAGAGGGAAAAGTCTTGTAGGTCCTACTGAGGGTTAAGATGGGTTGGAGTCGAGGGTTTGAATGGGCTGTAGTTGAGCGAGTCTGGGATTTATGGGGTTGAAATGATTGGCTGGGTTCAGGGGTTTGGGTTGGCTAGGTGAGCTGTGGCTTACGAGAGTCAGGTGGACTGGGCGAAGAGATAACTTAATTGAATCCTACCCCGGATCGGACGAATGAAATGAGTTACTGGGAGTCCCGGGTTGGCCCGATAACTGGGTAGTCGGCATGATGACGTCATTTGTCTGGTAGTCGCGGTGACCCCCACTTCTTGGCGAAGAGCCGTATGGGACGGCTGGCCATTCTAAACCCCGGGTTAACCCGTTGTTTAAGTGTCGGCGGTGTGATATCGTATGCGGGTATCCGGGGGTGATCCCTGAATCTCTTCAGAGTGCCACTCGATACAGCAGGTTGTCCCGAACCTTGGATCCGACTCAACTATCGGGTAACTAGCTGGTGTAGTGCCCTTCGCTCGGGGACGATCCCCGGTTGTTATGTTGTGCTACTGGATTCGGTGAAATGTCTTGATTTCTGAGCTCAAGTCGACTGGTAGAGCAGCTTTGGCGTTGTGCCATTTTGATCTATTTAGGGGGTATTTCCCTATGCTTAATCCTCGATTAATTCGAGAAAATAAGCAGGTGCCAACAAATGCCCCCCACGAGGGATGCGTCGGAGACGAAGACGACGGCGTGCAGCCCATGCGCCTTGCAGGCTTGATTTCTCCCGACCTTATTGGCGTGGTGGGAGTTACTTGTTTTGAGAGTTGATGCTCTCGTTGTGATCTTCCATGTGACGGCGGTACGTTCACAGAAGACTGTGAGCGACGTCATGCGGTTCGGAGAGCGAAGTGGATGCGGAGCGCGCGGGCTCCTCTTTGTTTGCTGCAACACAGAAATAAGAGAAGAGAGAAGGGGCCACCACGGGAGATTGCTCCGGCGGGGTGAGCGGGACAAATGTAATATAGTAAAATATGGGGGTTAAACGGCCATAGCGGGAAGTGACTCGTCGCGGCCTCGGGGGGACGAAAATGGTGCAGAAATTAAATAGCAAGAATTGAAACGGCCATTGGGGAAGTGACTCGCCGCGACCTCGAGAATATGAGCAGATAAGAGTATAACAGAATATAAGGAGAATATAAAGAGCAGGAATTTAAACGGCCATTGGGGAAGTGACTCGCCGCGGCCTCGAGAATATGAATAGATAAGAATGTAACAAAATATAAGAGCGAGAATTTAAACGGCCATTGGGGAAGTGACTCGCCGTGGCCTCTAGAATATGAATAAATAAGAATATAACATATAAGAACGGGAATTTAAACGGCCATTGGGGAAGTGACTCGCCGCGGCCTCGAGAATATGAGCAGAATATAACAGAGTATAAAGAGAATATAAGAACGAGAATTTAAACGGCCATTGGGGAAGTGACTCGCCGCGGCCTCGAGAACAAGATGTGATCGCCAGGGGCCAAAAGACCCCAAATATAGAAAGTGATCGTGCCTACCTCAAGAGCGGGAGATGGCGGGTTGCTTCTTCCTCCCCCTTTGGTCTCCATAATTTGGCTTCTTTCACACACGACAAACCGTCGTTCGGTGCGCGGCGCCCGTGAGAAAGTTGATGGAGGCGTCCAGGGGCCTGGACGCCTCCATTAATATTTCTTATTATTTTTATTTTATCTTTTTATGCCAAAGCTGGCTTTATATATATTTTTTATTTTTGTTTTTATAGAGGCGTCCAGAGGCCTGGACGCCTCCATTAATTTATTATTTATTATTTGGTTTTGTCTTTTATGCCAACTGGCATTTTATATTTTTTATATTTGTTTTTATGGAGGCGTCCAGGGGCCTGGACGCCTCCATTAATTTATTATTTTTTATTTGTGTTTTGGGTCTGAAAAATAAAGTAAAAGAATGGGGGCGTCCAGGGGCCTGGACGCCCCCATTAAGGCCCACCCGGGTCCTCGGTTTAGGCGTTGGCGACTGCCCGGCAGGCAGCCTTCCTGATTCCGGAACCTCCTGATGCGTCTGACTGGTGTTGATGCCGTCCGAATGCCGTGACGAGACGATTCCGGATGCCGAAAAGGGCGGAAGAAGACTTAAGGAAAGGAAGCACTCAAGTGATTCAAAACGTGTAAGCCGTCGCGGGGCGTTGTATAGTGATATGAGACTTTCTCAGGAGACGTTAGGAATAGCGTGTCTACAGCTGCCCCGCCTTGGCGTCTGCTTTGCAAGGGAGCGACACGTAGTGGAATGGTATCGAAGTGGAGTGAAATGAAGTGGGAGCGGACTGATAAGTTGATGCCAAGGTGTGATGAGACACGCTTTTGACGTTATTGTTTGGAATCTTTCCTGGAGTTTCAATGAGGTAACCTTTGAAGAAGGTCTTTCAAATCTTGACGATTGCTTGGACGGAGATCAAATAAGGGAGGGTGAGATGTGCGCTCAGGCACGAAAAAGAGATCAACTTCTCGGTGTGGAAGTACCTGGGTCATAAACCGGAGGTTTCACCTTTGGGGAGCGATTACCAGCCAATGTGGAAGTGCTGCGGCCAAGGTGGGTCAAACAAGGTAAGAAGTAAAGGAATATATGTCAAAACAAGGGTCTCCTTTGGAAGATCAGCGTAGGGCTGTTTCAAGGAAACTCAGTATTTCATTTGGAGTGGAATGTCTCACATTGGTAAGAATTGAAACCCAACGGCTTTCACAATCGAATCACTTGAATGATCTTCCGTAATAAATCAAAGTCCTATATGAATGCATGCTGGGCTTAAAGAAAAATTTAAAACAAACTAAAATAGAAAATAGCCAAGGATAATATTGCCAACTTGTTAAGAATGGGTCAGGATAACAATCCGGTGAGCTGATACTGGGCTGGGGCCCGTTTATCCGCGCACCAACTCACTGAATAGAACCATCGTCCCCATGCTATCACAAGTTAACGGCCTATCCGTACAACCCAAATTCTTCCGGGATCATCACTGTTTTTGTTGAAGGGGAACTCAAATCCCAGATTTGTTCGGGTCGCAAGGTCCTTGACATGTTCTAGTAGCGTAGGTATCGTATACTATGATGCATGACATGGTGGGACCAACCATTGAAAGGTGGGACAGGAGACAGGACAAAGGCGTCCGTTAGTAAAAGCTGCACAGACTAGCAAAGGTTAGCAACATCAGAAAGTAGCAGAATCACAGCAGAATTGCACCATAGTACAAAGGAGATCCAGACAAAATCTTGACAATGACCACTGATGTGACATGTTCCATCCTGTGCACCAAGGTGGGTTTTGGAAGCTCAGGAGAGGAAAGAGAGAAGAATCTAGAGATTTTCAGGATGGAAGGAGAGTCTTCCCGCGTTATGAAGCGGAGCAGGCCTAGCAGCGAGATCAGGCGACTCTCCGACCTCGAGGGTCATTTGAGTGGGATGATCATGTCGCATATGGTAAGCTGATTCTTTTCAAATTTCTCCACGTGAACCTTCTTCTTACTACCTTCCTTTCTCCTTCTTTCTTTTCTCTTCCAGCCATATCCACTCTTCCCAGGCCCGAGGAAGTTTTCCAAACTGCCATGGCTTTCAAAGCTAACTTCCAACATCTCCGTCGGCATGAGGGCCATCCTCTCGAAGTGGCATCTGCAGGGGCTCCTTATTCACGCCAAACACTATGAGAAGATTCGTATGGGCTGGGCGGCTATGGGCGCACTAGTGGAGATCTGGCATCCCCAGACCCACACTTTTATCTTCCCGACCTTCGATGTGACCATCCTCCTCGAGGAGGTGGAACTTCTGCTCGGATTGAAGAAATTCAAGAGTGACAGGAAGGTGAAGGCTATGCGGATGCTGACACGGGGGACTTCCGAAAGCGTCCTTGGAAGCTTCATGCCGCCCGACGTAGCTAGAAAGGTCCGTACTCAAAAGGGGATCGATCTCCAAAAGCTTGCGGAGTGGGTCATGGACGCCCTGAGAGGGTCACCAGACGATGACTATTTGGAGGGAATCATGAAGGGGTTCACCATTTGTCTGGCGGGTGCTCTCTTGTTTCCTTATACCGATAACATGGTGGAGTAAGCCCAACTGAGTGCTATCTGCGGGATCTGGCGTGGAAAGAGGGTGGGATCCGCTGTCCTCGCCTACCTGTATAGTGGCCTTACTGCCTCGAGCATGGGTAAGCCTCCTTTTGGTTGCGCACTTGTCCTGAATTGCTGGCTTGATTTGCACTTCAAATTCGACCACCGCGAGGGAATGCCAACTGCTTCGAAGCTCTTCCAACAAAGCCCTCTTCATCACATAGCCGACGTGTTAGGGTTCGGTGGTACCGTAGTGAACCGCGTTCCGTGGCTGAAGAAACGTTAAGACTGGCGGTCTCACTTCCGCACCGTGACACAAGGCTTCTTTACTTGCGCACCGGCATGTTTGCTTTCGCTTGATCTCCTCATGAGGCCTTCCCCCGAAGTTGATCTTCAACTGATCGGCGCGACCGAGTTTGTCCTTTATAACGCGCATCGATGCTGCCTCCAGGTCGACATTCCACGCCATTCGTTCCCACTATCGACTGGCATCGTTCCTTTGAAGAAGAGAGAGTTGGGTACTGAAGCGGATGCGAAGGAAGCGAAGGCCGTCAAAGCACCCTGGAAGACAAGTGTTGTGGGAAAGGCCTTAGCGCACGTGGGGGAAGAATGTGAGCTGTGGAGGGCTTATGTAACCGAACTGGGGAAGTTAAGGCCTAAGGTGCCTAAGCCCCTGATGTAGTTCACTCTGCTTTTCTGATGGAATAAAATCTGGCAAGGATGTTTTTGACCCTTATCTCCTTAATTATTATTATCTTTTTTGTGGTTTTTCTTTTTCTTTGTGTTTTTTCTTTTGTTTGGATTATATACATACTCTTATCTTTTATATATTATTTTTTTTTAAAATTTTTATTATGGGGGCGTCCAGGGGCCTGGACGCCCCTAATTTTTATTTTATTATTTTTTTTGATTTTTTGTTTTGGGGGCGTCCAGGCTCCTGGACGCCCCTAATTTTTTCAAATTTTGAAAAAATTAAAAAAAGGTGGGGGCGTCCAGGCGCCTGGACGCCCCAAAGAGAGTGGTTTCTATATAAATGGGGGGGCCTCACCCCCTGCTCACTTGTACTATTCATTCTGACGACCCCGTCACCCCAGACAACCCATTCTTAGTCCCAATGGAGCGAGGAGGATCGAGCCAGGGTCCAGAGAAGCGGAAACGACGGGCTCGTCGTCCGAGGAGGCTGAGGGATGATGCCGAGGGGGCTGCTGCGGCGGAGGAGATTACTGCGAGTGAGGAGGCTCTTCCTTTGGCCTTGGAGGCTGCAGTGGATGCTGGCGACACGGCAGAGGACGAGCACGATCCGGTAAGCCCCTTAAACCTCCATTCTATTGGTTCACTGGGTTAAAAGGGCGGACGAGAGGCTGTGTGGAGAACGCCAGGTGTGAGGGAAGGAGGCGTCCAGGGGCCTGGACGCCTCCACATTTTCTTTTTTGTTCTTTTTTAATTTATTTATTTTCATAAATAATAAAAAAAAGAATTAAAAAAAAGGAGGCGTCCAAGGAGTGGGACGCCTCCACGATAATATATATATATATTATTTGTTTTTATTTTTGTTTTTGGGTTTTTCTAAAATTAAAATAAAGAAAATGTAATGGAGGCGTCCAAGGTGTTGGACGCCTCTAAAAAAAACATAAATATTTTTTAAAAATAAAAATAAAATAAGATAAATAAGTAGTATATACAGTGTTATAGTTTATTACTATTCATAATGCTGATGTGTTCTTTTGTTGGTTTTGTGGTGTGCAGGGCGTGATGAAGGGCCGGATCAGCTGGTCCTTAGTGGTGGCAGCATACCGTGGGCTGCCAGACTTCCAGAGGGCGCGTGTGGACGCCATGGGCTTTGGAGCTTTCCTTAGGATCGAGCCCTTCCGGCTCGACCTTCCTCTTATCCAGGCATTGAGGGAGCGGTGGCACGCGCCGAGCCGAGCATTTCTGATGCCCTGGGGGCACATGGTGCCGTCACTGGAGGACGTGGCTCGGATCACCGGGCTACGGGTGGACGGAGTGGCGGTGAGCGGGGTCACCTACCCCGACTACCGAGAGAGTGCCCTGGACCTGCTGTGGTTAGAGACGAGCGTGACTGACAGGGACAGCAGGGTAGTCGGCCGAGTGGAGATCATGGAGGCGCTTGGATTCGTCGACCCGCGCCAGCGGGTCAGTGAGACTGGAGCGGAGTTTCTGGCACGACTGGAGGGAGATGCCCGTGCAGCTTTCACTCAGGACCCGAGCGAGCGGGAGCTGGTGGATCTAGACCTCCGGAGGTTTCTTTTCTTCTTCTTGGGCCGCCTTCTACTGGGGATGAAGGGGGATGGCATCCACTGCTGTTTCCTCGGGATCTTGGCGGATCTGGACAGAGTGGGACACTACGCGTGGGGAGCGGCTCTGCTTGCCCATTTGATTGCTGATCTCTCCCAGACATCGGAGAAGGAGACGACAGTCAGCGGCTTCGCACCTTTTCTCCAGGTACACAATTTATTTATGCATTTTCACAGTTAAATATGTAATTATTGTACTAATGATGTATGATGAATGCAGGTGTGGAGCTATTACTATTTCCCGATGGGGAGGGCAAGGCATGGGAACAGGAGGGCCGTGCCTCTGGCGCGGCGGTGGAGGCCGGTCGTGGTTGCAGCACCCCACGGCTACCAGCTGGCGTCACTTCGTCGGGAGCTGAGTGAGTATCCCGAGGCTATGGTATGATGCGTATGGTTTTTTGTGTTTTCTTATGTGACTGAATGGCAACTAATATTATGTATGATGATGTAGGTGGTGTGGAGACCCTACCTGGGCATGGGCGACGCTGGCCAGCCTTGGGTTGTTGCGGGTCTTCCTCGTTTCAGGCGGGACGTATGGGTCCATTGCCTGAACGAGATCAAGCCGCTTCGGCTGAGGCTGGTTATGAGGACGTTGGGGCTAGCCCAGGAGTGGGTTGATGTAGAAGAGCCGGCCCGCATCGGGCGGAAGACCAAGGGGAAGGCGAAGGTTGTGGACTGGCGTACGCGCTTCCCAGCACAGTACCAGGACTGGCAGCAGGGCGGGGTCCCAGTGGTGTCCCATGTACAGGACAGTACTGATTACCTGAGACGGTACCGGGCTACATATGGGGACCGCCTCTTCCTTGGTGGTATGGTAGGGGTAAGTGAAATGAGAATGCTTCACTCTTTTATATGTATATGCATGTAATACTAACTTATGTACAATGTAGGATGCTCGTGATAACATGATCGCCGACCTGCGGGCCCAGTTGGCTGACGCCAGGCGGCAGTTGGTGGCCATCCGACAGGAGTTGGAGATCCTGGTGAGTTTATGCGATGCATTTTTTGTGACCTGGATTTTTTTGATACTTGGCCTCTAACTGTCGTTCGCTCTGTGTTTCAGTGGGCCCACCAGACAGCGGCAGCCGGGATGGCTGGTGGAGCGGGTTCCAGTTCGCGGGACCCTCCTCCGGAGGTTTCTGCCCTCCAGGAGCAGCTGGCGTATGCGGTGGCTCGGGCTGAGGAGGCCGAGCGTGACCGCGAGGCTCGAGTGAGCGTTTGCCTGACCTCGACTCTCCTTCTGGCTGCCGTCCTTCTATCACTGTTCTCTTACGGTGCATGCGTGCTTTGACAGGTGGCCGAGATCCGAGAGGCCCTGGCGCGTGCTATTCGTGCCGAGCAGGAGCGCGACGCTCGGGTGGCGGAGCGTAACGCCCGGATTGCGGAGCGTGACGCCTGGATTGTGGAGCTGGAGGAGGAGCGTCGACGGGAGGCTGAGGAGCTCTCTCGTGACGTGCTGGATCTACGGATCACCCTCGAGCTGTCAAGGAGGGAGGTGATGAGGGAGAGAGAGGAGAGAGAGAGGGATAGGGAGAGCGTGGAGAGAGAGAGGGAGAGGGATAGGGAGGAGTGACAGCGGGATCAGACCGAGAGGAGGGCTCTGGAGACCCAGCTGCTGGAGCTCCGATTGAGTCTTGGCACGGCGGAGGGTAGGCTTCGGGAGAGCGAGGAGCGGTACCAGAGGGCGAAGGAACGCGGGGCGCGACTTCGTCAGTCTAGTTCTTTTTCCATGGGCAGCTATCTGGTTTCTTTGGCCGAGGAGCGTCGTCGCGCCTTCGAGGCTGGAGTGCCACCGCAGGGCGAGGCGAGCACTGCTTCTCAGGGTTCGTAGAGGCCCCCTAGGGATCCCCGGCAGAGGAGGGAGGAGAGAGATGACCAGGAGGGTGATGGTGAGAGTTAGAGAGTTGCTTGTACACGTCACCCTTGTCACTGTATGATGTACCTTCGGCTATTATATGAAATGAAAATGGCTTTCTTGTGTTATGTGTACTTTTCTCTCTAACACACTTTCTTCTTTGCACTGAGTTGTCCTTTGAGGCATGCTCCACGAGACCTTGCCCTGAACAGCGGAGAACTACGCTTTGCACGGGGGGATTCTGTTTCCTTTCTCCCCCTTTTGGGCGCGTCCAGGCGCGAGGACGCGTCTTAATCCTTGAATTCAAATTTAAAGCGTCGGGTGGCCTTTCTTCTCCTGTGCCTTACCCGCAAACGAGCCCGCCTTCCGTCGAAACTCACTTGCCCCTTTTTTGTCTTCCTCCTCTTTTGATTGATGGAGTTCGGTGGGCCCGACCATGGTGAAGGTGGAGAGGGACAAGGAACTCCTCGCCCGAGGAGGGACACGCAAGAACATGGAACGACGTCCATGGAGGAGGAAGGGCCGCTTCGGGCCCCCGAGGGACCCGAGGGGCCCGATGTCACGGAGGGAGGTGAACACGGTCTGGTAGGTCCTCCGATCTCTTCCTCTTTTAATTCATTTTTGAGTTTTGAAGCGAGCCGCGCGAGGGGGGAAAGGGTTCGGTGAGTGTTGCACTCACATGATGGACGCGTCCTAGACAGGGGACGCGTTCTTTGTTATGATGCGAGGCCCTTCTTTCTTGGTGCAGGACATGGCGAGGACCCTGGGCCTGGCCGATGAGTGGGCGAGTGCGGACGAGCTGAGCCGCGTCAGGAGGGAGAGTCGCGGCAAGGCGAGGCTCGAGTACTGGCACGTACGTCTCCCTAGATAGCAAGGGAGTGTATTAGTGCAGGACAGCGCCGACTTCCTACGGCGGCAGAGAGAGAGTTATGCGGGGCTTCCCCAAGCTGGGGACACGCGTGGGGTCGGCGGCTCGCGCGCCCAACTGTCAGAGGCTAGGCGGCAGCTGGCCGTCGCTCAACATGAGCTGTCGCTCCTGGTAAGTTACGTGCCGCACTTTTATCTTCAGATTTGGAGTTTCACTGACGGCCGTTCTTTATTTTGTTCTAGCGTGCCCAGCAGACAGTGACGGCGGGGATGATTGGTGCTGCATCTTCCAGTTCCTCGGCCCCTTTTCTCGAGATTGCCTCCCTCCGGGAGCAACTTGCCGGTGCGGTGGCCCTCGCGACCCGGGCGGAAGAGGAGCGTGATGCCTGGGCGGCGACCGTAGCGGAGCTGCGACATCGCGGTGAGGAGAGACCTTCTCCAGACATCCTGGAGTTAAGGGTTCTTCTGCAGATGATGAGGAGAGAGGCAGAGAGTCCGAGCGATAGCGGGATCAGACCGAGAGGAGGGCTTTGGAGGCCCAAGTGAGGGAGCTCCAACTGGGCCTTCAGGCCGTCGTGCAGAGGCTAGGAGGGATGGAGACGCGCTACGAGAGAGCGCGAGAGTTCGGGGAGTGACTGCGCCAGTCTGGTCGCTTTGCCGCTAGTGGCTTCTTCGCCACGCCAGGGGAGGAGCAGCGAGTCACTGCTACGGAACAGGCGCCAAGAGGCGAGGCAGGTGCTACTGCACGGGGATCCCGGAGGCTTCTGAGGGACCCTTACCTCGGGGGAGAGGAGAGGGACGCCTAGAGGGACGAGCATGGAAATAATGGCAAGAGCTGACGAGGTAGTGGACCCGCCACCTCTCTATGATTGTAGTGTTTGTGACAGCTTATGTAGAATTATGAATGGAGTGATTTGATTTTCTGCTGCTCGTTTGTTCTCTTGTGCATTCCTTCTTCCCTACACTTCCTCTCCTTTACACTGTTTCCATGTGATGGGTCTGCCGAGACTCAACGCCGAGCGGAGAATCGCGTCTTGTTGTGACCATTTTCCACGGGAATCTACCGTCGAAGTCAATAATGACGGCCCTAGCCCCTTTTCCCGGATGTTGTGTCAAATTTTGCGGACGTCCTCCAAAACATGATAGGGTTTCCCTAGACAACATAGGGGGCTAGTTGTCATATCTTCGTCCAATCAATCACCCTGTGCGAGTGGTGAAGTGACACACGGGACCGCATGGCAGGTGCCTTATTGTGAGGGCTATCATTAACAGGTGATGGAGGTAATCTTGGCCTGCACTCCTTCCATTTCTATAAATTCGTGTCCCTTTTATCCTCCCTGGTATATCGTGAGCTAACACGAGGAGCACAAGTTCTCACGGGAGAGGAGGAGTTCAAAATTCCGAGAGTTGGATGGAGGGCGAATCTTCCCACTCCTCGTAGAGAAGCAGATCCAGTGGTAGTAGTTCCCGGAGGCTTTCGGACCTCGAAGGGCACTTCAGCAAAGGCCCCAATCACAACTCGTAAGCCAAGTTTTCTTGCCCCCCCTTTTTTTTCATTCTTCCTTTCTTTCTTACCAAACCTCCTCTCCATTCCCTGCATGCGTAGTGTGTGATGAAATCACAGATCTCATGGGAGTTGGTAGTGGCAGCATACCGAGGTCTCCCAGATTTTCAGAAGGCCAGGCTAGACGTGATGGGTTTTGGCACCTTTCTTCGGATCGAGCCGATCCAGCTAGACCTGGTCCTGATCCAAGCCTTGTGTGAGAGATGGGACCCAGTGAGTCGGGCATTCCTGATGCCCTGGGGGCACATGGTGCCCAGCTTGGAGGATGTGGTCCGGATCACAAGTCTGAAGGTGGAGGGCGAGGCAGTGACCGGAGTCACTTACGCGGACTATAGAGAAGGTGCCCAGAAGTTACTGGGTTTGGACCTAGATGGTCGGAAAAATAGGTCGGTAGCTAGGGCGTCTCTCATGGATGCATTAGGGCTCACCGACACTCGTCGGCGGGACGATGAATCCTCAGAAGAGTTCATGGAAAGGATGAAAATAGGATGCCGTGCCGTGTACTGCACAGATTTCGGCGACTGGGAAAGATGCAACATAGATTTGAGGAGATTTCTCCTCTTCCTTTTGGGGAGATTGGTACTGAGCTCGAAAGGGGACGGTATCCAATGTCGCTTCCTGGAGCTGCTGTCAGACCTCGAAAGAGTAGGGTATTATGCCTGGGGAGCCGCCATGCTGGCACACTTGTTTGCAGGCCTATTCCAAGAAACGGATCGTGAGATGACTGTGCGTGGTTTCACACCATTCATCCAGGTATTTTTTTGGTTTTGCTTGTTTTGTATTTTTTTTATGTTTTTGCAAGGTTCTGATGGCCTGTGCCGAGCAGCTGTGGAGCTATTATTACCTCCCCATGGGGAGAGCTCGGCATTGGCGACCCGCGATGGTGCTGCTAGCCAGGCGGTGGGAACCCATCATGAGTGCGGCACCCCTAACCTACCAACTGATGGTGCTAAGGTGGGAGCTACAGGAGTTCCCTGCAGCGATGGTAAATTGGAGACCCTACTCAGACATGGTCGATGCTGACCAGCCGTGGGTTCTAGCAAGTCGTGCCCGGTTCGGACGGGAACTGTGGATGCACTGCCTGAATGAAATCGAGCCGCTTCGGCTATGATTAGTTATGAGGACTTTAGGACTGGCTCAAGAATGGGTGGATTCAGCTGTGCCACCTCGTGTCGGGAGAAAGACGCGGGGACCGGCGACCTGCATTGACTGGCGTGTGCGATTCCCTGAAAAGTACGAGGACTGGCAACGGGGTGGCACGATTGTAGAATCACAGGCGCGGGATAGCGAGGACTACTTGCGTCTATATAGGACAAAGTACGCAGAGCGGTTCCAACCCCGGGGACTTGTGGAGGTAGGTTTCCCCTTTTTCCCCTTTTCTCCTTTTCTTGATTTTCTGGTGAAAAATGCTGACTCGTAAGGCTGCAGGATGTCCGTGATACCATGATAGCGAATTTACGAACTCGCTTGGCAGAGATGGAACAATAGTTGGGTAATGCCCGCGGAGCTACGAGCGCCTTGGTAGGTGTACAGTACGTTCCTAATTAAAACCCCAGATTCCAGATGTTGGCTGCTAATTCACGCGGTCGTAGCATGCCCAGATCGGCGCGGCTTCCCCAGCGATGGGAGTAGGTGGTGCCTCTTCCAGCTTGTGGAATCCCACCTCAGAACTTGACTTGCTTCATGAGCAACTTGCTCATGCCACGCAGCATGCTGCGGAGGCAGAAGGGATGCTCTCTATACAGGTAAGAGTCTCAGTGTTGAGTTCTCCTTGTTTATGCCTTATCGTGTATCTGAGATGGTACACTCGGCAGGAAAAGGAGACGGAAGAAGCGCTTGGCCAAGCTGCGCAGAAGGAGGCTAGGATAGCAGAACTGGAGAGGGAATTGCGGCGTCATCCTGATGACAACTCCTCTAGGGATGCTGTGGAACTGAGGATCACTCTCCAGTTGGAGAGGGAAGACCGCGAGAGAGAACGTGCAGAGAAAGAAAGAGACGCAGAGAGAGAAAGAGCCAACAGATTGACTGAAAGGGAGGAACGAAGGGCCATGCAGGCCCAACTATTCGAACTCCGAATCAGCCTTGGTCTTGCTGAACAGTGGCTGAGAGATGGTGAGGAGCGCTACCGAAGAGCACGAGAGCGTGGCTTTCGTGTTGGTAGCTTCTCTGCTGCTTCCGTAGATCAACGCCGGGATGTGGGAATAGGAAGAGGAGTACAGAGCGGTAGGAGTACCGCTTTTCGTAGTTGGGTAGCACCTTTGAGAGCATTTTGCCCGGAGAGTAGTGGGATGAATAATGCAGAGAGAGAGGGACTGTCCTTGATCAACTTGATGTAATTTTTTTTGGTTTTTAGAATAAAATACAAGGTTCGATTTGTTTGGTTTTCACCTTTGCTTCTGTTGCCTGAATCCCTGCACACACACTAAAACAAACAAATCAGAATTTCTGTTATGACTTGGCCCCTTGCTCAATAAGCAAATGGTCACTGTGACTGTCCTTGATAACTGGTCAAGGGGCCAAGCCTTTATTAACGAAGGCAATGGAAAAATGTGGTGACGATAAATGCGACAGGCAAGCACACGAATGCAAGCGGTATTAAAGTAAGATGCTGTACGCAAATGCGATCATGCAAAATTGATTTATTTTCTTTTTATATTTGGCATTTTTTTGTTTTATCATAAAAAAGATTTTTTGTTTGCAAATACGTACATTTTCTATTTTCCATTTTTTTGTTATTTTTATCATTTCAATTTTTTTTGTTGCTAACGCCCGGCAAGCACCCAAATGGCACCTAACCTACGTGAGAACAGGGATTTCTTACTAACCTCCCAGGTATCCTAAGTGCACATCTAGGTTGATTTGGGCCTCTAGACCCCTCGAATGATGATCCCGCCGGCTAAGACTTACCCTGATGACAATACCGTCATGCCATGCTTAGGCTCCCAGTCGCTTCTGACCACAGGGATTCACCCAAAAGGTGTTCGAGGTAAATGATTTGCCCGACCCGGGTCTATTTCCTCACAACTCTAGATGGTATATGATGGAATACCCTGGAACCCTAACGACCAACTGCGCGACGCTGACCCGGAATCAGACGCTGTCGCACCCATAGGTGACGCGCTTGCATTGGCCTAAGCCCGAGTTTTAAACAAGAAGACATCAAGGTGGTAAACAGGGGTCTTGACCAGCCAGAAACACGGAGACTCCTTCGCAGCGATAGCTTTTGCTTCTCAAAGTAGGCAACCAAATGTGTATATTAAAATAAGGTCGCAGACCCTGGGCAGTTTTCACCCTTCAGAAACTCCATCGAACCTTCATCTTTAGAGGAAGAAGGAAGAGCGTGGGGGATAAACCTCCTGAGAGGATCAACAAAACCGTTAACCCGACGAGCGAATAAGGGTCCATTAACTCTTTCCTTTCGGATAACTTCGGACCAAATCTCAAGCATTTACATTCCACGGCCCCTTTTGTGGATTCAGACTTTTGCTTTGAGGGGTTCCGTTTATCGCAACAGGCACGGTCACGACCAGGCTTTTCTCTTGATTTTGATTTTATATTTCTTTTTGTGAGGGAGATATAGTCGTTTGACGTTTGTGGGCTCCCTTTTTGTATGCCTGCGGGGACACTGCCCTCTTCTCGTGCTCTAATCGATGCTCGAGGAAATGGATCCTACTCTTGCCTTTGGGGTTTGAGTTTCGGTTTCTCATGCTTAGCGTTTTAAGGGCGCCGACTGTCTCATTTGGTCGAAGAGAAAAGAATAAAGATTACAGCTTCCGGAGATCTTCTGGGTGACGCTCCACCGTAGGTGATGCTACTGACTTTTTTTGAATAAAATACATAAGTGAGCACATGTTAGCTTCCTTCGAGCGAGCATAGGCCGACGTGGCCGGACAGGGATCTCCACGGTTCTGGCAAACCAAGACCCGGTGACTACCAAGCCTTAATGGGCCCTATCCTAACATGAAGGTTAGATGCAGGAACTTAACTACATGGTGACTGCCAGGCATCGGCATTTTGAATTTTCCATATTTTTAGTGGTTTTCGGTATTTCTTTGTTTTTGATGTTTTTATCTTTTCATCATCATTTTTTTTTGTTTGTGCTAAGGGTAGTATTTCTTAAGATAAAGCCCATTCCAAGGGTGGGATAACTCGGTCCCTTCGACGTTGACTAGCTTGTAGGCGTTGCCAGGGTACACGGCTTGAATTACAAATGGTCCTTCCTAATTGGGTTGGAGCTTAGAACGCGGACCTCCAGGTTTGACAAAAATTCTTTTTACGACCATCTCACCGACTTTGAATTTTCTCTCAACGACTTTCTTTTGGTAAAAGCAAGCGAGTCTATTTTGAAACACACGCGCGTGTTCGGCAGCGGCCAACCGTTTCTCATCCAAGAGTTCCAACTGGGCGAGGAGTGAATTACGACGATCGTCGAGGGGAAATTCCTCGTCCAATTGTACCCTGAGAGAAGGGATCAGAGTCTCGTACGGGACTACCGCTTCCATACCATAAGTAAGGGCAAATGGAGTTTGCCCGATGGGGGTACGGATTGAAGTGCGATAGGCCCATAGAGCTTCGATAAGCTTTTCTGGCCAATCTAAAAACTTACTAGACTCGCAGGTTTTTTTGATAATTTTGAGCAATATTTTATTGGTGGCCTCCGCTTGGCCGTTACCTTGTGGGTAATAAGGCGATGAATGATGCAATGCAATTGCGTACCTTTTGCAGAGGTCCTGTAGGTCCTGAGAAATGAACTGTGGCCCATTGTTGGTGACGATTGTGCTTGGGACGCCGAATCTGGCGAGGATATTTTTCATGATGAACTTGCAGACTGTTGACGCCTTGATTTCCGTGTAAGCTTCGGCTTCGGCCCATTTGGTGAAGTATTCTGTCGCAGTAAGGATGAAAGATTTCTGCTTGGTGAGGGAATTGGGATCACCTAGGGGACCAATGATGTCGAATGCCCACATGGAGAAAGGCCACGGGGAAGATATTGGATGAAGTGAGGAAGATGGTGAATGGATTTTATCGGCGTGAAGTTGACACTTGACACACCTACGGACATAGATAGCACAATCTTCTTCCATAGTGGGCCAATAAAAGCCTTGGCGAATGATCTTCTTGGCGAGCATCTGACTATTCACGTGGCCACCACACACGCCCGAGTGCGTCTCCTCTACACATCTCCAAACCTCATCGTCACCAAGACATCTTAACAGAATACCAGTAAGGCTCCTCCTATAGAGTAGACCTCCAACCAAAGTATATTTCTGAGCCACCCTTCTTATGGCTTTCTTGTCCTCTGTGGTGTCCCCTTCAGGATAAGACTGATCTTGGCAGTATTTGACAATTTCATAGAACCATGGTTTCTCTTCGTCAACCAGTTCTTCTTCAACCTCTGCCAACATGATCTCCCTCTTCTCAAGGATATCTTCCTGCAGGATCTTTCTTACTATCCTGTCTTTGATATTTACATAGGAAGCATCAACGATTGCAGGGGCGTGAAGTTTGTAGATGGAAATGGACTTAAACCATCTTCCTAGAGGGAACCTTATGGATGATGCCAACGAGGCGAGGGCATCGGCGAGAATATTCTGATGACAAGGGACATGAACAAAGATCAGTTTGGTGAACAGTTTGGCAAAGGCAGCAGTGAGTTCTTGGTATGGCTTGAGTTTGGGATCGCGAGTGCGATATTTAGTGAGCACCTGACGAAGAATGAGTTGACTATCACCTACGACTCGCAACTCAGTGATACGAAAAGAATGAGCGAGTTCTAGGCCAGCTAGAAGAGCTTCATATTCGGCTATATTGTTGGTGACTGAAAATTTGAGCTGGTATGCCAATGGCAATGTGAGGCCTTCAGGCGACAGGAGGGCGATGCTGATTCCTCTCCCATGAGAATTCAGAGCTCCATCAAAATATAGCGTCCACGTTGGCTCATCTGATTGGTTGACGGACATTAGTTCCTCATCTGGAAACTCTGATTGGACGGGATCGAACTTGGGAAGAGGATGATGAGCGAGATGCTCGGCTATGGCATAGCCTTTAATCACCTTTTGCTGGATGTAGATGATGTCGAACTGAGAGAGAAAACTTTGCTAGCGTGCTAGCCTATCCGTAAGGACAGCTTTCTCCAGAAGGAATTTGATAGGATTCATTCGAGCAATCAAGTGGACCTCATGAGCCAAGAAGTAGTGCTTCAATTTCTGCACTACCCAAACGAGGGCAGCACAGGTTTTCACCATGACGGTGTACTTCTGCTCATAGGGATTAAGAAGTTTGGACAAGTAATAGGTTGCCCGTTCCTTGTCTTCTTCATCAGCTTGTGCGAGGACGGCTCCCACGGAGTCATCCAAGACTGAGACGTAAAGGATCAGAGGTTTTTCTGGTTTGGGTGGAATGAGAACGGGTGGACTAGCCAGATATTTCTTCAACCCTTCAAAAGCTTTCTGACATTTAGAATTCCAGTGGAATTCTACTCCTGGCTTGGTCAACTCGTAGAGAGGTCTACACCTTTGTGAATGTTGAGACACAAACTGACGAATAAACTGCAACCTCCCGATTAAACCTCGGACTTCCCTCAAATTCTTGGGAGGCGGCATATCCCTGATAGCCTTAGCTTTGTCGGGATCTATCTCGATCCCCCTTTTTCTCACAATGAACCCAGCAATTTACCTGACGACACACCAAACACACACTTCTTCGGGTTCATTTTCAGTTGGAACTCCCTTGACCTTTGCAAGACCTTAGCCAAAACTTCTGGATGTTCCATCCTGGTCCTTGATTTTACCAATAAGTCATCCACATACACTTCCAGATATATGTGCATCATGTCATGAAATATGGCCATCATGGCTCTTTGGTAAGTAGTTCCAGCATTCTTTAATCCGAATGGCATGACCACGTAACAATATGTTCCCCAAGGGGTAGTGAATGACGTCTTTTCCTGATCCTCTTCTGCCAAACGAATTTGATTATATCCTGAAAATCCATCCATGAATGAGAGGGTCTCGTAGCCTGCCGTGTTATCGATCAACACATCAATGTGAGGCAAGGGAAAATCATCCTTTGGACACGCGCGGTTAAGGTCCCAGAAGTCGATGCAAATCCTGACTTTCCCATCTTTCTTCATGACCGGGACAATGTTCGCCACCCATTGAGGATAAAGAACGACTCTAATGAACCTGGCTTTGTGGAGCTTATCGACCTCTTCTTTCATTTTTAAAGCCATTTGAGGGTGGAAACGCCTTAACCTTTGTTTTACCGAGACGGACCCTGGTTTTAGGGTTAAATGGTGTTCGACCAAGGTTGAATCCAGACCCGGCATATCTTCGTAGCTCCATGCAAACGTATCCTTATATTCCTTGAGAACCTCAATTAATGCCTCTTCTTCAGAGGGTGGTAGGTTGCCACTTATGAGGATGATCCTAGGGTCTTCCTCAGTTCCCAAGTTGACTTCTTTGGTGGATTCTTCTACGGCGGTTGACGGCTTGTCGAATCTCCTTATTCCACTAGCGTATGCGCCCGCCGCATCCTCATATTCTTCACCCTCATCTTCAGTGGGGCATTCTTCATCCGTGATCTCGTAGACTCCATACCCTTCATCAAATGCACAGTCGCCCTCACATTCTATTTCCGGTAGCCGGATGGGATTTTCTAGCAACTAGGGGATGGCAAGGAGGGCTTGGCACTGGCGGCTAAATCCAGAAGGAATCGACGAGGGATCTGCCTCCCCTTGGACTTCTTCCTAGCTACTACCCTTGGCCTATCATTCCTAGATTGACTGACAATATTTACAGAAGAAGAGGAAGATGAAGAGGATGGTGTAGAATGTACAGGAGAAGACCCCTCAGAGGAGGGGTAGAAAAGATCGCTCATTGGACCTTGGACGGGTGGTCCGCAAGGCGGTACGCACCCGTGGGAGATGTAGGAGGTTTCCTCAACGAAGATGTGTTGTTGGGGAGTTTGAAAATTGACGTTTTTTTTTTCGTTTTCATTTTTAATGACAAATCAGTGAAAAGAGATTGGAGGAGAGAGAAAAGTGGTTATGGCTAGAGGATTGTGAGGCTCATAGAGCAGATCATGGTTGAAGAGCTGGCGCCGGTTGAAAAGCCCGCGTAGGTATGTAAACAGAGAAGGGGATCTGGGAAGATCATCAGACAATTATCTGGCCCAGGAAGAAGATATCAGCAAAGGCTGAGACGAGTGGATGGAGAAGATGGCGGCTAATGAGCCGTCGACGGCAATGTTGAGGACGGATGAAGATCCGTTGATGACAGAGTCCTTCTGGCGAGGACGAGGATAGTTTGGAACCTTGGCAAGAGTGGTAATATTCTCTGGTATTCCGAAGATCAATGGCGGTCCTTCAAGTTGCGGAGACGAGAACATCCTTTCCAGTGCAACGGAAATGTCCCGTATGTCGAACCATTTGTTCCACTCGCATTCCGGATCTTTGATCTTGCCTCTTTTGGTGATCCTCGGACATTTTTCAGCCAAATGTACAGCATGTGATCCCCCATATGCTTCTCGTGGGTAATCTTCCATCTGAACAACGGGCCCTCTGTTGAAGTGGTTTCATAGAGTCCATATGAGGGGCTTCCAATCCGCCCTGAACGGTCCTTTGAAGCCTAGGCCAAACCTACGGTTCGGCCTAATTTCCTTTGGCGGTTTGAGCATACCCTGTAATTGTGCGCCCAGACCTTTACCCTGTTGATAGCCGATGTTCCTCATAATCTCCCAACCTTTGGAGTGAAAAGGGAGACATGATGTTGCGGTTGTCCTGACCGGCTCCTTTGGTGCTAGTGGAACGTGAGATGAATCACGTACATCTAGTAATGACAATATGGGCCGATGAGACGGCCAAACAGAGGGCAGAGAGGTGTTGATAGCATCCACTGTGTGAAGGACAGGTGTACTGACCACTTTAATAATTCTCCCATTGTAAGGAAACTTCATGCACTGATGGTTGGTGGAAGGCACAGCGTCCATGGCTTCGATGTAAGGGCGACCCAGTATAGCCTTGAATGTGGGGTCCATGTCGAGGACATGGAATTCCGTGGGAATTGACATGGGGCCTAGTTCTGCCTTCAGAATAATCATCCCCTGCGGCGGCCTTTTACTATTGTCATAGGCCGTGACCGTGATCGAGGAAGGTCTTATTTGTTCCTCGTCGATCCCACACAACTAAAGAGTGCTCATGGAGATCACATTTCTAGACGCACCCGTGTCCACAAGACACGGGTTTATGGATACCCCATTAATTTTTATTGAAATGCACAGTGCATATTTCCGAGCTTCCTTGGGAGCGAGCTCGTAGTTGTGGAACATGATGGTTGGTTGTGTGTCTGTTGGGGTCAGGACGGTCGAAATCTTCTCCACAGGGAGGTCTTCATTAACCATGACTCTTTGAAGGTACTCCATTAAGGCTGCCTGGTGGGATGTGGATCTTTGAAGAAGCTCCAGGATGGAGATCCGAGCAGGCATCTTGTCCAAATGTTTTAATAGATCATACTGTGTTCCAGGGATAGCTCTTTCTGGTTGTTCTCCATCATCCTTCTCTGGCTGAGATTGCTCAAAATTCTCACTATTGTGGGGGAAAACCCTGTGGAAAATCCTTCCACTCTGGAGCACCATTGCCTGCGGCTTTTGTACCTCTGTGGGGGTAGCAGTGGGTTTTAACAAAGGTTTGAGGGGTAGTGGTGGAGGAATGGTCGATGAAGCAGGGGTGATGACGGGAGCAGGGATTCTGATGAGGGGTTTATTAGGTGGAGGCATGGTGGAGGTAGAGGGGATATCGCGCGGATTATGAAGGATAAGGGGTCTGGAAGGTGGAGGTGGAGACGAAGTAGAAGTGGGTAGGGCTTGAAGTGGGCAATGATTTTGAGGTGGGCGATGAGTAATGAGTGGTTTTGAAGGCATTAGTGGTGATATGGTGGAGAAAGACGGGGTTATGTATGGTTGACGGATGATAAGGGGTTTAGCAGGCGTAGGGGTAAATGTGGTAGAGGTGGATGGTAAAGTGGGGGAGTGAGAGAAGATGAGAGGGTGTGAAGGCGTAGTGGAGAGTGTCAGTTGATAGGAGATCGGGGTACGGATGAGGGGGCGTAATGGTAGTGGAAATGGTGAAGGCAATACTGACGCGGGTTGATGAAAGAGAGGTGCTACCCAGGCAAGGCAAGGGTGTTGCGTGATGATAGGATTGGCGGTAGAAAGAATGGAGGTACTTTCCTGGTGCCACACCTGCTCTCTCCCGACTTCCGGGAAGGAGGAGATGGGGTTAACCTGATGATTGGGCTGTTGGTGCTCTGGTAATGGATTCTGGATTATGCCCATGTCGAGCTGTTGTTGTGGGGCCTGCTGAGGCTGTTGTTGTTGTTGTGGTTGCTGCTGCTACTGTTGTAACTGCTGCTGTGGCCTATGAGGAGGTCTCCTAGCCTTAAGAGCGGCGACGTATCGTCTCATTTCATCCCAATCTATTTGATGTTCATCATTCATATCGTGGATGAAATCTTTGAAATGGAAGCAGTAATCTACTGTGTGTCTTGGCTGCCTGTGGTAAACGCAGTATTTGGAGGTATCAACATTTGGGGGCCACACGGGCCTTTCTTTGGGTAGGGCGAGTTGGTTTGATGCCATGAGGGCATTAAAAATGTCTGCTAAGGTTTCTGGCAAAGGTGGATAGTAGGCTCTCTTGGGACCGAGCGGCCTCCTTTGTTGCTGTTGGGGACCATAGTTCCCCGGGGGTGGAACTTAGTTGTACTGAAGTGGTGGTTGTTGTTGCTGAGGTTGTGGTTGTTGTTGCTGGGGTTGATGTAATGGAGGCATATTATCCTAGGGTGGATTATTTTGGGGTGGAGGACGAAGAGGGAAAGGACCTGGTTGGAGGGGAAGTCGGGGCATTTGTGGAGGCCTTGGGTTGACTGCATAGTTGGCATTGTTGACCGCACCCACTTGCTCATTTGTCACGACCCCTTCTGTGGCTCCGCCCGGGACACCAGCGCCTGTCTTTCTGACCACTTTGGGCTTCGACGACTCAAACATGTTCATAATGGGGGAGTCTTTTAACTGGGTTTGGATGTATCGGGCCCTTTCATAGAGCTCCTCCATTGTAGTAAGTTTATTCATGGCCAGGACGTGTCTGAACTGTGGGGTTGCATTAGACACAATCATCTTCACTTGTTCGGACTCGGAGAGGGTGTCTCTTATTCTTTCCGCCAGAGACCTCCATCTATCAGCATAGCGGACAAAATCCTCATCAGGCTTCATCTTTTCGGCCACTAGGTCGGTAATGGAGAGTGAGGGACCGACCCTATCCCTATATTTCTGCAAGAACCATCTCTGGACTATTTTAAAATTCTCGGCCTCGCGGGCTCCAAGGAATAGAACCACTCAAGCGCGGGACCATCCAATGATCTCCGAAAGAGGCATGCCAGGGACCTCTGATCGTTTTGCCAATAGGAGGATTCATACATGAAATCCTTGAGGTGAATGAAGGGGTTGCCGGTACCATTGTATCTGCGGTACGTGGGCATTTCGGAGGGAGGAAGATGAATGACGAGAAGGATTGGCAAAGCAACCTCCGGGGTGGCTTTCACGTCCACCATCCTTCTTAGATTTTGAAACTGCTCGTCCATGCGATTGAACCTATTGAGGAGCGATTGGGCGAGCTCCTCTGGAGGTGAAGGTGGCACTTGCCACTGGGGGAGAAACTGTCTCCCGGAGACTTGAGGGGGGAACCCAGAATGAGAGGGAGCTGTCGGACCGCCGACAGTTGGCCCTGGCTGAAGCGGTGTGTGGGGAACAACGGGAGTTTGAGATTGTGACGGGAACTGGAATGAGGGTGGTTGTTGGCTCGCTTGTCCTTGAAGCGAGGGAGACTGGATGGCTTGCGCCAATGAAGGAGATGGAATGGCCTGCACGGACTCTTGGAGGGGTGCGATGGCCGGAGTTGATTCCTGGGGCGTGGGGGAAACATATTTCCCTTTTAGAATGGCCTGGAAGGCCCGGAGCTGTTCAGAGGTAAGCTCCGTGTTGGCGAGGACGCCCAGTAAGGAAGAGATATCCTGTGGTGGGGATGTGTCCCCGGTAATAACCTGCACCTCATGCGAGTGCTCATGAGAAGGACCCGAGTCCATAGCATAGACTCGCGGGTCGGCTGACAAACCACGACTAGGGTGGTTCTCCTCAAAAGACTCATGAGCCATGCTCACAGTTTTCCCAGAACGCAAAAACATACACTAGCAAGCAGGTAGCACAGATTATTAAACAAGTGGATGCCTTTATGTCTTTTTTATGTTTTGATTTTGATGATTTTTTTATGTTTTTAGCGAGATCCGAAGTTCACACAAAATGAGGACCCTAGTTTATTTTTGTTTCATCACCGTGTCAGCTAGGGTCTCTCGTCTCACCACGAATGAAATGACTAACTTCGGGGAACTTCAATGGTACAACCAGCCCAGTGAATGAAGAGGAGATTCTTCGATGTCGGGGACTTACGGAGATCCCAGTGGAGGATATTCTAGTCCGTTGAGAGGAATTCTCAAACAGAGAGTCCTTCCTTCACCGGGAAAGGGTGATCCTAAAAAAAATTGAAAAAAGGATAGAAAAGAGGGATGGATGCATGCAATGAAATGTTGAAAGAGATATGGAGTGGGAAAATAACAGAAATAACAGACATGTAATAAACAAACAACCAATCAAAACTGACAGTGCTGCCGTGAGCACAACGGGGGCACGCGCGGGCGCCAAAGTGGAGAGGCACGGATGGTGCCGAACATGCAAGGGTAGCCGAAAGGAAGCAGTAGATGTCCCACCGTGATCGCCAATCTGTGAGCGATGTCACGCGGTTCAGAGAGCGAAGAGGACGCGGAGCGCGCGGGCTCCTCTTTGTTTGCTGCAACACAGAAATAAGAGAAGAGAGAAGGGGCCACCACGGGAGATTGCTCCAGCGGGGTGAGCGGGACAAATGTAATATAGCAAGATATGGGGGTTAAACGGCCATAGCGGGAAGTGACTCGTCGCGGCCTCGGGGGGACGGGAATGGTGCAGAAATTAAATAGCAAGAATTGAAACGGCCATTGGGGAAGTGACTCGCCGCGACCTCGAGAATATGAGCAGATAAGAGTATAACAGAATATAAGGAGAATATAAAGAGCAGGAGATTAAAAGGCCATTGGGGAAGTGACTCGCCGCGGGAATATGAATAGATAGGAATGTAACAAAATATAAGAGCGGGAATTTAAACGGCCATTGGGGAAGTGACTCGCCGCGGCCTCTAGAATATGAATAAATAAGAATATAACATATAAGAACGGGAATTTAAACGGCCATTGGGGAAGTGACTCGCCGCGGCCTCGAGAATATGAGCAGAATATAACAGAGTATAAGCAGACAATTGACAGATTTGAAGTTTTCATTTTCTTCCAAAAGCTTCTTGTTTTCATTGCTTATTGAGTAAAGTTCTTCAGTTAATTTTTCAAGTACTTTTTCAGTTTCAACAAAGTTAGAAATCTTTGCATGCAAGTGTTCATTTTCAGATTTCAACAAAGCGTTTTCTTTTTCAAGCTTATCAAGACTTTTCAAACTTCCTTCAAGAAGAGAAATCTGAATCATCATGGCATCTTTTTCATTTTTAAGTTCTTCATTTACATTCTTGATGCACTTGCTATCTATTTCACAATCAAGGAGTTTTTCAAACATTCTCTCATCATCAGTTAGTGAATCAAGTTTATTCCTCAAGCATTTTTCAGTTTTCTCAAGCAGGGAGATTTTAGACAACAAGGTTTTATTTTCCTCACGCAACTCATAACAGTTATTTTCTGTTTCAAGAGCGGTATCAGATTTTCTCAACATTTCAAGCTCTTCATTCAAACAAGACATCTCATCTGAAAACAATTCAACTTTAGATTCCAAAAGTTCATTTTTATATTTTAGGTTCTCAATGTTTGAATCTAGAGTATTGCAATTTTGACATGAAAGATTATCATGCACATTCTCACTAGTTTTCTTTCTCAGACTTTTATTTTCAGATTTGAGCTTCTTGTATCTACTCGACAACTCCTCATAAGCATCAAGTAGTTCTTCAAAAGATATTTCATCTTCATCAGAGTCAGGGTTAGAATTCACCTCTTTAGCATTTTCTTCACCGTGAGCCATTAAACATGGACCCATGACTTCTTCTTCATACTTTCGTGCCAACGCATCCCAAAGATCTCTTGCCGACCTGCACAAGGGAATTTGTGAAAGTATGTTAGATTCAATGGCATTTATGAGGAAATTTAATGCTCTAACATTCATTGCATTTTTCTTGACATGCATATCATTCCATTTGTTCTGTTCAGTAGGGAGCTTGTATGAACCTTCACATATAACCTTCCAAACATTAGGCTCATGCAAACCAAGATAAACACACATAGCATTTCTCCATGAAATATAATCATGACCATCAAAAGTAGGAATGCAATTCAAAGAGATTTGATCAGTAGAGTAATTCATGATTGTACAATGCACTAGGATCACTCTGTAGATCGTTAGATCTAAGGTCAACAGAGCCTCGCTCTGATACCAATTGTTGGGTCCCGTAGTGCAGGGACACGGTTCTAGAGGGGGGGTGAATAGAACCCTCCTACTAAAAACGATGTCCAATTAAAATCTTAACCGACCTCACAGCGGAATTAACAAACTTAATGAGATTGACTGAATTGGAACAAGTAGGATTACTCAATTCTCTCAATCTCACCGAGCTCACACGATTGCGTATAGACTAAAAAGAGATGCACACAAACACACAAATCAAACCATGAGACACGGGGATTTTTAGGTGGTTCGGGACCACGACGGGTTCCCTACGTCCACCCCTTACCAAACCGGTAAGGCTTTCTCCACACACTGTGAATGCAGTAAACACGAGGATTTCTCCCCACACACACACGAGGTAAAAACCCCAACACACACGCTACTAGAGTAGCACACACACGGGGATGTACCCCAACACACACACACGTAGGACGACACCTACACAGCTACACGGGAGTAAACTCCCAACCATACACAGGGAGCACACACCACAATATCTCCAAGCACACACACAAATAACCTCCACCGCATACGACGCACAAGCGTCAACACAGACCACTCGGAGAACCCTTTCTCCGAACACCCACACAAGAAAATCGTTTAGGAATTTATGTGGAAATCAGATATGCATACAATCAACCCAGAACAATTTCTAAACACTAAACCACACAACAAAACTGAAATGCAAAGCTCCCCCTCTTTAGAATAATCTGGCTCTTCTCAGTTCGTAGTCGGATGAACACGATTTTGGCGTCCTCTTGTTCTTCTCCTCGAACCGCTTCTTTTTTTCTTCTATCACGAGCTCCAAATCATAAGGGAAGTAGATCAGATCTACTGTTGAAGACCGCTGGAGCTTCTCCACCGTTTCAGCCCTTTCTTCTCCTATAAGGAAGAACACACTTTGATTAGGGTTAATACCTTGTAAATATCGTAGCTCATATATATATATAACTCAGAGAGCCCAAAAGACACATAAAACCCTCCTCACACATGTTAGAAACACCCTAGTATGATTAGGAACCATTGGGGGGTGTTTTGGTAAAGTTTCAAGGGGTTTAGGATGAGTTTTAAACACTTTCGTAAGTCCCGTCCGGAAGGGGTCGACCCTCGGCAACCAGGTTGCTAGAATATACAAAAAGAGGCCCTCTGTTACAGGGGTCGACCCTTGGAGTCGACCCTTTCAGTGGGGGTCGACCCCTGGGGTCGACCCTTGGCAACTAGGTTGCTGTCGGAGCCAAAAAAAGAGCCAGATTTAAAGGGGTCGACCCCATGGGTCGACCCTTTCAGTGGGGGTCGACCCCAAGGGTCGACCCTTTCAGGCAGGGTACACAAAAACAGCTCTACGCGCTTCGGCGGCAGGAATTAATTCTCCTAGCTCCGAACTCCGATCGAAGCGAGACTGGAAGCGTTGGAAATAGGACTCCCAAGGCTACAACATAAAATTTTAGAGGGGAAATCCAATGGTTGGAATGAAAATGGTGAAGATTGTAAGACAGTTTGAGTTTGAAAAATAACTAAAACCTCCATCAAAACCAGGGGGAAATAATTGATTAAATGTTACCATAATCCCATGAAGATCAACAATGATTTTGCATCCTGAAAAATATGATAAACCAAGAGGTTAGTTGAGAATCAAAATATATGAGTTGTGCATTAACACTATGAACATGTTCACAATGAAATACATCATTGAACCTCATCAAACATGCGTTTTGCTTCTCAAATCAATCAACAAAAATATATTCCACCAAATGACAAGGTTTTGTTATGATGAACATGGATTTCTCAATCAATCAAATACAATGACATGGGAGCTCAACATTCAGTTACAATGCAATCAACTCTTCAATATCAAAATGCTTCATTACTTAAATGTTAACAATTATGCCAAATGTAAAGCATGCATAATGTCACGGAACCACATACATTTAAATGGCATTATTGTTGATTAAAAATTAACATTCATGAACCATTATCTCATGAGGAGCATTGATTGGTACAAGAGATCTTTTTGAATCGTTCATACATTTAAATCACAATAACACCAACAATAATATCCATGAGCATACTCAAACATGTGCCAACCCTCAAAGGTCTCAAGTGAGCTTATGTGAAACATGAATGAAACACATCAACCTTTTACCAAATCAAGTGGTCATGAATCCAAATAATGAGCAAGCATCATTAAGGTCACATTCATCAATCTCCAAGTTACAAGTGAGAGTCGACATAAGGTGAAGAATGAGTTAACTCCCTTTTGCAAGAAGATCGCCATTGATACATTTCTTTGAGTTCCAAACATGAACCGTAGATGTGGTCATGCAAACCAAAATATTCAAGGCTTGAGATCCTTAAATACAAATCATTCATATGACCTTCAAATATGAACAAAGTTAACTCCCTTTTAGAAGAAGAGCTTCATTGATGGACCACGTTAGATTCCAAGTATGAGCCATGGATTTGTATACCTGCAAATCAACATAAAGATAGCATTAGTTCCTCAAACACTAAAGGTTCATATGGCTTTCAAGAGTGAACATTAAATCCATCTTTCAACTCATCGAATCAAGATATAAAACATGTTGCTCAATGAAACACATACACACACAATCACAATCGTTTTGATATCATTGAAACCAAACAGGAACTAGGGGATACAACAATCTCCCCCTTTTTGATGATGACAAAACGATGTGTGTGATAATATAAATTGTATAAACATTTGCAAACAACATTGAGCACATACACCAATTGTTAAACAACAAACATTGAGCACGTACACCAATTGGCCATTTGTGAAGTAAGAGCACACACCAACATTCTCCCCCCTTGTTGTCATCGACAAAAAGTCAGGGGGTGAAAGAACAAGACATGAACATTGGTGGCCAACTATGCTCCCATATGCAAAATATAAGTAGTGTGAACTGGAAGAGCTAAACATAGGCAATGTTGGGTTAGAGCCAAAAACCTGTGCACACCATTTAAGAACCATCCATGAAGGGGAAAGGATGTAAGAGCCAAAGTGTCAAAATTGCTACCAATCTTCACAACCCCCATGGCACAGATAAAGTGAAACGATATTACCATACATAAAGGCGATGCGGTAAATGAGAGCCAACCAATTTTTCCTGCAAGTAAGACAATGGAACCATGTGAGTTTCGAGTGAATAATTTAGCATTTCAACCATTCATCATACCAACGTCCACTTAGTTATGCATGACAAACTTAGCATGTGAAACCTGAAGGAATGATACCCATCTTGATAATAAAGGTTGTTGATTGTTTGCTCCAAAGATAGGATACAATTGTTGAAGATTTATGCACATTGCAGATTCATGGCAAGATGATTGTACTCAAAATCCAAAGTCCAGTTGAGTTTCACAAAAATTAAGAGCAAGGCAATGACAAGATGTTTGGCAAGAGAGAACAATAGTGCCTAGTTGCCTTTATTCTTGGAGTTTCTATTTTTTTTTGTTTTTTTTAATTTTCAGATTTTTCTTTTGAAATACATGAACTCATGGAATCTATATGCGTGTTTCTTATGCATGAGCTATTTGCATGTTAAAAATGCCAAATTTGCAAATATGCCCACGATGAACTTCATCTTTCAAGTGCAATGAATATGTACTATGTGAATGCTAATCATGCAAGATATGAAACTATGCACATGATGACTTCTATCCTTTAAATGCTGGGTATATGGTAAGAATTAAATTAAAGGGAAATGCATGGACATGTAAACACACAAGCACAGTCGTCATGCACACAAATATCATATATAGTAACGCCCCCTAAATGAGGCATGGGTTAAGAAAGGAGCATATGATTCAAATTCAAGAATGTGAGACATGAAGCATAACTAAGAGATTTCTGCATACACAACTAGAGGTACGACATGAACCATGAATGTAGCCAGATTCATAGAATACATACATCACAATAATAACCAGATGTGAAAAGTGATACAATGACTAATGAGCTTCAAAATATATGGATTTTTAGATTTTCTAAAGAACACTAGAAGGTAATCTCCTCTCTACACTTTCACTTTAGATTCTCGACTTTCGGTAGCTTCGCACAACCCTGATTTTGTTTCTTTTAATAGACTTCACCTTTCGGCGCGAGTTTCCTCATATGTCTCAATGGAGATTCCCGGCTACTTGGATTCGTCACACATATGGATTTTTGTTTCTCCTTTCGACACGAGTTTCCTCCTTTGTTTCAGGAGGGATTCCCAGTTACTCGGATCCACATACCACTTATTGAATTTTTGAGGGGTAGGCAGCTTTTTCCTCACGATTACTCTTTAATGTCCATGTAGAGATTCAAGTTCCCTTTAGAGTGTTGCAAAGAATATCTTAAATCCTTATTAGTGAAATTCATTAAATTCATTATGTGTAAGAGTGTGGGGTTAAAGTTGTGTTTTATATGTATAAAATGAATTTGACAAGACACGGCTATGACTCCCCCATAATGTATGCACAGTTGGAAACAAATCATCCCCCTTAGTATATGACATGTATCACATATGAACCAAATCATTGCATTATTATTTAGCAAGGAGGTCAAGCCTTAGAAGGGTCAAGAAAAGGTTTTATAAGTTAGGTACATACAAGCATGCAAGAATTTAGCAAAACCTTCATGCAAGCACTCATACTCCAAGATATGTATTTATCATGAAGTATATGCGTATGCCCTATATGCATGAGTATGCAATATGCAATATTTTTTTTTTTTTGTAACTTATGACATTCAAGCACAACTAAGTCAAGGTATGCATGAGACTCAAATTCACAATGCATGCATGACCTATGAATAATATGCAAATATGCCAATGCATTCTTTTTATGCAAGTTTTCTGTTTTTACAAGAACTTGAGCATTTAAGATGGCATGAGACAGGTAAATGCATGAGATTGATCTTCAATGAGTTTAGCAACAAATCATGAGCACTTTATTTCAGATTTCATCATGAAGAATCATTTCCTTAAAACCCAAAAGTTCAACCATCATCATCTAAAACAGTAATGCTTTAAGATAAAAATTTTAGTTTGAATACATCGAGCAACTTTCATTCATCCAAAGTAACCACACAACATCAATGAGCTTTAAATTAAGGCATGCTCAGCACTCAATACCAAATGTTACATTTCATCATGCAATTTCACAATTCAGAAATTTTTCCTTAAGAAGCAAGAGAGTTTTTCAGATTCACTTGAGAGATTTTACAATGCAATGGCAACTTGATTTTATTCAAAACATGTTTCCTCATAAGTCAAACATATTGAATTTCTGAATTTTGGTACTAGGCGAAGATTTTAATCCAAAGATCCTACTCACGCATAGTGATGGCTTCCTAACAGGCTTAACCTATCATTTCACACATCACTATTTGATATACCAAGAATTCATTCAATGAGTATATGTATGACTTGTGAAGAATTTAAAGCACATCATGAGAACACAAAGGAATTTCAAACCAGACATCAACACCATCAAGTTTGACAATGAAAGAGCGAAGTTGGGATTTTACCTTATGAGTGTGCCTTGTTCCATTTTATTAGAACCCCTTTCATTCTTTGTTTACCTCAAGACACACTAGCATCAAGGCCAATTCATTAAGCGAATTTGGGCACCCAAGCTTTTTTGGGTCCCTCAGAGTTAGTGGTATTACCACCAACTGAATTCTTCCACAGTCTCATTACTTCCATATCATCATTTCTCATGATCCTGTAGTTCTCAATCACATGTTTAGAATTTCCACAGTAATAACAATGAGGAGGTTCAATTTCAGCAAAGATTTTCCTTTTGGGAGTAAAATGATTTTCAAAGGTATTCCATTTCCTATTTCCAAAAGATCTAGGTCTAACAAAATCAAACCTAGTATTCAATCTAGGAACATGGAAATCTTCAGTTTTTAAAGACCAACATTCATTCATAACATGACCGTATTTTCCACAATGAGAACAACAAGAAGTTGTGGGTCTATGGAAGGACTTTCCATTGTTTGCATGAGTGTTTGTAAAGAAATTTTTCTTATTGGATGCAAACCTTTGAGCATGAGACCCATGTTCAATTCTGAATTTTCTTTCAATGTTGAACTTAGCATTCATGGCATGAAAATCATCATTTTGCTTCATAAAACAATTATCAATGGCATGGCCAAGTTTATGACAATAGAAACATAAAACATTCATCTTTTTCTTGAAAGTTTTTTGTTCATCTTTTGTCATAACAAAGCATTCATCCATGACATGTCCAAACACACCACAATAGAAGCATTCAACATTGGATTTCAATTTTTGTGATCTATTTGGCATGGAAGACTTAATGTTGACATTTTTCTTTTTCACAAAATCATTTTCAGAAGTTTTTATTTGAGAAGTGGGAGGATGTGTTTTGGAGGTGCTTGGTATGTCAGAAGCATGAACAAAAGAGGTTTTCATTTTTGATTCAAAAGATTTTTTGTTGACCGAGATGTAACTAAGACCCTCTTTTTGAAAGTTGACTTTAACACCCAACATTTTGTCCAATGTTTCCTTCCCCTTCATAAATCTTGACAAATCATCTTTTAACTTTTGCACCTCTTCCTCACAAGCAAGAATTTTATCATTAAGCAGACAATTGACAGATTTGAAGTTTTCAATTTCTTCCAAAAGCTTCTTATTTTCATTGATTATTGAGTGAAGTTTTTCAGTTAATTTTTCAAGTACTTTTTCAGTTTCAACAAAGTTAGAAATCTTTGCATGCAAGTGTTCATTTTCAGATTTCAACAAAGCGTTTTCTTTTTCAAGCTTATCAAGACTTTTCAAACTTCCTTCAAGAAGAGAAATCTGAATCATCATGGCATCTTTTTCATTTTTAAGTTCTTCATTTTCATTCTTGATGCACTTGCTATCTATTTCACAATCAAGGAGTTTTTCAAACATTCTCTCATCATCAGTTAGTGAATCAAGTTTATTCCTCAAGCATTTTTCAGTTTTCTCAAGCAGGGAGATTTTAGACAACAAGGTTTTATTTTCCTCACGCAACTCATAACAGTTATTTTCTGTTTCAAGAGCGGTATCAGATTTTCTCAACATTTCAAGCTCTTCATTCAAACAAGACATCTCATCTGAAAACAATTCAACTTTAGATTCCAAAAGTTCATTTTTGTATTTTAGGTTCTCAATGTTTGAATCTAGAGTATTGCTGTTTTGACATGAAAGATTATCATGCACATTCTCACTAGTTTTCTTTCTCAGACTTTTATTTTCAGATTTGAGCTTCTTGTATCTACTCGACAACTCCTCATAAGCATCAAGTAGTTCTCCAAAAGATATTTCATCTTCATCAGAGTCAGGGTTAGAATTCACCTCTTTAGCATTTTCTTCATCGTGAGCCATTAAACATGGATCCATCACTTCTTCTTCATACTTTCGTGCCAACGCATCCCAAAGATCTCTTGCCGACCTGCACAAGGGAATTTGTGAAAGTATGTTAGATTCAATGACATTTATGAGGAAATTTAATGCTCTAACATTCATTGCATTTTTCTTGACATGCATATCATTCCATTTGTTCTGTTCAGTAGGGAGCTTGTATGAACCTTCACATATAACCTTCCAAACATTAGGCTCATGCAAACCAAGATAAACACACATAGCATTTCTCCATGAAATATAATCATGACCATCAAAAGTAGGAATGCAATTCAAGGAGATTTGATCAGTAGAGTAATTCATGATTGTACAATGCACTAGGATCACTCTGTAGATCGTTAGATCTAAGGTCAACAGAGCCTCGCTCTGATACCAATTGTTGGGTCCCGTAGTGCAGGGACACGGTTCTAGAGGGGGGGGGTGAATAGAACCCTCCTACTAAAAATTATGTCCAATTAAAATCTTAACCGACCTCACAGCGGAAGTAACAAACTTAATGAGATTGACTGAATTGGAACAAGTAGGATTACTCAATTCTCTCAATCTCACCGAGCTCACACGATTGCGTATAGACTAAAAAGAGATGCACACAAACACACAAATCAAACCATGAGACACGGGGATTTTTAGGTGGTTCGGGACCACGACGGGTTCCCTACGTCCACCCCTTACCAAACCGGTAAGGCTTTCTCCACACACTGTGAATGCAGTAAACACGAGGATTTCTCCCCACACACACACGAGGTAAAAACCCCAACACACACGCTACTAGAGTAGCACACACACGGGGATGTACCCCAACACACACACACGTAGGACGACACCTACACAGCTACACGGGAGTAAACTCCCAACCATACACAGGGAGCACACACCACAATATCTCCAAGCACACACACAAATAACCTCCACCGCATACGACGCACAAGCGTCAACACAGACCACTCGGAGAACCCTTTCTCCGAACACCCACACAAGAAAATCATTTAGGAATTTATGTGGAAATCAGATATGCATACAATCAACCCAGAACAATTTCTAAACACTAAACCACACAACAAAACTGAAATGCAAAGCTCCCCCTCTTTAGAATAATCTGGCTCTTCTCAGTTCGTAGTCGGATGAACACGATTTTGGCGTCCTCTTGTTCTTCTCCTCGAACCGCTTCTTTTTTTCTTCTATCACGAGCTCCAAATCATAAGGGAAGTAGATCAGATCTACTGTTGAAGACCGCTGGAGCTTCTCCACCGTTTCAGCCCTTTCTTCTCCTACAAGGAAGAACACACTTTGATTAGGGTTAATACCTTGTGAATCTCGTAGCTCATATATATATATAACTTAGAGTGCCCAAAAGACACATAAAACCCTCCTCACACATGTTAGAAACACCCTAGTATGATTAGGAACCATTGGGGGGTGTTTTGGTAAAGTTTCAAGGGGTTTAGGATGAGTTTTAAACACTTTCGTAAGTCCCGTCCGGAAGGGGTCGACCCTTGGGGTCGACCCTCGGCAACCAGGTTGCTGGAATATACAAAAAGAGGCCCTCTGTTACAGGGGTCGACCCTTGGGGTCGACCCTTGGCAACTAGGTTACTGTCGGAGCCAAAAAAAGAGCCAGGTTTAAAGGGGTCGACCCCATGGGTCGACCCTTTCAGTGGGGGTCGACCCCAAGGGTCGGCCCTTTCAGGCAGGGTACACAAAAACAGCTCTGCGCACTTCGGCGGCAGGAATTAATTCTCCTAGCTCCGAACTCCGATCGAAGCGAGACTGGAAGCGTTGGAAATAGGACTCCCAAGGATACAACATAAAATTTTAGAGGGGAAATCCAATGGTTGGATTGAAAATGGTGAAGATTGTAAGACAGTTTGAGTTTGAAAAATAACTAAAACCTCCATCAAAACTAGGGGGAAATAATTGATTAAATGTTACCATAATCCCATGAATATCAACAATGATTTTGCATCCTGAAAAACATGATAAACCAAGAGGTTAGTTGAGAATCAAAATATATGAGTTGTGCATTAACACTATGAACATATTCACAATGAAATACATCATTGAACCTCATCAAACATGCGTTTTGCTTCTCAAATCAATCAACAAAAATATATTCCACCAAATGACAAGGTTTTGTTATGATGAACATGGATTTCTCAATCAATCAAATACAATGACATGGGAGCTCAACATGCAGTTACAATGCAATCAACTCTTCAATATCAAAATGCTTCATTACTTAAATGTTAACAATTATGCCAAATGCAAAGCATGCATAATGTCATGGAACCACATACATTTAAATGGCATTATTGTTGATTAAAAATTAACATTCATGAACCATTATCTCATGAGGAGCATTGATAGGTACAAGAGATCTTTTTGAATCATTCATACATTTAAATCACAATAACCCCAACAATAATATCCATGAGCATACTCAAACATGTGCCAACCCTCAAAGGTCTCAAGTGAGCTTATGTGAAACATGAATGAAACACATCAACCTTTTACCAAATCAAGTGGTCATGAATCCAAATAATGAGCAAGCATCATTAAGGTCACATTCATCAATCTCCAAGTTACAAGTGAGAGTCGATATAAGGTGAAGAATGAGTTAACTCCCTTTTGCAAGAAGATCGCCATTGATACATTTCTTTGAGTTTCAAACATGAACCGTAGATGTGGTCATGCAAACCAAAATATTCAAGGCTTGAGATCCTTAAATACAAATCATTCATATGACCTTCAAATATGAACAAAGTTAACTCCCTTTTAAAAGAAGAGCTTCATTGATGGACCACGTTAGATTCCAAGTATGAGCCATGGATTTGTATACCTACAAATCAACATAAAGATAGCATTAATTCCTTAAACACCAAAGGTTCATATGGCTTTCAAGAGTGAACATTAAATCCATCTTTCAACTCATCGAATCAAGACATAAAACATGTTGCTCAATGAAACACATACACACACAATCACAATCGTTTTGATATCATTGAAACCAAACACGAACTAGGGGATACAACAGGGTGGACGTAGATTGCGGATAGCAATCGAACCACCGAAAAATTCCTAGTCACCTCTGTGGTTTGCTTGTTTACACTGTGATGTTCTTCACCTACTTGACACATTGCTTCATTGTGGGTGGCTTTCTCGATCTCATCTCTCTTACTGGTCATCTTTGTTGCCTGTCTCCGAAGTCTTTTTCACTGCAACTTGAGGGGTTGAGAAATCATGTCTGAGTTGTTTGAATTTGGGAGTGATCTATTCAACCCCCCCTTCTATCTCACTTTCTGCTGCACGTATCAATTGGTATCAGGGCAGGTTTTCATTATGTGGGCCAACAGTCAGGGTAATCCTAATGGTCCTCGAAGCTTCATGGCTGAGGGACAGTTATTAGCCACCCTCCATTCTTTGATGGTAACAATTATCTTTTCTGGAACTTCTATCTCACTTTCTGCTGCACGTATCAATTGGTATCAGAGCAGGTTTTCATTATGTGGGCCAACGGTCAGGGTAATCCTAATGGTCCTCGAAGCTTCATGGCTGAGGGACAGTTATTAGCCGCCCTCCATTCTTTGATGGTAACAATTATCTTTTCTGGAAAAATAGGATGGAAGTATTCATCAGGGCGCAGAGCCACAAGCTGTGGAGGGTGATCACCACAGGGCCATACGAACTACCACCGAACGAGGACGTGTGGACAGATGATCAAGTCAAGCTCTCGTCACTCAACTGGACGGCCCTGAACATCATCCAATGTGCTGTACACCCAGACGAATACGCCCGCATCTCAGCTTGTAAGACGGCCAAGAAAATGTGGGATGAGTTGGGTCTAATCTACGAAGGTACACCTCAAGTGAAAGCAACGAAGGTAAATCTCCTCACCTCTGAATATGAGATGTTTAAGATGAAACCAGAGGAGACCATAACTAAGATGTATGCCAGACTGTCACTGATTATGAATAGTCTTAAGGGGCTTGGGAAAGAGATAGCTGAGGGAGATATAGTCAGGAAGATACTTAGATCTCTAACCCCTACATGGCACACTAAGGCTATCATGATAGAGGAGTCTATGGATCTGTCGACAATGACCGTCACCGAACTCATAGGATCCCTAATGATGTATGAGATGAACTTCAAAAGGAATGGTGAAGGAAGCGACAGGAAGGGCAAGAATATTGCCCTCAAGGTGTCCCGCAGCAAGGGAAGTAGCAGTAGCGGGAGTAGTAGTTACGAGTCTGACGGACTGTCAGACCTTGACCAGGAGGAGCAAGCAATGCTCACGTGACAATTCAGGAAATTCTTAAGGACTAAGGGAAAGACCTTCAGAAGGAAGAGGTCATACCCTTCTAGTAAGAATTTTGATTCCAGCAATGATAAGAATAGGAGCACCAAGAAAATCACATGTTTTCATTGCAGGAAATCGGGACATATGAAAGGGGACTGCCCTGATCTTCAGAAGAAGGGTCCTGACTTTCAGAAGAATAGCTCGAAGGTGCAGAAGAAGAAACCACAAGCAATGGTCTGCACGTGGAGCGATGAGGAAGAAGATCCGGAAGCTAATTCCTCAGAGGAGGACAAAGAAGGAATTTGCCTAATGGCAAACAGCGAAGAGGAGGTAACAAATATCTTCGAGAATTTTTCTATTGATGATTGGGAAGATACCTATGCTGAACTGTTAGATAAGTTAAATTCTCTGAGTAAAGAGCATAGGGTCCTGAAGAGAAAATTTAATGCTAATATTGAAGAACAAACTCAAATCAGTGAGGAAAATTAGAAATTAAAGAAAGAATTAGAAGGAATGACTTCTCTGAAAAAGGAAAATGAAAAGCACAAATCAAAGAACCAGGAAGTTCACACACAGCTCAACGAACTCAAGATTAAATTTGAAGAAAGTCTGAATGAAAATAGTGTGATCACAAAGAAGTATGAAGCTGTTAAGAAAGTGAATACTGAACTCTTAAAAAATTGTGAGTCTATGCAAAGAGAGCTGGAAGACAAACAAAAGGTTCTAGAAAAATTTGTTCAAGGGAAAACGAACCTGGAGTCTATACTAGGAACAAGGGTTAATTTAAACAAGGAAGGTCTAGGCTATGACCCGACTAACAAGAGACCCTTTCAGTTCAAGACCGTAACCTTCTGCCCAGAGAAGGGAAAAGAAAAGCTGGACACACCATCCAGTTCAAACAGCAATCAAAACATTCAACGTCCAAAGGAAAATTCAACAACCAATGCTGGACGACCATCTAAAATAGGAATGAACTTTGTGAAGAACTTCTCTAAGCCCATTCACCAGAACAGAAGTGGTAGCTGGACTGGCAAATGTATCAGAATAAAAGTTGGAACTACTATAAAAGAATGGGTCCGAACAGCAGTTACTGGAGAAATAACACTCACCCTCAAAAATTTGTTAATCAACAAGGGCACAAAACATACACCAGGGATGAGAAGCCTAATAACTGGAATAGATTTCACCTCTCCAGACCCGCTGGACATAACCTTGGTCGCAGTTTCAATAAACCTAAAATTAAGATGTAAGAGAAAACCAAGTTGAAACAACTCTGGATTCCTAAAAATCTGCTTAAATATTTGAATAATGTCTTTGGACCCAACTTATCTTGGGTTCTAAACCACCTTGCTTGATTTCGTATGTGTATGTTTGCCTGGCAGTTGAAGATAACAAATGGTACCTTGATAGTGGCTACTCCAGACACATGACAGGAGACCGATCCAAGTTCAGCAAGCTAGAAATGAAGGTAGGGGGTCTGGTCAAATTCGGAGGAAAGAACAGAGGTAAGATCATTGGGGTTGGCACAGTTGGTAAGTCCTCCACTAACTCAATAGAGAAAGTCTTACTTCTGGAAGGTCTTCAACACAACCTGATTAGCATTAGTCAATTATGTGACAAGGGTCACAGGGTTGTGTTTGACTATAAGTCATGCAAAATCTTTGAAATAAATTCTGATCGTGTTAAATTTGTAGCAAACAGGACCAATAATGTCTACATGGTAGACTTAGATGTTGAGTCTGAATCTAATCTCTGCTTGTCTGCTGATTCTGAAAGTGATGCTTTTGATTGGCATAGACGTTTAGGCCATGCTAGCTTTTCTACTTTGAATAAATTAATCAAGTATGATTTAGTTAGAGGCATGCCTAAAATCAAGTTTAGCTCTATCTCGAAAATTTGTGATGCCTGTGCTCTAGGCAAACAGACTAGAAAGTCCTTCAAACTAAGATCTAAGCCATTGTCTTCTAGACCAATGGAACTTCTTCATATGGACCTCTTCGGTCCTACTAGAACTCAAAGTCTTAATGGATGTAGGTTTGGTTATGTGATCATTGATGACCACTCTAGATTTTCATGGATCTTATTCTTAGCCAACAAAAATGATGCTTTTCAAAAATTCGAACAATTTTTCAATAAGGTCAAACAAGAAGGAAAACATAAGATTTGTTCAATTCAATCTGACCATGGAGGTGAATTTGAAAACTCCATATTTTCTGATCATTGTGAAAGTGAAGGACTAACACACAAGTTTTCCTCTCCCAGGACACCAGAGCAGAATGGAATTGTGGAGAGAAGAAATCGAACCATTGTGGAGATGGACCGAACCATGCTGATTGAAAGTCAACTACCAAGAAAGTTTTGGGTAGAGGCGGCCAATATAGTAACTTATACAATCAACATGGCCATGGTAAGACCAACTCACAAGAAAACCCCCTATGAGCTATTAAAAGGTAAGAAACCAAACTTGGCTCATTTCAGGATTTTTGGAGCTAAATGATTTATCCATAATAATGACAAGAAAGACTTAGATAAGTTTGATGCTAAAAGTTGTCCTGGAATATTTTTAGGATACTCTGAAGTGTCAAGAGCATATATGGTCTTTAACATAACTGATCAGAAAGTTGAAGAGTCTCCACATGTCATTTTTGGTGAAACAAAAGATACTGCTAACATTGAAGATGCTGACAGGGATTCTAAGCACGATGGAGAATTCCTAGAAGACAAAGAAGAAGAAGAGGTTCAGCCGAATGATACATCAGATGCTCCCAACCAGGTAGGGCCAGCTGAAATAGGTGAGTCTTCAAGAAATGTTAGATATCTTAAAGATCACCCAATAGATAATATCCTAGGCAACCTTGAAGATCCTCTTAGAACTAGGTCTCACTTTAGGAATGTTCATAACCAAGACCTAATTGCTTTGGTCTCACAAATTGAACCCAAATCAGTAGAAGAGGCCTTAGGAGATCAATCATGGATTAAAGCTATATGTGAGGAGTTAGGACAGTTTGAAAGAAATAATGCCTGGGAGTTAGTTCCAAGACCAAAAAAGCCTAATGTCATAGGAACTAAGTGGGTGTTTAAGAATAGAATGAATGAAGATGGAATCATTTCTAGAAATAAAGCCAGACTAGTAGCCAAGGGCTACTGTTAGGAATTTGGAGTTGATTTCGATGAGTCCTATGCACCTATTGCTAGGATGGAAGCAATAAGAATATTGTTAGCATTTGCATGTTCCAAGAATATAAAACTCCAACAAATGGATGTGAAGAGTGCATTTTTAAATGGAGTTATCAAGGAAGAGGTTTTTGTTGAACAACCCCCCAGATTTCAGTTTTCTCAACAACCTAACCAAGTTTTCAGGTTGAACAAAGCCATGTGTGGTCTAAAGTAGGCTCCTCGCACATGGTATGAAAGACTTACAGAATTTCTGATCAGCAAGGGCTACCACAGAGGTAAGGTAGATCAAACTTTATTTTCCAAGTGTTCAAATAAAGACCTCATCATAGTTCAGGTATATGTAGATGATATTGTGTTTGGGTCAACTAGCTCTGAACTATGTAATGAATTTTCTAAATTGATGTCTGCTGAATTTGAAATGAGTTTGGTAGGTGAATTAAAGTATTTTCTTGACTTGCAGGTACAACAATTAGAGGATGGATGCTTCATCAACCAGATCAAGTACACATTGGAAATTCTCAAGAGGTTTGGCATGAGCAACTTAAAGCACATTACAACACCAATGGGTACCAATACCTCATTGGATGCAGATGAGACAGGTAAAGAAGTAGATGCCAAGCTCTATCGAGGTATGATTGGATCTCTACTTTATTTGACAGCTTCAAGACATGATATACAGTTCAGTGTAGGAATGTGTGCAAGGTATCAACCTAGACCCACTGAATTGCATCTAGCTACAGTGAAAAGAATTTTCAGATATCTGTCTGTTACACACACCCTTGGTTTATGGTTTCCTGCATCACACACACTTGATTTAGTTGCATACACAGATGCAGATTATGTCGGGTGTAAACTGTTGAGTTATAGTTTTTGTGATTGTTGTGATTGTTAAGTTGTGGTTTTGATGATAACTAAACTTAATGTGTGATTAAGTGATGATAACTAAACTTGTGGTTGATTGCTCATGCTCTTGTTATTTATGTATGGTTGAGATGGCAAATGGGAACGGTTACATGGTCTTGATCCTTGGTTTGCATATGTTGGTTTTACAAGAGGCAAGAGGTTTCATAACCCCTTCAACGGGAACAAGCATGGTATTAACCTTGACTATCTTGCTTGCAGGATCAAACACATGGCAGTCACCTGGTGAACCAAATGTGTGGATAAGCACCCTGCTCCTCTACAATCCAAAATAGGTGGTATATGTCATTTACTGTCAAGAACCATTGGTCAAAACACTCAGTAAAAATCCACAAGGTCAAAGACTCAGTTGACACCTTCTAAATTGTCAAGGGTGATGCCACAGACATGAACGGATTGCTAAAGGACTTAAGCGACGGAGCTGAAGAGGTTAACGGACCGACCCGAGAAAACTCGGGGTCTGCCCAGATGGCGGTCGACCGCCAGCATAGGGGCGGTCGACCGCCCCTGCCAGCAACCCCCAGTCTACCGGTCTCTCAGTGGCGGTCGACCACCAGCCCAGTAGCGGTCGACCGGGATTCCCAGGAACCATCCGTCTGCAGGTTTCTCAGTAGCGGTCGACCGCCAGCCCCTGCAGGTCGACCGCCAGCCCCGATAAGACTAAAATATTGACTTTTGTCCATCTCGAAAGAAGCATCTCTTCTTGCTATTGTTTAATCCCAAAGCCACCAAACCCTCCAGAATTTGTGGATCTGGTCTAGGGCTTGTCCATAGACCTTCCAAGGGTTATAAAACATCCTATTATAGTCATAACCCTATTTATCCAAGAGATCCAAAGGGGAGGCTGTCCAAGGAGGAAGAAAAGGTACTGTAGCTCCGTGAACAGTACCTCGTGCAGTAAGCTCTTCATCTATCTCTAACCCATTCAAGGTATTTCTGAAGCCATCTACCTCCAAGAAGGTGTAGAAGCAATCAAGGTTCAAAGCTACATCCATACACCTCTTCATCAACTCAAGGTGATCCAAGGGAAGAAGAAGAATGATGCTACAAGGAAGAAGGAGCCATTCAAGCATCATCTGAAGGTGCTCTAGCTCCATTTGAAGTCAACAGTCTCAAAGGAAGAGAACAAGCTCACAAGCATCAAGAAGATACATAGATTTGTGCAAGGAAGAAGGAAGGGTACTGTAGCCGTGAATAGTACTCCGTGCAAGAAGATCTACATCAAATACAAGGCCATTCAAGCTGAGTCTCAAGCTATTCAAGTGAAGAAGGAATCAACGCGAACATCCAGAGCACACACTCAGGGGGAGCCTAAATCAGGAGCTTTCTAAACTGTGGTTTATTCATGTTTGTGTTTTGTGCTTTATAGTTTCAGATTTGTGTTTCTTATAAACTGCAAACTCGTGTGTGTGTGGATCGTTGTTGGATCCGTGGTCGTGTGTGTGTGTGTCGTACTTGATTCATGTATGCGTAGGTCTTCTTAGATCTGCGTGTGTGTGTGGATTTATCCAGATCTTAGTGTTTGTGTGTGTGTGGAGTGCTGCACTTGTCGCAGCGTGTGTGTGTCTTGTTGATCCGCTTGTTGGATCGTGTTGGAGACTTCGTCTCCGTGTGTGTGTATGTGTTTTGGGGCGCGTCCCCATGTGTGTGGGCAGGCGTCATCCTGCGTGTGTGGTTGGAGCATCGTCTCCGTTTGGGGATTTATCCCCGAGTGAAGCCTCACCGGGTTTGGTGAGGGGTAGACGTAGGATTGCCGTCGTTGCATCCGAACCACCTTAAAAATCGATGTGCATTGTGTGTTATTTGTGTGGTTTGATTGTTTTCATTGTATAGTCATGTGGGAACGGAAAGATTGAGAGAATTGGTTAATTAGTTTTCAATTACTAATTATTGTTTATCACATATTTTGTAAAAAGCTAAAAGTTTTCTTAAAATTTGTTATCACCCAATTCATCCCCCCTCTTGGGTGTCATTGATCGCGAGACTTCATAAACTAGATAGAAAAAGCACAAGTGGTCACTGTGAACTTCTAGGTGGGTATTTAGTATCTTGGGATTCCAAGAAACAACATTCTGTTGCCCTCTCCACTGCAGAGGCTGAGTACGTGGCTGCAGGGAGTTGTGGTACACAAGTCATTTAGATTAAACACCAGCTTCAGGACTATCAAGTAGACCTGGGTGCACACCTATTTATTGTGATAATACCAGTGCCATCAACCTAGCCAAGAATCCTGTTTTGCATTCTCACACCAAACACATAGAAATAAGGCATCATTTCATAAGAGATGAGGTTTCTAAGAACAACTTTGAACTGATTCATGTAGGCACTGCTAATCGAATTGCTGATATCTTCACCAAGCCTCTGGACAATGATAAATTCACCACATTAAGAAGAGAATTAGGCTTATTTAAATTATCTTAATTATTGATCTCCTGATATTGAATTGTTTTACCTTGGCAAGAGATTGTGTGAGAAGCCTGTCCTGACAGTGAGGGGGAGTCCTGAGAATCTGTTGAGAAAATTCCTTTAGTGCATCGTTTGAGGGGGAGCTGGGCAGTTAGTGTTTTTTGACTGATTCAAAAGATTGACCAGACATGTGTCATTGCTGGTTTTCATGATTGAATAAGTGTGGTTCAATCTCAGACTGTGGAATCTCATTCATCTCTTAAGTCTATAAGTCTGTGTAACTAAAGTCCAGCTAGAATCTTTTCTCTAGTAGTTCATCAGAGATCTGGATTAAGTGTTCGAAGTATATCTTCCTACATTGTCAATGATTCCAGTTCAGGCTAAAACATGTATGTCCTGACATATGTCTAGAACAACTTGAAATCTAGACTTCAAGATTCATTTCAAAGAAACAGTCCACCTGGTATTGTCTTCAATCATTTTATCTCCACAACATAAGGGATCAACTAAATGAACAAAGGTCTATGGTTTGCCCATTGAGAAACTGGGAGCTTCATCAATGAAGTGAAGTAATTCCTATGTCATGAGGTGTCCAAAACAAATGTCTACAAAATGACCTTAATATTTCTGATCATCACAGAGCAATGGTGACAAGGTGGTGAGTAACTGGGGACTCTGGCCTCTGATCAAGGTGTTTCCTCATGTAAAAAGCCACAGTTACTAACTCTGTTCTTCCAAAAGAAGAGGTAATGAGGTACTCACATTGAGTAACTGGGGATTCAGGCCTCTGATCAAGGTGTCTCTCTAATGTCAAAAGTGTGGTTTACCAACTTACTCATTGGTCTTATTGCAAAACTCTATAATATCCTTTGTCTTTGTGCAAATTACTGAATACTTGTCCTCAATACCATGAGCACACCTTCTCTGCTTTTGTCTCTGGTCGTCTACTGAGTATTGTTATTTTGATCAGCAATGTCTTGCCATACTTGTTCATCCCCGTTCTACATCATATACCATGTATGTGGATATACTTTCCTCTCATTCTAATTCTCTATTGATTACCAGAGTTCAAGAATCTTCAATTGAGTTTAGCACCTCACTTATTCTCTTAAGATATGATCTTGAGTTTTTTTACACTAAGAAGTCACTGTACTTCTTCCTCATGTCTCCACCAATCTCATATATCTTTCATTTCCTTTTGATGATGTCAAAGGGGGAGAGAGGTCATGCAATATTTGAGAGAGGTCTTGATACTGTGAAAAGGTCCTCTGAGAGTGAGCTGTGGGGGAGTGGTTTTGGAGAGAGAAGAGATTCAGAAGTTGTGTCTGGTTTGTCTGCATGATTGGCTTACTCTTAAATGTTCTTAATGCCCTGATATTGCTTGATTCATAGTGTTGCCATCATCAAAAAGGGGGAGATTGTTGCATCCCTACGGTTTTGATGATGTCTCACACTATAAATCAATTTGTTTTTATCTCTAGATCAATTTGCTCTTATACGGTGCATTTCCTTGTTTCTAAGCATGAAGGGGATCTGTGCTAATAGCATGATTTAGGTCCGTGCATTTTAGGTTATTCGTTCTTTTGCTTAATGCATATTGAGTCAGTGCTAGTTCTGCATCTTTCACATAAAGTACTTGCCTCCGTGCAAGTCCTTGTTCATACACAGGTTTTGTTGTTCATAATTTTATCCTTGTGCATTTCTCGAGGTTGTGAGCATTAAGGTCCGTGCATATCATGTCTCTGCATCTCACCTCTCGAGGTCGGTGCAATTCCTGACCAGAATGCATTGGTTAGGTTGGTCGTTCCTTCATCTCGGTGCAAGCCTTGCCGTGTACTTCTCATTGCCATCTCGGTGCAGTTCCTGCTTGGACTGCATATCCCGACTCGGTGCATGCCTTGCTTAAAACAACTCATGATCGGTGCATAGTCTAGCCTATACAAGTCTCTGTAGCAACGAAGTCAATGATGTTCCTGTTTCAAGTCTTATTAGACTCGGTGCAAAGTCCTATAGACATCTAACGTAGATTGGTGCATCTTCTGATTCATTTCAGGTCGGTGCTTGTCATAGCCCGACTTAGCCGATGCTTACTCTTTTGACTTGGTGCAAACTTTTCTCTCTGGCAAAATAAAGTCAGTGCACTTTGTGTTTTGCTGATTCTTGTCCGTGCATATCTGTTGCACGATTAAACTCCTACTTAGTGTAGCTTTTACCTTCTTACTCAATACACCAATACGAATTATGCTAAGAGTATGACGAAATGTTTATTTCTTCTCTAACAGTTTATCTGTGCATTCACCTGGATGGCACGTGATCTGAGGTAGATAGACGTCCAGAACATTCTCACACGTACCCCAACATCTTCAGGCGGGAAACGTGGTATCCACACGCCTAAGGTTCTAGATCAGATATATATATATGCTGAGGAAAAGGGTTCGAAAGGGGATGGAATAGTGAGAAAGAAGAGTAGCGTAGGAGCAGTGCTTCAAGAGAGAAAATCAGAGACAACCCACTCCATCCAGAGCTAAGAGAAAAATTTCTGAGAGAGAGAAGCGATTGTGAATGCGAAGATCTGCTTCTACAGAAGCTACATTGCTTTTGTTTTTCTGAGGAAACTGTCGTTCATCGATCATTTTGTTTTCGAGTTTCTCTTACTTTTATTTCATTCTGTTACCCTCCACTGTTCGGAGGAAGGGAGAAGCTCTCCAGTTCCCTCCATTGTCTCTGAGGAAGAGAGGCTCGATCCTCTGGTTGTGTAAGTTACTTGGGAGTAACTCCACAGGAAGGGAGATTGGTTCTCCAGTGTTTTCTTCTGGTCGATCAGAAGACTGAGGAGGCTGTTCCTCAGGGCAAGTTGTTTGGCAGCGGTTGTTGCAGACTGAGTCTGCTGTGTGCGACTCTATATTGCAAGGAAACCTTACTCTCTTGAGTAAGGGGTGGACGTAGATTGCGGATAGCAATCGAACCACCTAAAAATTCCCAGTCTCCTCTGTGGTTTGCTTGTTTACGCTGTGATGTTCTTCATCTACTTGACACATTGCTTCATTGTGGGTGGCTTTCTGGATCTCATCTCTCTTACTGGTCATCTTTGTTGCCTATCTCTGAAGTCTTTTTCACTGCAACTTGAGGGGTTGAGAAATCGTGTCTGAGTTGTTTGAATTAGGGAGTGATCTATTCAACCCCGCCTTCTATCTCACTTTTCGCTACACGTATCACCAATCATTCCGGGTCATAGGAGATTTTTGAAGATCAAATGGCTTCTCCTAGTCTTTTCTAAACTATCCTTAGACATGAGGTCCTTCCTCTCAAGATGACACCTACTTGGCCTAGTAACTCATGCCACCCATTATAATGATATCTACCTAGATTGGGCCTCAATTGGAGCACTTATAGAACTATGGCATCCCAACACCCATACTTTCCTCTTTCCAACCTTTGAAGTCACCATTCTCCTAGAGGAAGTAGAGATGCTCCTTGCTTAAGAAAGATGAAGCAAGGAGAAGAGTCAAAGATGGCTAGTATGGCAAGAAAAATAAGTGCCCATGATATGCTCACTAGCCTCATACCAAGTCCAAATCTAGTGAACCAAATCAAAGCCAATAAAAGGATTAATCTTTTAAAGCTAGCCTCATGGGTATACAAAAATATGGATCAAACCCAAGAGGATGAGGATTTGTTGGAGAGAGTGATGAAGGGTTTTGTAATATGCTTAGCGGGTGCACTCCTCTTCCCTTCAACGGAAGACCACTTAGAGGAATGCCACTTGAGTGCCATTGCTAGTATTTGGGAAGGCAAAAGGATAGGTCCGGCGGTACTAGCTAACCTCTACAATGGGCTCACCTCCACCTCCATAGGGCGGCCCCTCTATGGATCAATGCTCCTCCTCTCTTGTTGGGTGGACCTCCACCTAAAATTTGACCCATGCCATGAAGCCCAATCGGCCCCAAAAATCTTTTCAAAAAGCCCCCTCCGGTATATGACGGGTTCCTTAGGCCTATGTGAGAGGGTGACAAATCAGGTCCCAAAGCTCAAGAAACGGGTAGATTGGAGGAACTACTTCAAGACCATGCCTAAAGATGGTTTCACATACACACCGGGATTTCTCAAGACCCAAGAGCTCCATTCAAGACTCTCCTCCGACATAGAGCTACGTCTAATTGGTGGGACCGACTTCGTACTATACAATGCTCACCGGTGCCTCCCACAACTCGGCCTTCCTCGGCACATCTTTGAAGAAGCTTCTCATCTTCCACCACTCAAGAAGAGGGAATTAGGCTCAAGCGAGGATCGAGAAGAGATCAAGACAATCATGGCACAATGGAGAGTTGGACTTCTTCATCGGTCCAAGCAATATGTTGAAGAAGAGGAACAGAAATGCAAATTATATGTACTAGCTCTTAAGAAATTGAGGACCATGGTGGCCCATTAGCCATGTAATAAATCTCTTTTATGAATGAAAGTTGTTCTTTGTTGTCAAAATTTATGCTTATGTAAGGAGAATGTGGAATCAATGTTAATCTTTGGTGTTAATTTTGCAAAACAAGGAGGTTCTGTTTGAAGTTACTGATATCGCGCCCAAGTGATGGGCGCTATTTAATGAACAACGACTCAGGAAAAGGCGCCTACAGGAATTATCAGGATTTTCAATTTTCAAAACATTTTTTAAGAACGCGCCTTAGATAAAGGTGTTGGTCATAAACAGCGCCCATACCCTCGTCACCTACCATAAAACCCATTTTCTTCAAAAGTTATTTTATCAATCAAAATTACTAAGTCGCGCCCATGATATAACCGCCTACTTATAGCCAACGCCTACCATAAGGTCGCCTATCAGAAACGTGACGTGACAGCCACAATGATGATTTCTGCCATTTCCCATGCAAACATAAATGCGCCCACAACCTTGTCGTGTTAAACGTTAAAGGCGTCCAGATTACGGGCGTGAATTCAGTTTAAACTGAAAAAGAAAAATTGCCCGTTAGCCCTCGCCCCTTCGTCTCTCTCTCATTCTCTCCAACTCTCTCAATCTCTCTCTCACATCTCCCTTCTCTCATCTCTCTTCCTCATCTCCTTCCCGTTCTCTACCGCTACGATGGACGCCGGCGGCCCAAGCTCGTTGAAGAGGCGGCGGACGACCGCCCCTGCGATGGTTTTGCTAGAAGAAGACGAAGACGCGGCCGCAGAGGGAGCTCCCCCGTGGCGGCGATGATGGCGGAGGACGTCGGTGGCGGTGGAGAAAATGAGGAAGGAGAAGACGGTGGTGCCGGAGAGGATGCCCAAGATGGTGGCAGTGACGGTGGGAGCGACGGTGGTGCAGTCGCTGGTGCCGGAGAAGAGAACGACGGTGACGACGAGCGGCAGTCCAGCGAAGAAGAAGGTAAAGAGCATTTTTTATAATTTTTTATATTTTTTTTAATTTTAATTTATTTCTCATTCACGGGAGGGAGGGAGGATGGCGACAGATAACTCAGGAAAAAGGCGTCCACGATAGTGGTGCTATTCCTGAATATGCGCCCCTAGGGGTGGCGCTTTCTCAAATAACGTGACCAGGGGCTGGTCGCTTTTTAGGAAAAGAATCGGGCAGACAGAAATACCCCTAGCAAGAGGCGTCCACGACCCAGTCGCTTCTTAGAATAAAACGCCCATGGCCAGGGCGTGTCTTAAAAATTGGAGTCTAAGGTCCAGTCACCTTTTATATGCATGCATTTTTCTCTTTTATATATAAATCTCAGCTCTTTTTTAAGTAGCACCCTGGTTCTAGTCATCCTTTTAAAGAAACGCCCAGAGCCCGGTCGCCATTTAAAAAATTGAGTCTGTCAGGCAGTCACCCTTTTAAGTAAATGTAATTTCCATTTCCTTTGTTATAAATTGATATTCTAATCATTCCTTTTGCTGCAGGGACTGATACGGACCCGCATTTCATGGTTACAAGTGATGGCGACTCATGATGGTCTACCCGGCTTCCAGAGGGCGAGGTTAGAGGCGATGGGCTTCGGGCCCTTTCTGAGCATCGAGCCGGTACGCCCTGACCCTATCTTGATTCAGATTTTGAGGGAGCGATGGGATAGGGTTAGTCGGGCATTTCTGATGCCCTGGGGTCACATGGTACCATCCTTGGAGGACATTACTAGGATTACCAGGCTGAGGATGGATGGAGAGGCTGTGAGTGGGATCACCCTACCCGACTATAGTGAGCTAGCTGTGAGACTCCTAGGGATAGACACAGTCTATGAGCCCCCCTGTAGGATGACAGCCCGCACCGACCTGACGAGGGCCATGGGGTTGGGGGATGCTAGACAGAGATCTGGGGAGTCTTTGACAGCCTATGTAGCCCGTCTGACCACCAGTGCCCAAGCCACCTATTGCCAGAATGCAGCTGATAGGGTGAGGGTAGACATAGATCTGAGGAGGTTCTTGTTTCTGATGCTCGGGAGGTTGCTTCTGGGGATGAAGGGAGATGATATAAACTGCAAGTTCTTGGGAGTTTTGGTGGACCTGGAGGGAGTAGGGAGGTATGCTTGGGGGGCCGCCCTACTGGCACACCTGATAGCAGATCTTTCTACGGGGACCGATCGAGAGATGACTGTCAGTGGCTTCTCACCCTTTCTACAGGTATGCATTTCCTTTTAATTTCTGTTAATTCAATTATGATTTGCAATTATGTTTATGATTATGAATGCAACTAATGAATGTTGATGATTGCAGGTGTTGAGTCACCTTTACTTCCCGATGGACCGATCCGATACTCGATCAGGAGAGGAGGCTGCCTACCCCCTAGCTCGGTGGTGGTTGTCGTGCTTGTCTCGAGTGCCTCACGACTACGAGCTGATGGTCACGAGGCGGAAGCTACGAGACTTCCCCCCTTCACTGGTATGCAAATGAATTTGATGCATTGCTTTTAATTTCCTGCCTTTTAACTTTCTGCCCTATATAATACTTATGATTTATGACATGCAGGTTGTCTGGAGACCCTACGAGGGGATGCCTGATGAGGGCCAGCCGTGGGTCATAGCAGGTCGACCTTATTTTGGGCGTGACATCTGGGTTCACTACCTAAATGAGATCGAGCCGCTATGGCTTTGGTTGGTCATGAGGACTCTTGGCTTCCACCAGGAGTGGGTTGACGTGGAGGAGCCTCGCGGGATTGGGCGGAAGACCCGCGGGCAGACCAAGGCGATCGACTGGAGGGTCCGGTTCCCGGAGCAATACGCGGACTGGCAGCGGCATGGGGTTCTAGTCATCTCCTACGCCCCGGACAATTCAGCCTACCTCCGGCGTTACTGGGAGACTTACAGGATACGAGACCAGATGAGGCCGATCGAGGTATGTATGAAACTTTTATTTCTAGTTGCTTTTATATGCCTCTGAGATATATTGCTAATGCATGTGTTATGCAGGATGCACGAGATAGAGCGGCAGTGGACTTGCACGCTCACCTCCACAGCTTGGAGGCTCAACTGGCGACCACTCGTGCAGACCTAGAGGTCCTGGTGAGTATGCCCTATCTTCATATTCTTTTCCTTTTATTTGATTAATGTGATGCTCAGCCACTGATAGTCTCAATGAATGCAGTGTGCCCAGCAGGGAGCGGTGGTAGCGGGAGATGCCGGAGGGGCATCGAGCTCGTAGGGACCGACGGCCGAGGTTACCATTCTAGAGTAGAGGCTCGCGGGAGCCATCACACGAGCCGAGGCGACAGAGCGCGATCTCGCTAAGCGGGTAAGTTTTAAAAGATTGCAGGTTCACCTTAAGTTCAGAATTTAAATTTAATTTATGCATCTAATGGAATTGAATGTTACAGGTGACTGAGCTGCAGACCGCACTTGCCCAGACCACGGACTGCGTCCGTCGGATCGCAGAGCTGGAGGAGGAGGGGAGACAACACCAGATAGAGGTGAGTGATGCTAGCATTACTCTTAATTTGTCTTCTAGAATGTTTTTTCCTTTAATTTTGCTGATAATGTTGTTAAATGATGCAGGGCGCGCAGCTACGAAATGCGTATGAGCAGGCCGCGATGGCAGGCACCGAGCTTGAGTTCGTGACCAGCGGGTCGCGGAACTAGAGGAGGCGTTGAGACGTCGAGAGACCCTACCTACCGACGTGGTAGAGCTGAGGGTCACCCTCGATATGGAGAGGAGGGAGCGTGCTCGGGAGCGGGAGGAGCAGCGAGCGGAGCGGCTGGCGCGAGAACAGGAGCACCGGCTCCTGCTCTTGAGAGTAGGAGCTGGCAGAGGCGAGGATGCAGATAGCCACCCTTCACGAGCGGCTTCGGCTCATGGAGGAGCGTTTACAGCGAGGCAGGGATAGAGCTCGGGCGGTAGGGCTCTCCTTCACAGGCACATCGTACATGGTAGGCTCCTCTTCTTGACAGAGGACAAAGGCCAGGGAGGCTATGAGGTCGACAGCCTCATAGGGTTCGATGAGGCCTCCACAGGTTCCCCCCAGGGGCAGGGATGAGGGTCCAGCAGAGGGTGGTGGGGAGAGTTAGAGAGACTTGTTGTACTCCTCCACCTGTATATCCTGTACTCATGTATTTTACATATATGAGATTTTGATGTTACCTGAGCTTGTCGACTTGAGGACTTGCGTTGTCTTCTCCCTTTCTTTCTCTTCCTTCTTGCCCTGTGTCTGTAGTTCATACTTAAACAAACAGATTAATTCATCTGTTCGGCTTAGCCCCTTGCTCAATAAGCAAGGGGTTGTCGCTATTTTTGACATTCATGACGGGTCAAGGGGCCAAGCCTCTAATTAATTAAGGCAAATCAGAAAATAAAGAAAATGTGACATGCAGGCAAGCAAATGTAAACTTGAAATAAAGAATGCCCACACAAGAGTGCAAGCAAGCACATGGGATGGGAAAGCCGCGAGCTTATCATTTTTATTTCCTTCATTTTTTATTTTTATTTTCTTCTTCTTCTTTTTTCCTTTTTGTTTTCTTTTTCTTTCCTTTTTTCTTTCCTTTTTTAATCTTTAATTGAAAACAACGACATAAATATTGGAAAAAAAATTTATTTTTTTCTTTTTTGTGAAATGAGGCTGAACATAATACAAAGGTCATGAACCTTAATCACCATCTTAGATTCATTAATCTATCTTAAATAATTTAACAACAGGTCAACGTGCTTAATGACTTGTGCATTTACTCATATTCTCTTGCGGCCCATCCTTCTTGGTCAGTTTTTACCATCCCTTGAGCTTACAACCTACCATAGAGGGAGAAGTGAAGAATAAGTTGAGGAAGCTTAGAGAGGTTTCGGAGAACAAGGAGACTTTCCTCCCCTTCCCTAATGCCTGTTGGGGTTCGGTCTTTGGCTTAGGGAAATTTTGTTGCTCTTTTGCCCTAATTTACGCATGCTTATGCCCAGGGTTTTCCCTGCGGAGACTTTGCCCTCTTGACATGCTTTTCTTTTGTTTGTAACTTTCTTTTTTCTTTCTTTTCAAAAATAAGGACCTAATTGTACTTGGGCTTTATATCATTTTGTTCCCTTTTGGGCCCTGACTTCCACCTACTAGGGCGGCGGGTAGGTTTGGTTAGTATTTCTTGACTCGTACTCCCTCTCGTGAGTCGAAGAGAAGAGAATAGGTAAGATTTTACACTCTTAGTTTGGTTAAGACCTTCCTGGAATTTTGGACCGTTTGAGTTTAAGAGTAAAGCGTGTAGTGTGTGCAAGTATTGACCCCAAGGTTAAACCATCAAGACCGAAGAATGAATTAAGGATTTTGATCTTTCGGGCTTGCGGCCTATGCACTATGTTAGCCTGCGATTTTCAAAATTTTTCTTTATTATTATTATTTTTTTCAAAGTTTTTTATTTTGATTATTTTTGTTTTCTTTTATATTTTTTTTGAAAAGACTCAAGGGTAGCATTTCTTCAAATAAAGACCATTCTAAGGGTGAGCCAGTTCTTCCCCTTCGGCGTTAATTAATTTGTAAGCGTTGCCAGGATAAACATCTTTAATTACATAAGGCCCTTCCCAGTTTGGTTGGAGTTTTGAATGGGGTCCACTGGGTTTTACAAAAATTCTTTTGATCACCATTTCACCGACTTTAAATTTTCTCTCAATTACTTTCTTTTGATAGAAACGTGAAAGCCTGTTTTGGTATGCTTTTGCATGTTCAGCAGTAGCCAAACGCTTCTCATCTAAGAGTGCCAATTGTGCAAGGAGAGACTCGCGACGCTCATCAATAGAGAGCTCCTTGTCTAATTGTACTCATAGAGAAGGAATTAGAATCTCATAGGAGACTACCGCCTCCATTCCATAAGTGAGGGCGAAAGGGATTTGCCCGGTAGGAGTACGAATGGAAGTGCAATAGGCCCATAGAGCTTCTACAAGTTTTTCTGGCCAATCCGTAAATTTTTTCGCTTCACAAGTCTTCTTGATGATTTTAATTATAGTTTTATTAGTTACTTCTGCCTGGCCATTACCCTGCGGATAATAAGGAGATGAATGATGCAATGCAATGTTATACCTGTTGCAGAGGTCCTGAAGTTCTTGAGAGATGAATTGCGGTCCATTATCGATGACGATGGTACTCGGGATGCCGAACCTTGTGATGATGTTCTTCATTATAAATTTGCAGACTGTTGACGCTTTGATCTCCACGTAAGCTTCTGCTTCCTCCCACTAGGTGAAGTACTCCGTGGCCGTGAGTATAAACAATTTTGATTTTGTGAGGAGGTTTGAATCACCAAGAGGTCCAATAACATCGAAAGCCCACATGGAGAAAGGCCATGGGGAGGATACAGGATGGAGTGAAGAAGCAGGAGAATGGATTTTGTCGGTGTGTATTTGGCACTTGACACGCCTTTGAACATAGATGGAGCAGTCCTCTTCTAGAGTGGGCCAATAGAAGCCTAATCTAAAGATTTTCTTAGCTAGCATCTGACTATTCACATGGCCACCACACAATCCTGAATGTGCCACTTCCACGACTTTCCAAGATTCGTAATCGTCGAGGCATCTAAGCAAAATTCCAGTGAGACCTCTTCTATGAAGCATACCTCCAACCAAGGTGTATCTCTGAGCAACTCTTCTAATGGCTTTCTTTTCTTCAGTCGTGGCCTCTTCAGGATAAGACTGATCATAACAATATTTAGCAATCTCATAATACCATGGCTTTTTTTCGTCAGCCAGTTCTTCTTCTAAATCCAACAACATGACCTCCTTATTCTGAATAATTTCACCTTCCTTAATCTTCTTAATCACCTCCTCCTTAATGCCAAGAAAAGCGGGATCCTTAATGGCGGGAGTGTGGCGTTTATAGACAATGACAGAGTGGAAGTCCCATTCGGGAAGGAAAGTTAACGAGGAGGCAAGTGATGCAAGAGCGTCACCTAAGATATTTTGATTGCGAGGAACATGGACAAAGATCAGTTTGGTGAAAAGCTTGGCATAAGCGGAAGCAAGTTTCTGGTAAGGTTTAAGCTTAGGATTGAGCGTGCGGCACTTGACAAGCACTTGGCATAAGATGAGCTGACTATCATCAATGATGCAAAGCTGGGTAACACCGAATTGATGAGCGGCCTGTAGTCCGGCCAGAAGAGCCTCATATTCAGCTATGTTATTTGTAACAGGGAAGGCAAGCTGAGAGGCGAGTGGAATAGTGATACCTTCCGGCGTTAGAAGAACCATGCCGATCCCTCTTCCAAGAGAATTCATAGCCCCATCAAAATGTAATGTCCACATGGGATCTGAAGGTTGATTAATGGACATTAATTCCTCATCTGGGAACTCTGAATAGACTGGATAAAATCGGGGTAGAGGGTGATGAGCAAGGTGTTCGGCAATGGCATAGCCTTTAATTACTTTTTGCTGGATGTAAGTGATGTCAAACTGAGAAAGGAAGCTTTGCCATCGTGCTAATCGATTGGTAAGGACATATTTTTCGAGAAGGAATTTAATGGGATTCATTCGAGCGATGAGGTGAACTTCGTGAGGTAAGAAGTAATGCTTAAGTTTCTGAACTACCCAAACTAAAGCTGTGCAGGTCTTCTCCATAGTCGTATACTTTTGCTCACAGGGGTTGAGAAGCTTTGACAAGTAGTAGGTTGCCCTTTCCTTACCATCTTCATCAACTTGCGCGAGGACAGCGCCTACTGAGTCATCCAGGACGGAAATGTAAAGAACAAGAGGTTTGCCTAGAATTGGCGACCTCAGGACAGAAGGATTTGAGAGATAATCCTTCAATCCGTCAAAGGCTGCCTGACACTTGTCATCCCAAACAAACTTGACTCCCGGCTTAGTAAGCTCGTAGAACGGCCTACACCTTTGTGAGTGTTGGGAGACAAACCGGCGAATAAATTGCAATCTCCCGATCAATCCTTGAACTTCTTTCAAATTCCTGAGAGGAGGCATGTCCCTTATTGCCTTTGCCTTGTTGGGATCAATCTCAATACCCCTCTTACTTACAATGAATCCAAGCAACTTCCCTGATGAAACTCCAAATACACATTTCTTGGGATTCATCTTGAGCTTATATTCCCGTGATCTCTACAAGACCTTGGCTAGAACCCCGGGATGCTCAATCCTCGTTCTCGACTTCACTACCAAATCATCAACATACACATCAATATAAATGTGGATCATATCATGAAAAATTTCCATCATGGCCATTTGATAGGTGGCTCCGGCATTCTTGAGTCCGAAGGGCATGACCACATAGCATTAGGTACCCCATGGTGTAGTGAACGATGTCTTTTCTTGATCTTCTTTGGCCAAACGAATCTGATTGTAACCTGAAAAGCCATCCATAATGGAGAGAGTCTCATATCCTGCCATATTGTCAATCAAAATATCAATATGGGGGAGGGGGAAGTCGTATTTAGGACATGCGCGCTTGAGGTCCCGAAAGTCTATGCAAATCCTAACCTTTTCATATTTCTTCATGACTGGGACAATGTTAGCCACCCAATTAGGATAGAGAACGACTCTAACGAATCTAGCTTTATGGAGCTTATCGACCTCTTCTTTCATTTTTAATGCCATGTTAGGGTGGAAACATCTCAACCGTTGTTTGACCGGAATGGACTCTGGCTTAAGGGTAAGTTGATGTTCAACGAGTGCAGGGTCTAGTCCTGGCATATCTTCATAACTCCACGTGAAGGTGTCCTTATATTCTTGAAGAACCAAAATAAGCACCTCTTCTTCGGAGGGAGGCAAGTTCTTGCTAATGAGAACAATCCTAGGGTCTTCCTCGGTACCCAGATTTATTTCTTTGGTAGGCTCTTCTACTGAGGCTGTCGGCTCGTCGAATCTTCTCATGCCACTAGCAAAGGCGTCAGCCTCGTCCTCATATTCTTCGTACTCTTCATCCCCTCTTCAATAGGGTCTTCATCATTCATTATCTCGTAAACACCAAAACCCTCATTAAAAGCACATGTATCTTCGTATTCTATTTCTGGCAGGATAATCGGATTCTCTACAAATTCGGAATGGCTAGACAAGCTTGGCATCTGATAGCTAACTCTCTGAGAAATCTACAGGGAATCTGCTTACCCTTAGATTTTCTAATAGCTACCCCGGGACTCTTAGAACTAGGAGAGTAAGAACAACTAGCCTGATCACTAGAACCTGACGAAGAGGAAGGAGGAGGGGAAAAATTGGGTACAGAAGGGGATACAAATGAGGACCCCTCACCAAAGGGGTAGAGCAGGTCCACTAACGAATCCTGGAGGAGCGGTCCTTGGGTCGGGACACACTCAGAAAGAAGATAGGAGGTCTCCTCAACAGAGATGGAGGATTGGAAAATTAGAAATTTGGCATTTTTTTTCATTTTCATTTTCAAGAAGAAGAAGATAATGAGAAGGAGGAACAAGAGAAGATGTTGAAATCAAGAGTTTAGAAAAAGAATCAATGAGGGGATGCTCGCCCAGGGGCGTGATAAAAAGTTGAGAAAATTGCTCGAGGAGTGAAGGAGGAATTGCTGAATTTTGGAAGAAATCTGGAGAAAAAGAGATTAAGATTGTAGGTGGTCTAGGAATGCCTGGAGTGAACAATTTATCAAATAGATGAGCAACAACTGATGGGTGGATGGATTTAAGAGAAAAAAAACTGGCCCACAGTCTGTCAGTTGTAAAGCCTTCTTCGAACGGCACATCTGGCTCGCCTGTATCTGTGAAGTTGCTGAGGAGTTGTCTCTTATCTATAATTATTGCCGGCTTCTCAAGCAGTTCATGAATCAATGGCGGCCATTCTGGGGCAGTGGGCATAAACAATCGGGACAAGGATATAACAATATCGTCCATGTCAAACCACTGGTACCACTCACATTCCGGTTCATCCATTTTTCTTCTTTTGAGCGGCCATAGCGACTCCAAAGCCTTATAAGTGACAAGCGGGGCCAAGTGGCGAGCAAATTGTCGAGCATGTACATCTTGGTGATCTAACAAAGAAGTAATTAGTGTGGTTTGCTCGTCATTATTCTGTTGGATAGGCCCTTTTACAAAGTGAGAATACAGAGTCCATGCGAGCGGCCTCCTGTTGGTTTTGAGAGTGGAGGTCATAGCCGCCCACGGCTTGTCACCGGCTTCATCAAGCTCTTCTTTACTCGGCCCTTTATATCCCAATCCGCCTCGTGGGATCATCTTGCAGCTTTTAATGGGCTTTACCCTGCCCTGAAGATTGACTCCTAGTCCTTTATCGGATTGATACCCCATCTTCATCAAAATGTTCCATCCAGGTGTGTTTATCAAACTCTTTTTCTTTTTGCCTTTGGATGGCTGTGGTGACATTTGAACAGTAGGAGGTGTTGAAGGAGACGGGCTTGCCAAGTCTTGCCACGGATCGGCAACATCCAAAACTGACAATAAAGGCCTATTAGCCGGCCATATTGAAGGAACTGAAGTGGCAGAATGTATATCGCCCATCGGCAATATAGGCACGCTGGTAACTTTGATAATGCGCCCTTTGTGTGGAAATTTTATATATTGATGGTTCGTGGAGGGCACAACATCAAGCTCCTGAATGTAAGGATGGCCCAAAATACCGTTGAATGTCAGATCCATGTCCATAATGTGAAAATCTATGGTAGTCGTGACAGGACCTAGCCCAACTTTCAGAGTGATCATGCCCTGACGCGGCTTCTTTGTATTGTCATAGGCTGTAACAATGATTGTAGATGGCCGGATTTGACTCTCCGGAATGCCACACATTTTCAAAGTACTTGGTGGCAAAATATTAATTGATGCCCCGGTATCAACCAAACATTGTTTTACTGCCACTTTGTTAATATAAGCAGTAATGCAACGTGCATATTTCCTGGCCGGCTGCGGAGCCAATTCATGTTCATAAAAAGTAATGGTTGGTTGATTGCTAGCTGGACTTAGAACTGTAGTGACATGTTCGACTGGAATATCTTCATTCACCATTACTTTCTGCAGATATTGCTTTATGGCCAATTGATGTGTAGTGGATCTTCTAATTAATTCCAGAATGGAGATCTGGGTTGGTGTTCTGTCTAGATGCTTTAATAGATCATATTCCGTGCCTGGTACGGACTCCTGTTCCTGTTCTCCCTGCTCTTTTAGCAGCTCCTGCTCCCGTTGGGGAAACACTCGGTGGAACATTCGTCCACTACGGAGCACCATTATTTTCGGCGCCTCGATCGGGCCTGGAGTAGGTGAGGGGTTGTAGGAGGTAGAGGGAACAGTGGAAGGTATGTTGGGTGCTGGGGCAGGATTGGTAGAAGGAGGGGTTATTATAAGGGGGCTCGCCGACTGAGGGTTATTGGAAGGTGGAGGTGGAGGCCGGGTGACTGGTGTGACGACTGGACGGACAAGGAGGGGCCTTGGAAGCATGGTGGTGGTAGATGGGGTAGGTTGTGGTGGAACGGTTGTAGGCGAGGGGCGGATAATGAGGGGTCTATTTGGTGGTGGGTTTTGAGGTGAAGGAGAATTTATGGGTTGGCATATAAGAAGAGGCCGTGAAGGAGTAGGATTAGGGTTAAGTGGCCCTGGAGTGGTAGAACGTATGAAGGGACGTGGCAGTTAGGAATAGGGTACAGGTTGGAGCCTTCTTAACAATTGTGGTGGTTGACTAGAGGTTTGGTCCATGGCCCCGACAGAGGCGTGCTCTTCATGCCAGCCCTGTCCTATCTCCACTTCGTGGACTGAGGTGACAGGGTTGACTTGTTGATTTTGAACCGGGTGCTCGGTAGCGGATTATTAATGATCCCCATATTTGGCTGGGGTGCAGGAGCCTGCTGTTGCTACTGACCTTGTTGCGACTGCTGCTGTGGACCTTGCTGCTGACGGGGAGGCCTTCTCGCCTTCATGGAGGCCACGACCTTTCTCATCTCATCCCAATCTATACCTCCTTGGTCATTCAAATCATATATATAATCTTTGAAGTGAAAGCAGTGGGTTATACTATGACCCGGCTGCCTATGGAAAACATAATATCGTGAGGTATCGACATTTTGCGGCCAGGCCGTTCTTTCTTTTGGCAAGACAAGCAGATTGGCGGCCATGAAGGCATTAAAAATATCTGGAAAGATTTCTGGCAATGGTGGGTATTCGGCTCTCTTAGGGCCCATGGGCCTTCTAGGTTGCTGGGGATCATAGTTGGCAGGTGGAGGTACGTTGTGATAATGCTGGGGAGAAGGGGGGTTATGAGGCATATTCTGGTTTGGCGGAGGAGGTGGAGGTCGAAAGGGTTGCATGGGATTATTTCGTTTAGGGGGGGCTTGAGGGAGAAAAGAATGTTGTGGTTGCAATGGTCTAGGGTTGGATGGATTACGGAACGATGCGGGGTGACCAACTGCTCCCACCTACTCGTTGGCAACTGTACCCTCAGTTGTCACACCATTAGGATTGACATTATTGCTTTTTCTTATGATCCTTGGCCTAAGTTCAAACATGCCTATAATAGGTGAATCTTTCATTTGAGTCTGAATGTACTTGGCTCTTTCATATAATTCTTCCAGTGTGCTGAGCTTGTTCATAGCCAAAATGTGTCAGAATTGTGGGGTTGAGTTAGAGATTATCATCTTTACCTGCTCTGGCTCCGACAATGTATCTTTTAGTTTCTCTGCCATAACCCTCCATCTATCAGCAAACTGTATGAAATCCTCATCGGACCTCATTTTCTCAGCAACAAGATCGGTGACCGACAAAGACGGGCCAACACGGTCCCGGTACTTCTGCAAAAAGTTTCTCTTTACAACATCGAAGTCTCCGGCCTCAGTAGGTTCCAATGAGTAAAACCACTCAAGAGCTAGACCATCCAGGGACCTTCTAAACAAATAAGCCAATGGAGCTTTATTATTTTGCCAAAAGGAGGTTTCGTACGGAAAGTCCTTCAAATGAATGAACGGGTTGCCCATTCCATTATAACGGCGGAAGGTTGGCATTTCTAAGGGTGGCAAATGAAAGGGTGGCATGACGGGTACGGTGACTTCTGGCGGATCCTTAGAAACTGACATCTTCGTGATTTGTTCTTCCATACTGGCAATCTTTTAGAGCAGCATCATGCTTGTATTTGACTCGACCGGGGCCGGTCGTTCGGAGACAGGATCTGGCATAGGCCGTTTTAAAAGTTGGGTAGGCAGTATTGATTGTGGCCTTGCCACGGAATGACTTGTCAAATGAGCTGGCGTAGACATGATGGGGGTCCTTGGACGGGATGGACCCCTTTGAGAGACCGCCTGTTCGTTGGTGGTATGAACCTGAAGGCCATCTGTGGCTTGAAGAGGGTTAGAAGAAGAGGAAGGGACTGACTTCCCTTTAAGGGCAGCTTGCACCGCCTGGCGTTGAGTCTCATCTAATTATGATAGAGCCCTGATAAGATCATTGACGTTAATAGATGGGGAAGTGTTCCCGGAAGTGGTTTGCGTGATGGGTTGGGTTTGAGAAAGGGGATCAGCTCCCTGATTGGTGGTGTCCACCATGTAAATTTGAGGATGAGAAATGGGGTAGTTCCCCTCGGATTGAGTGAAGCCTTGCGGGAAGGCCTCATACTGGACAAATTCATTAGGAGGGACCTCTTGGACTTGGTCATATTGACTATCCTCATAATCATAAGAGTACTCTTGATCAGCCATTTCAACAATTTTACCTGAACGAAGTCTCATGATTACGATGAGAAATCAATGCAGTAAGCAAGATATAATGGAAGAATAAACACTTCAAGTAAATGATCCAATTGAACCGTCAAACAAGTTGTGATGATTAGGGAAATTTTTTTTAAGATTCTCTTGCGCTTAACAAATGGATTTTTAATAAAGTGTTCAACTCTCGATTCAAGGGAGATCCTAGTTTTAATTTGGGAGTACTCCAGGTCAAATTAGGTTCTTCCTCTCTCTTCTTACCAACACAAGGGGGGTATCTAACTTCTGGGTACTCCAAAGGTACAACCAGCCTAGTGTCCGTGAGAGAATCCACGGGTGCGAGGACTTACGGAGGTCTTGGTTAAGAAACTCCCAATCCAAAGAGACGGAATGCTCAATGGAGGGTTGTCCCTTTCCCAAGAAAGTGTAAGGATATCCTATGGGCAAGGAGAGAGGAGGTCTATCAACCGTACGCAAAATGCCAAACGTGCAGATAATCAATATAATAACTGCCAATCAAACAAATCAAGACAAAAATGGGGATTATGCTAAAACACACTTCAATAGCGCCCGGGGCAGGGTCGCTATATGCAGCACCGCGATTGTATGACAGCCGCACTTATGGTGAAGGGTGCCTGGGTGCATGGCGTGGTAATTAGGGAAGAACGGTGCGTTCCCCTGGCAGTGGCAGTGCAAATGGTGCCTGTGGGTAAGGCACTACCAATGTGAACAGCGCCCTTGGCAGAGGCGCGGCTCACAGAAATAGTAGGGGCCATAAATGGGCGAAACGCGCCCTAGTGTTGGGCGTTGACCAGAAATGGCGCCTCTAACAGAGGCGTTGTTTATAGCAAATGGAATACCCGCAATGTGTAGAAATGAATAAACGGCGCCTTAGGATTGGGCACGTATCAAGAAATGGCGGCAGCGTAGCAGTCGTGGTATCAGTAAAACAAACAGAAAGTTGATTTTTCCCTCAACACATGCTCTAGGTGGTTCCCAAAATGGCTAATCCGGTGGTTAATTGCACGTGGTGCAAGAGAGGAGGGCGCTACGTGGAGCACAAGGGGAGGGGTACACGTGGGTACCAAAACGAGGGGCACACAAGGGTGGCAAGAGGAGGGGCACGCAAGGGTGCCAAAGGGAAGGGCACGCGAGGGCGCCAAAGGAAGGGCACGCGAGGGTGCCAAGTGGGATGGTAATCAAAATAAAAACACTAAGTTGTCCCACCGTGATCGCCAATTTGTGGAACGTGTCAAATAGACATGTTTTGAGATAAAAATTCAATTCATATGATAATTATGGGAAAAGGAGCATGTGATGCTCCTAACGGAGTGTGATCGCCAGAGGGTGTGGATGCCTTCAAAATAAGAGAATGTGATCGCGTAAAATACCTGGTAAGCGGGAGAGATTGGGTTCTTTTTTTCCTCCTTCAATCGGTTAGCCGATGAAGTGGGTCTTTACTTTGATTACCTTGAAAAGAAAGCACAAACCGGGAAAAATAAACCGGATTAGCCAAGTGTAGTATCAAATTCTTAGTGTGTAAAATGATGTGAAATTGTGTATGAACACACCTTTTGGTGGGTTTTTAAACCCCTAGTAGGAGTGTAGGATAGAGAATATGAATACAAAGAGCTATCTAAGTGATTAATATGAAGCTAGCAAGATGAGTAATGTGTGTGTGATGAAAGTAATAAAAGCATACACTTGAACAATATAAGAGAAAAGCTCCTCCTTCTGCTCCTGTAAGCAGGACAGAGGAAAATCGGTTGGACACTTGAATGGCAATCGCTAGGAGCAGACGAAACAAAGCACAAAGTGGTACGATGCACTTGAACCGTGGGGGGTTCTCATGTTGATTCTTCAGGATGCCTCTCCTCGCGCGTGAGAGCATAAGGAGGGTATTTATAGTGGCTGAGGGGAGATCAAAGGGAGGAAGGGCCAGAGACCCCTTTCCAAAGGTGAATAGGGTGTTAAATAATAGCAATGCTCAATCTGGGAAGGTATAATGCCATTCAGACACGAAATAGAAATCGTGACCGGATCACGGCAGCTATTCTCAAACAGCGCCCAAGGCTCAGTCGCCTATTATGTTTAAAAATCCAGACTTTCCATATTTAAAAATGATAAATGCGTCCAATAGACGGGCACTTTTCAAAAAAGGTGCCCCATACGAGGGCGTGAATTTCATGAGTTGATTTCAAATTGGATTTGTAAAGCTCGAGGAACACGCCTGAGATGCGGGCGCCATTTACTAATAGGCGACATGGCGAAGGGTGTGTTTTAAGAAACGACCGTGGGTCAGTCGCGACTTATGAAAAATCATGAAAATGAGAGAAACCTATTTATTAAAAAAGTGATGAAGTGCACTTGGGACATTGTATTGTAACATGAAACTTGCTCAACATAGTGTCAAATTTGACGTGTCTACAACCGCCACATGAAGGTAACGCTCCATGACCAGTCCGTTACACAACCTTATCCTCTAAGAGATAAGACCAACGGGCGAAGTTTTCGAAAGGAGGACTCTAGAAGGTGTAACGGACTAAGGTAAACGTGTTAGATGATGGTGACGGATGAAAGAAGTCCGTTACATTGTAAAGGTTAAGCATGAAAAGAGAATGGTCAACTCTTGACTCTGGGATTGCTTAACGGTCCATGGGAGGTGCGTTAGGATACCGTAACGCGCCAGGAGAGATGCGTTAGGGACTAAAAGATGACAAATGAAATGAAGAGTTTGCCAAGCAACATCCAGCTGACAAGGACGAGGAACCAGACCCAACCAAGGAGGAAATGACACGTGAAAGAGACCTCAATTTGACCAAGAAGACTCAACAAGGATGAACAACCCGGAGCATCATTAAAAATGAATAAGGAGATGACTCAACTCATCGATCCTAAAATGGGTGTCAACACTCGTGACCCCCAAATGGCCAGGGCCTCTTTTCTAATGACCCATATTCATTGGAGGGAGGTTCGACGCTCCTCCTTGGAGTTGCCCTCCTTGCTTGCACTTGGAAGGCTAGATATTGGACCGGGGTGGTTGCCCCCGGTGTGATATTGGTGCATCGGCTCCTTTAAGTCTTGTATTGTCTTATGGAGGCAGGGGTGGCGATGGTGGGTCACCCATTTCTGCAGCCGCTATGGCTCCCCTTTTTTGTTTGCAGGGTCGAGGTTGACTCAACACAAATGTGGTGGGCCGACCGAACCTGGTCCAGGGCTGTCTAGAGCATGGCACTTCTGGTGAGTGTCGGTGTAGTCGGAACTCGGGAGTTCGATCCCAAGATGGGTCCGACAGATTGGCGACCTGGAGCCTGGCATTCGCTTAGGCCCTCAGAGTTGTTGCCGAAACCTGGGGTTTGTGACTCATGTTGTGAACTGAGGATGTCAGAGGGATGGTGACCCAGAGCTTGACGCCCATACTGGGTGTTGACGAAGCTAGTGCCCGAGGCTAAAAGCCTATATTGGGAGCTGATGAAGCTAGGATCTGGGACTGGAAACCCAAACTGAGTGCTCGACGATGCTGGGATTCTGGGCTAGAAGCCCGCCTCCAGTGCCGATGATACTGGGACCCAGGGCTGGATGCCGGTCTTGGGCGTTGATGAAATTGGAACCCAAGGCTGGAAGCCCGTCTCAAGTGCTGATGAAACTGGGACCCGAGGCCGAATACCTGTCTCGGGTGTTGATAAAGCTGGGACTCGGGGCGAGACGCCTGTCTTAGGTGTTGATAATGCTGGAACCAGGGGTGGGCAGCCCATCTTGTATGTTGATGTAGTTAGAACCCGGGGATGGTCGCCCCTTTTGGGTGTTGTTGAGACTGGAACCCAGGACTAAACGCCCTTCTTGGGTGTTGCTGATGCTGGAATACTAGGACCTGGGGCAGAATGCCCATCTTGGGTGCTGGTGATGCTGGAATATTGGGACCCAGGGAGGAATGCCCATCTTGGGTGTGGATGATGTCGGAACCCAGGGCTAGAAGCTCATCTTGGGTGCTGATGAAACTGGAACCTAGGGCTGGGAGCCCATCATGGGTGTTGCTAGAGCTGGTCCTCGGGGTTAGACGCCCACGTTAGGGGTTGATGTGGCTGAATCCTTGGGCGTGATGCCCCCATAGGCCGTTGTTGATGTTGCACCAGGTATCTGAGGCAGGAGGCTTGCGCTGAAGCAAATATGGCAGAGACCCAGGGTTTAGTACCCGTATCAGGTGTTCAAGTGCCAAAGACCTAGATCTCGTTGTCCATGTTGGGAATCGGCATCGCTGGGGACCCAATGCTTGAAACTTGAATAGGTCGGTGGTGACGTTGTACTGGAGACCCGAGGATAGAGGCCCATATCGAGTGCTGGAGAAGCTGGGGACCTAGGGCTCAATGACCGTGTAGGTCTTCAATGTTGGAGGAGTAGAGGGGCAAGCTGCATGTATAGGTAGTCGCTGGACTGGGCTACTCGTCAGCCACAGCAATGGCGGCCGAGGATCAGGGTGAGCCAAAGGCTGAGGCAGGGTTGCCAAACATGATTGGGGTTGCCAACCGTACGTGCCTGGCGTGAAGGGCGATGATGATTGGACCGTAGGTCACTATCACCATTGATTTGTTGTTGCTGTTGCTGGTGCAGGTTGGTCGCTCGATAACGACCGATCGCATGTTGCATCCCCGACGGGGGCCCTCCTCTTCCTGTCCGATAAGAAAAGGTGAGGGCATTGCGGCGTACACTTGGCAGGTGTGACTCTTCTTCAGCAGAAATAAGAAATGTAGGAGACGTCCCACCGGGCGTGCCAATTTGTTTACACGCGTGGGTAGTCACGTTTGTTTTTCCCTCACGGCGGGGACGCGCACTCGCCTTTTACGGAAGACCGAGATAGGTCAACTTGGCACGCAGGAATTCCGGGGGTATTGACAAGAAGGTGAAAAGAACGATAGGAACGCACAGGAAGGAATGGCGTATGGTTAATTGTTCTGAAAAATAGGGACATTGATGGCTAGATGAAATGTGGGCATGCCAGTCGATTTCTTGACGATCACCGATAGAACCAAGTATTTGACTAGGGATGTGCCACCAGGGCACGGCACGTGAGCATAAAATGTTGTGCGCCACGTGGAGAGAAGGAGGTTCCGCTGGTACGAGTGTAGGCGAGTGTGGGAGCTCATGTACTGGACGTCTTCCCCACCGATCGCAAGCAATCAATGTTTATTTTACATCGGGCAGAGCCCGAACACCTTTGTTTCTACTACCGAAGAGAAGAGTCAGGGACCCTAGGAGCTGCAACGTCGGGAGGGCTTAGTCCATGCAACAGTGACAGGGTAACAGCAACACGACAGGGATAACTAGGGGTAGAGAGACTGGTTCCAGTGTGGACACTAGAAAGGTTAAGAACTGTGGGTTTGTGAGACGGAGGTATTGGCCTGGACAACGGAGGAGTGGACAATGACTTTCAAAGGAGCAGGCAGGTCCTGGCTCTGATGTACGGTCCATCTGGCTAGAGGAGTTTGGACCGAGCTGGGAGACAGGTGGCGGTTTGCTAGACAGCCCCGAGATTGACAACTAGCAAGGATCGGGATCAACTCCTGGACTGGATTACATAACTATATTCCATGGGAGGCGTTTATATGGGGCATGCAAGCCCAATTACAAATCTGTGCAAGCCACGGGACAATTTAGTCATTCTTGACAGTCCCTGGGTCATTGCATTATTGTGTGTGCACTTTTGCATTCGTACATAGTGTCCGTCAAAGGACTTGTGACTCAGCAGGGTGCCGCCCGAGGGGTGTCACAACGTACTCCCGATATGAGACAGTGTCGAGATCGGGGAAGTAGGTGTTGAGTTATGGTTTTGATGATTGTTGTAATTGTTAAGTTATGGTTTTGATGGTAACTAAACTTAATGTGTGATTACGTGATGATAACTAAACTTATGGTTGATTACACATGTTCTTGATGGTTGTGTTCATTCATCTTGTTGTTTATGCTGGTTGCATATGTTGGTTTTACAAGAGGCAAGAGGTTTCATAACCTCTTTAATGTCAACAAGCATGGCATTAACCCTGACTATCTTGCATGCAGGATCAAACTCATGACAGTCACCTGGTGAACCAAAACTCTGCTCCTCTACAATCCAAAACAGGTGGTATATGTCATTTATTGTCAAGAACCATTGGTGAGACTCTTACCTTGTCTTAGCATCGATCTCACCATGTGTATCTCATATACCTCTCCTTAATACACCTCATTCATGCACATTAAACTTGAAACCCTTCAATCCATTGTGCGCCCTCACCCGCAGATCAACATGCACGGATGGTCTAATGCATTCCCTAGAACTCAAATGTATGAAATAAACATCTACTTAAAGTCATTGTTATTTGGATGTATTTCATTGGGCTAACACTTCAACTTTGCAGGACTAGGTCATTCCAGTCGAGACTTTACATAGCCACGGTCGATGCACAAAGAAGCATAACCAAGAGAACCCAAGGTCAAAGACTCAATTGACACCTTCAAGATTGTGAAAGTCGATGCCATATATGAGAACGGGCTGCTAAATGAGTTAAGCGGTTGAGCTAACGGGTTAACGGACTGAACCGGGAATCTCGGGGGTCTGCCCAGCTAGCGGTCAACCGCCAGCTCAGGGGCGGTCGACCGCCCCTGCCAGCAACCCACTGTCTGCATGATTCTCAGTGGCGGTCGATCGCCAGCCCAGTAGCGTTCGACTGGAAATTCCAGGGATCAAATTTCTACAGGGTTTCTCAGTAGCGATCGACCGCCAGCCCCGAGCCAACAAAAGTTGACTTTGTTTTCCACTTTGAGAAGAGCCTCTTCCCTTGTAATTATTTAATCCCAAAGACACCCAATCACCCACAAAACGTGGATCTGGTCTGGGGGATGTCCAAGGACCTTTCAAATGCTATAAAACAAACACAAGAGGGTTAGGAAACCCTAGTTGATCAAGAGGGATCAAAGGAGATCAAGAGAGGTTAGAGGAGGTGCTTGGAAGAAGGGGTACAATAGCTCCGTGAATAGTACTTCATGCAGCAAGATCTTCATCCATCTCCAAGGTGTTTCAAGCCAAATCTGAAGCTAGCAACCTCTAAGGAAGAAAAGAGCCAAGGAAGCAAGCAAGGATTCCAAGAAGAGTGCCTAAGGGAGAAAGAAGAGAAGAGCCAAGGAAGCAAGCAAGGATTACAAGAAGAGTGCCTAAGGGAGAAAGAAGAGAATCCAAGCAAGCAAGAAAGGAGAAAAGCCAAGCAAGCACGGATTGAAGCTCCGATCAAGTGAAGATACGTTCAAGATCAGCAACATGCATACAAGGGGAACCTAAAACAGGAGTTTTCTAAACTAAGCCTCATCGTCTTTATGTTTTGGGTGTTGTAATTGTGTTCATCATAAACTGCAAACTCGTGTGTGTGTGTGGATCGTTGTTGGATCCGTGGTCATGTGTGTGTGTGTCGTATTTGATTCGTGTGTGTGTAGGTCTTCTCAGATCTGCGTGTGTTGTGTGGTTTTATCCAGATCTTAGTGTTTGTGTGTGTGGATTGCTGCACTTGTAGCAGCAAGTGTGTGTGTTGTTGATCCGGTTGTTGGATCGTGTTGGAGACCTCATCTCCGTGTGTGTGTGTGTGTTGGGACGCATCCCCGTGTGTGTGTGCAGGCGTCATCCTACGTGTGTGTTTGGAGCGTCGCCTCCATTTGGGGATTTGTCCCCGAGTGAAGCCTCACCGGGTTTGGTGAGGGGTGGACGTAGGATTGCCGTCGTTGCATCGGAACCACCTTAAAAATCATTGTGCATCGTGTTTTAAATTGTGTGGCTCGATCCTTTTCTTCTACCTCCATTCTACGTGAGTGTTAGTGTAATTGCTATTCCGAATTTATCTACATATATCTTGCTTAATCCATATCTTCATCTATTAAGTTTGATAAATCCGATTTGTGATCAAATAGTTTTGAATCTCTTATCTAGCATTCTATCACATATTTCAAAAAGGGTAAAAGCTTTCGTAAAATTTGTAATCACCCAATTCACCCCCCTCTTGGGTGTCATTGATCGCGGGACTTCAGTAGGGGTGTAATGGGCACCGCTATTCTAGAGGAGTTGGGCATCGCTAAGGCCGAGGCGACTGAATGGTGCAGGCACCACTCGTGACTAGAGTAGCCGGGCACTGTTGAGACAGAGACGGCCTAGCGTTGTTGAGACTACAGCGATCAGACAGCGTGGGTATCGGCCTGACCGGAGTGATTAAAAGCCGTTGAGCTTGGAATTGTCAAGTGTCGTGGGCACCACTGTGACTGAAGTTGTTGAGCGCCACAGTGATGTGAAACAAGATTGGGAGGGGGTGGCCTTCTTCAACCTTCAGATCATTGTCGCGCTATAGGTTCCTAGCGCCTTCATGAAGATCGCGCTAGGACGATATGGCGCCTTCTCAGACAGCAGCCGGACGATGAAGTTGGACTTAGGGGCGCTCGTGGATGACTTCGGGGGAGTGATTCACAAGGGGAGGGCACATAGGGGAGTGGATATGACACGGGGGGGGGGGGGGGGGATCTTAAAAAAAACAAGGGGACCCTAAACATCGATTAAACTAACCTATTGCTAGCTAGGATAACTTGGTGAAGGTGGGAGCGGGGGTGGGCGACGAGGGAGAAAGGGGCATGGCAGGGCGAGCTAGGACCAGTAGGGTGTTGGCTGGGGCATCACACCCGATCCCATCGCAGGACCGGAGCAACCAATCTCCGTCGTGGCCATAGCAACGTCGTTGGCGTGGGTGGAGGGCGTCGATCGTCGGTGGAGGAAGAACGGAGCCGAATGGGGCCTCACACCCGGCCTCTTCTCAAAGCCGATGCACCCGGATCTTCGAACGGCCTCCGTGAAAGGGAAGAGGGGAGGATTAGAGGAAGAACGTGGGCATCGCACCCGTAGAGGGGAGGAGGGAGGGGATTCCAAAGATTGGGCGGGGGAGAGATAGCCATGCTATACTTTCAATTCATTTTTCATTCTCTACATAATCAAACGAGATGGGGTACATATATAGGGGGAAGGGGAAGCTTAAATGACACTAAACATCAATTACAACAGTGGGAAACAGCGAACATTGAAGCCATTGCAAGTTCCAAGGGCTGGGTAGTTGGGGCGTCTGCAGTTGACCGTCTGCCTGAGAACGCGCTAGGGAAACCTAGCGCCTTCTTCAGGTCGCGCTACCCAAAGGTAGCGCGTTAATCTCCAGCCCAGCAGCTTCATCGATCGGCTTTGGCGGCAGCTAGCTTGATTTCCATCAAACCCCTCCACTTTGGAAGGTTCGTCCTCGAACCTAGAAGCTCAAGATCCCAGTCTGTGAGAACATGCTGGTTCCCTAAGCTCTGATACCATTTGATGTGAAACAAGATTGGGAGGGGGTGGCCTTCTTCAACCTTCAGATCATTGTCGCGCTATAGGTTCCTAGCGCCTTCATGAAGATCGCGCTAGGACGATATGGTGCCTTCTCAGACAGCAGCCGGACGATGAAGTTGGACTTAGGGGCGCTCGTGGATGACTTCGGGGGAGTGATTCACAAGGGGAGGGCACATAGGAGAGTGGATATGACACGGGGGGGGATCTTAAACAAAACAAGGGGACCCTAAACATCGATTAAACTAACCTATTGCTAGCTAGGATAACTTGGTGAAGGTGGGAGCGGGGGTGGGCGACGAGGGAGAAAGGGGCATGGCAGGGCGAGCTAGGACCAGTAGGGTGCTGGCTGGGGCATCACACCCGATCCCATCGCAGGACCGGAGCAACCAATCTCCGTCGTGGCCATAGCAACGTCGTTGGCGTGGGTGGAGGGCGTCGATCGTCGGTGGAGGAAGAACGGAGCCCGAATGGGGCCTCACACCCGGCCTCTTCTCAAAGCCGATGCACCCGGATCTTCGAACGGCCTCCGTGAAAGGGAAAAGGGAGGATTAGAAGAAGACATGGGCATCGCACCCGTAGAGGGGAGGAGGGAGGGATTCCAAAGATTGAGAGATAGCCATGCTATACTCTTCAAACACTCATTTTTCTCAAATCATTTCTATTCATTCTATTGCTTAATCAAACGAGATGAGGTACATATATAGGGGGAAGGGGAAGCTTAAATGACACTAAACATCAATTACAACAGTGGGAAACAGCGAACATTGAAGCCATTGCAAGTTCCAAGGGCTGGGTAGTTGGGGCGTCTGCAGTTGACCGTCTGCCTGAGAACGCGCTAGGGAAACCTAGCGCCTTCTTCAGGTCGCGCTACCCAAAGGTAGCGCGTTAATCTCCAGCCCAGCAGCTTCATCGATCGGCTTTGGCGGCAGCTAGCTTGATTTCCATCACATAGGCATCACTTTGACTGAAGTATTCGGGTGCTGCCGGCACGATAGTGACTGGAGCAGTAGGGTGCCTTAAGTGTTGTGTCTTGTGAAAACTTCTGAAATCTGCACTTTTGAATACATGACTTCAACTGATTAAGTACATGAAACTATTATTGATTTGAAGTAAATGAATTTTTCTGAAATGTCTAAAGGGTAATATCTGTCAGAGCAATGACATTGGTCACTGAGAAACACATGTCCAAAGTACTGTGTCATGAGGTGCCTTAGTTAACTCTGCATAAAATTTATTGAAAATCAGGCAGAGCAATGGCATGTACACTGAGAAATACAACTCACTCATTAAAAAATGAGTTGTAGTGTGTCATGATGTGTAAATGCTAACTCTGTTCACATAAAGCATGACAGTTAGTCACACTAAGGGCTTAGGGATATTGGCCTCTGATCAAGGTATATCCTCTAGTTACAATGTGTGCACTGAACTAGAGTGCTCGTAAAATTTGTAGCATGGAAAATTGTTGAACAAATTGAAATATCTGAATATTGATGCTAAAATCAAATTACTACAACCCTAGACAAAATAATATGACTTCATAATTGCTTAATCTCAATACTAGTGCATGTAATTCTAAAAGAAGGCAATAAATTTGATTGTATAAGACAAAGGGAGGACAATCAAGATAAATATGAGGGCTTGGTTCATTTTTATTAAAACATGGTTTTAGATATCAATACAGAATTTTATTGATAAACTCTGTATACATCATGTTTAAACCATGCTGTTCAGAAGGCTCATTCATAAGTCCCTATAATGGAAGACTTTGAAAAATTATGTTTTGGATTTATGAGATTGATATCTCCTCAAAAATCTTGCTGAATTATTTTTGTTTGGAGCTTATTTGTAAATCTGCTTATTTGAACATTTTCTGCTTATTGTCCTTGGTTCATTGACCTGAACTTCTCCTTGTTTGCCCCTGTGGTCTCCTTCTCATCCATCTCATAAGATTCCACTTATTGAGGGGGAGCTTCCATGTCTTATGCATCATGCTGCATAGAAACTCTTAAAGGGGGAGAATTATGTTCTTGCATTCTGGTATCTGCATCTGCATTCACCCCTTCCCATGGTTTATTTTGATTATACCAAAGGGGGAGATTGTTTGCCAAAGAGGGAGTATATCATTCAATAAGTGCATGCAGGTTCATTTTGAGTATCTCTAACTCATGCTTTTGCTGAAACTCCTAAAGGGGGAGAAATTGTCTGAATTTTTATACATGCTATAATTTCTCAAACTATTTTCTTTTTGATGAAGTCAAAGGAGGAGAATAGTTTGAGTCATCAGCATCAGATTGACTCACCATCAGATTGACTCACTGTGTAGAGTTGCCATCATCAAAAAGGGAGAGATTGTTGTGCCTCTGTGGTTTTGATGATTGGTTTTGATGTGAGTCATACACTGTGAGTCACCATGCATTGATGTTCTATTTTGATGATTGATTTGGTTTTGATGATTGGTTGTTGATGTGAGTTAATCAAATGTTCAGTCATCTTGCTGCTCAGTTTAGTTTAATATATTTTGATGTTCAGTCATATTAACTGATGCATAAAGCATTCATTGCTACACTCTGTCTGCACAGTTGTCACTGCAGTGCGTCAACTCAGTGTGCCGATGCGTCGACCCCTTGGTCATTTTTGTATCTGTCCATACAGTAGTGCGTCAACTCCTTGAGCTGATGCGTCGACGCTTCAGTTCAGTTTCTTCATTTGATGAAGTCTATACATCATCAGTTGATCATCAAGAATATACGTTGCAGCGTCAACTCATTGGGCTGCAGCGTCAACTCAGCAAGTATGCACATCAGTCTTCACATGCTAAGTCTGTACAGCCTACGTCTCATGCAGCGTCAACGCTGTGAGCATTCTCAAGACATTAGCATCAACGCTATAAGTGTGTACATCGCTTTCACGTCACCAAGTCCATACATTTGTCCTCCTTCAAAGTCTGTACAGCCGCTGGTCTAGCTTCATGAAGTCTGTACATCAGACTGTTACAGGAAGTCTGTACATTGTCCGTCTTCCTTAGCGTCTTGATAGTTGATGTCTACACATTGGCCTTCATGCTCCTAAGTCTATGCATTACTGTTCATGCATCAGTCTTCATAAGTCTGTACATTGGACTATCTCTCTCAGCGTCTCATGGCATGAGGTCTGTACACTCGAATTGCCCTTGATCTGGTCAAGTGTATACACTCTCTCACTGTAGCTTTCAGCTATTCAAGTCTATACACTGGACTGTTAGGTCATGTCTATACACTGGGTCTCAATGTACACACTTATTCATTGTGCTGCTTCACGCATGAAGTCTATTCATTGGGCCTAACATTCCAACTCTACACTGAACCTTCGTTCATCAAAGCCTCAAGTCTGTACAGCGTGAAGTCTACACTTTGGCTTCACGTTTTCAATGTCTGTACAGTGGCTTCGCATAGGCAAGTCTGTACATCGGGCTCCTTATAACTAAGTCTATACACTCCCTCACACTATACACACTTAGTCTATACAGCATGATCATCTTTACAAGTCTACACAGAGTTCTTCACTTAAACTGATGACTTATCCGATACTCTGTCTGACAGGTGTTCTGATCGTGAAGCTTATGGAGGGCACGTGATTCAAGGCTGGAAGGGCAGACAGGATTGTGACACGTGTGCTGAAGCTGGCTGAGAGGCTGACACGTGGACACAGCAAAGCAAGAAAGAAGCTCCTGGATTATTCTGGTGCGTCAACGCATTGAGCAAGTAGCGTCGACGCAGCAGTTACAAAAAGAGAACCAATGGGTTACTGGGTTACTCAGATGCGTCAACACCACCCACTGGCAGTGTGGACGCAGCAGTTCAAGTAACTCCTTGCAACCTCTGGAGTACCTTGGCAGCGTCGACACTGCAGCTCGTTGGGTCGATGCAGCAGGTTGATGGAACGACACCTTTTAGCTGCTAGTACACACCGATGCGTCAACGCAGCAGTGGAGCGGCGTCGACGCAGCACGCCCATCTGCTAAAGACTTGATCACTGGATCATCGATGCGTCAACGCCATGGGCTGATAGAGTCAACGCAGCAGTCTTGAGTTTTACTGAACGAATGTCCTTGAATTGTAGGGCACGTGATCCGAGCTGCCTGGCTCGTGAACCAGGAAGCTGCCACGTGGTCCGAATTTCTAGGGCTGGAAACGTGGAAGCCACATGCGCCAGTGTGTTGCTGCTGCTACTATATATACTAGTCTTCTTCCACTAAAGAAGACTGATCGAAGCAGAAGCCTGAAGAGCAGAAAGCCCTTCGATCCAGAAAAAGAGAAAATGAAGGAAAAGAGAGGAAGAAGAGATAGAAGAGAGAAGCCGAGAAATAGAAGAGCAGAGAGTGCCTCCACGATACAGAGAATAGAGTAGAAGAAGAAAAAGAAGAGTGGCAGAGTGAGAGAAGCAGTAGAAGTAAAAAGAGAAAGAGAGAGAGCTCGCAAGTGAGAGAAGGAAGCAGAGAAGAAAAGGAAGAGAAAGAAGAAGAGAGAACGAGAGATAGGAAGCTTCATCTGAAGATCTATCTTCACTGAACCGTGGATCAGATCCAGGCCAGTCAGCTCTGTTGAGAGCCATATTGTGCATTTCGTCTTTCAGCTTTCTGTTTGCTGAAGTTATTTTCATTTCGTGTTTTTGTTTCTCCGTTTTCATTTGGTTATCTTGTTCTTCCGATTGCCCTGCTGGGGATCGGGTTCCTCCAGTGGATTCAGGAGAAGGGAGACTTGTCTCCGGTTATGGGCTTGTGGGTTGCAAGTCCAGGGGTCCCTCCGGTTGGGAGGAAGAGAGGTCTTCGACCTCTGGTTTGCTGGTGACTGGAAGTCACTGGTTGGTTCCCTCCTGGTCTGGAGGAAGAGAGACTTCGGTCTTTGGTTTCCAAGTGGCTGGGAGTCACTTGGGGTGTCCCTCCGGCTTGGAGAAAGAGGGGAGGTTGTTCCCCTGGTCAAGCTGTGTGGCAGCAACTGTTTGCAGACTGAGTCTGCTTGGTTCTAGCATTTACTAGTGAAGCCTCACTCCGGTTGAGAGTGAGGGGTGGATGTAGGTCTGGAGGACCGAACCACCTTAAAATCTTTGAGCAGTGGTTTGCTTGTAGTGTGTTCTTCCATATCTCCTACCATCCTTCACAGATTGTCTTGAGATTTCTTATTCTCATTTGTGCTGCTTCCGCTAGTTGGTTATTTGGGGGCCAGTTACATATTTGCTCTTTTGTTTAAAAGGATTTTCAACTGGTTCATCAGATTGCTTGATTTGCTTCCGCTAGATGCTTGGATAGGCTCGCTCCACCTGCTTGTTATTTTGTCTAATCGAATTAGCTTAACTCCGGAACTTGCTTAACATCTGATGAACCAAGGAGTCGAATTAGCTCAAGGAGTTGACGCACTACTGTATGGACAGATACAAAAATGACCAAGGGGTCTACGCATCGGCACACTGAGTAGACGCACTGTAGTGACAACTGTGCAGACAGAGTGTAGCAATGAATGCTTTATGCACCAGTTAACATGACTGAACATCAAAATATATTAAACTAAACTGAGCAGCAAGATGACTGAACATTTGATTAACTCACATCAACAACCAATCATCAAAACCAAATCAATCATCAAAACAGAACATCACTAAGCCCCGCTGTGATTTGGGCAACCAGGAGCCGTTAGAATTGGGAGAGTTGGGTGCCCTGGGAATCATCGCTAGAATGATCAGGTGCCAGGAGCACCGCTGAGACTGGAGAGCCTGACGGCCACAGCGGCTGAAGTAGCCGGGCGTCGTCGGTACTGGGTGACCGGTTACCGTGGGCACCCTTGTAGCTGGACACTCAGGGGCCATAGTGTAAGGTTTTACACAGCACTTACGGGCAACGCAGCAGATAACAAAAATTCATTTGCCCGATCTTGGTGTTATGGAAACCTTAATCTGTGCTCTAATCGGTGTTTCTAAGACTCCAACCCGCCTAATTACAGGTTGCATGTTTATACCTTGTGCGGAACGACGCTGTCTGCTATGCCCGATGCAGAATACCGAGCCGCACAACTGCACAGCCTCTAGAGCAGATCCACACGGACCCTCTGCAGTGACGGTACCCCCCAGCATGGACCTTCCCCGACCCTTTCACCTTCTGGAGAGAGAGAGCAAGAGGAAGGAAAGGGGGGAGGAGCTAATCCTCCTCTCTTAACCCTTAATGCTTGGTTAAGCCAAGAGAGATTGGAAGAAGCTCGAATGAGCTTCACGTAGGATTCTATATATAGAGTTTAGGCTTATTTGAAAAGGGCTCCAAAAGATCGAAACTGTATATATGTCCTATCTCATATTATACATATGTATTAAGCTCCATTTACACTCCTTTCCAAAAGGAATTAAATGGAAATAATACATACATTTGTATAATAATAATCCGTCACCCAAGAATCCATTGTGTGTGATCCTCTAGACCTATAGTCACTCTAGTTTAAGGCCCATTAACTTCTAATTCCCAATTAGAAGTACATTAAACGTATTCTTCGCTTCTACAAGAGCCGAATAATAGTTTAATTTATTCCGAACCTTCGATCATGTTGGGTCAAGTAAATCTGCGTGATCCTAGAGGAAGTCAGGTTTAAACAAACCTGTCTGGTACCTATAAGTCCATAGTTACCACATCGATATAATCCCTCGCTCCTTCTATGAGTCTGGTACGATCGAGGGTATGGTTTCTATCAAACCCCATGATCGTGCCATTTGACTATGACCTCCTTAAAGTGTATGACGTCCGTTCTAAACAAACTCACACGACCCTGGCCAGGGATTTAACGGAGCGTCAATGTCATGACCCATTAATTGTTTGATATATACCCGACAGTGAGCGATCCCCTCTTGACCATTGATGATTTTCACACGTATCCTGGAGTGGTTAATGACTCGGTAACTCATGACTTATGGTTAAAGTCACTTAGCCAAGTAATTAAACCATTCCAGTCCTCATGTAAGATCCGATCAATGTCTCAGATCAAAGGACCAATGATGCTATTGAGATAGTTGGATCTTCAGTTGACATTATGTATAATCAACCATCTGAAGATCCAATAGCGGATCAGTTCAGTGTACATTCTCCAAGGACATACACCTACACATATGTGTTGGTGCCCCGCACCAATGACCATGAGACTGGTCACTGAAACATCATGTGTACTGGTTTAATAGGTAATCAAAGTCCCTGAGTGATTACCCTCCAACTAGGAATAGTTTAAGGCATATGTACATGAAAAGTCAATCTCATGTTCGAGATCCCATCTCGAGCTGACTTTACAACCACATATCCTAAGGACAACATAAAGTAACACAATCGTATATTTACGCTCAAACACCACTTTATTAATAATAAACAAGATTATACATTTATCGGGTCTACCCGACCTTAAATTGACATGTAGCACACCAACACTAACAATCTCCCACTTGAACTATAGCTAATTGCTCACAACTTTGAGGCCCATCTTATCCCGATGACGCTCAAATACAGTCTGTGTCAAAGGCTTAGTCAGTGGATCTGCTATGTTATCTTCTGACGGTACACGCTCTACCGCCACATCTCTACGATCAACAATCTCCCGAATAAGGTGAAAGCGCCTGAGAATATGCTTTGACCTTTGGTGAGATCTCGGTTCCATCGCCTGGGTGATGGCCTGATTATTATCACAAAATAATGGGATGGGAGCTGATATCTCGGGAACTACGCCAAGTTCCAAGATGAATTTCTTCATCCAGACGGCTTCCTTAGCAGCTTCAGCTGCAGCAATATATTCTGCCTCAGTCGTCGAGTCTGCAGTCGTATCTTGCTTGGAGCTTCTCCAACTGACTGCCCCTCCATTCAAAATGAATACAAATCTAGACATGGATTTGCAGTCATCTGGATCTGACTGGAAACTAGAATCTGTGTAAGCTCTAAGCTGTAGGTCCTCTCCTCCATAAACCAGAAAAAGATCCTTAGCCCTTCGCAGGTACTTAAGGATACCCTTTACTGCCTTCCAGTGCTCTTCGCCTGGATTTGCCTGATATCTACTGACAATGCTTAAAGCATTGGCAACATCAGGCCGTGTACATAGCATTGCATACATGATTGACCCTATCGCCGAAGCATAGGGTACCTTATTCATATGTGCCACCTCCTCAGAAGTTTTAGGACTCATCCCCTTGGATAGGCAAATTCCATGTCTCTTGGGAATAAGACCTCTCTTAGAATTTTCCATCCTAAACTTTTTGAGGATAGTGTCTATGTACATGGATTGGGATAATCCTAGCATCCTTTTAGATCTATCTCGATAGATCCTTATACCCAGCACATAGGATGCTTCTCCCAAATCCTTCATGGAGAAAGTTTTAGACAACCAAGACTTAGTTGATGTCAACATCTCTACATCATTCCCAATGAGTAAGATGTCATCAACATAAAGGACTAAGGTCACAGAGCTCCCACTGACCTTCTTGTAAACACAGGGTTCATCTTCATTCTGAATGAAGTTGAAAGATTTAACAGCCTCGTCAAATCTTAAGTTCCAGCTTCTAGATGCCTGCTTTAATCCATAAATGGATCTTTTAAGTTTGCATACCTTATTAGAATGTAGCTTGGAGGTGAATCCTTCAGGTTGTACCATATACACCTCTTCTGACAGATTTCCATTAAGAAAAGTTGTCTTCACATCCATTTGTCAGATCTCATAATCTAGGTATGCAGCAATGACAAGGAGGATTCTGATTGACTTAACCATGGCTACCGACGAAAAAGTCTCGTCATAGTCAATGCCTTGCCTTTGACGATATCCTTTCGCCACTAGTCTAGCCTTGTATGTGTCAACCTGTCCATCTGCACCGATTTTCCTTTTGAAAATCCATTTGCAGCCGATAGGGACCTTCCCTTCGGGTACATCAACTAAGTTCCAAACTTTGTTGGTGTACATGGACTGGATCTCTGAATCCATTGTCTCTTGCCATTTCTCGGAGTCTACACTACGGATCGCCTCCTGGTACGACTGAGGATCATCATCCTCATCGATACATACCTTAGAGGACCCCTCTGAGACATGTCCAGCATATCTCTCAGGTTCTCTCGGTAGTCTACCAGATCTCCGTAGTGTCAGTGTTTCACTCTGAATAGGATCAACCGATACAGTCTAATCTAATGAGTTTGTGTCTATGGGTTGTGGTTCTTGGACCTCGTCCAATTCTATCTGGCTCCCACTATTTTTCTGGAGTAGATATTCTCTTTCCAGGAATACAGCTCTCTTGGCCACTAAGAACCTTTGCTCAGAAGGGTGATAGAAATAATATCCAAACGTCTCCTTTGGATATCCCACAAACTACACTTATCGGTCCTTGACTCAAGCTTATCACTCTCGTTCTTCTTTACATGAGCAGGACACCCCCAAATTTTAATGTGATTAAAATTTGGTTTTCTGCCCTTCCATATCTCATATGGTATAGAAGGAACTGATTTACTTGATATCCTATTCAATAAATAAGCCGCAGTCTCTAACGCATAGCCCAGAGAGACAAGGGTAGTCCTGAGATAGACATCATGGATCGGACCATGTCTAACAAGGTCCCGTTTCTCCTTTCGGATACAACATTGTGATGTGGTGTATACGGTGGAGCCCACTGAGAAACTATTCCATGGTCTTTAAGATAAGAAGTGAATTCATTGCTTAAGTATTCATCTCCTCGATCCGATCGAAGAGCCTTAATACTTTTGCCTGTCTGTTTCTCTACTTCATTCTTGTAATCCTTAAACTTCTCAAAGGCTTGTGACTTATATCTCATTAAATACACATAGCCATATCTAGAGAAGTCATCAATAAAAGAAATGAAATAGAGGTAACCCCCTTTTACTTCCACGGACATGGGTCCACACACATTCGAGTGTATGAGGTCGAGAAGGTCAACAGCCCTCTCACCATGTCCACTAAAGGGAGCCTTGGTCATTTTTCCCATGAGACACGACTCACAGGTACCAAATGGCTTGTATTCGAACGAATTCAAATACCCATTTGAGTGTAAGTGAGAGACTCTTTTCTCACCTATATGACCAAGTCTACAATGCCATAGATATGCAGAATTCACTTCATCAGCATTGAAAATTTACATAACATTAGAACGTGTATCTAATACATAAGGACCATTGACTAATGAACCATTGGCTATAATCAAACCATTATTCATTATAGAGCACCCAGTGCTATTAAAAGCCAATGTATATCCAATGTTATACAAGCCAGAGATTGAAATAATGTTCTTAATAGTATTAGGAACATAATAACAGTCATTCAGCTCCAGAATGACTCTTGAAGGTAAACTGAGGCGTGCAGTCCCGACAGCTTTGGCAGAAACCAAAGCTCCATTGCCCATCCTCAGTTCAATCTCCTTTTTGCCCAATCGCCTTCTATTTGCCAGCACCTGCATAAAATTGCAGATATGAGATGCACATCCAGTATCCAATATCCATGATGTGGATTCCATATATGACAAATTAAGGTCTATGATAAAAATACCTTCATTTAGAATTGCCTTGCAATTCCTCTTCCAATGCCCAGTTTCCCCGCATCGAAAATATTTGTCTTCCTTTTCATTTTTCTTGCCCTTCCCTTTGTCAACTTTGGCGATTTGCTTACCCGTGACCTTTTTCTTTCCCTTCCCTTTGTTACTCGTGGTGGATATTTGAGAGACCTTCCTTTTCTTGTTGGCCCGACCAACAATCATTACAGACGAAGATGGTTTATCTTTCTGCATGGTTCTTTCAGCACTCTTTAACATGTTGAGCAGCTCCGGGAGAGTTGCATCAATTCTATTCATGTTAAAGTTTATGATGAAGGAAGAAAAGGAATCGGGCAATGACTGGAGTATAAGATCAATGCATAGTTCAAGATCCAACTTGAACCCCAATGCATCGAGTCTTTCAATCCACTCCATCATTTTCAGTACATGGGCATGTACTGATGAACCCTCAGACATCCGTGTCCTGAAAAGCCTTTTTGAGATATCATATCTCTCAATCCTACCCTGCTCCCCGAAGAGCTGGCGTAGATTTAGAAGTATGCTTCTACAATTAGTCTTTTCAAATTGCCTCTGTAGCTCGGGAGCCATAGAGGCCAACATGTAACATTGGGTAAGGGAGGAGTCCTCAGACCACTTGGCATAAGCCAGTAACTCGCCCTCGTCAGCATCAGGAGCTGGCTCAGAATGAACTGTGTCCAACACGTACACAATCTTTTCGGCGGTAAGGACTATGCGTAGATTACGCAGCCAATCCGAGTAGTTCGGTCCAGTTAATCTATTTGCATCCAAGATGCCGCGGAGGGGTTGGACGACGACATTATAATCTGGATAAGAAATAAAAGACAACTTAGCATGTGTTCAAATTCTAATTTAGATGTGGTTTTCTATCTTAGTTAGTCCCACTATTTTTCGATCAGACTATATAACCCTCAGTATATAGAACGGGAGATCAACGAGATCAACCTAGTGGGTCGGAATCCCAACGAGACTGATGTATGACCTTGTGGAAAGCACAACAAGCCATACACCATCTCAAGGGCAGTCAACAGGCACTTGCATCTAATGCAATATCCGATATTCGGCCCCTGAGAAATCATCCCCTTGTGGAAAGTACAACAAATGATATTCTTGGTTAGATCTAACCATCATTACTTCATAGCAATGAGTTCATGACGCGACCCTTGTGGAAAGCACAACAAAGCCAAGTTCAATTCCTCACCCCATTGAGGTCGAGCCTTGGAGTTTAATCCCGTCCCCAAACTCATGGACCTTGTGGAAAGCACAACAAATCCATGAAATGAAAACGTTTATTCACTCCATAATGATGGAGGGCCACGATGACTCCTAGAGCCACGCTTACCAGATCTAAAATTCAATCGCGAGGGAATTTAATTTTATCTTGATCTCACCCTAAGTGGTAATAAAAATATATCTGATATATTTACCGTACCTAGTAGTTTGCACAAAATAAATACATCCAATGCAAAAATAAAACGCAAGTGATCATGGACTTAATCCCTAATGTAATTAAGGCATCCGACCCGCTTCCGAAGCAGCTAGATCGTCCTCGTCGGGTGTGCTCCGCACTTTCAAACTTCGACGCCGTAGTAATTACAACTTTTACATAGCACACAGGCCGGAAAAATGTAAATTACATATCAATAAAATTCCAGAAGCCCTTAGGACGAGTACAACAATAGATTAAGATAGAAGGACATTGGAATTTTAGCAGAGAGAGAAAGGAGGTTCGCAGACCCCAATTAATTACATTAATCCAAGTCCATGATCACTTGTCAACCCATTCAAATAAAATCAATCAAGGGTTATTTTCTGAAAATAATCCTTACTTTTGAATTTAAAAATGGGATGTGCAAACAAAAACAGGCCAGCTTTGTTTAATTTTAAAAATCGAAGCATGATTAATAAAAATTAAACAGACAAGCAGGTCAATACAAGGTAAATAAAGTAGAGCACGTAAAGAACCATCATTTTCTACAGGGGCATGTAATTGAGATAATTACTTAAATTTAAATTTAAATTTAATTATCCAATAATAAAATTTAAATTTAAAATTTAAACATGCCAATAATTTAAATTTAAATTCAAACAAATTATCCAATAATTTTGTTTGAAAGTAAATTTAAAATAATGCAATTATCCTCAATTAGTAATTTTCTAAAATTTAAAATTTGAATTTAACAATTCTCTAATAATTAAAATTCAAATAATTAAACTTTTTTATATTTAACTTCAATAAAATTTAAATTTTAAATTTTTTAATTATCTAATAATTAAAAATTCAAAAATTAAAATTTACTGAAGTAACTTCAATTATTACCATTTTATCTCGAGGTAAATAGTAGTTATCTCACCTAGGTAAATTCAACACGGTTAAATAAATTTTAACATTTGACATTTACCATCGAGATAACATAATTAACCTACTAGATAAAATCTGATTTAATTTACTGTGCATTTTCATATATATATATCTTATATATATATGTATAATTTTAAGCACACAATAAATTAAAAATAATAATTTTTTTTAAATTAAAAAAAAATTGGGCGGGCTGACCCGCCTGCGCGCGGGGCGGGCACCTCCCCGCGTTGCGGGCGCGACTCGCAATGCGGGCGCCCGCAACGCGGGGTCCGCGTGGCGGCGCCACGCGGGCGCCCGCCCCGCGGTCGCCCCGCGTGGGCGGCGCTCGCTGGTACACTGCGCCCAAACCGGACCGGCATAATTTTTTTTTTTAAAAAAAAAATTTGCTACAGCGATGCCCAGCATCCTGGAAGAACGGAGATGTCCATCATCCCCTTCTAGCAATAACAATTGAAGATTTTAATTACCCCTAAAACATGGTTCTATACGATGATAACACATCGACCAGAGCGTAAACCTGGCTCTGATACCACTGTAAGATTTTGGATAGCACCTACGGGCGACGCAGCGGATAACAAAAATTCATTTGCCCGATCCCGGTGTTATGGAAACCTTAATCTGTGCTCTAATCGGTGTTTCTAAGACTCCAACCCGCCTAATTACAGGTTGCGTGTTTATATCTTGCGCGGAACGACGCTGTCCGCTATGCCCGATGCAGAATACCGAGCCGCACAACTACACGGCCTCTAGAGCAGATCCACACGGACCCTGCTGCAGTGATGGTACCCCCCAGCACGGACCTTCCCCGACCCTTTCACCTTCTGGAGAGAGAGAGCAAGAGGAAGGAAAGGGGGGAGGAGCTAAGCCTCCTCTCTTAACCCTTAATACTTGGTTAAGCCAAGAGAGATTGGAAGAAGTTCGAATGAGCTTCACGTAGGATTCTATATATAGAGTTTAGGCCTATTTGAAAAGGGCTCCAAAAGACCGAAACTGTATATATGTCCTATCTCATATTATACACATGTATTAAGCTTCATTTACACTCCTTTCCAAAAGGAATTAAATAGAAATAATACATACATTTGTATAATAATAATCTGTCACCCAAGAATCCATTGTGTGTGATCCTCTAGGCCCATAGTCACTCTAGTTTAAGGCCCATTAATTTCTAATTCCCAATTAGAAGTAAATTAAACGTATTCTTCGCTTCTACAAGAGCCGAATAATAGTTTAATTTATTCCGAACCTTCGAACACGTTGGGTCAAGCAAATCCGCGTAATCCTAGAGGACACCGGGTTTAAACCAGCCTGTCTGGTACCTGTAAGTCCACAGTTACCGCATCGATATAATCTCTCGCTCCTTCTATGAGTCTGGTACGATCGAGGATATGATTTCTATCAAACCCCATGATCGTGTCATTTGACTATGACCTCCTTAAAGTGTATGATGTCCATTCTAAACGAACTCACACGACCCTGTGAGCGACGTCATGCGGTTCGGGGAAGCGGAGAAGACGCGGAGCGCACGGGCTCCTCTTTTGTTTGTTGCAGCACAGAAATAAGAGAAGAGAGCAGGGGTCACCACGGGAGATTGCTCCGGCGGGGCGAGCGGGACAAATGTAAGATAGAAAAATATGGGGGTTAAACGGCCATAGCGGGAAGTGACTCACCGCGGCCTCGGGGGCACGGGAATGGTGCAGAAATTAAATAGCAAGAATTGAAACGGCCATTGGGGAAGTGACTCGCCGCGGCCTCGAGAATATGAATAGATAAGAATATAACATATAAGAACGGGAATTTAAACGGCCATTGGGGAAGTGACTCGCCGCGGCCTCGAGAATATGAGCAGAATATAACAGAATATAAAGAGAATATAAGAATGGAAATTCAAACGGCCATTAGGGAAGTGACTCGCCGCGGCCTCGAGAATATGAATAGATAAGAATATAACATATAAGAATGGAAATTTAAACGGCCATTGGGGAAGTGACTCGCCGCGGCCTCGAGAATATGAGCAGAATATAACAGAATATAAAGAGAATATAAGAACGGAAATTTAAACGGCCATTGGGGAAGTGACTCGCCGCGGCCTCGAGAATAAGATGTGATCGCCAGGGGCCAAAAGACCCCAAAATAAAGAAAGTGATCGCGCCTACCTCAAGAGCGGGAGATGGCAGGTTGCTTCTTCCTCCCCCTTCGGCCGGCCGACGGAGAGGGCTTTCCTTGGTTACCCTTGCAAAACAGTAGACAATAAATAAACGGAATTAGAAAATGGCAGTGTAGTAACAATTCCTTGCAATAAAAGTAAAGAGATCGTGACCTGACACACACCTGGTTGGTGTGGTTTTAAACCCCTCTCGGACTCGAGTAGGAGGAAAATGCGATCATGAATGCAAGAAGTATGCAAGAGACGGCGCCCTTATGTAGGGAGATAGAGGATGCAGTATGATGAATGTAAAGAACTATGGAGAAAAAGGGGAAGAAATGGCTTATTGGATGAGCCGAAGGTGAGATCCGGCGGAGCTCCAGCAGCGTAGGGACGACGTGGAAGCGCGGTGGACGAAGATAGCCTTCCTCTCGCGAGCCTAGACACCCGAGAAGCCGGCAGAACCTCCACCTACAAAAGACCCCACGGGTTAGAAATGACTCCGGTAGCCTCTGGACTCCGGCAGCCTATCGGATCCCTTCGAAGCTCCTCTAGAACTGAGGGGGTGGGCCTCTATTTATAGGGCTCCGGATGGTGGAGGCGTCCAGGACCCTGGACACCTCCATCAGGGTCGAACTAATATATTATTCTATTTTTATTTATTTTTTCAGAATATTTTTATGGAGGCGTCCAGGGCCACGGACGCCTCAAACAGGTCCACCGAACCCCACCGACGGTCGCACGCGGTTTGGCACAACGCGTGGTTTTGTGAGCGGCGACCCGTGATTCAGAAATGGGCGCGTCCAGATGGCTGGATGTCTTCATAATTTGGATTTTTTCACACACGACAAACCGTCGTTCGGTGGCCGGCGCCTGTGAGGGAGTTGATGGAGGCGTCCAGGGGCCTGGACGCCTCCATAAATATATTATTTTATTATTTTTGTTTTGTTTTTTATGCCAACTGGCATTATGTATATTTTATACTTGTTTTTATGGAGGCGTCCAGGGGCCTGGACGCCTCCATTAATATTTTATTTTTTTTATTTGGTTTTGGGCTTAAAAAATAAAAATAAATTAAATTAAAAGAATGGGGGCGTCCAGGGGCCTGGACGCCTCCATTAATATTTTATTTTTTTTATTTGGTTTTGGGCTTGAAAAATAAAAATAAATTAAATTAAAAGAATGGGGGCGTCCAGGGGCCTGGACGCCCCCAAAAAGACCCACCCGGATCCTCGGACAAGGTGTTGGCGGCTGCCCGGCAGACACCCTTCTTGGTTCCGGAACCTCCTGATGCGTCTGACTGGTGTTGATGCTGTCCGAATGCCGTGACGAGACGATGCCGGATGCCGAAAAGGGCGGAAGAAGACTCAAGAAAAGGAAGCACTCAAGTGATTCAAAACGCGTAAGCCGTTGCGGGGCGTTGTATAGTAATATGAGACTTTCTCAGGAGACGTTAGGAATGGCGTGTCTACAGCTGCCCCGCCTTGGCGTCTGCTTTGCAAGGGAGCGACACGTAGTGGAATGGTATCGAAGTGGAGTGAAATGAAGTGGGAGCGGACTGATAAGTTGATGCCAAGGTGTGATGAGACACGCTTTTGATGTTACTGTCTGGAATTTTTCCTGGAGTTTCAATGAGGCAACCTTTGAAGAAGGTCTTTCAAATCTTGATGATTGCTTGGACGGAGATCAAATAAGGGAGGGTGAGATGTGCGCTCAGGCACACAAAAGAGACCAACTTCTCGGTATGGAAGTACCTGGGTCATAAACCTGAGGTTTCACCTTTGGGGAGCGGTTATCAGGCAATGTGGAAGTGCTGCGGCCAAGGTGGGTCAAACAAGGTAAAAAGTAAAGGAATATCTGAGGGTCTGTCCAAACAAGGGTCTCCTTTGGAAGAGCAGCGTAAGGCCGTTTCAAGGAAATTCAGTATTTTATTCGGAGTGGAATATCTCATATTTGTAAGAATTGAAGCACAGTGGCTTTCGCAATCGAACCACTTGAATGATCTTCCGCAATAAATCAAAGTCCTATATGAATGCATGTTGGGCTTAAAGAAAAATTTAAAACAAACTAAAATAGAAAATAGCCAAGGATAATATTGTCAACTTGTTAAGAATGGGTCAAGATACCGATCTGGTGAGCCGACACTGGGCTGGGGCCCGTTTATCCGCGCACCAACTCACTGAATGGAACCGTCGTCCCCATGCTATCACAAGTTAACGGCCTATCCGTACAACCCCACTTCTTCTGGGATCATCACCGTTTTTGTTGAAGGGGAACTCAAATCCCAGATTCGTTCGGGCCGCAAGGTCCTTGACATGTTCTAGTAGCGTAGGTATCATATACTACGATGCATGACATGGTGGGACCAACCATTGAAAGGTGGGACAGGAAATAGGACAAAGACGTCCGTTAGTAAAACCTGCACAGGCCAGCATGGATTAATAACATCAGAAAGTAGCAGAATCATAGCAGAATCGCACCACAGTACAAAGGAGATCCAGACAAAATCTTGACAATGACCACTGATGTGACATGTTTTATCCTATAGCGATCTTTCCTTCCTATAAGAACTCCCCTTAGGCTAGTTCATTCAAATGCACCAAGGTGGGTTTTGGAAGCTCAGGAGAGGAAGGAGAGGGGGATCTAGAGATCTCAGGATGGAAGGAGAGTCTTCCCGCGTTATGAAGAGGAGCAGGTCTAGCAGCGAGATCAGGCGACTCTCCGACCTCGAGGGTCATTTGAGTGGGACGATCATGTCGCATATGGTAAGCTGATTCTTTTCAAATTTCTCCACGTGAACCTTCTTCTTACTTCCTTCATTTCTTCTTCTTTCTTTTCTCTTCCAGCCATATCCACTCTTCCCAGGCCCGAGGAAGTTTTCCAAACTGCCATGGCTTTCAAAGCTAACTTCCAACATCTCCATCGGCATGAGGGCCATACTCTCGAAGTGGCATCTGCAGGGGCTCCTTATTCACGCCAAACACTATGAGAAGATTCGTATGGACTGGGCGGCTATGGGCTCACTTGTGGAGATCTGGCATCCCCAGACCCACACTTTTATCTTCCCGACCGTCGAGGTGACCATCCTCCTCGAGGAGGTGGAACTTCTGCTCGGATTGAAGAAATTCAAGAGTGACAGGAAGGTGAAGGCTATGCGGATGCTGACACGGGGGACTTCCGAAAGCGTCCTTGGAAGCTTCATGCCGCCCGACGCAGCCCGAAAGGTCCGTACTCAAAAGGGGATCGATCTCCAAAAGCTCGCGGAGTGGGTCATGGACGCCCTGAGAGGGTCACCAGACGATGACTATTTGGAGGGAATCATGAAGGGGTTCACCATTTGTCTGGCGGGTGCTCTCTTGTTTCCTTATACCGACAACATGGTGGAGGAAGACCAACTAAGTGCCATCCGTGGGATCTGGAGTGGAAAGAGGGTAGGACCCGCCGTCCTTGCCTACCTTTACAGCGGCCTTACTGCCTCGAGCATGGGTAAGCCTCCTTTTGGTTGCGCACTTATCCTGAATTGCTGGCTAGATTTGCATTTCAAGTTTGATCACCGTGAGGGAATGCCAACCGCTTCGAAGCTCTTCCAACAAAGCCCTCTTCATCACATAGCCGACGTGTTAGGCTTCGGTGGTACTGTAGTGAACCGCGTTCCGTGGCTGAAGAAACGTGAAGACTGGCGGTCTCACTTCCGCACCGTGACACAAGGCTTCTTCACTTGCGCACCGGCATGTTTGCTTTCGCTTGATCTCCTCATGAGGCCTTCTCCCGAAGTTGATCTTCAACTGATCGACGCGACCGAGTTCGTCCTTTATAACGCGCATCGGTGCTGCCTCCAGATTGGCATCCCACACCATTCGTTCCCGCTACCGACTGGCATTGTTCCTTTGAAGAAGAGGGAGTTGGGCACTGAAGCGGACACGAGGGAAGCGAAAGCCATTAAAGCTCCCTGGAAGACAAGTGTTGCGGGAAAGGCCTTAGCGCACGTGGGGGAAGAATGTGAGCTGTGGAGGGCTTATGTAACCGAACTGGGGAAGTTAAGGCCTAAGGTGCCTAAACCCCTGATGTAGCTCATTCTGCTTTCTCTGATGGAATAAAATCTGGCATGGATGTTTTGGACCTCTGTCCCCTTAATTATTATTATCTTTTTTTGTGGTTTTTCTTTTTCTTTGTATTTTTTCTTTTGTTTGGATTATATACATACTCTTATCTTTTTTTCTTTTATTATATTTTTTTTTGAAATTTTTATTATGGGGGGGTCCAGGGGCCTGGACGCCCCGAATTTTTTATTTATTTTTTTCAGTTTTTTTTTATTTTGGGGACGTCTAGGGTCTTGGACGCCCCTATTTTTTATTTTTTATTTTTTTTATTTTTTCTTTTGGGGGCATCCAGGCGCCTGGACGCCCCTAAGTTTTTGAATTTTGAAAAATAAATAAAAATGTGGGGGCGTCTAGGCTCCTGGACGCCCCAAAGAAGGTAGATTCTATATATAAGGGTTGGCCTCCCCCCTTTGCTCATTTACTGTTCATTCAAACGACCCAGTCAAATCAGACGACCCATTCTTCGTCCCAATGGAGCAAGGAGGCCCAAGCCAGGGTGGAGAGAAGCATAAACGACGGGCTCGTCATCCGAGGAGGCTGAGGGACGATGCCGAGGAGGCTGCTGCGGCGGAGGAGATTGCCGCGGAGGAGGAGGCTCCTCTTTTGGCCGTGGAGGCTGCAATGGATGCTGGCGGCGCGGGAGAGGACGAGCACGATCCGGTAAGCTCTTCGGAACTTCAATCTGTTGGTTTAATAGGCCGGATAGGCGGACGAGAGGCCATGCGGTGAGGACTAGTGAGTGAGGGATGGAGGCGTCCAGGTGCCTGGTCGCCTCCACATTTTCTTTTTTCTTTTTCTTTATTTATTCATTTACGTAAATAATAAAAATAGAATTAAAAATAAGGAGGCGTCCAGGGCCTGGGACGCCTCCATGATAATATATATACATTTTTTATTTATTTTGGTTTTGGTTTTTGGGTTTTTCTAAAATTAAAATAAAGAAAATGTAAAGGAGGCGTCCAAGGCGTTGGACGCCTCCAAAAAACATAAATATTTTTTTTAAATAAAGATAAAATAAAATAAATAAGTAGTATATACAGTGTTATTTTTTATTACTATTCATAATGCTGATGTGTTCTTTGTTGGTTTTGTGGTGTGCAGGGCGTGATGAAGGGCCGGATCAGCTGGTCCCTAGTGGTGGCAGCATACCGTGGGCTGCCAGACTTTCAGAGGGCGCGTGTGGACGCCATGGGCTTTGGAGCTTTCCTTAGGATCGAGCCCTTTCGGCTCGACCTTCCTCTTATCCAGGCATTGAGGGAGCGGTGGCACGCGCCGAGCCGGGGGTTTCTGATGTCCTGGGGGCACATGGTGCCGTCACTGGAGGACGTGGCTCGGATCACTGGGCTACGGGTGGACGGAGAGGCGGTGAGCGGGGTCACCTACCCCGACTATCGAGAGAGTACCCTGGACCTACTGTGGTTAGAGACGAGCATGACTGACAGGGACAGCAGGGTAGTTGGCCGAGTGGAGATCATGGAGGCGCTCGGATTCGTTGACCCGCGCCAGCGGGTTAGCGAGACTGGAGCGGCGTTTCTGGCACGACTGGAGGGAGATGCCCGTGCAGCTTTCACCCAGGACCCGAGCGAGCGGGAGCTGGTGGACCTAGACCTCCGGAGGTTTCTTTTCTTCTTCTTGGGCCGCCTTCTGCTGGGGACGAAGGGGGATGGCATCCACTGCCGCTTCCTCGGGATCCTGGCGGACCTTGACAGAGTGGGGCACTACGCGTGGGGAGCGGCTCTGCTTGCCCATTTGATTACTGATCTCTCCCAGACTTCAGAGAGGGAGACGACAGTCAGCGGCTTCGCACCTTTTCTCCAGGTACACAATTTATTTATGCATTTTACCGTAGTTAAATATGCAATTACTCGTGCTAATGATGTATGATGGATGCAGGTGTGGAGTTATTACTACTTCCCGATGGGGAGGGCCAGGCAGGGGAACAGGAGAGCCGTTCCTCTAGCGCGACAGTGGAGGCCGGTCGTGGTAGCGGCACCACACAGCTACCAACTGGCGTCACTTCGTCGGGAGCTGAGCGAGTATCCCGAGGCCATGGTATGATGCGTATGATTTTTTTTATGTTTATGCATGTGACTGAATGGTAACTAACATGATGTATGTATGGTGATGCAGGTGGTGTGGAGACCCTACTTGGGCATGGGCGACGCCGGCCAGCCTTGGGTTATAGCGGGTCTTCCTCGTTTCAGGCGGGACGTGTGGGTCCATTGCCTGAACGAGATCGAGCCGCTTCGGCTGAGGCTGGTTATGAGGACATTGGGGCTAGCCCACGAGTGGGTTGATGTAGATGAGCCGGCCCGCATCGGGCGGAAGACCAAGGGGAAGGCGAAGATTGTGGACTGGCGTACGCGCTTCCCAGCACAGTACCAGGACTGGCAACAGGGCGGGGTCCCAGTGGTGTCCCATGTACAGGACAGTACTGATTACCTGAGACGGTACCGGGCTACGTATGGGGACCGCCTCTTCCTTGGTGGTATGGCAGGGGTAAGTGAAATGAAAATGCTTCACCCTTCTATATGTATATACATGTGGCACTAACTTATGTGCAATGCAGGATGCTCATGACAACATGATCGCCGACCTGCGGGCCCAGTTGGCAGACTCCAGGCGGCAGTTGGTGGCCATCCGACAGGAGTTGGAGATCCTGGTGAGTTTATGCGATGCATTTTTTGTGACCTGGATTTTTGATACTTGGCCTCTAACTGTCGTTCGCTCTGTGTTTCAGCGGGCCCACCAGACAGCGGCAGTCGGGATGGCTGGTGGAGCGGGTTCCAGTTCGCGGGGCCCTCCTCCGGAGGTTTCTGCCCTCCAGGAGCAGTTGGCGTATGCGGTGGCTCGGGCTGAGGAGGCCGAGCGTGACCGCGAGGCTCGAGTGAGCGTTTGCCTGACCTCGACTCTCCTTCTGGCTGCTCTCCTTCTATCACTATTCTCTTACGGTGCATGCGTGCTTTGACAGATGGCCGAGATCCGAGAGGCCCTGGCGCTTGCTGTTCGTGCCGAGCAGGAGCGCGACGCTCGGGTGGCGGAGCCTGATGCCCGGATTGTGGAGTTGGAGGAGGAGCGTCGACGGGAGGCTGAGGAGCTCCCTCGTGATGTGCTGGATCTGCAGATCGCCCTTGAGTTGTCGAGGAGGGAGGCGGTGAGAGAGAGAGAGAGGAGAGGGAGAGAGAGAGGGAGGAGCGACAGCGGGATCAGACCGAGAGGAGGGCTCTGGAGGCCCAGCTGCTGGAGCTCCGATTGAGTCTCGGCACGGCGGAGGGGAGGCTTCAGGAGAGCGAGGAGCGGTACCAGAGGGTGAAGGAATGCGGGGCGCGACTTCGTCAGTCTGGTTCTTTTTCCATGGGCAGCTATCTGGTTTCTTCGACCGAGGAGCGTCGTCACGCCTTCGAGGCTGGAGTGCCACCGCAGGGCGAGGCGAGCACGGCTTCTCAGGGTTCGCAGAGGCCCCCTAGGGATCCCCGGCAGAGGAGGGAGAAGAGAGATGACCAGGAGGGTGGCAGTGAGAGTTAGAGAGTTGCTTGTACACGTCACCCTTCTCACTGTATGATGTACTTTGACTATTATATGAAATAGATTTCGTGTGGCGTGCCCTTTTCTTTCCCGCACTTTCTTTTGCACCACGTTGTTTACGCTTCACGAGACTATTTCCCTGGACAGAAGGGAACTACTTTGCACGGGGGGATTGTGTTCCTTTCTCCCTTTTTGGGCGCGTCCAGGCGCGAGGACGCGTCTTAATCTTTGAATTCAAATTTAAAGCGTCGGGTGGCCTTTCTTCTCCCGTGCCTTACCCGCAAACGAGCCCGCCTTCCGTCGAAACTCGCTTGCCCCCTTTTTCGTCTTCCTCCTCTTTTGATCGATGGAGTTCGGTGGGCCCGACCATGGTGAAGGTGGAGAGGGACGCGGGACCCCTCGCCCAAGGATGGACGCGCCAGAGCACGGAACGGCGTCTATGGAGGAGGAAGGGCCGCTTCGGGTCCCCGAGGGACCCGAGGGGCCCGATGTCACGGAGGGAGGTGAACACGGTCTGGTAGGTCCTCCAATCTCTTCCTCTTTGATCCATTTTGAGTTTTGAAGCAAGGCGTGCGAGGGGGAAAGGGTTCGGCGAGTGTTGCACTCAAATGATGGGCGCGTCCTAGACAAGGGACGCGTTCTTTGTTATGATGCGAGGTCCTCCTTCCTTGGTGCAGGACATGGCGAGGACCCTGGGCCTGGCCGATGAGTGGGCGAGTGCGGACGAGCTGAGCCGCGTCAGGAGGGAGAGTCGCGGCAAGGCGAGGCTCGAGGACTGGCACGTACGTCTCCCTGGACAGCAAGGGAGTGTATTGGTGCAGGACAACGCTGACTTCCTACGGCGGCAGAGAGAGAGTTATGCGGGGCTTCCCCAAGCTGGGGACACGCGTGGCATCGGCGGCTCGCGCGCCCAACTGTCAGAGGCTAGGCGGCAGCTGGCCGTCGCTCAACATGAGCTGTCGCTCCTAGTAAGTTACGTTCCGCACTTTTATCTTCAGATTTTGGAGTTTCACTGATGGCCGTTGTTTATTTTGTTCTAGCGTGCCCAGCAGACAGCGACGGCGGGGATGATTGGTGGCGCATCTTCCAGTTCCTCGGCCCCTTTTCTCGAGATTGCCTCCCTCCGGGAACAACTTGCCGGTGCGGTGGCCCGCGCGACCCGGGCGGTAGAGGAGCGTGATGCCTGGGTGGCGACTGTAGCGGAGCTGCGGCATCGTGGTGAGGAGAGGCCTTCTCCAGACATCCTGGAGTTAAGGGTTCTTCTGCAGATGATGAGGAGAGAGGCAGAGAGAGAGAAAGCCGAGAGAAGGTCCGAGCGACAGCTGAATCAGACCGAGAGGAGGGCCTTGGAGGCCCAAGTGAGGGAGCTCCAGCTGGGCCTTCAGGCCGTCGTGTAGAGGCTAGGAGGGATGGAGACGCGCTACGAGAGAGCATGAGAGTTCGGGGAGCGACTCCGCTAGTCCAGTCGCTTTGTCGCTAGTGGCTTCTTCGCCACGCCAGGGGAGGAGCAGCGAGTCACTACTGCAGAGCAGGCGCCAAGAGACGAGACAGGTGCTGCTGCACGAGGATCCCAGAGGCTTCTGAGGGACCCGCACCTCAGGGGAGAGGAGGGGAGCGCCCAGAGAGATGAGTGATGGTGAGGATCGGCGAGCTGGTGGACTTGCCTCCTCCTTATGTTTATGATGTTTTTGACAGCTCATGTAGAATTATGAAGGGAGTGATTTGATTTTCTGATGCTTGTTTGTTCTCTGGTGTGTTCCTTCTTCCCTACACTTCTCCTCCTTTGCACTGTTCCCATGTGATGGGTCTGCCGAGACTCCGCCCCGAGCGGAGAATCGCGTCTTGTTGTGACCATTTTTCACAAGAATCTGCCGTCGAAGTCAATAATGACGGCCCTAGTCACTTTTCCCGGATGTCGTGTCAAATTTTGCGGGCCTCCTCCAAAACATGATAGGGTATCCCTAGATAAAATAGGGTGCTAGTCGTCATATTCTTCGTCCAATCAATCACCCTGTGCGAGCGGTGAAGTGACACACGGGACCGCATGGTAGGTGTCTCATCACGAGGGCTATCATTAAAGGTGATGGTGGCAATCTTGGCCTGTACTCCTTCCATTTCTATAAATTCTTGTCCCTTTTATCCTCCCAGGTATATCTAGAGCTAACTCGAGGAGCACAAGTTCTCACGGGAGAGGAGGAGTTCAAAATTCTGAGAGTTGGATGGAGGGCGAATCTTCCCACTCCTTGAAGAGAAGCAGGTCCAGTGGTAGTAGTTCCAGGAGGCTTTCGGACCTCGAAGGGCACTTCAGCAAAAGGGCCCAATCACAACTCGTAAGCCAAGTTTTCCTGCCCTTTTTTCCATTCTTTTTTCTTCCTTTCTTTCTGACCAAACCTCCTCTCCATTCCCTGCATGCGTAGAGTGTGATGAAATCACAGATCTCATGGGAGTTGGTAGTGGCAGCATACCGAGGTCTCCCAGATTTTCAGAAGGCCAGGCTAGACGTGATGGGTTTTGGCACCTTTCTTCGGATCGAGCCGATCCAGCTCGACCTGGTCCTGATCCAAGCCTTGTGTGAGAGATGGGACCCAGTGAGTCGGGCATTCCTGATGCCCTGGGGGCACATGGTGCCCAGCTTGGAGGATGTGGTCCGGATCACAAGCCTGAAGGTGGAGGGCGAGGCAGTGACCGGGGTTACTTATGCGGATTACCGAGAAGGTGCCCAGAAGTTACTGGGTTTGGACCTAGATGGTCGGAAAAATAGGTCGGTAGCTAGGGCGTCCCTCATGGATGCATTAGGGCTCAATGACACTCGTCGGTGGGACGATGAATCCTCAGAAGAGTTCATGGAAAGGATGGAAATAGGATGCCGTGCTATGTACTGCACAGATTTCGGCAACTGGGAAAGATGCAACATAGATTTGAGGAGATTTCTCCTCTTCCTTTTGGGGAGATTGGTACTGAGCTCAAAAGGGAATGGTATCTAATGTCGCTTCCTGGAGCTGCTATCAGACCTTGAAAGAGTAGGGTACTATGCCTGGGGAGCCGCCATGCTGGCACACTTGTTTGCAGGTCTGTTCCAAGAAGCGGACCGTGAGATGACTGTGAGTGGTTTCACACCCTTCATCCAGGTATTTTTGGTTTTGCTTGTTTTGTATTTTTGTTTTGTTTTTGTTTTTGTAAGATATTGACGACATGTGCCAAAGCAGTTGTGGAGCTATTATTACCTCCCCATGGGGAGAGCTCGACATTGGCGACCCGCGATGGTGCCGTTAGCCAGGCGGTGGGAACCCATCATGAGTGCGGCACCCCTAACCTACCAACTGATGGTGCTAAGGTGGGAGCTACAGGAGTTCCCTGCAGTGATGGTAAACTGGAGACCCTACTCAGACATGGTCGATGCCGACCAGCCGTGGGTTCTAGCAAGTCGTGCCCGGTTCGGATGGGAATTATGGATGCACTGCCTGAATGAAATCGAGCCGCTTCGGCTACGATTGGTTATGAGGTCCTTGGGATTGGCTCAGGAATGGGTGGATACGGCTGTGCCACCTCGTGTCGGGAGAAAGACGCGAGGACCGGTGACCTGCATTGACTGGCGCGTGCGGTTCCCTGAACAGTATGAAGACTGACAACGGGGTGGCACAATTGTAGAATCACATGTGCGGGATAGCGAGGACTACTTGCGTCTATATAGGACAAAGTACGCAGAGCGGCTCCAACCCTGGGGACTTGTGGAGGTAGGTTTCCCCTTTTTCTCTTTTCTTCTTTCTCCTTTTTTTAGTTTTCTGGTGGAAATGCTGACTCGTATGGCTGCAGGATATCCGTGATACAATGATAGCGAAATTTACGAACTCGCCTGGCAGAGATGGAGCAACGGTTGGGCGATGCCCGCGGTGCTACGAACGCCTTGGTAGGTGTACGGTGCGTTCCTAATTAAAACCCCAGATTCCAGATGTTGGCTGCTAATTCACGCGGTCGTAGCATGCCCAGATTGGCGCGGCTTCCCCAGCGATGGGAGTAGGTGGTACCTCTTCCAGCTTGTGGATTCCCACCTCAGAACTTGACTTGCTTCATGAGCAACTTGCTCATGCCACACAGCGTGCCGCGGAGGCAGAAGGGATGCTCTCTATACAGGTAAGAGTCTCAGTGTTGAGTTCTCTTTGTTTTACGCCTTGCCGCGCATCTTGAGATGGTACATCTGGCAGGAAAAGGAGATGGAAGAAGCGCTTGCCCAAGCTACGCAGAAGGAGGCTAGGATAGCAGAACTGGAGAGGGAACTACGGCGTCATCCTGATGACGACTCTTCTAGGGATGCCGTGGAACTGAGGATCACTCTCCAGTTGGAGAGGGAAGACCGCGAGAGAGAACGTGCAAAGAAAGAAAGAGACGCAGAGAGAGAAAGAGCCAACAGATTGACTGAAAGGGAGGAACGAAGGGCCATGGAGGCCCAACTATTCGAACTCCGAATCAACCTTGGTCTTGCTGAACAGTGGCTGAGAGATGGTGAGGAGCGCTACCGAAGAGCACGAGAGCGTGGCTCTCGTGTTGGTAGTTTCTCTGCTGCTTCCGTGGATCAACGCCGGGATGTGGGAATAGGAAGGGGAGTATAGAGCGGTAGGAGTACCGCTTTTCGTAGTTGGGTAGCACCTTTGAGAGCGTTTTACCCGGAGAGTAGTGGGACGAGTAATGCAGAGAGAGAGGGCGGAACTTGATGTAATTTTTTTGATTTTTGGAATAAAATACAAGGTTCGGTTTGTTTGGTTTTCACCTTTGCTTCTGTTGCCTGAATCCCTGCACACATCACTGAAACAAACAAATCAGAATTTCTATTCTGACTTGGCCCCTTGCTCAATAAGCAAATGGTCACTGTGACTGTCCTTGATAATTGGTCAAGGGGCCAAGCCGTTATTAATAAAGGCAAGATAAAGATATGGTGATGATAAATGCGACAGGCAAGCACACGAATGCAAGCGGTATTAAAAGTGAGATGCTGTACGCAAATGCAATCATGCAAAATTGATTTATTTTCTTTTTTATATTTGGTATTTTTTTTATTTTATAATAAAAAGATTTTTTTGTTTGCAAATATGTACATTTTCTCTTTTCCATTTTTTTTGTTACTTTTATCATTTCGATTTTTTTGTTGCTAACGCCCGGTAAGCACCCACATGGCACCTAACCTACGTGAGAACATGGATTTCTTACTAACCTCCCAGGTATCCTAAGTGCACATCTAGGTTGATTTGGGCCTCTAGACCCCTCGAATGATGATCCCGCCGGCTAAGACTTACCCTGATGACAATATCGTCATGCCATGCTTAGGCTCCCAGTCACTTCCGACCACAAGGATTCACCCAAAAGATGTTTGAGGTAAATGATTTGCCCGACCCGTGTCTGTTTCCTCACAACTCTAGATGATATATGATGGAACGCCCTGGAACCCTAACAACCAACCGCTCGACATTGACCCGGAATCAGATACCGTCGCACCCATAGGTGACGCGCTTGCATTGGCCTAAGCCTAAGGTTAAGCAAGAAGACATCAAGGTGGTAAACAGGGGTCTTGACCAGCCAGAAACACGGAGACTCCTTCGCAGCGATAGCTTTTGCTTTTCAAAGTAGGCAACCAAACGTGTATATTAAAATAAGGTCACAGACCCAGGGCAGTTTTCGCCCTTCAGAAACTCCATCGAACCTTCATCTTTAGAGGAAGAAGGAAGAGCGTGGGGGATAAACCTCCTGAGAGGACCGGCAAAACCGTTAACCCGGCGAGCGAATAAGTGCCCATTAACTCTTTTCTTTCGGACAACTTCGGACCAAATCTTGAGCATTTACATTCCACGGCCCCTCTTGTGGATTCAGACTTTTACTTTGAGGGGTTCCGTTTATCGCAACAGGCACGGTCACGACCAGGTTTTTCTCTTGATTTTGATTTTGTATTTTTTTTTGTGAGGGAGATATAGTCGTTTGACGTTTGTGGGCTCCCTTTTCGTATGCCTGCGGGGACACTGCCCTCTTCTCGTGCTCTGATCGATGCTCGAGGAAATGGATCCTACTCTTGTCTTTGGGGTTTGAGTTTCGGTTTCTCATGCTCAACGTTTTAAGGGCGCCGACTGTCTCATTTGGTCGAAGAGAAAAGAATAAAGATTACAGCTTCCGGAGATCTTCTGGGTGGGGCCCCACCGTAGGTGATGCTACCGACTTTTTTGAATAAAATACATAAGTGAGCACATGTTAGCTTCCTTCGAGCGAGCATAGGCCGACGTGGCCGGACAGGGATCTCCACGGTTCTGGCAAACCAAGACCCGGTGCCTACCAAGCCTTAATGGGCCCTATCCTAACATGAAGGTTAGATGCAGGGACTTAACTACATGGTGACTGCCAGGCATCGGCATTTTGAATTTTCCATATTTTTAATGGTTTTTAATATTTCTTTGTTTTTGATATTTTTTTATCTTTTCATCATTTTTTTTGTTTGTTTTGTGCTAAGGGTAGTATTTCTTAAGATAAAGCCCATTCCAAGGGTGGGATAACTCGGTCCCTTCGACGTTGATTAGCTTGTAGGCGTTGCCAGGGTACATGGCTTGAATTACAAATGGTCCTTCCCAATTGGGTTGGAGCTTAGAACGCGGCCCTCCAAGTTTGACAAAAATTCTTTTTACGACCATCTCACCGACTTTGAATTTTCTCTCAACGACTTTCTTTTGGTAAAAGCGAGCGAGTCTATTTTGATACACACACGCGTGTTCGGCAGCGGCCAGTCGCTTCTCATCCAAGAGTTCCAACTGGGGGAGGAGTGAATTACGACGATCATCGAGGGGAAATTCCTCGTCCAATTGTACCCTGAGAGAAGGGATCAGAGTCTCGTACGGGACTACCGCTTCCATACCATAAGTAAGGGCAAATGGAGTCTGCCCGGTGGGGGTACGGATTGAAGTGCGATAGGCCCATAGAGCTTCGATAAGCTTTTCCGGCCAGTCTGAAAACTTACTAGACTCGCAGGTTTTTTTGATGATTTTGAGCACTGTTTTATTGGTGGCCTCCGCTTGGCCGTTACCTTGTGGGTAATAAGGCGATGAATGATGCAATGCAATTGCGTACCTTTTGCAGAGGTCTTGTAGGTCCTGAGAAATGAACTGTGGCCCATTGTCGGTGACGATTGTACTTGGGATGCCGAATCTGGCGAGGATGTTCTTCATGATGAACTTACAGACTGTTGATGCCTTCATTTCCGCGTAAGCTTCGGCTTCGGCCCATTTGGTGAAGTATTCCGTCGCAGTAAGGATGAAATATTTCTGTTTGGTGAGGGAATTGGGATCACCTAGGGGACCAATGATGTCGAATGCCCACATGGAGAAAGGCCACGGGGAGGATATTGGATGAAGTGAGGAAGATGGTGAATGGATTTTATCGGCGTGAAGTTGACACTTGACACACCTACGGACATAGACAACACAATCCTCTTCCATAGTGGGCCAATAAAAGCCTTGGTGAATGATCTTCTTGGCGAGCATCTGACTATTCACGTGGCCACCTCACACACCCGAGTGCGTCTCCTCTACACATTTCCAAACCTCATCGTCACCAAGACATCTTAACAGAATACCAGTAAGGCTCCTCCTATAGAGTAGACCTCCAACCAATGTATATTTCTGAGCCACCCTTCTTATGGCTTTCTTGTCCTCTGTGGTGGCCCCTTCAGGATAAGACTGATCTTGGCTGTATTTGACGATTTCATAGAACCATGGTTTCTCTTCATCAGCCAGTTCTTCTTCGGCCTCTGCCAACATGATTTCCCTCTTCTCAAGGATATCTTCCTGCAGGATCTTCCTTGCTATCCTATCTTTGATGTTTACATAAGAAGCATCATCGATTGCAGGGGCGTGAAGTTTGTAGATGGAAATGGACTCAAACCATCTTCCTAGAGGGAACCTTATGGATGATGCCAACGAGGCGAGGGCATCGGCGAGAATATTCTGATGACGAGGGACATGAACAAAGATCAGTTTGGTGAACAGTTTGGCAAAGGCAGCAGTGAGTTCTTGGTATGGCTTGAGTTTGGGATCGCGAGTGCGATATTTAGTGAGCACCTGGCGAAGGATGAGTTGACTATCACCTATGACTCGCAACTAAGTGATACGAAAAGAATGAGCGAGTTCTAGGCCAGCTAGAAGAGCTTCATATTCGGCTATATTATTGGTAACTGAAAATTTGAGCTGGTATGCCAATGGGAATGTGAGGCCTTCAGGCGACAGGAGGGCGACGCCGATTCCTCTCCCTTGAGAATTCAGAGCTCCATCAAAATATATCGTCCACATTGGCTCATCTGATTGGTTGATGGACATTAGTTCCTCATCTGGAAACTCTGATTGGACGGGATCGAACTTGGGAAGAGGATGGTGAGCGAGATGCTCGGCTATGGCATAGCCTTTAATCCCCTTTTGCTGGATGTAGGTGATGTCGAACTGAGAGAGAAAACTTTGCCAGCGTGCTAGCCTATCCGTAAGGACGGATTTCTCCAAAAGGAATTTGATAGGATTCATTCGAGCAATCAAACGGACCTCATGAGCCAAGAAGTAGTGCTTCAATTTCTGCACTACCCAAACGAGGGCAGCACAAGTTTTCTCCATGACGGTGTACTTCTGCTCACAGGGATTGAGAAGTTTGGACAAGTAATAGGTTGCCCGTTCCTTACCTTCTTCATCAGCTTGTGCGAGGACGGCTCCCACGGAGTCATCCAAGACTGAGACGTAAAGGATCAGAGGTTTTTCTGGTTTAGGTGGAATGAGAATGGGTGGACTAGCCAGATATTCCTTCAACCCTTCAAAAGCTTTCTGACATTTAGAATTCCAGTGGAATTCTACTCCTGGCTTGGTCAACTCGTAGAGAGGTCTACACCTTTGTGAATATTGGGACACAAACCGACGAATAAACTGCAACCTCCCGATTAAACCTCGGACTTCCCTCAAATTCTTGGGAGGCGGCATATCCCTGATAGCATTGGCTTTGTCGGGATCTATCTCGATCCCTCTTTTACTCACAATGAACCCCAGCAATTTACCCGATGATACACCAAACACACACTTTTTCGGGTTCATTTTCAATTGGAACTCCCTTGACCTCTGCAAGACCTTAGCCAAAACTTCTGGATGTTCCATCCTGGTCCTTGATTTCACCAACAAGTCATCCACATACACCTCCAGATATATGTGCATCATGTCATGAAATATGGCCATCATAGCTCTTTGGTAAGTAGCTCCAGCATTCTTTAACCCAAACGGCATGACCACGTAACAATATGTTCCCCAAGGGGTAGTGAATGACGTCTTTTCCTGATCCTCTTCTGTCAAACGAATTTGATTGTATCCTGAAAATCCATCCATGAATGAGAGGGTTTCGTAACCTGCCGTGTTATCAATCAACACATCAATGTGAGGCAAGGAAAAATCGTCCTTTGGACACGCGCGGTTAAGGTCCCGGAAGTCGATGCAAATCCTGACTTTCCCATCTTTCTTCATGACCGGTACAATGTTCGCCACCCATTGAGGGTAAAGGACGACTCTAATGAACCTGGCTTTGTGGAGCTTATCGACCTCTTCTTTCATTTTCAAAGCCATCTGAGGGTGGAAATGCCTTAACCTTTGTTTTATCGAGACGGACCCTGGTTTTAGGGTTATGAAACAGATGGTTAAGGTTTATTAAACATGCTTCAGATATTTTAAAGAGATTTTAAAGCCAAACTCATTGAGTACATTAAACTTAAACCACATGAGCTATTTCAGTCATTCATAACAATGTATAATAGAAGATTTCTAGTTCAAGAATTTTCAGATTTATGATCGAGATAGTCCCATTGAAATCTTCATGACAGACTGATAGAATTCTGAAGCCAAATGATACCAATTGATAGGAGAAATACCAATTGTTAAGAGAGATTGTGAAGCTCAAAGTTTTCAAAATATGATTAAGGTTTGTCAACAAAATCAATAAGAAAGGATATGCAATGAGTTCTGACACATGTATGCATTTGACAACCTATATGCAATGCATTGATTCCCCCTCACAATATGCATTCAAACTCTCTCTTTGGCATTTTCAATATAAGGAAATGCAATGCACTATATGTATGCAGGGACATGCAAAGACTCAACATTGAATGATATGCAAGGATATGCATCTAACACCCCCTGAAAACATGCAATGTTTGCACTGAAAACTGAACATATGATTCCAAATGATATTGTCACTTGTGCACAATCAGACTGTCTTATCAGCAAAGTGACCCATGGTACTAGGCGGAGCACTTGGTCTAAAAGACCACCTCACACATAGTAAGAACCTCCAGACAGACTTCCCTGCCTTTTGGTACCTTACCATTTATATACCATTGAGGTCATGCATAATTATTCAACATGCAGTCCTATATGCAATTCAGAATTTCAGTGAGCTATTGCAACACACAAGTTTCAAGTCACACTCATATGCAGTTCAGACTTTTCAGAAAATTCGAAATGTAATTTGTTTTCAGAGTCTATGCATAACACAATTATCAAGCAATTGAAATTAGCCTATGTATGCATCAGATACAGACAACCCTTCTTAATCTGATATTTGCACAGAACTCTCTGCAAATGCATGATCAGAAAATAATGCACATGGCAAATGATGAATGAAAATGTAAAAACAGATTTAACTTGCTATGCATTAAAACTAAAAATAAGAAGAGCAGGAAGTTTACCTGAAAAGTTCAGTATGGGGTTTTCTTCTTGAGTGCCTTGGATCATTACCCCTTTTTATTTCAGTCCCAAGGCACACCTGCATAGCAATGTTATTTTGCACAAACAGGTGCCCAAGAAGTCTTGGGTCCTAACATGACAGTATTACTCCTAGCAGGTTTTCTCAACAATTTTCGTGCATGAAGGTCATCAGATTTCATCAAATTGCAATTATACATTGAGTGACCAATTTGTCCACAGCAATGGCATGAATTAGCAGATTTCAAATTCCTCTTATGCACATTTCTGTTGTCATGAAGTTCATTTGCAGAGAGAGAGTTCTGTTTACTATAATGATAGTAAGATGCACCAGATTTCGGATTTAATCTATGAACATTCTTGTTAGCATGAAATCCATGTGTACATGTATGAGATTTTCTGTTAACAGAATAAGAATTCTGTTTACCAAAACCAGTTTGGTTTTGATATCCTGCCAGCCAACAGGTTGCAGCCCTGTGACCTGGCTTCCCATAGTTATAACATGAAAGTTTTGCAAATTGTCTTACAGGGAATTTAGCATGTTTGAGATTCACATTTCTACCCTGAATATGCCAACATTCCTTGACTGTATGGCCATGCTTTCTACAGTAAGAGCAATAAGAGGCATTCTTTTTAAAATTGAGTTCATTATTGCCATAGCCTCCTTGGGCATGCCAACAATCAATGGCCCTGTGGCCATCCTTTCCACATTCAAAGCATGAAATAGAATTTCTTTCAAAAAAGTCTGACCAGCATTCAGAGGCCCTGTGACCCCTTTTGTTGCAATTAAAACAGATGATATGCTGGTTCATTGAAACAGATTTGTTTTTATTAAAAACATGTTGGTTTGTAGGGAATTTAGCATGATATGAATAAAAGGTTTTCTTACCACTAGCAAACCAGCAATGAGCAATTGAGTGTCCTAATTTGCCACAATTAGAATATATGACACTCCTTTTCTGAGGTGAGGGATTTTTATCATGAGACCTCCTAGCATTCTTATCATCCTTCTCCATCAACTTACACTCATGCATCAGATGTCCAACTTTATGACAGTAATGACAGATAATCTTCCTTTTAGATGCATGTGAGTGTGTGTGAGGACTGTGATCAGCAAACACTGATGAACCCTTTTCATTTATTTTCTGATTTACAGTCCTTTTCTGATTTTTATCCTCTTTTCCTGTTTTCTTAGCCTTGTACTGACTTGGAGATGAAGTGGAAGGCTTTTCCTATTCAGAAGATTTAATGAAAATATTTTTCAGTTTGGATCCATCAACCTTTTTCAACTTTTCAGTTTGTTTCTGATTCTTCTGAACATTTGGTTGTTTATTTTCTAAGGTTGTGGCTATATCAGATGCTTTGATAAAGGATGTCGTCAGCTTGTTTTCAAAAGCCTTTTTATTGACATTGTTGTAGCCTAACCCTTCCTTTTTGACATTTACTTTTGTTCCTAGCAATTTGTTCAGATTATCTTGCCCACAAACAAATTTAGACAAAGAGTTTTTTAAGTCTTGAATTTCATTTTCTAGTGAGGAAATGTGTAACTCATAACTGGCAATCTCTTGCTCACTGCAGTTCATAGCTTCATTCAAAACTTTGTTAGCAGTTTTATACTTCTCAATTTCATTTTCCAGATTGCTCAGTTTATCAGAATCTTCAATACAAACAGTTTTTCCTCTTTCCAAAACTAGAAGTCTCTCTGACATAGTGGAGTTCAGCATTTTTAATTTCTCATTTTCTTCCTTAAGCTTGTCATTTTGAATTAACTCATTTATCAAGATCTGATCATCTGAGTTAGTTTCAAGTTTTCTTCCAGCCTTGAATTCCTTCAAATCTTTTTCCTTCTTTTCAATGTTTTTCTGTAATTCCACATTCACAGATTTGATGGCTTCAAGTTTTTCAGCAAATAAGTTCTTCTCCTGCTCAAGTTTCTCAGATTTTTTATCATTTTTATTAGTAGATATTCTCAGAGAATCATTTTCAGATTTCAGCTTGTTTAAATCTGAGTTTACACTTTCAAAGTTTTTCAGCAATTTTTCATACTGGTCATGATAGTTAACAACAGTCTGATTATCATTATCTGAGTTCAATTTTTCTTTGAGTTCAGATATCACATTTATATGATCTTGATTTTCAGTTTTCAATAATGAAACTTGTTTCTTCAGTATTTGAAAGTCAAACATACAAGCATCATGAATATTTTTCAATTCAACATAATTTCTACAAGGAGAGCTTGAACTATCTAAACCAGTACCCTTCTTCAATTTTTTATACTGTTTTCTTAACAGTTCATGAGATTCAAATAATTCAGCATATGCATTCTCCCAATCTTCTAGAGAGAAATTCTCGAAGAGATTTACCTCATCATCATCATCTTCTTCAGTTTGATTGCTGCCTTGATCGCTTCTGTTGGCCATCATGCAGCTTGTTTGATTTCCTTTCCCGGCTCTCTTCATCATCTCAAACATATCCCTTGCAGATCTGCAATCAAGGAAACATGAGTGAAAAGCTTTGTCAGTGGCTGCTTTCATCAGATTTATAGCTGTCTGATTCTCCTCATACATTGATTCGTGACTGTCAGTCCATTTGGACCTTTTCTTTGGCAGTTCATGAGGACCATGTGAAATTACTTTCCACAGGTCTGGATTCACCGATTTGACATAATTCTTCAGACTAGTGAACCATGCATTAAAATGCGTACCACTGAAAATCGGTGGATGAGCCATGAGAACACCACAGATTAATGCAACAGGAATATTGATGCACTAAAAACAAATTAGCACCTAAGACTGTAAGATCGAATCTGCAGGTCGCTGGACCTTGTATGCAGACACCGCTCTGATACCAACTGTTAGGGTGCTAGGCCCAGATACAGAGGGGGGGGTGAATGTATCCTGCTACGAATAATGCCCAATTTAAAAAATCAGATGTTAAGCAAGTTCCGGAGTTAAGCTAATTCGATTAGACAAAATAACAAGCAGGTGGAGCGAGCCTATCCAAGCATCTAGCGGAAGCAAATCAAGCAATCTGATGAACCAGTTGAAAATCCTTTTAAACAAAAGAGCAAATATGTAACTGGCCCCCAAATAACCAACTAGCGGAAGCAGCACAAATGAGAATAAGAAATCTCAAGACAATCTGTGAAGGATGGTAGGAGATATGGAAGAACACACTACAAGCAAACCACTGCTCAAAGATTTTAAGGTGGTTCGGTCCTCCAGACCTACATCCACCCCTCACTCCCAACCGGAGTGAGGCTTCACTAGCAAATGCTAGAACCAAGCAGACTCAGTCTGCAAACAGTTGCTGCCACACAGCTTGACCAGGGGAACAGCCTCCCCTCTTCCTCCAAGCCAGAGGGACACCCCAAGTGACTCCCAGCCACTTGGAAACCAGAGACCGAAGTCTCTCTTCCTCCAGACCAGGAGGGAACCAACCAGTGACTTCCAGTCACCAGCAAACCAGAGGTCGAAGACCTCTCTTCCTCCCAACCGGAGGGACCCCTAGACTTGCAACCCACAAGCCCAGAACCGGAGACAAGTCTCCCTTCTCCTGAATCCACAGGAGGAACCCGATCCCCAGCAGGGCAATCGGAAGAACAAGATAACCAAATGAAAACGGAGAAACAAAAACACGAAATGAAAATAACTTCAGCAAACAGAAAGCTGAAAGATGAAATGCACAATATGGCTCTCAACAGAGATGACTGACCTGGATCTGATCCACAGTCCAGTGAAGATAGATCTTCAGATGAAGCTTCCTATCTCTCGTTCTCTCTTCTTCTTTCTCTTCCTTTTCTTCTCTGCTTCCTTCTCTCACTCGCGAGCTCTCTCTCTTTCTCTTTTTACTTCTGCTGCTCCTCTCACTCTGCCACTCTTCTTTTTCTTCTTCTACTCTATTCTCTGTATCGTGGAGGCACTCTCTGCTCTTCTATTTCTCGGATTCTCTCTTCTATCTCTTCTTCCTCTCTTTTCCTTCTTTTTCTCTTTTTCTGGATCGAAGGGCTTTCTGCTCTTCAGGCTTCTGCTTCGATCAGTCTTCTTTAGTGGAAGAAGACTAGTATATATAGTAGCAGCAGTAACACACTGGCGCGTGTGGCTTCCACGTTTCCAGCCCTAGAAATTCGGACCACGTGGCAGCTTCCTGGTTCACGAGCCAGGCAGCTCGGATCACGTGCCCTACAATTCAAGGACATTCGTTCAGTAAAACTCAAGACTGCTGCGTTGACTCTATCAGCCCATGGCGTTGACGCATCGATGATCCAGTGATCAAGTCTTTAGCAGATGGGCGTGCTGCGTCGACGCCGCTCCACTGCTGCGTTGACGCATCGGTGTGTACTAGCAGCTAAAAGGTGTCGTTCCATCAACCTGCTGCGTCGACCCAACGAGCTGCAGTGTCGACGCTGCCAAGGTACTCTAGAGGTTGCAAGGAGTTACTTGAACTGCTGCGTCCACACTGCCAGTGGGTGGTGTTGACGCATCTGAGTAACCCAGTAACCCATTGGTTCTCTTTTTGTAACTGCTGCGTCGACGCTACTTGCTCAATGCGTTGACGCACCAGAATAATCCAGGAGCTTCTTTCTTGATTTGCTGTGTCCACGTGTCAGCCTCTCAGCCAGCTTCAGGACACGTGTCACAATCATGTCTGCCCTTCCAGCCTCGAATCACGTGCCCTCCATAAGCTTCACGATCAGAACACCTGTCAGACAGAGTATCGGATAAGTCATCAGTTTAAGTGAAGAACTCTGTGTAGACTTGTAAAGACGATCATGCTGTATAGACTAAGTGTGTACAGTGTGAGGGAGTGTATAGACTTAGTTAGAAGGAGCCCGATGTACAGACTTGCCTATGCGAAGCCACTGTACAGACATTGAAAACGTGAAGCCAAAGTGTAGACTTCACGCTGTACAGACTTGAGGCTTTGATGAACGAAGGTTCAGTGTAGAGTTGGAATGTTAGGCCCAATGAATAGACTTTATGTGTGAAGCAGCACAATGAATAAGTGTGTACATTGAGACCCAGTGTATAGACATGACCTAACAGTCCAGTGTATAGACTTGAATAGCTGAAAGCTACAGTGAGAGAGTGTATACACTTGACCAGATCAAGGGCAATTCGAGTGTACAGACCTCATGCCATGAGACGCTGAGAGAGACAGTCCAATGTACAGACTTATGAAGACTGATGCATGAACAGTAATGCATAGACTTAGGAGCATGAAGGCCAATGTGTAGACATCAACTATCAAGACGCTAAGGAAGATGGACAATGTACAGACTTCCTGTAACAGTCTGATGTACAGACTTCATGAAGCTAGACCAGCGGCTGTACAGACTTTGAAGGAGGACAAATGTATGGACTTGGTGACGTGAAAGCGATGTACACACTTATAGCGTTGACGCTAATGTCTTGAGAATGCTCACAGCGTTGACGCTGCATGAGACGTAGGCTGTACAGACTTAGCATGTGAAGACTGATGTGCATACTTGCTGAGTTGACGCTGCAGCCCAATGAGTTGACGCTACAACGTATATTCTTGATGATCAACTGATGATGTATAGACTTCATCAAATGAAGAAACTGAACTGAAGCGTCGACGCATCAGCTCAAGGAGTTGACGCACTACTGTATGGACAGATACAAAAATGACCAAGGGGTCAACGCATCTGCACACTGAGTTGACGCACTGCAGTGACAACTGTGCAGACAGAGTGTAGCAATGAATGCTTTATGCATCAGTTAACATGACTGAACATCAAAATATATTAAACTAAACTGAGCAGCAAGATGACTGAACATTTGATTAACTCACATCAACAACCAATCATCAAAACCAAATCAATCATCAAAATAGAACATCAATGCATGGTGACTCACAGTGTATGACTCACATCAAAACCAATCATCAAAACCACAGAGGCACAACAGGTTAAACGGTGTTCGACCAAGGTTGAATCTAGACCCGGCATATCCTCGTAGCTCCATGCAAACGTGTCCTTATATTCCTTGAGAACCTCAATTAATGCCTCTTCTTCAGAGGGTGGTAGGTTGTCACTTATGAGGATGATCCTAGGGTCTTCCTCAGTTCCCAAGTTGACTTCTTTGGTGGATTCTTCTACGGCGGTTGACGGCTCGTCGAATCTCCTCATTCCACTTGCGTATGCGCCTGCCGCATCCTCATATTCTTCACCCTCATCTTCAGTGGGGCATTCTTCATCCGTGATCTCGTAGACTCCATATCCTTCATCAAATGCACAGTCGCCCTTACATTCTATTTCTGGTAGCTGGATGGGATTTTCTAACAACAGGGGGATGGCAAGAAGGGCCTGACACCTGGCGGCCAAATCCAGAAGGAATCGACGAGGGATCTGCCTACCCTTGGATTTCTTCCTAGGTACTACCCTTGGCCTATCATTCCTAGATTGACTGACAATATTTACATAAGAAGAGGAAGACGAAGAGGATGGTGTAGAATGTACAGGAGAAGACCCCTCAGATGAGGGGTAGAAAAGGTCGCTCATCGGACCTTGTACAGGTGGTCCGCAGGGCGGTACGTACCCGTGGGAGATGTAGGAGGTTTCCTCAACGAAGATGTGTTGTTGGGGAGTTTGAAAATTGACGTTTTTTTTCATTTTCATTTTGAATGACAAAGTAGTGAAAAGAGATTGGATGAGAGAGAAAAGTGGTTATGGCTAGAGGATTGTGAGGCTCATAGAGCAGATCATGGTTGAAGACCTGGCGCGGGTTGAAAAGCCCGCGTAGGTATGTAAACAGAGAAGGGGATCTGGGAAGATCATCAGACAATTGTCTGGCCCAGGAAGACGATATCAGCAAAGGCTGAGACGAGTGGATGGAGAAGATGGCGGCTAATGAGCCGTTGACGGCAATGTTGAGGATGGATGAAGATCCGTCGATGACAGGGTCCTTCTGGCGAGGACGAGGATAGTTTGGAACCTTGGCAAGAGTGGTAATATTCTCTGGTATTCCGGAGATCAATGGTGGTCCTTCAAGCTGCGGAGATGAGAACATCATTTCCAGTGCAACGGAAATGTCCCGTATGTCGAACCATTTGTCCCACTCGCATTCCGGATCTTTGATCTTGCCTCTTTTGGTGATCCTCGGACATTTTTCAGCCAAATATACAGCATGTGATCCCCCATATGCTTCTCGTGGGTAATCTCCCATCTGAACAACGGGCCCTCCGTTGAAGTGGTTTGATAGAGTCCATGTGAGGGGCTTCCAATCCGCCTTGAACGGTCCTTTGAAGCCTAGGCCAAACCTATGGTTCGGCCTAATTTCCTTTGGCGGTTTGAGCATACCCTGTAATTGTGCACCCAGACCTTTACCCTGTTGATAGCCGATGTTCCTCATAATCTCCCAACCTTTGGAGTGAAAAGGGAGACATGATGTTGCGGTTGTCCTGACCGGCTCCTTTGGTGCTAGTGGAACGTGAGATAGATCACGCACGTCCAGCAATGACAATATGGGCCGATGAGATGGCCAAACAGAGGGCAGAGAGGTGTTGATAGCATCCACTGTGTGAAGGGCAGGTGTACTGACCACTTTAATAATCCTCCCATTGTAAGGAAACTTCAGGCACTGATGGTTGGTGGAAGGCACAGCGTCCATAGCTTCGATGTAAGGGCGACCCAGTATAGCCTTGAATGTGGGGTCCATGTCGAGGACATGGAATTCCATGGAAATTGACATGGGGCCTAGTTCTGCCTTCAGAATAATCATCCCCTGTGGCGGCCTTTTGCTATTGTCATAAGCCGTGACCGTGATCGAGGAAGGTCTTATTTGTTCCTCGTCGACCCCACACAACTGAAGAGTGCTCATGGAGATCACATTTATGGACGCACCCGTGTCCACAAGACACGGGTTTATGGATACCCCATTAATTTTTATTGAAATGCACAGTGCATATTTTCGAGCCTCCTTGGGAGCGAGCTCGTAGTTGTGGAACATGATGGCCGGTTGTGTGTCCGTTGGGGTCAGGACGGTCGAAATCTTCTCCACGGGGAGGTCTTCATTCACCATGACCCTTTGAAGGTACTCCATTAAGGCTGCCTGGTGGGATGTGGATCTTTGAAGTAGCTCCAGGATGGAGATCCGAGCAGGCGTCTTGTCCAAGTGTTTTAATAGATCATACTGTGTTCCAGGGATAGCTCTTTCTGGTTGTTCTCCATCATCCTTCTCTGGCTGAGATTGCTCAGGATTCTGACTGTTGTGGGGGAAAATCCTTCCACTCCGGAGCACCATTGCCTGCGGCTTTTGTACCTCTGTGGGGGTAGCAGTGGGTTTTAACAGGGATTTGAGGGGTAGCGGTGGAGGAATGGTTGATGAAGCAGGGGTGATGACGGGAGCAGGGATTCTGATGAGGGGTTTGTTAGGTGGAGGCATGGTGGAGCTAGAGGTGATATCGCGCGGATTATGAAGGATAAGGGGTCTGGAAGGTGGAGGTGGAGACGAAGTAGAAGTGGGTAGGGCTTGAAGCGGGCAATGATTTTGAGGTGGGTGATGGGTAATGAGTGGTTTTGAAGGCATTAGTGGTGATACGGTGGAGAAAGCCGGGGTTATGTATGGTTGACGGATGATAAGGGGTTTAGAAGGCGTAGGGGTAAATGTGGTAGAGGTGGATGGTAAAGTGGGGGAGTGGGAGAAGATGAGAGGGTGTGAAGGCGTAGTGGAGAGTGTCGGTTGATAGGGGATCGGGGTACGGATGAGAGGGCGTAATGGTAGTGGAAATGGTGAAGGCGATACTGACGCGGGTTGATGAGAGAGAGGTGCTACCCGGGCAAGGCAAGGGTGTTGCGTGATGATAGGATTGGCGGTAGAAAGAATGGAGGTACTTTCCTGGTGCCACACCTGCTCTCTCCCGACTTCCGGGAAGGAGGAGATGGGGTTAACCTGATGATTGGGCTGTTGGTGCTCCGGTAATAGATTCTGGATTATGCCCATGTCGGGCTGTTGTTGTGGGGCATGCTGAAGCTGTTGTTGTTGTTGTGGTTGCTGCTGCTGCTGCTATTGTAACTGCTGCTGTTGTAACTGCTGCTGTGGCCTATGAGGAGGTCTCCTAGCCTTGAGAGCCGCGACGTATCGTCTCATTTCATCCCAATCTATTTGATGTTCATCATTCATATCGTGGATGTAATCTTTGAAATGGAAGCAATAATCTACTATGTGTCTTGGCTGCCTGTGGTAGACGCAGTATTTGGAGGTATCAACATTCGGGGGCCACACGGGCCTTTCTCTGGGTAGGGCGAGTTGGTTTGATGCCATGAGGGCATTAAAAATGTCTGCTAAGGTTTCTGGCAATGGTGGATAGTAGGCTCTCTTGGGACCGACCGACCTCCTTTGTTGCTGTTGGGGACCATAGTTCCCCGGGGGTGGAACTTGGTTGTACTGAAGTGGTGGTTGTTGTTGCTGAGGTTGTGGTTGTTGTTGCTGGGGTTGACGTAATGGAGGCATATTATCCTGGGGTGGATTATTTTGGGGTGGAGGATGAGGAGGGAAAAGACCTGGTTGGAGGGGAAGTCGGGGCATTTGTGGAGGCCTTGGGTTGACTGCATAATTGGCATTGTTGACCGCACCCACTTGCTCATTTGTCACGACCCCTTCTGTGGCTCCGCCCGGGACACCAGCACCTATCTTTCTGACCACTTTGGGCTTCGGCGACTCAAACATGTTCATAATGGGGGAGTCTTTTAACTGGGTTTGGATGTACCGGGCCCTTTCATAGAGTTCCTCCATTGTAGTAAGTTTATTCATGGCCAGGACGTGTCTGAACTGTGGGGTTGCATTAGACACAATCATCTTCACTTGTTTGGGCTCGGAGAGGGTATCCCTTATTCTTTCCACCAGAGACCTCCATCTATCAGCATAGCGGACAAAATCTTCGTCGGGTTTCATCTTTTCGGCCACTAGGTCGGTAATGGAGAGTGAGGGACCGACCCTATCCCTATATTTCTGCAAGAACCTTCTCTGGACTATTTCAAAATTCTCGGCCTCGCGGGGCTCCAAAGAATAGAACCACTCTAGCGCGGGACCATCCAATGATCTCCGAAAGAGGTATGCCAGGGACCTCTGATCGTTTTGCCAATAGGAGGATTCATACATGAAATCCTTGAGGTGAATGAAGGGGTTGTCGGTACCATTGTATCTGCGGTACGCGGGCATCTCGGAGGGAGGAAGATGAATGACGGGAAGGATTGGCAAAGCAACCTCCGGGGTGGCTTTCATGTCCACCATCCTTCTCAGATTTTGAAACTGCTCGTCCATGCGATTGAACCTATTGAGGAGCGATTGGGCGAGCTCCTCTGGAGGTGAAGGTGGCACTTGCCACTGGGGGAGAAATTGTCTCCCGGAGACTTGAGGGGGGAACCCCGAATGAGAGGGAGCTGTCGGACCGCCGACAGTTGGCCCCGGCTGAAGCGGTATGTGGGGAATGACGGGAGTTTGAGATTGTGACGGGAACTGGAATGAGGGTGGTTGTTGGCTAGCTTGTCCTTGAAGCGAGGGAGACTGGATGGCTTGCGCCAATGAAGGAGATGGAATGGCCTGCACGGACTCTTGGAGAGGTGCAATGGCCGGAGTTGATTCCTGGGACGTGGGGGAAACATATTTCCCCTTCAGAATGGCCTGGAAGGCCCGGAGCTGTTCAGAGGTAAGCTCCGTGTTGGCGAGGATGCCCAGTAAGGAAGAGATATCCTGCGGTGGGGATGTGTCCCCGGTAATAACCTGCACCTCATGCGAGAGCTCATGAGAAGGACCTGAGTCCATAGCATAGACTCGCGGGTCGGCTGACAAATCACGACTAGGGTGGTTCTCCTCAAAAGACTCGTGAGCCATGCTCACAGTTTTCCTAGAACGCAAAAACATACACTAGCAAGCAGGTAGCAGAGATTATCAAACAAGTGGATGCCTTTACGCCTTTTTTGTGTTTTGATTTTGATGATTTTTTTTGTGTTTTTAGCGAGATCCGAAGTTCACACAAAATAGGGACCCTAGTTTATTTTTGTTTCACCGCCGTGTCAGCTAGGGTCTCTCGTCTCACCACGAATGAAATGACTAACTCCGGGGAACTTCAATGGTACAACTAGCCCAGTGAACGAAGAGGAGATTCTTCGTTGTCGGGGACTTACGGAGGTCCCAGTGGAGGAGATTCTAGTCCGTTGAGAGGAATTCTCAAACGGAGAGTCCTTCCTTCACCGGGAAAGGGTGATCCTCAAAAAAATGAAAAAAGGATAGAAAAGAGGGATGGATGCATGCAATGAAATGCTGACAGAGATATGGAGTGGAAAAACAACAGAAATAATAGACATATAATAAACAAACAACCAATCACAACTGACAGTGCTACCGTGAGCACAACGGGGGCGCGCGCGGGCGCCAAGGTGGAGAGGCACAGACGGTGCCGAACTTGCAAGGGTAGCCAAAAGGAAGCAGTAGTGGTCCCACCGTGATCGCCAATCTGTGAGCGACGTCACGCGGTTCGGGGAAGCGGAGAAGACGCGAAGCGCACGGGCTCCTCTTTTGTTTGCTGCAGCACAGAAATAAGAGAAGAGAGAAGGGGCCACCACGGGAGATTGCTCCGGCGGGGCGAGCGGGACAAATGTAAGATAGAAAAATATGGGGGTTAAACGGCCATAGCGGGAAGTGACTCGCCGCGGCCTCGGGGGGACGGGAATGGTGCAGAAATTAAATAGCAAGAATTGAAACGGCCATTGGGGAAGTGACTCGCCGCGGCCTCGAGAATATGAATAGATAAGAATATAACATATAAGAACAGGAATTTAAACGGCCATTAGGGAAGTGACTCGCCGCGGCCTCGAGAATATGAGCAGAATATAACAGAATATAAAGAGAATATAAGAACGGAAATTTAAACGGCCATTGGGGAAGTGACTCGTCGCGGCCTCGAGAATATGAATAGATAAGAATATAACATATAAGAACGGGAATTTAAACGGTCATTGGGGAAGTGACTCGCCGCGGCCTCGAGAATATGAGCAGAATATAACAGAATATAAAGAGAATATAAGAACGAAATTTAAACGGCCATTGGGGAAGTGACTCGCCGCGGCCTCGAGAACAAGATGTGATCGCTAGGGGCCAAAAGACCCCAAAATAAAGAAAGTGATCGCGCCTACCTCAAGAGCGGGAGATGGCGGGTTGCTTCTTCCTCCCCCTTCGGCCGGCCGACGGAGAGGGCTTTCCTTGGTTACCCTTGCAAAACAGTAGACAATAAACGAACGGAATTAGAAAATGACAGTGTAGTAACAATTCCTTGCAATAAAAGTAATGAGATCGTGACCTGACACACACCTGGTTGGTGTGGTTTTAAACCCCTCTCAGACTCGAGTAGGTGGAAAATGCGACGATGAATGCAAGAAGTATGCAAGAGACGGCGCCCTTATGTAGGGAGATAGAGGATGCAGTATGATGAATGTAAAGAACTATGGAGAAAAAGGGGAAGAAAAGGCTTATTGGATGAGCCGAAGGTGAGATCCGGCGGAGCTCCGGCAACGTAGGGACGACGTGGAAGCGCGGTGGACGAAGATAGCCTTCCTCTCGTGAGCCTGGACACCCGAGAAGCCGGCAGAACCTCCACCTACAAAAGACCCCACGGGTTAGAAATGACTCCGGTAGCCTCTGGGCTCCGGCAGCCTATCGGATCCCTTCGAAGCTCCTCCAGAACTGAGGGGGTGGGCCTCTATTTATAGGGCTCCGGAGGGTGGAGGCGTCCAGGACCCTGGACACCTCCATGAGGGCCGAACTAATATTTTATTCTATTTTTATTTATTTTTTCAGAATATTTTTGTGGAGGCGTCCAGGGCCCTGGACCCCTCAAACAGGTCCACCGAACCCCACCGACGGCCGCACGCGATTTGGCACAACGCGTGATTTTTTGAGCGGCGACCCGTGATTCAGAAATGGGCGCGTCCAGATGGCTGGATGTCTTCATAATTTGGATTTTTTCACACACGACAAACCGTCGTTCGGTGGCCGGCGCCCGTGAGGGAGTTGGCCTGGACGCCCCCATAAATATATTATTTTATTATTTTTGTTTTGTTTTTTATGCCAACTGGCATTATGTATTTTTTATACTTATTTTTATGGAGGCGTCCAAGGGCCTGGACGCCTCCATTAATATTTTATTTTTTTTATTTGGTTTTGGGCTTGAAAAATAAAAATAAATTAAATTAAAAGAATGGGGGCGTCCAGGGGCCTGGACGCCCCCAAAAAGACCCACCCGGATCCTCGGACAAGGTGTTGGCGACTGCCCGGCAGACACCCTTCTTGGTTCCGGAACCTCCTAATGCGTCTGACTGGTGTTGATGCTGTCCGAATGCCGTGACGAGACGATGCCGGATGCCGAAAAGGGCGGAAGAAGACTCAAGAAAAGGAAGCACTCAAGTGATTCAAAACGCGTAAGCCGTTGCGGGGCGTTGTATAGTAATATGAGACTTTCTCAGGAGACGTGAGGAATGGCGTGTCTACAGACCCTAGCCAGGGATTTAACGGAGCGTCAATGTCATGACCCATTAACTGTCTGATATATACCCGACAGTGAGCTATCCCCTTTTGACCATTGATGATCTTCACACGTATCCTGGAGTGGTTAATGACTCGGCAACTCATGACTTATGGTTAAAGTCAGTTAGCCAAGTAATTAAACCATTCCAGTCCTTGTGTAAGATCCGATCAATGTCTCAGGTCAAAGGACCAACGATGCTACTGAGACAGTTGGATCTTCAGTTGACATTATGTATAATCAACCATCTGAAGATCCAATAGCAGATCAGTTCAGTGTACATTCTCCAAGGACATACACCTACACATATGGGTTGGTGCACCGCACCAATGACCATGAGACTGGTCACTGACACATCATGTGTACTGGTTTAATAGGTAATCAAAGTCCCCGAGTGATTACCCTCCAACCAGGAACAGTTTAAGACATGTGTACATGTAAAGTCAATCTCATGTTCGAGATCCCATCTCGAGCTGACTTTACAACCACATATCCTAGGGACAACGTAAAGTAACATAATCGCATATTTACGCTCAAACACCACTTTATTAATAATGAACAAGATCGTACATTTATCGGGTCTACCCGACCCTAAATTGGCATGTAGCACACCAACACTAACATGTAGGCACCGTAGTGACTAGGGTCGCTGGGCGATTGGTTGCCCCAGGGCACCGTTGAGATTGGAGTAGTTGGGTAGTCAGGTGCAAGGGGCACCATTGCAACTGGAGTGGCTGGGCAGTCGGGTGTTAGGGGCACCGTTGTGACTGGAGTAGCTGAGGGAGCTGGGACGCCAGGAGACCCCGATGGTTCGGCATAGCTGAGATTAGCAATCGGTGTCGGGGGCACCGTTGTGGCTGGACTGGCTGGGTAGTCGGGTGTCAGGGGCACCGAGGAGAATGGAGTTGTTGACCATCATTGGGGCTAGAGTAGCCCGGTGCCGTCTGGATTCGACAATCGTGTGCCGGGTGCGCCGTTGTGACTCAGGTGGTTGAGCAGTCGAGTGCCGTAGGCCCCGATGTTACTGGAGCAGCTAGGCAGTTGAGTGCCAAGGGCACCGTTGTGACTGAAGTTGTTGAGCGTCGTTGAGGCTAGAGTAGCCGGCGCCATCTGGAATCGACAATCGGGTGCCGGGGGCACCATTGTGACTCCAGTGGTTTCACGATCGGGTGCCGGGGGTACCGATGTGACTGTAGTAACAAGGTAGTTGGGTGCCAAGGGCACCGTTACGACTGAAGTTGTTGAGCGCAGTCGGGGCTAGAGTAGCCCGGTGTCATCTGGACTTGACAGTCAGTGCCGGGGGCACAGTTGTGACTCGAGTGGCTAAGCGATCGGGTGCCGGGGGCACCGATGTGACTAGAGTAACAAGGCAGTCGGGTGCTGAGGGCACCGTTACGACTGAAGTTGTTGAGCGCAGTCGGGGCTAGAGTAGCCCGGTGTCATCTGGACTTGACAGTCAGTGCCGGGGGCACAGTTGTGACTCAAGTGGCTGAGCGATCGGGTCCCGGGGGCAGCGATGTGATTGGAGCAACTAGGTAGTCAGGTGCCGAGGGCACCGTTGTGACTAAAGTTGTTGAGCGTCGTCAGGGCTAGAGTAGCCTGGCGCCATCTAGACTCGACAGTCGGATGCCAGGGGCACTGTTGTGACTGAAAACGTGAATGGGAGAAAACGTGAAAAGCTTAGAACTTTGACGACCAAATCACCTTAGATCGAAGCTACCTGGCGTGGAAGACTCTCTATAACTCTCTAGAGATTAACTTTACTACGATTTAGGACTCTAGGATCAATCAAATCCCTTACACCCTAGGTGAATTCTATAAATAGACACTAACTTTGACCATGCGAACTCTAATGTTGGCTCACGTATTTCGATGGTAAGGAGACGTCTACTCAGGTTGGTCCTTTAGAAGAAATTGTTCTTCTTAGTTTTATCTAACACACCTCCAATTTTCGTGCTAGAAGACCCATCCGTAGGAGAGTAAGAGCCTCTGCAAGTCGCTAGATCGCAACAGACTGCACAGGAAATAGTGCGACGGCCTAGTGAGGATCAGGAAAATAGAAGCCCTAATCGAGCTATTTAGGAGTTGATTCTTTAGAACTTTCTGCTCCCCTTCGTATCTTCTATCTACCCTATAATTTTCATGGATTTAGGTCAAAAGGATCGTGAGATAGATGGACGAGAAGTTACTGGTTTGGCACCGGACGTGTAGAAACTAGGGTCTACTTCCAGTCAAAAACCCAAAGTCTAGGGAACGAATCAAAGGTAGGTTATCTCATGAATGGCTTACACTTGATGTTAGGAGTAAAAGCCCTCTTGTTTCATGAGTTTTCATGCATTGTACACGTTGTATTTAATATTTTGTTATCACTGCGCATATAGGGTTAACATAGCATGCATGAACCTTACCCTTAATAACGAAAATAATAATTCTAGTTTAAAACATGACTACCCATGCATCTCCATGTTTTAATATAGTTTTATCAGGACATATTAATTACCTATTGGCATGTTTTATCATACATATATTTGCCCTAGATTAGCCATATTTCAGTTTTTTTTGTTGTTTACAGTAGACAGGAAGAAACGGTCTTCCTGAGACCGCATGAGATCCCTAGCGGCCCTACGATAGACCGCTAAGGCCCATAAAATGGTCCTCCCAAGACCGTTTTCATTTTCCGAGTTCATGTATTTATGTTAAACTGAGACATAATACAGAATAGCCTTATTTATCATATGGTAAGCCTAGATAATTAGGTTTTATCCTTGTTTTAAGTATTACATCTATAAACTTGGATCTATTGATGGTTTAGTTTTAGTAAAATTCATGTGTCATGTATACTTAGAAATTATTTTGACTTAAGTTAGTTTCTGATGGGAATCACACCGGGCATTAACAATTTTATTTTTCATTTGTGTCCTTTTATTTGTAGTTATACCCTTGGCTAATTGTGTTTGCAATTGTAAAGTATTATAAGCCAAAGGGTTAGTCTTTAAAGTCTTTGGGTTTATTTGTAAAAGTCCAGTGGGTACAGCATGGTCCCCCACCCTCTTCCCCATTGGTCCACCTAGGTTCTAGAGCCCGTGTGGGGCTGGTTCAAAGTCCAACATTCGACTTGGACCAAGGGGGGACAAGAATGAAAAAATTCAAAATTGAAGGGCCTTGAAGTCAAGGGGGCGCCCCCCTTTAATGTATTATATTCCATGTCGTATTTGTATTTTATTTGGTCATTTGACCACATAGGGGAAGAAAATCATATCCCTAGTTTACCCCTCCCTAACCCTAGATCAAGGGGTAGTTAAGGTCATTTTTACTTTTCTATATAATCCATTTAATTTCCATTTTGATAGATTTAATGTGAGAAAATTTTAGAAATTGCCAAGAGCAGTCCAAGGGCACCCCTCTCTCTCTCCCACCCCCTTGCAGATGGATTTATGCGAATTTCTTGAGGTGTGAAGCCTCCTCCCCTCCCCCTCTCTGAGTGTGAAGCTCAGCACCGCCGCCGCCACCGCCATCGAGCCGCCGTCGCACTGCCACCGCCGCCGCATCAGAATTCTATCCACATCAGGACAGAAGGTGTTGAGTTATGGTTTTGATGATTATTGTGATTGTTAAGTTATGATTTTGATGATAACTAAACTTAATGTGTGATTAAGTTATGATAACTAAACTTGTGGTTGATTGCTCATGCTCCTGTTATCTATGTATGTTTGAGATGGCAAATGGCAATGGTTACATGGTCTTAATGCTTGGTTTGCATATGTTGGTTCTACAAGAGGTTTCAAGCCTTTATATGTTTGAACATATGGACTTGAGCTTTGATGAACACTTTTGTTCAAATCCTGATCAAATAGTTTGAAACTTGTTTGGTTGATTTTTACGCATACCATACATGCATTTGTCAAAGCAACAAGTGTTCCAATCTTATATGTGAAATTGAGTCTCAATGTAAATCACTTCTTGAACTCTAATACATATTTCACATATCATTTTGATCTTGCATTATGTTGAAATAACTCATGAGAAACTTGCTTGAAAATTGGAATAATGGTACTTATATCTTGCTCAAACGGTTTACAATAAGCTCTTGTTAATTGATTGAAACTGCCAAATGACCAAAGGGGTTTCATACATGTACTTCATGCAATTACCACACGAATTATTGATCAAAGTTCTAATCCTTTTTTCTTATGGTTTTGTAGGTCAAAACACTCAACATATATTCCCCAAGATCAAAGGAGTTTTAGGCCTCAGACTTAAATGGGTTGCAATGGAGTTCGGGGGTGAAACCTAAAAGTCTGAAGTTTACTGTAGCTGTAGGTCGACCGCCCCAGGTCAACCGAAAATGCCAGGGATCATATTTCTATAGGATTCTCAGTAGCGGTCGACCGCCAGCCCCGAGCCAACATATGTTGACTTTATTTTCCACTTCGAGAAGAGTCTTTCTCCTTGTAATTCTTTAATCCTAATGACACCAAATCACCCACAAAATGTGGATCTGCTCTGGGGGATGTCCATGGACCATTCAAGGGCTATAAAACATCTCATTTGGAGCCATAACCCTAACTATCTAAGAGGGCTTCAAGGGAGATCAAGAGGGTGTTGTCCAAGGAGGAAGAAGAGAGTACTGTAGCTCCGTGAACAGTACTTTGTGCAGCAAGTTCTTCATCTATCTCCAACCCATTCAAGGTACTTCTCAAGCCAACAAGCATCTATGAAGTGAAGAATCAAGCAACCAACAAAGAGAGATCAAGGGTGAGGCTATCAAGAAGCAAGCAAGGATTTCAAGAAGAGATAAAAGGAAGGTTATCCAAGGGAAGAAGAAGAAGGATGATACAAGGAAGAAAGAGCCATTCAAGCATCATCTTAAGATACTCTAGCTCCATTTGAAGTCAGCAGTCTCAAAGGAAGAGAACAAGCTCACAAGCATCAAGAAGATACATGGATTTGTCCAAGGAAGAAGGAAGGGTACTGTAGCCATGAACAGTACTCCGTGTAAGAAGATCTACATCAAATACAAGGCCATTCAAGTTGAGTCTCAAGCTATTCAAGTGAAGAAGGAATCAACGCGAACATCCAGAGCACACACTCAGGGGGAGCCTAAATCAAGAGCTTTCTAAACTGTGGTTTATTCATGTTTGTGTTTTATGCTTTATAGTTTTAGATTTGTGTTTCTTATAAACTGCAAACTCGTGTGTGTGTGGGGATCGTTGTTGGATCCGTGGTCGTGTGTGTGTGTGCCGTACTTGATTCGTGTGTGCATAGGTCTTCTTAGATCTATGGATTTATCCAGATCTTAGTGTTTGTGTGTGTGGAGTGCTGCACTTGTCGCAGCGTGTGTTTGTCTTGTTGATCCGCTTGTTGGATCATGTTGGAGACTGCATCTCCGTATGTGTGTGTGTTTTGGGGCGCATCCCCGTGTGTGTGGGCAGGCGTCGTCCTGCGTGTGTGGTTGGAGCGTCGTCTCCGTTTGGGGATTTATCCTCGAGTGAAGCCTCACCGGGTTTGGTGAGGGGTGGACGTAGGATTGCCGTCATTGCATCCGAACCACCTTAAAAACCGTTGTTCACTATGGTTTGATTTGTGTGGTTTGGTCCTTTTCTTCTACCTCCATTCTAAGTGAGTGTATTTGTTAATTATTGTTACGGATTTATCTACGTATATCTTGCATATTCTATATCTCATCATACAAAGTTTGATAAATTCAATTTGTGTTCAAATAGTTTTGAATCTCATAATTAGCATTCTATCACATATTTTAAAAAGGCCAAAAGTTTCCTTAAAATTTGTAAACACCCAATTCACCTCCCTCTTGGGTGTCATTGATCGCGGGACTTCAATTGGTATCAGAGCCAAGGCTCTATTTTTTTATAGATCTAACGATCTAGAGTGATCCAGATCAATGACTACCATTATGTATAATTTGAATTCTCCACCGGTGTTTGATGGTTGCAATTTCGATTTGTGGTTAGGTAGAATGTGCAGTCTTGTCAATTCATATGACCCTAAGCTATGGAAGCTTGTTTCATATGGTCCTTATGAGTTGCCTAAGGACAAAAATGTCTGGACTGAAAATCAAAAGCTTAAACATGAACAAAATTGTTTGGTGTTAAAGTTGCTAACTGCTGCAGTTGATTCTAATTATTTCCCCTTTATTTCCCATTGCAGATCCGCGAAGGATATCTTGGATGGCCTAACCAAAATTCGGGAAGAGGATGGAGACCAATGTCTTGTGGTAGGGACGAGTGAACAAAGGAGTGATCAGCCAAGTGGATCAATCTCATCAAGTGGATCAAGCTCAAAGGTAAATTCTGATTCTGATAATGAAGATGAATTTAGCTATGAAGATTTGTTGAATGCATATGATGAGCTTGCTGAAAAGTACAAGAAAGTTAAGTCTGAAAATAAAAAATTGAAAAGTAAATCTGAACATGTTTTTCTTGAGAATGCTTCTTGTGATAAATGCTCGAAACTTGAAAAGGAGATTAGTGTTTTGTTAATTCAGAATTCCTTACTTGAAAGTAATGTGAAAAATCTTGAAAAATATCAAAAAGAAAATTCTTCATGTAATAAATGCGTGGAATTCAAAACAGAAAATGAATCTCTTATGACTGACATCAAAAACTATGAAGAAGTCATTTCAGGCATGAGAAAAGAAAATTAAGGATTGAAACAGTTGAATAATGTCATTTCTGAAAGATTGCTTATTTTTGAAATAGGAAAAAGTTTGCTTGTTGATGAATGTGAAAAGGTGCATGTGTTGGAACAAGAAGTGGAAAACCATAAAACCATCAATACACATTTGAATGAAAAAATCAATTCTTGTGAAAATGTGATTGTTTCCTATGAATTACACATTTCATCACTTGAAAAAGAAATCTCTGACTTAAATGCTTCATTGTCTAGATTTGTGGATGGTCAAAATAACTTGGACAAATTGTTAGGAATGAAAGTAAACTTTCAAAGAGAGGGGCTGGGCTCTAATCCTGTGAACAAAAAGAAGTTTGAAAACAAAGTTTATACATCCTTTGTGCACAATTCAAACATAGCCAGCACATCAAATGAGAATCTGAAAAAGAAAAATCATGTTGCACACACACATGGATCCACAAAGAAAATTAATTTGCATCAAAAATCTAAAAATGCTGCTAGTACACCCATGCATGTTAAACATACTTCTGCCACACACACATAACCACTTAGAAAGAAACTCTCATGTTTTTACTGTGATAAATCTGGACATGCCATGCATGATTGTTTCATTATGAAGAATGATGATTTGAGAGCATGCAAGAAAATGAATATTTTCAAAAATACAAAAAAGGTTTCATTTGGGAGAAATGGATTTGAGAATTCTTATGTTTATGCTAAAAGACCACATGAGAAAATAGCTTCTGTGCGTTGTTTCTATTGTGGTGAATCTGGGCATACTAAGCATGATTGTGAGTTGATGCATGGTTGTCCTTTGATGAAAAATGATAATTTGAATACTGTCAAAAAGTGGAAACCATGTGTAAATGTTGCTGCTAACCCACAAGGACCCAAAAGGATTTGGGTACCTAAGAATGGCAAATGAGAAATCTGTTTTGCAGGTGTGCCTTGAGAATGTAAAGTATGAAATCTATTTTCATCAAGAAGGTAAGGCACACAGGTCAAGTGGCATAAGTCAAGTAGGAAGAAAAATCAAAAACTGAATTTGAAGATCAGGTGATATCCCTCCTACCTTTGTAGTGACTCTATCATGTTTTAACTCACTTTGTGTCATATAGTCATGTAATCTTGCATATGTCTGCGCATGCATTTCATTCATAGTTGTTTGCATATTTGTGCCCATATCACTTGTCATATAGCATCTTGTTGAAGTGGAGTTTTGAAACCGTCAATAAATCTCACTACATATACTGAGTTTGCATAAACTTTCACGTACTGTCATGCATAAATTGAATATTATGAATTCATGTCATAATGCATAGCAATCCTCCTACCTTCACCACCCTTGACTACATAGTATATCAAATGGTGACATGTGGAAGGACAGGTTACGCCTGTCTGAAAGCTATCACTACGCGTGAGGTGATCTTCATATCTAAGTTCTCTGCCCGGTACTATGAGTCAATCAGTCACAGGCTGCACATGGCATTAGATTTTTACTTAGCATATCACAGTCATGCACACATTGAGGGGGAGTCATCAGATTCGTCATATGGGGTTTATGTTTAAGTTCACACATGAGTCATGCATTGCATCTAGAGCTGTCTGGGGTATGTTGGTTGTTAAAATAATTTATCATACCATTGTCAATAAATTTGAATCGAAATTGACAACTCAAGTCATCTTGTCCTTGGATGCAGATTAGACTCCCAAAATCCAAATGATGCAGGGCTAGTCATGGCCAAGCTTGAGTCAATGAAAGGAATATCTTGCAAGGATGAAAATGATGAGAACCCTATCAATTTACTAAAGAAGATGGGATACTTTGTGTAGAACAATCTCCAGGATCGACTTCAGCACAAGCTGGTGAAAGTCCTTGTACGTGCTAAAGCAAGTATCCAGGGCATGGTATGAAAAGCCCGCATCTTTTTATTGAGAACATGTTAAATAGGTAAAGTTGATCAACCAGTTTTCATGAAAAAATCAGGTAAAGTCTTTTTAGTGGTTCATGCATATGTGATTAATACCATCTCTAGAACTACTAATAATGCTTTATATGATTATTTTGCAGGGATTGTGCAAGTATATTTTAAAAAAAATCTCAATGAGTACATTGAATTTCACTCTTCTTTGGATTGCAGGTGGAAGGCTTGCAAGAAAATGGATTCACAAGGCAAAGGTAAGAAAGTAAAATCTGAAATATCAACCCTCGTGAGGTTGGTGATTTTAGTGATTGAAGGCTTCCAATCTTGTATCCTGAACTAAGGTAACTCAACCTTGTCAATTCATGCAATGGCCATCTTTGTCACTTGGTGACACTCTCAAGTGACAGGTATTGATTCTAAAAACTTGAATTGTCATTTATCAGCATGTTGTGATGAATGTGCCTAATTGATTGAATCAAATTGAAAATCTTGAAGGATGTGTATGAAGTGGTTGCACATTGAATATTCTCAATTTGAATTGCATGATCACACTTGAATTGAATTACATATCTGGTATATCAAATGGCGTCTGTGAAAAAGCAGATTATGTCCACTTGGAAGCATTCCCTATGCGTTGAGCTGGGTCTTCGGACTAAAATCTCCGCCTAGTACCAGATCTTGAAAATTGGGATTGGTTGATGTGTAAATGAATTCTTGAGCTGAGCTATGTAAATTGAAACCATGCTTGTGATTAAATGATTCATACATTTAGCTGTTGAATGAATTCTCATTTCAAAACTTGTGAAATGCTCTTGAAAATCTGTTTTTGAACAATTCTGAAAATTGGGTTGCATTGTTTAATTTTGAGCATTTATGCACCCTTTTTCATAAAGGCCATGTCATGAAAAATGTTGTTGACACATTAATATAATGTGAATGCTCCAATGTGGAATTTGCCTCTAGGTTTGAAGATCAAGCCCTCCTATACTACATTTGCATCTTGTATCACATGCTCATCTAGGCATAGGTTGCACGCATTAGAATGAATTCATGCATTAGCTAAAGTTAGTTCATTCATTTGATATCAGAAGTTTTGCACCACATTGTATTCTATCTTGGCATGTTCCATTTCATTACTATATGATCAAGTTGCATTACATCAGTACTCATGCATTAGCTGCATTCACTTCATTCAATTGGTATCGATTTGCTTGGCATCAGTTGCACATGTGCATTGCATGTTGCATACATTCCCTCTGTGTGCTTGTTTGATATTATATGATATTCACCCCATCCCTTGGCATTTCGATGGCCTTATGTCTTCTTGATAAATAATACTGCATTTGAGTCATTATTGGAGTGTTTCATGTCGTACACTCTGGGAGAGTTTATATTTCATAAGTGCATCTATTTAGGGGGAGTTGCACTGTTATGTATTCATGATATTTTCGGTATACATGCTGAATCAAATTCGCATACTTCATGCACAAAATGTGAAAATGAGTGTTAAAGATAATGATATATGATTTTCTTTTCAACACTATTGAGATGTTAAACTTGATGCATGTATGTTGAAGAGATAGTTGAGGAAAAAGCTGCCTACCTCTCCTTATTAAAAAATCTTGAATAAAAATGTAAGATAGAGCAATGCTCGGTCTCACTAAGTAAACTGGGCACATGTCACCTGAGACGTGATGTGGTTCATATCTGAAAAGTGTTGACTAGTATCTCTGTTCAAAATGAGGTGAAATGGTTCAGTATTCTGAGTAACCGGGGATTCTGGCATGAGCTCCATGCGTCTACTCGCGTAAAAAGGGATTATTTGAACCTGATCACTCTTGAAAAATTCTGATTCTCATGTGATATTGGTTGAGTTGAAAAATATTGGTGAAAACTCATTGTGGTAGAGCGTAGCCTCCAATACGCTGTTCTCAAAATAAAAGTGCAGTCTATAAAATGTCTCCTTGTGTTGATCTGAAAATCTGAATATCCATATTGCAACTATCATTTTTCATGGTACTCACTTACACAACTGGAAATTTGATTTAATATGTATTCAGAAAATTGATTGACTGCTTTAGCAATTGCATGAATCTCCTATATGATTGCACAATCTCCCATGTGCTACACATGTGCATTCCGGTTAGCATGACTCTCTTGCATCTTTCTTATATCCATTCCCTATTTATATATGTACGGGGGAGATTGCATGTATGTTTATATGTAACTATTTGGTTGCATTGTGTGCACTTCATGAGTCACCATTTGTATGTGTTGCATTTCATGCATTTCAAACCAAAATATAAAAATCAGAAATTTTGAAAATCAAAGAAAATCCGTTTGATATGCCCTCCTGCTCTTGTTTGTTGTGAAAATCTGACATGGGATCTAGCTCTTGTATGCTATCATGCTGAACACCTCATCCTGTGAACATCTTCCTCCACTGGTTCATATCTTTGAGGCCAATCACCACCTTCAATTGGTATCAATACATGCTTGACTGTATTTGCTTTGGATGGTTTCATATTGATTTGTGAGAATAATCACCAATTGGTTTCTTCTGATTGGAATCATATTACTTTGTTCATCCATGATTTGCCCTTGCTTCTTCTGATTTGATAAGATAGGCTATTGATGTTTCAAATGGAGATAAGCTTGTTGATATTGTTGATCATGTCACAGGGGGAGAAAGATTTGCATTATCCCGCTTTTTGATTATGTCAAAGGGGGAGAAAAATTGATGATTGTGTGTGACAAGGGAAGGGGAGAAGAACATATGTGCTATTCTTTTGTATCCACTCTGGTGTATCATCACTAATAAATTTCTCATTAAGTTTATCATCATCAATAAGTTTATCATCATCAAAAAGGGGGAGATTGTTGAGTTATGGTTTTGATGATTATTGTGATTGTTAAGTTATGATTTTGATGATAACTAAACTTAATGTGTGATTAAGTGATGATAACTAAACTTGTGGTTGATTGCTCATGCTCCTGTTATCTATGTATGTTTGAGATGATAAATGACAACGGTTACATGGTCTTAATGCTTGGTTTGCACATGTTGGTTCTATAAGAGGTTTCAAGCCTTTATATGTTTGAACATATGAACTTGAGCTTTGATGAACACTTTCGTTCAAATCCTGATCAAATAGTTTGAAACTTATTTGGTTGATTTTTACGCATACCATACATGCATTTGTCAAAGCAACAAGTGTTCCAATCTTATATGTGAAATTGGGTCTCAATGTAAATCACTTCTTGGACTCTAATACATATTTCACATATCATTTTGAGCTTGCATTATGTTGAAATAACTGATGAGAAACTTGCTTGAAAATTGGAATAATGGTACTCATATCTTGCTCAAACGGTTTACAATAAGCTCTTGTTAATTGATTGAAACTGCCAAATGACCAAAGGGGTTTCATACATGTACTTCATGCAATTACCACATGAATTATTGATCAAAGTTTTAATCCTTTTTCCTATGGTTTTGTAGGTCAAAACACTCAACATATATTCCCAAGATCAAAGGAGTTTGAAGCCTTAGACTTAAATGGGTTGCAATGGAGTTCGGGGGTGAAACCTAAAAGTCTGAAGTTTACTGTAGCTATAGGTCGACCGCCTCAGGTTGACCGCCAGCAGCGGTCGACCGCCCCAGGTCGACCGAAAATGCCAGGGATCATATTTCTACATGATTCTCAGTAGCGGTCGACCGCCAGCTTCCACAGGTCGACCTCCAGCCCCGAGCCAACATATGTTGACTTTATTTTATAGTTCGAGAAGAGTCTTTCTCCTTGTAATTCTTTAATCCTAATGACACCAAATCACCCACAAAATGTGGATCTGGTCTGGGGGATGTCCATGGACCATTCAAGGGCTATAAAACATCTCATTTGGAGCCATAACCCTAACTATCCAAGAGGGCTTCAAGGGAGATCAAGAGGGTGCTGTCCAAGGAGGAAGAAGAGAGTACTGTAGCTCCGTGAACAGTACTTCGTGCAGCAAGTTCTTCGTCTATCTCCAACCCATTCAATGTACTTCTCAAGCCAACAAGCATCTATGAAGTGAAGAATCAAGCAACCAACAAAGAGAGATCAAGGGTGAGGCTATCAAGAAGCAAGCAAGGATTTCAAGAAGAGATAAAATGAAGGTTATCCAAGGGAAGAAGAAGAAGGATGATACAAGGAAGAAGGAGCCATTCAAGCATCATCTTAAGGTACTCTAGCTCCATTTGAAGTCAGCAGTCTCAAAGGAAGAGAACAAGCTCACAAGCATCAAGAAGATACATGGATTTGTCCAAGGAAGAAGGAAGGGTACTGTAGACGTGAATAGTACTCCGTGTAAGAAGATCTACATCAAATACAAGGCCATTCAAGTTGAGTCTCAAGCTATTCAAGTGAAGAAGGAATCAACGCGAACATCCAGAGCACACACTCAGGGGGAGCCTAAATCAGGAGCTTTCTAAACTGTGGTTTATTCATGTTTGTGTTTTGTGCTTTATAGTTTTAGATTTGTGTTTCTTATAAACTGCAAACTCGTGTGTGTGTGGATCATTGTTGGATCCGTGGTCGTGTGTGTGTGTGTCGTACTTGATTCGTGTGTGCATAGGTCTTCTTAGATATGTGTGTGTGTGGATTTATCCAGATCTTAGTGTTTGTGTGTGTGGAGTGCTGCACTTGTCGCAGCGTGTGTGTGTCTTGTTGATCCGCTTGTTGGATCGTGTTGGAGACTGCATCTCCGTATGTGTGTGTGTTTTGGGGCGCGTCCCCGTGTGTGTGGGCAGGCGTCGTCCTGCGTGTGTGGTTGGAGCGTCGTCTCCGTTTGGGTATTTATCCCCGAGTGAAGTCTCACCGGGTTTGGTGAGGGGTGGACGTAGGATTGCCGTCATTGCATCCGAACCACCTTAAAAACCGTTGTGCACTATGGTTTGATTTGTGTGGTTTGGTCCTTTTCTTCTACCTCCATTCTAAGTGAGTGTATTTGTTAATTGTTGTTACAGATTTATCTACGTATATCTTGCATATTCTATATCTGATCATACAAAGTTTGATAAATCTAATCTGTGTTCAAATAGTTTTGAATCTCATAATTAGCATTCTATCACATATTTTAAAAAGGCCAAAAGTTTCCTTAAAATTTGTAAACACCCAATTCACCCCCCTCTTGGGTGTCATTGATCGCGGGACTTCTGAAGGTTGAAGCCCAATTTTTATCTCCACATCAGGAGATCTGATCGAGCTGAAATTTTGAGTGTTTGTTATTATTATTATCCCCAGTCTCCATTTTAACTTTCGTGCCAATCAGAGGTCATTTGCTATTTTTCCCGTAATTTTAGTTCCACCCCTGACAGTATGCCAGTTTACAAATCTGCAGGATAGGAGTCTGTTCTTCTATGTTTCCCACCCCTTTATACATCTCCATAAATCCCCAAAAAAATCACACGTGTTCCTCACATCGCCCTCTTCCATATATAATTTTTTTGGAGTCTAGATCTACTATTTTCTTGTCGACCAAATTCATCTTCAGGCAGTTCTTGTTCTTCCCTGTGTGTCTGTAATTCTAATCCAGAAAGAAACTACAACCCACAGTCGTTTTCATTTCTAATCCGTCTACTGGATGGATCTGAAATAATTATATGTTGTAGCCCTTTGAGTTCTCTATCCATTGGTACAAATTTTGCCTCGATCTGACACTAGATCTGGCCGCAGAAATTCTTTTCGTGGGGGCGCGCAATTCAGATCCGTGGACAGGCCAGCAAATCAGTCCACCGATAAATCCTGGTAAAATACGCCGGGATACCTTCGGTGACCGCCTCTCCAGGAGATCGCTCGGTAACCCATCAGCAGCGTCCCAGTAAGCCACCGCAGCAAGGAGACGCCCGGGGACTGCCGTCCCACAGTCGGACCCGCCTGATGTCCCGTGGGACCCGCAGAACCGAGCCGAACCCGCAGTTCGTCTCCGGCCCGGGAGCGTTCCAAATTGCTGCCCGTCAACCCAAGCTTGGTATTCCTGTGTTATTTCTGTCGCCCTTTACCTCCCTCCGTGGAGTGTGTTAGGGTACTAGGCCCGGATACAGAGGGGGGTGAATGTATCCTTCAATGAATAATGGCCAATTAAAAACTCAGATGCTAGACGCAAACACAGAATGAAACGAATTCAATTAAACTTATGAGCAAACACAAGGAGCGCGCCTATCCAAGCATCTAGCGGAAGCAAGCACACAAAGCAAACCACTGCTCAATAGACTTTTTAGGTGGTTCGGTCCTCCAGACCTACATCCACCCCTCACTCCCAACCGGAGTGAGGCTTCACTAGCCAATGCTAGACAAGCACACTCAGTCTGCAAACAGTTGCTGCCACACAGCTTGACCAGGGAACAGCCTCCCCTCTTCCTCCCAACCGGAGGGACCCCTGGACTTGCAACCCGCAAGCCCAGAATCGGAGACAAGTCTCCCTTCCTCTGACCAGAGGGAACCCACAAGTAGCTCCCAGCTACTTGCAACCGGAGATCAGATCTCCCTTCTCCTGATCCACAGGAGGAACCCGACCTCACTACTGAGAATCGAAAGAACAAGGAAAGCCAAAAAAAAAAAATAGAAACACGAAATGAAAAAATAACTTCAGCAAACAGAACGTTGAAAAGTGAAATGCACAATGTGGCTCTCAACGGAGCTGACTGGCCTGGATCTAATCCACGGTCTAGTAGACAGATCTTCAGGTAAGCTTCTCTTCCTCTTCTCTTCTCTCTCACTTTCTTTTTCTCTTCACCCTTACGAGCTCTCTAACTCTCTCTTTCTCTTCTTTTCCTTCTGCTCTTCTTCTCTTTCTTTTCTTCTGGATCGAACTCTCTTCACTTCTCCTTTTTTGCTTTTTCCTTTCGATCAGCCTTCATCTGTGGATGAAGGCTTCCTTATATAGCAGCAGCAGCAGGTGGGTAAGGTGCAGAATGCGTGTGCCTCCCACGCTTCATCCAGAACCTTCTTGCCACGTGCCCTTATAGCATTGGTTCCTTTAGTATCGGATCACGTGCAGCCCAAACACAGGTGAATGTTCTTCCTCGGACCTGCAAGGAGATAAAAACCATTAACACTGAGGGCCCCAAGAACTAAAACTGCATGAGGTATGTGATAGCAATACGAGATGCACTTTACTGAGAACGACACGAGATACACAAGATTATTACAGTACGAGACAAGGAGAGAATGACACGAGGTCAGATGCAAACAGCACGAAGTAAAAAGAGAACGACACGAAGTATCATTGTAACAAAACAAACACTACGAAGAGAATGCCACGAAGTCAGAAGAGAACAGCACGAGGTGAGAAGGAAGTCTTACGGAGTGAAAAAGGTAGACAGACATGCGATCAGAAGGAACCAGGACGAAGATAGAAATAAACAATCACGAGGACAAAAACACAAGAATAACACGAAGACACGAATAAAAAAGTAACACGAAGACATGAATACAAAAACAACACGACATAACAAACAGCAAAGAGAACGGCACGAGGTGAAACGACACTTTACTAAAAAGACTTGAATACACATGAAAAACAACTCGAGTACTAAGTTGTTCGAACGTACGAACGACTCGAAGATGAAAATGACACGAAAACAACATGGAACAATTCAAAGACACGAGGTCTAGGAGAAGCAACACGAAGACAGACATAACAAAGAAACGACTCGAACTAAGAACGACATGGAGACAACACAGTTAGACTCGACTTGAGATGATGTGAAGTCTGTACAGACATGAATGTTCACATTGTATAGAATTTGAAGCAAGTAACCGAGGCGATGTGTAGACTTTACATAATGTATAGACTTGGTGGTCTTGAATGTAGGTAAGGCAACACAATGTATAGACTTGCTCAAACGAGTGAACAGGTCGATGTACAGACTTGTCCAATGCATGAAGCACAGTCCACTGTATAGACTTGATGCCTTGAAGGTAATGTACAGACTTGAGAGTGCAACAAATGGACTTTGAAACGCAGAGGCTGTACAGACTTGTATGTGACGCTGGGTAAGACGGTGGATGTATAGACTTTAAATGAGACACACAGAAGGACGATCCAGCGTATAGACTTTGAAGAATTAGGGGTGACACAGATGGAGCGACACGAGGTGGTACAGAAAACAGCACGAGGTGCTGCAGTGTTTAGCACGCGCTGGAACAAAACACGACACGAAGACAACCAACAAGCATTGTTGGAACAACATGATGTTGAAAAAGACATCACGAAGTGAAGTGAACACAACCAACACGAAGAATGAAAGGAACAGTACGGACATGCAGGGTATTAACTCATAGCAGTTTTTCTTATTAATCATGGAAAGTTCGAATGCATAACATTACTCATGATATCTGATTAAAAATAACAATATTTAACATAGTGATGCACATCATCAAAACACTAGGGAGGTCACAAAAGTCCAACAATCTCCCCCTTTTTGATGATGGTAACACTATATTAAATAACAGAGATGAAGTGCATGAAGATAAGCTGTAAAAATAAGCAATGCAGACACACAACACACTCGCCTTCTCTGACGACTCCCAAGAGCTCCCCCTGACGACTCCCAAGAGCTCCCCCTGAACACAACATCCACTTTCCTCTGACTAGAAAACTCAGGACACTTATCTTTCGCTCCCACTCAGCAAAGCACAAAAGCATAAGCAAGACACTCTCTCCCTTTGACATCATCAAAAACTAGGGGCAGGTCTGAAGATATCACGAAAAGACAATTGCTGACAGTGGAGAGAAAAACAATAGAGAGTATGGCTGATAAAGGAGAGTTATTGAGATGTTTAAGCAATTAAGAACGCCATTAATTTTATGTGAGGATTTTGAGGATCAGTTAGTCAGACTGTGTAAAATGGTGAATGAAGATTTGCTCCATACACAGAACCAGATTCTAAGCAAGTAAGGTACAAGATACCAGTATGGTCAGAGTAAGTCTTTACTTTGAGAGTATAAAGCAAGGAAGTCAGGAAAAACAAAGATCTGTGGTATTGAAAACAAACAAACCAAGACCTAAATGCCAAGTGAACAGAATCTGGATACCAAGAGAAAGAAAATTTTTCAAAGGGTCAAGATCAAAGATAAATCTATCAAGTACACCTTTGACATTAGGGAGACACCTTGTTTAGAGGCAGGAATCCCCAGTTACTTGGTGGCAAGACCACATTACCCCTTCTGACAAGAGGACAGAGATAGTATTCTAACTGGTGTTGACATTAAGGTGACACCTTTACCAGAGGCCAGACACCCCAATTACTAACCAGATATATACCATAGCTCTGTATGATCAAGACAGCTAATTAAGCCTGATTTACTGCCATCTCATGACATGGAATTCTTTCACTTCATTGATGAAAGTCCCAGTTACTCAATGAACAGATAACAAGATTTGTAAAACTTCTTTCATGAATTTTTTTCTCATTAACCTGCACTTTAAGCTTTGTAAATTAGTCTTGACTCAGTTTGAGAACAATACACCAGTTCCAAAGTTTTTCAGACAAAAACACTATATACCTCATTTCGGACTCAACTTAGACTAAGTAGGTATGCTGTACTGGCTAGATCAGAAGTCAGTTACAGTGTAGGAAGATAGTCTAGAATTCAGATTTTGATCTCAGTGGGACTAACAGCCGAAATTCTAACAAGAAATTAGATGAACAGTTCTTAACGGATAAAACATTCAAAAAATTCTTTTATCCACCTACTCAAACTGATTCTCTTATAAGGTCAGCAAAAGTCCGTTCAAAGTATGTTCAGATTTGGCCAAAAGAGCATGACATCAATTATTAATCTAGCTCCCCCTGAGACCTTGACACCAACTCAGACTTAACCAAGACAACCCTCAAAACACCTCAAGGAAAACAAAGTGGTATCAATCAGTACGAGTGAATCATCAAATACCCATAATGAGGTTATCTTCAGCAACTGATAATGAGAAAAGATGAACATAAGAGCACATGACAGATTATTTAGAGATCAATTATTCAATCATGAAATTCTGTAAATACCTAATTCTCTACGCAATGTGCTAAATTTTTCAGTATCCAGTGGCTTAGTGAAAATATCTGCAATTTGTGAGTTAGTGCCAACATGGATCAATTCAAAGGTCTTCCTAGCTACTTCATCACGAATAAAATGATGCCTGATTTCGATGTGTTTAGTTCGAGAATGAAGTACAGGATTCTTTGCAATGTTTATTGCACTAGTATTGTCACAAAAAATGGAAGTGCAACCTAGCTCAACTGAGTAATCCAGAAGCTGGTGTTTTATCCATATAACCTGTGTGCCACAGCTCCCTGCTGCCACATACTCAGCTTCAGCAGTAGAAAGAGCCACAGAGTGTTGCTTCTTGGATCCCCAAGAGACTAGGCATCCTCCTAAAAATTCGCAGTGACCACTAGTACTTTTCCTGTCCAATTTACATCCTGCATAATCTGCATCTGTATATGCAATGAGATCTAAACTACATGATGCAGGATACCAAAGACCTAGATCATGGGTAGCAGATAAGTATCTAAAGATTCTTTTTACAGCTGCCAAATATAATTCAGTAGGCCTAGACTGGTATCTGGCACACATCCCTACACTAAATTGAATGTCAGGCCTGGATGCTGTTAAGTAGAGGAGTGAACCGATCATACCTCTATATAATTTAGCATCCACTTCTTTACCTTTTTCGTCTGAATCCAGTGAGGAGTTGGTGCCCATGGGTGTTGAGATAGTCTTGAGGTTGGTCATTCCAAACCTTTTCAGCATCTCCAGAGTGTACTTGGTTTGATTTATGAAACAACCATCCTCCATCTGTTTGACCTGCAGCCCAAGAAAATACTTTAGTTCGCCAACTAAACTCATTTCAAATTCATGAGACATAGATTCAGAAAATTCTTTACACAATGTTGAATTGTTAGATCCGAAGATGATATCATCAACATATACCTGGACCACTATTAAATCCTTTCCGAGATTTTTGGTGAAGAGGGTTTGGTCAACCTTACCTCGAGTGTAGCCCTTGCTCAAGAGAAATTCAGAAAGTCTCTCATACCAGGCTCGGGGAGCCTGTTTCAATCCATAGAGGGCTTTATTCAACCTAAAAACCATGTTAGGCTGAATATAGAAATTAAAACCTGGAGGTTGTTCAACATATACCTCTTCCTTCAATATCCCATTTAAGAATGCGCTTTTGACATCCATCTGCTGCAGCCGAAGGTTCCTAGAGCATGCAAATGCAAGCAGAATTCGTATAGCTTCCATCCTAGCCACTGGGGCATAGGATTCATCAAAATCCACACAAAATTCCTGACTGTAGCCTTGAGCTACAAGTCTTGCTTTGTTTCTAGAGATAGCTCCGTTCTCATCAACTTTATTCTTGAAAATCCATTTAGTGCCAATGACATGAGTGTTATCAGGTCTGGGAACTAGTTCCCATACAATATTTTTCTCAAATTGATTTAATTCCTCACTCATGGCAGATACCCAAGAATCATGTTTTAAGGCTTCTTCCACAGATTTGGGTTCCACCTGAGATACCAATGCAGCTAAGTCCTGTTCTTGGACAATTCTAAAATGAGACCTAGTCCTAGGAGGATCATGCAAATTTCCTATGACATTTTCACTAGGGTGGTCTTTGTGAAATATTATCTCACCTGAGGGTTCACCTACCTCAGCTGCTCCTTCTTGCTGTGAGTTTTCTGGTTGAGCAGCTGGCTGCATTTCTTCTTCTTCAATTCTATCCAAGAAATCTCCCTCATTAAATGGCTCCCTGTCATCATCCATCACTTTGTTAGAGAAACCATTTTCATCAAACACTACATGCGGTGTTTCTTCAACAGTTTGGTCAGCTTTATTGAAAACTCTGTAAGCCCTTGAAGTTTCTGAATATCCGAGAAAAATTCCAGGAGAGCTCCTTGCCTCAAATTTGTCCAACCCATTCTTACCATTATTGTGAATAAAACATTTTGAGCCAAAAACTTTAAAGTAAGAAATGTTTGGCTGCTTACCCTTGAGAAGTTCATAAGGAGTTTTCCTATGAGTAGGTCTTACCAAGGCTCGGTTCAGAATGTAACATGCAGTGTTCGCAGCTTCAGCCCAAAATCTCCTTGGAAGTCCACTCTCAATCAGCATAGTCCTAGCCATTTCAATTATTGACATGTTTCTTCTCTCAACAATTCCGTTCTACTCCGGTGTCCTGGGAGAAGAGAATCTGTGAGTCACTCCCTCTTTTGAGTAAAATTCAGAAAATGAAGAGTTCTCAAACTCTCCTCCGTGGTCAGACTGAATAGTAATGATATTATGTTCACCTTGCAGTTTGATTTTATTGAAAAGTTCTTCAAAGTGAACAAAAGTATCATTTTTATTTGCTAAACAAAACAACCAAGAGAATCTAGTGTAGTCATCCACTATGACTAATCCATATCTCTTACCTGACAAACTTTGTATGCGAGTAGGACCAAAGAGATCCATGTGCAAGTGCTGCAGCAGTTTAGATGAAAGACTCTCAGTTCTCAACTTAAAAACTGCACGAGTCTGTTTACCTAGTGCACAAGCATCACATAGCTTGGATCCTAACTGAAATCTTATTCGGGGCAAACCTCTAACCAGGTTATGCTTAGACAGTTTATTCAATGTAGACAAACTAGCATGTCCTAGACGCCTATGCCAGTCAAACGCAACCTGTTCAGAATTAGCAGACATACACAAGTGAGTTTCAGGATTATCATCCAGGTCTACGATGTATACATTGTTTACTCTATGACCTTTGAACATGACGTTATCAGAATTCAGCTCAAAAATAGTACAGGAATTGTTGTCAAAGAGTACCTTGTGTCCTTTGTCGCAGAGTTGACTAATACTTATCAAGTTGTGCTGAAGTCCTTCTACAAGATACACATCTTCAATGGAGTTAGTAGAGGACTTACCAATTGTACCAATTCCAATTATTCTTCCTCTGTTATTTCCACCGAATTTGACCAGGCCCCCAAACTTCATTTTCAGTTTGCTAAATTTGGACCGGTCTCCTGTCATGTGCCTGCTACAGCCGCTGTCAAGATACCACTTGTTATGCTCGGCTGCCAGGCTAACCTGCGAAAGTTCAGACAAAGTAATGTGGGACCCAATTCAAATTGGGTCCAAAGACATTTTTCAATTTATCCAAATCACACTTAGGAACCCACATTTGTTTTACTGTTCTTTTCAGAGGTTTCATGTAAATTGATTCTTCCTTCTTGGCATTTCTTAGTGGGTGTTGAATGAGCCTATTCCTATTAAAATTATGCTGTTTTCGAGCAGAGAAATTATTGTTTGGCCTCTTAGAGGAAACACATGTGTGCTGAGCATAATTCATGTAGCCATTTTTATTCAAATGAAAATTGTGCTGAAGGTGATGCATATTCGCATGCTTTCCTTGATAACTATCATGCTGAATTTTCTTAGCGAAACTGTTCACCTTTCTAGTGACATCCATAGGAATGGTCGTGTGAGAACCCTTGTTCCACACCTGTTGCACAGGAACAGTTCTAGTCTCAGGATTTCCTGACTTAGTCTGCTGACCAGTGGGTTGAGTAGATTTGCTGGTCGAAACCTTCAATGTAGAGACAGATTTGGAGCTGGATGGGGTTTCCAGTTTTTCTTTGCCCTTGGCGGGGCAGAACGCGACAGTTCTGAATTCAAAGGGTTTTTTCCTTGTCGGACTGTATCCTAATCCTTCCCTATTGAAGTTTACTCTCGACCCCAGAAGGGCATCCAGATTGTTTCTCCCCTCTGTAAATTTTTCTAGCATTTTTCTTTTGTCCTCAATCTCCTTCTGAAGCTCATTACATTGGTCCAGGAGTTCCTGATTGACTTTTCTAACCGCCTCATATTTTTCTGTAATCAGTCTAAACTCCTTTTTACTCTCTTCAGTTTTACTCTTCAGCTCATTCATCCTAGCTAGATTTTCCTCTCTTTCCATTCTAAACTTCTCGATCTCACTTCTAGCCTGATCTAGCTCAATGGCCATCTCCTTGATTTTCATGTTGTCCGTAACATCAATAGAGTGTTCCTCAGAAACAGAGTGAAACTTTTTTTTAAGCATTCTGTGCTCCTTGGTTAGAAAATTATATTTAACTAACATGTCGCCATAAGCGTCCTCCCAATCATCCAAAGTAAAATTCTCAAATAAGTTCGTTACCTCTTCCTCATGGTTGGCCATGAGGCAAGTCTTCTCTTCATCTTCACTGGACGAGGTGGCTTCTGGATCCTCCTCCTCGTCACTCCATGTGCACAGCATGGCTTTCTTCTTCTTGTGCACCATCTTCTTCTGGTATCCGGGAGCCTTAGCTTGCAGCTCTGGACAGTCACTTTTCATGTGACTAGGTTTCTGACAATGGTAGTATGTAACCTTCTTAACAAATCGGTTCTTCTCAAGTTCTCGTTCAGGAGACTTCCTTGCAGCATTGAATCTCTTTCTCCTGTAGAATTTCCCTTTAGTCCTCAGGAACTTTCTGAATTGCCTGGTGAGCATGGCCTACTCGCTCTTGTCCAGGTCTGAGAATCCGTCAAAGTCTTCACTGCTACCACCACTGTTGTTGCTGCTGCTGCACTTTTTAGTATGTCGTGAGACCTTCAGAGCAACATTCTTTCCCTTTCTGTCATGTCCATCATTCCCTTGTCTGAAGTTCATTTCGTGGGTCATGAGAGACCCAATCAGCTGGGTTACTGACATGGCGGATAAATCTCTTGATTCCTCTATGACGGTCACCTTAGTATCCCAGATGGGAGTTAGGGACCTAAGGATCTTCCTGACAATGTCTTCTTGCTGAATCTCCTTTCCAAATCCTCTCAGACTATTGATGATCACAGACAATCTAGCATACATTTCTGTGATCGACTCCTCTGGCTTCATTTTAAACAACTCATACTGAGTTGTAAGCATATTGATCTTGGTAGCTTTTACTTGAGATGTGCCCTCATATATTAACTGCAATTCATCCCACATTTTCTTTGCAGTCTTGCACACTGAAATCCTCAAGTACTCTTCAGGGTGGACGGCGCACTGTATGATGCTAAGAGCTGTCCAATTCAGTGCAGAGAGTTTTACCTGTTCCTCTGTCCATATGTCTTCGTTCGGTGGAAGTTGATACGGACCATCTGTAATTACTCTCCAGAGCTTGTGGCTTTGGGCCCTGATAAAGACTTCCATCCTGTTCTTCCAAAAAAAATAGTTATTACCATCGAAGAAAGGGGGACGGGTGATTGACTGCCCTTCAGCAATGTAGCTGCGAGGACCAGCGGATCAGTTTCCCTGGCCGTTGGACCACATATTGGGAAATACCCGCTCTGATACCAAGTGTTAGGGTACTAGGCCCAGATACAGAGGGGGGTGAATGTATCCTTCAATGAATAATGGCCAATTAAAAACTCAGATGCTAGACGCAAACACAGAATGAAACGAATTCAATTAAACTTATGAGCAAACACAAGGAGCGCGCCTATCCAAGCATCTAGCGGAAGCAAGCACACAAAGCAAACCATTGCTCAATAGACTTTTTAGGTGGTTCGGTCCTCCAGACCTACATCCACCCCTCACTCCCAACCGGAGTGAGGCTTCACTAGCCAATGCTAGACAAGCAGACTCAGTCTGCAAACAGTTGCTGCCACACAGCTTGACCAGGGGAACAGCCTCCCCGCTTCCTCCCAACCGGAGGGACCCCTAGACTTGCAACCCACAAGCCCAGAATCGGAGACAAGTCTCCCTTCCTCTGACCAGAGGGAACCCACAAGTAGCTCCCAGCTACTTGCAACCGGAGATCAGACCTCCCTTCTCTTGATCCACAGGAGGAACCCGACCTCACTACTGAGAATCGAAAGAACAAGGAAAGGCAAATAAAAAAAACAGAAACACGAAATGAAAAAATAACTTCAGCAAATAGAACGCTGAAAAGCAAAATGCACAATGTGGCTCTCAACGGAGCTGACTGGCCTGGATCTGATCCACGGTCCAGTAGACAGATCTTCAGGTAAGCTTCTCTTCCTCTTCTCTTCTCTCTCACTTTCTTTTTCTCTTCACCCTTACGAGCTCTCTAACTCTCTCTTTCTCTTCTTTTCCTTCTGCTCTTCTTCTCTTTCTTTTCTTCTGGATCGAACTCTCTTCACTTCTCCTTTTTTGCTTTTTCCTTTCGATCAGCCTTCATCTGTGGATGAAGGCTTCCTTATATAGCAGCAGCAGCAGGTGGGTAAGGTGCAGAATGCGTGTGCCTCCCACGCTTCATCCAGAACCTTCTTGCCACGTGCCCTTATAGCATTGGTTCCTTTAGTATCGAATCACGTGCAGCCCAGACACAGGTGAATGTTCTTCCTCGGACCTGCAAGGAGATAAAAACCATTAACACTGAGGGCCACAAGAACTAAAACTGCATGAGATATGTGATAGTAATACGAGATGCACTTTACTGAGAACGACACAAGATACACAAGATTATTACAGTACGAGACAAGGAGAGAATGACACGAGGTCAGATGCAAACAGCACGAAGTAAAAAGAGAACGACACGAAGTATCACTGTAACAAAACAAACACTACGAAGAGAACGACACGAAGTCAGAAGAGAACAGCACGAGGTGAGAAGGAAGTCTTACGGAGTGAAAAAGGTAGACAGACACGCGATCAGAAGGAACCAGGACGAAGATAGAAATAAACAATCACGAGGACAAAAACACAAGAATAACACGAAGACACGAATAAAAAAGTAACACGAAGACATGAATACAAAAACAACACGACATAACAAACAGCAAAGAGAACGGCACGAGGTGAAACGACACTTTACTAAAAAGACTTGAATACACATGAAAAACAACTCGAGTACTAAGTTGTTCGAACGTACGAACGACTCGAAGATGAAAACGACACGAAAACAACATGGAACAATTCAAAGACATGAGGTCTAGGAGAAGCAACACGAAGACAGACATAACAAAGAAACGACTCGAACTAAGAACGACATGGAGACAACACAGGTAGACTCGACTTGAGATGATGTGAAGTCTGTACAGACATGAATGTTCACATTGTATAGAATTTGAAGCAAGTGACCGAGGCGATGTGTAGACTTTACCCAATGTACAGACTTGGTGGTCTTGAATGTAGGTAAGGCAACGCAATGTATAGACTTGCTCAAACGAGTGAACAGGTCGATGTACAGACTTGTCCAATGCATGAAGCACAGTCCACTGTATAGACTTGATGCCTTGAAGGCAATGTACAGACTTGAGAGTGCAACAAATGGACTTTGAAAGGCAGAGGCTGTACAGACTTATATGAGACGCTGGGTAAGACGGTGGATGTATAGACTTTGAATGAGACACACAGAAGGACGATCCAGCGTATAGACTTTGAAGAATTAGGGGTGACACAGATGGAGCGACACGAGGTGGTACAGAAAACAGCACGAGGTGCTGCAGTGTTCAGCACGCGCTGGAACAAAACACGACACGAAGACAACCAACAAGCATTGTTGGAACAACACGATGTTGAAAAAGACATCACGAAGTGAAGTGAACACAACCAACACGAAGAATGAAAGGAACAGTATGGACATGCAGGGTATTAACTCATAGCAATTTTTCTTATTAATCATGGAAAGTTCGAATGCATAACATTACTCATGATATTTGATTAAAAATAACAATATTTAACATAGTGATGCACATCATCAAAACACTAGGGAGGTCACAAAAGTCCAACAGAGTGGGCCATAAAATTATTTCTGTAATAATTTAATTACTATGTACCGGGAGTACGAGTCTTGGTCGGGATCGTCTTCCCCACGCCCAGAGCATGGAGGTAAACTCGCCTCCCTCTTTATCACATTTGTTTATCTCGTATATTTTTGAATGCTGATGCTAGAGTGATAGGATTACTAGCCCAATATTTATTTTTATCACCGCTGCGAGAGTGAGTGAGTGAACCCGTCCCGTGACTCAATCCGAGTACACGCGAAAAAGTCGATACCCTCGACTCATTGCCAGTTTCTCAACTGCGCACGATCCCGCGTTTCCCTCGCTTAGGGATGCCCGCAAGCTAGAGTCCCAAGTTCGCTGTCCATCCCGCATCAAATTGGTATCAGAGCGTAAGGTTGATTCTAGGGTAGTCTTTGCTTGAAAACAAAACAAAAAAAGAGTCTAAGTCGGTCCAAGGTTGCATTTGCATTCCTTTATTCAGTATATCAAAAGGTGTTACCCGAACGTTAGGTTACGTCTATCAAGAAGGTCGCACATTTGCGAGAGAGAGAGCGAAACCCATCCTGTGACCCGATCCGGGCACGAATCATTGTCGGTTCCTCAACCGCGCAAGATCCCGCGTTTCCCTCGCTTAGGGACGTCCGCGACCTAGAGTCCCAGATTCGCTGTCCGTCCCTCATCATGACAACCCCGGTGGGAGGTGACTGGGTGGGGAAGGTAGACCCTCCTAAACTCCCTCTTCATGTCCCACCATGACTCGATGGGTCATTACCTCCTAAATTCCCGTAAGCGTTCAATATCGTCCCATTTTTCGGCGGCTTCATGAAGAAGCCGCTCCTTAGCAAAAGTGAATTCCGCTGTAGCATCCCGGATAAATAATAAGGAATGAAAGAATTCTGAACTTGTGTAAAAAGGGTCAAATAGAAATAATTAAGATACATATAAATACATTTAATGAGCTTCACCCATACAGGAATACTAAACTACTCTATATAAATATATGTATATGTTCACAAGGGCCTTCACGTGAGTCTTCTCACAAGGCCAACTATATATATATATATATATAAATATATCGGTCCTCTTAAAAACCCAACTCACAAAAAGGGCCTAACCATTTTCTCATATAAAACCTTAATTACATGGGGTCCAAAACTAGATAAATAACCCACATACCTCAAATGGGCCTTAACCCATACCCACTTAAGGGTCTTACATACAATAACCAAAATGGCCAACCCACCTTTAATAGCCAAAGACTTATATATACATATATACTATTAATGGGCCCTCACTGTAATCGTTTAACAACCACCTATCTGTATGCCTCATGAACCCAAACCCCACATGCAGCCAACCCCCGTATATATATATGTACGAAGGCCATGAAATTCACATATATGCATGGGCTAATTCACGTATGCTCTCACCCGGATGGGCTGAATCCTTCACGTTCGAAGACCATGCATGAGAATGCACGGGTTAGGGTTTCACGAGAAGAAATATAGCAGGCGGCAGTATTAACAGTAAGGGAATTATCAACGTAAGGTAAGGTTTAAAAACCTTGCTTTCGTTAGTTTATCACCCCGTTTAGGATCTCCTCTCTATAAAACTCAACCCCATCAAACGGGAAAACCCCATTTGCTGCCGTGCTGCCTGCGTCTTCCTTCTCCCTCCTACGAACTGCCTGCAACGAGAAGAGCACAGGGACTCTTCTTATTCGTCGTCCTGCCACTGATACGTGAAGGAGCCCTCTTTTCTCCTCTGCATCCATTTTTCTTCCTCCTGCTGCCATCTATACCTCGTCCAAGCAATTAAAGTTAGGTCTTCTCCCCCAGATGAAAACTTTTAAAAGCATGTTAGTTAAATAGTTAAATGACCATGTTATAAGTTTTCTGATGATTTACATGATTCATGTTAAATAGTTAAATAAAGATCAAATGCTAACAATAATTTTTAACCATCTATTCACACATCAAAAATTCTGGTTATATAGATATATATTTGAAATCCACATAATTTTCCCTTAATTTTCATATATTTAGTTTCAGAAAAAGATTAGCCTGTGAAAACAGGTTACTGTTCATGTGGTTAACATCCGTATCATCTTTGTCGATTTTTATCTTTTTATCATGATGCAATAAAATCATGATACTTCAGGGTTAAGATCCTTAGATTTTTTTCTTATTTGTCATATAATTAGTTTTTATAAAAATTTAAGAAATAAAAATTGTCACTGTGCATCCATGTGATGAATAGTAACATTCACATTTGGTTAATAGCGTTCAACGCATTCACCGCTAATTGAATTAATAATTTATATCTCATAATTATGTCTTTGAAAAATCTGTATCTATTAAACTACATAACATAAAATTATAAATATATATTTGAAATTCTTAAATTTTTCTCCTAAATATCATATATTTTATTTTTAAAAATTTTTATTAAATAGTATGTGTTCCTTTAAAGGGATGTTCTTCTCTAAACTCATTAAAGTGAAATACTGTCTTTTAAAATAGACGTATATTTTGTTCAAATAAAAACTTGAGAAATTAACGTCCACCTATATGGACGCCATATTCTGGGAAATAAATTTAACAACTTTAGATAATACGAATTGAACGAATGAGCGCCTTCCTAGAAGGACGCCATATGTATTAAATGAAAAATAAAAATGTAAATTGCACCTTTCATAGCAGACACTATTTGATATAGTGCCTGCCAGGCAGGACGTTGTTTTCCTTATCGATGTTTTACAGTGTTTTACAACCCTCACCGTGGGGCACCGCTTGGCACACTCATCTCACTTCCGTGGATGCGGTCCATGTTTTGATTCTATTGATTAGCCTCAACTCTCCGAGATGATTGAGCTCTCCGTTGGACATTCCGTTCCTTCAGACTAGCGATTTCATCTTAGAGACCTCCGTCAGTCTCCGCTAGCCTTGGATTCCCTCAAGGCAGCCGAGCAAGTTGTACCCTAAAAACCCTTACACCGTGTCACTGTCATATCCCTCTGAAGAAACATGACAAACTAGCCGTCAATTAATGTTATTTCTGGCATTTTTGAGAAAATGTCACTTTATGGAATCTGTGTCCAGAGAAGTGAACGCCAATTTCAAATAGCGCCCGGTGTGACAGACGCTATTTACTCGTGCTTGATTATCTTATTTCCAGAATTTGCATCCATAACTATGGATGCCAATTCTTATCAGCGGCTCCCATAGAGGACGCCTTTTACCCAGTTTTATGAATATGTCCCGGATTTCTAGTTAAGTCATCTCTACATGATTTCTGCCCTTGAATTCCAAATTCTGAAAATCTACCTTATCATCCTACAAATATCCTTTTCTTTGGAATTCTATTGGCTACTAAACTATAGTGGATGTCAAAATACATGACCCAATGCCTGTGCATATAGGGCCCGATCTGGTCCTAGGATGAGCACCCGAAAGTACTTGTGCCCATGGGAGTTTTAATGATCACGGTGTGGCATTGCACCGAAGTACTTGACTATCTTGATTACGACGTTCCACATTCTCTCGTGCTTGATATTACATGACTTGACGTGCTTGACTTGCGTGGCCCAGAAAGGGCAAGTACTTGAATAAATAAGTAGCCACTATCTCGTGACATGACTTGATATTACATGCTTGTTAACCTTATTAATCTTGCTTGATACACTTGAAATCTTGCTAGTCATTCTTGATATCTCTCGTTATTTCACTCTCGTCATTTACTTACATTTCTCTAATGCATAAACATGCCATATTGCATAAATTGCTAATCACTTAAAGCAAGTCTGGGTCTAGAGATATAATTCCTACTGAGCATTCGCTCATCAAGTATTTTCTATCATTTTTCAGGTAACTCGGATTCTGACACGCAACCAGATGGGGATGATCAAGAGTGATGAGCGTAGAGCTTTCAAGTGTCGTGTTGGATCTTGCTTCCTAGACACAGCATGTCTGGAAATCATCTTATTGTCAACAACCTTCGTGTCAAGTCCCGCTAGGTCGTGTCTTTTCCTTGATGTCATGGTCATGTCGTCTTTATTTAATGAGTCGTGTTGTATGAGGCTTATGTCCTCAGGATAATGTTATTCCTTTTAAGTCTTTCGCTGTTAGTAACATTTTTAGTATGATGGATTATTGGTATCAGTTTAAGGATATTGTCATTATGGATTATGGATTGACGGTATCAGATTAATGGTTCATGATGTCTTACTTTATTGTGCACTCTTTCGTTGTCAAAATTCTTACTGCTCTGATTGACATGAATGATTATAAACTCGTCGCGCACTCCGGGTTCCTTCCGCGTTCGGGGCGTGACAGTTTTTTTGGTATCAGAGCCTAGGATTTCAAATTCCTAGGAAAAACCCAAGTCCAAGGATAGGTCAACTCTTAAACCCGTGAGATTGGGTAGAGCCAAGGGATTTAAGTCATAATAGGATGTCCCATCTTGTAAAGGTACGTCCAACCTTGTGAATATCAATACTAACTAATTAAAATTTAAATCTGTGTAGGATTATGGCTGCGGAACGTGCTCAGTGGCGTGAGATGCAACATACAGTCCAGAACTTTACCTAAGCGCTACAACAGATAGCATAGGGAGGAGCAAACCGTGGAGCAGGAGATCTCCACAGAGGCTTCCGAAACATGAACCCACCTAAGTTCATGGGCTCTTCCAACCCTGATGACGTAGAGAACTGGCTGAAAGAGATTGAAAGGATATTCCGTGTCATGCAGTGCACAGATGATGAGAAGGTTTTATTAGCTACGTTCCAACTCGAACGAGATGCGAGGTGTTGGTGGGAATCTGTTGAAGCTACCTTACTGGGGGATAATGTTACCTGGGCCGACTTTGTTAATCATTTCAACAATAAATATTTCTCCGACCGCGTCCAAGAGAAGAAGGTCGCAGAGTTCGCTGCTCTGAAACAAAGGAGCCTGACTATGGCCGACTATGAGGCCCAATTTTCAAGGCTGTCAAGGTACGCACCTCACCTGGTGTATATAGAGAAGATGAAAGCAAGTCGCTTCCTGAATGGGCTTCAGCCCTAATTTATCACCCAGCTAGCACCAATCGACATCCAGGTGTATCCGGAGATAGTCCGACGTGCACAACTGCTTGAGGATGCCACGGAACTGTCTGATAAAATCTATGGTAAGGACAAGAGGAGAATGTTACTACCTCTAACAACTTCAAGCCTTCTTTTAACAAGAAGCGGCCATATAATAGAGGAGAATCTTCCAAAGAAAAGAAGCCTAAGAGTAACAACAAGCCTTTCTCCATCACTGCACCACCCAAAAAGAATTGCAAATATTGTGACAAGCCTGGCCATAAGGCCGATGAATGCTGGAGGAAACTGGGAGCATGCCTCCGATGCGGGAGTCGGGAGCACAGGATTCCTGATTGCCCTCTGCTGAATGAGCAAACTGAGCCGGTGACTAAGGAGGAAAAGCGCCCAGCCAAGAAGCAAGGACGTCTCCAAGCTCTTCAAGAGATAGAAATGACAGAAGGCAGACTGGTGAAAGGTACTTTATCTATCTGTTCCAAGTTTGCTCAAGTTATGTTTGACACTGGCGCAACCCATTCCTTTGTTTCAAGGAAATTTTCAGCTTCATTCTCTATGGAACCTGAATGGATGGACTAGTAATTTCCACTCCTTTAAAAACTGAGTCCGATATCACACACCATTACCCAAATTGTAAGGTCATGGTTAAAGGCCACTATTTTGGTATGCCTAGATCTAAAGGGATACGATGTCATTCTAGGAGCCGATTGGCTATCCACCCACCGGGCAACTGTAGACTGCCGGAATGGAAAAATAACCTTTGTAGATTACCTAGAGTTGACTTACATTAGTCCACGGAATAGATCACCAGTTATCTCGGCTCTCCGAGCTAGTAAACTTATTAACAAAGGATGCGAGGCATTCCTAGAATTTGTAACTGCCACGGAAGCTAAGGTGGCCAGATTAAGAGACATTCAAGTAGCTCGGGAGTTTCCCGATGTTTTCCTAGAAGATTTACCTGGTTTGCCACCAGAGAGGGAAGTCTCATTCGATATAGACCTTGTTTCGGGTGCTGAACCTATTTCGAAAGCACCCTACAAAATGTCCCCCGCGGAATCAAAGGAATTAAAGGAGCAGCTGATGGAATTATTGAAGAAGGGTTTCATCAGACCAAGTACTTCTCCATGGGGTGCACCAGTGCTATTCGTCAAGAAGAAAGATGGATCGATGAGGCTATGCATCGATTATCGGTAGCTGAACCACCTCACCATCAAAAATAAGTATCCACTGCCGAGGATTGATGAACTCTTCGACCAAATCTCTGGAGCAACATATTTCTCGAAGATTTATCTTCGATCGGGTTATCACCAATTGAGGATCGAGGATAAGGATATTCACAAAACTGCATTCTGAAGTAGGTACGGGTATTATGAATTGACCGTTATGCCTTTTGGAATAATAAATGCCCCTGCAGCTTTTATGCAGCTTATGAATAATATTTTTAGACCACATCTGGACAAATTTGTCGTGGTCTTTATTGATGACATTATAATATATTCAAATTTTAAAGAAGAGCATGAAGTACACTTGAGGATAGCGTAGTAGATATTGAGGGATCATCAATTATATGCTAAATTTAGCAAGTGCGAGTTCTGGTTAGAAGAAGTGGCTTTCTTAGGCCATATAGTTTCGAAGGATGGAATTTCTGTGGATCCTGCAAAGGTCGAAGCAGTGAAGAGCTGAGAACGACCTACCAATGCAACAGAAATACGAAGTTTCTTGGGTCTTGCTAGTTATTACCGACGATTTATCAAGGACTTCTCAAAGATTGCAGTTCCACTCACAAGGTTGACTCGCAAGGAAATACCATATGAATGGAATGAGGATTGTGAAAGAAGTTTTTAAGCCTTAAAGGACCACTTGACCACTGCTCCGGTCTTGGCCTTACCTATTGAGCGAGAGAAGTACGAGGTTTATACCGATGCTTCCGGTATTGGTCTCGGATGTGTGTTGATGCAATAAGGAACCCTGGTAAATTAAAGGACTAGAAAGTCTAACTAAATTAAAAATAATAATTAAACAAGGCCCAGACCTTGCACATGACCCTCTTACATCCTAAAAAGTCTGACAAAAGAACTCATGGACACTACCATTGTATTATAATAAATTTAAGAATGACATGTTATTTTTAGGTAAGCATTTAATGCACAACATAATTTTAATTGAATTAAGAATTATTAAATCTCGAAGAAAATGTCAATTTATATTTTATTACTAATTTAGAAATTTTAATATTCCACGTTTATTACATTATAATCTTATTAGAAGGGAGAAGGATACATTTATAAGATTTAATTACATTAAAGATATGTAAAAGATAAAAGAATGAGCATATATACAATTTCGGTTCTTTCAAGGGCATTAAGAAAAGGCCAAAAACTCAATTGACGCCGCTTGGTACAGGCGTATCCAACGCGAAAGACGACTTAATGCAAGTCGTTATTTACAATTAGTAAAAGTCAAATAAAGTATATAATTAAAAATATTATAAAATAATAGGGATATTTATACAATATCGGTCCTTAGGAGGTTAATGAGAAATGGGCAAAATCAAATGATGCCATCACTATAGGCGTTGATTTCATATGAAACGACTTAATGAAAGTCATTATTTTATTCTAAAATGAATAGTGCCCATTTTTGAATTAAAGAATTTTGGAAAACTAATTATATGAAAAAATAGAGAAAAATTGAAAAATCATACTCCTAAAATTTTCCATCTAGATCACATCAAGAAAAAAAATAAAAATCTAGAAAGATCGTTACACCTTAAATTAACAAATAGGGAAAGGTGAATGACGCCTCTGAGGAAGTCGTCATTTAATTTTGACGACGGTGTATACAACCGTCATTTATTGAAATAACGCCCCAACCTGAGGCGTCATTTCCAAAAAAAGGAACAATCGGTGTTTGGTTCGAACAGGGATGTTATCTGGGTAAGTTTGGATTAAGGAAAGGGATCCATACGTGGATATATGTGATTTTAGTCCTAATCGAACTCCTAGAATACATCAGGATTCCTTTCCCTATAAATACCAACCCCTCCATCGAACCAAGACGTCCTTCTACTGCTATTTCCCTGGTGCTGCTACTGCGTTGCTCTTCATCCTGCAGTGGTGTACGAGAAGAACATAGCAGTTTGTCATCTTCTTCTTCCTTGCTGCACGAAGGCTGGGTCTTGCTGTTACCAAGGAGGGGGAAAGGCCGTTACTTTCTCTACTTGCTACCACTACGTTGCGGAATCAAGAGCTCCTGCTCTTGTTCTTCTTCCTGCTGCCTCTGTTTGCATTAAAACAGAGTATCGTTCTTGTTATTGTTCTTCATCATCTTCTTCCTCTCCCTCTTGTTGCCGATACTGTGAAGGGAGGAAACTGTCTTCTGCTTCTTCTTCTGAAGGTTTGGAGTATTCGTGGGAAGCCTCTGCTTCTCTATTTTCTTCCTAAAGGAGTTGCTACGTTGCTGAAATCATCTTCCTGCAGAAGAGCTGTTGATAGTTCATCCAAGCTTCTTCATATTGCTGTTGCCGAGATCTCTGTTGAAAACAGAGTATCGGAATATTATATTCCTCATCGTGTTCTTCATCATCTGTCAACCGAATCATCAAAACCAAGGTAGGTTTTCTCAAGTGTTAAGCAAAACCTATGGTTATTAGGCCATTTGCATGCATGTAGGTTGTTAGTGGTGATATTGATATATCGGTTTTCATGATTTCAGTTTTTACATTAAATGACGCCCTAACTAAAGGCGTTATTTTGATTTAACGCCCTTGCGAATAGTCCTCAATTGAACTAGTCAATTAATAATTACGCATGATCAAAATTTAATAACTATGAACCCTGATGAGTTAACTAATGCATGATTATATTAGTAAATTCCTGGTATTTTTCTCTATCTGTTCATGTCTCTAGATCCTTGATTGGACATACTCCAAAAACCATCATATGACAAGTAAATAACGACCGTGTTTAGGTCGTCAATTAAATGGACGCCCTCGTACACAGGCGCCAATTAGCGAATAACCCATGAATTTTACATTTTCATGAAATTCACCTGATTATTGGAAATAACGACATGCCCCATGCCGTCAGTTTTCTATACGACGCCCGTGACTAAGGCGTTATTCACTGAATTGAAGACTTAAGCTAAGTCGTCATTTATGTAATATTTGAAAATTGGAAATGCTTACAGATTTTAATATCAACTTTAATTTGATCGTAACGACTGTACCAACAGTCGTTAATTATTGAACTGACGACCCTGATAAGGGCGCCATTTCTAGAATTGAAGACGTGACCTAAGGCGTCAATTCCCTATTTTCTTGATTTTCGTGGACCCACTGACAGTGAGTTATGTATTAGGCACTATATTCCATTTCGTGAATATAATCCCACGTTTCACGTTGTTTTATCTATTACCCACTATTTCTCGGTGATAGATGAACCCTCCGCGGGACATTCCATTCCTTCGGATTGATGACTTTATCATAGAGACCTATGTAAGACTCCGCTAGCCTTGGATTCCCTCAAGGCAGCCGAGCTGGTTGTACCATTAAAACCCATGACACTACTTAATTGCCATGTCACTCTATAGAAACATGGTAAACCAGCTCTCGTGACATGTGGATGTCATGAGAATATTCTTGAACTAATGGAATGGGGAAAACCATACCATTATTACTCCTTCAGAATTAAGTGTTGTACTTGTGGACACTAATTCTATTTTGTGTACAAGGACGAGCAACCATGTTTATATGGGTGTTTATCCTTATTATCATGGCACCCAATTAGGGAGCCGATTCCACCTAGTTTTATCGTTAATCGTGATTATACCGTTATTGTTATCTTTATACATCATGTTCAGTCCTTGAAATTCTATTCCACAAGATCTACCTTAAAGTCCCTACAAGCTTATTCCATTGAAACTCTATATTGGCTATAACTATAGTGGATGTCGAAAAATACACGATCAATGCCTGCGCATATAAGGGCCCGATCTGGTCCTAGGAGGAGTACCCGAAAGTACTGGTGCCCATGGGAGTTGTAATGATCACGGTGTGGCATTGCACTGAAGTGCATGACTAGCTTGATTAGACATTCAACCATCTCATACTTAACTTGACATGACATGACTTGCATGACCCGGAAAGGGTATTTATATACTTGCTTGAAACGTGATAGCCAATTCCCGACATGACATGATGAATATACTTGTCTGAATTTCTTGACATTTATTGATATAATTTCTTGAAAGACATGCTAGTTCACTCAATTATCTCTTGTTATACTCTCTCTCTTGTCATTTTACGCAAACATGCATAGCTTTATTGCATTCATGTAACATGTAATTTACTTAAAGCAAGCTAGCTCTTGAGATATAATTCCTACTGAGCGTTCGCTCATTCAGTGTTTTCCCCTATTTTTCAGGTAAGTTCGATGACGAGACTCAATCGGATGGGGAAGGTCAAGAGTGAAGAGATTAGAGCTACTCCATCCATCCAAGCGTTACTAGTCTTATCTTTCTAATTTATAGAGTCAATCATTGTACTTTTTCCTTTTATTGAGTCTTAGCATTTTCATTTGTAATAGAAGTACTTTGAGGTTGTGATTGAATAAAGGATTGGGTTATCTTTACTTTTGCGCACTCTATCTTTGTGTTGAATACACTAACGCTTTGATTGACATGATCGATATAAACTTGTCATGCACTCCGGGTTCCTTCCGCGCTCGGGGCGTGACATTTTTTGTGGTATCAGAGCCTAGGATATTCAATTCCTAGGAAACCCAAGTCCAAGGATAGGTTTAAACCCTTTAACCGGTGAGATTGGGTAGAACCACGGGTTAAGTTAACTTAGAATCAAAACCTTTGAACATAATCACATATTAATATAGTTATTGTAAATATAGGACAATGGCTGCCGAACGTGCCCAGTGGTGCAACATGCAACCCACTCTACAAGGCATGACCCAGGCACTTCAACAGGTGGCACAAGGAGGTGCACATCGTGGAGCAGGAAATCTCCACCAAAGCTTCAAGAACATGAACCCTTCTAAGTTCATGGGATCCACTGATCCGGATGACGCCGAGCACTGGATCCGGGAGACCGAACATATGTTTCGGGTTATGCAATGCACGGACCAAGAGAAGGTCTTGTTAGCAACGTTTCAGTTGGAAAGGGACGCCCGCTGCTGGTGGGAGTCGGTAGAAGCCACATTAGATCAAGGACAGGTTACTTGGGAAGAGTTTGTTGAACATTTCAACAATAAATATTTTTTAGACCGAGTCCAGGACAAGAAGGCCGCCGACTTCGCCGCACTTAAACAACGATCTTTATCGGTGACTGAGTATGAGGCACAATTTTCTAGGTTGTCTCGATATGCTAAACATCTAATTAGTACTGAGAAGATGAAAGCTAGGAGATTCCTAAATGTGCTCAGGCCCCAATATATCACACAGTTGGCGCCGATGGACATACAAGTCTATTCGGAGATGGTACGCCGAGCTCAGTTACTAGAAAATGCCACGGAGCTATCTGATAGGATCCGTGGGAAGGATAAGAAGGAACAAGTCACTAGTTCGGGTTCCTTCAAACCCAATTTCAAGAAGAGGCCGAGTAATGGAGGTACTCCCTCCCAAGAGCAAAAGTTCAAGAAGACCAAACCTTTCTCCATCACCACTACACCTTCTAAGGTGGTATGTAAGCATTATGATAAGGCTAGACATAAGGCCGAAGAATGTTGGAGTAAACTTGGAGCGTGTCTCTGTTGTGGGAGCCGTGATCATCGGATTCCCGATTGTCCCCTACTCAATGATCAAGCCGGTGACGGAAAGCGCCTGGTGACAAAGAATGCACGTCTCCAAACTATTAAGGAGACAGAACGAGATGAAGGCGTACTAGTGGAAGGTAATTGAAAGTTTGTTCCAAGTCTGCATATGTCTTATTTGATATTGGTGCCTCGCATTCTTTTATTTCTAATAAGTTTGCTAATCCATTACCCATGGAACCAGAATGGATGAAATTAGTTCTTTCAACTCCTCTCGGAAGCGAAGTTAACCTTACTCACCATTATCAAAACTGTGAAGTCTTGGTAAAGGGAAGAAATCTTCCTATCGACCTCATATGTTTAGACCTAAAGGAATATGATGTCATATTGGGAGCGGATTGGTTATCCAAGTATCAGGTAACTGTGGATTGCCGTAATAGCAAAGTTACTTTCAAAGACTTTCCAGAACTGGTCTAAACTAGCCCTAAGAGTCGGAGCAAGTCGTCTCTTATTTCGACTCTTCGAGCTAGCAAGCTAATAAGGAAAGGATGTGTATCCTTCCTTGCGTTTGTCACTATTAAGGAGACTAAGATAGAAGACATCCCTGTTGTGCAAGAATTTCCGGACGTGTTTCCGGAAGATTTACCTGGATTACCTCCACAAAGAGAAGTGGCCTTCACCATAGATTTAGTCCCTGGTGCTGGTCCAGTTTCTAAGGCACCATATAGGATGTCCCCTGCCGAACTCAAGGAGTTAAAAGAATAATTGATGGAGCTTCTTAAGAAAGGATTTATTAGGTCGAGTATTTCCCCCGAGGGAGCACCTGTACTATTTGTAAAGCAGAAGGATGGATCCATGAGGTTATGCATCGACTATCGACAGTTGAATCATCTCACTATTAAGAACAAGTATCCACTGCTGAGAATCGATGAACTGTTTGATCAAATATCTTGATCCAAGTACTTCTCGAAGATTGATCTCAGATCGAGATATCACCAACTGAGGATCAAAGATGAGGACATTCATAAGACTACGTTCAGGAGCAGGTATGGGCATTACGAATTTGTTGTTATGCCTTTTGGACTAACCAATGCCCCTGCAGCCTTTATGCAGTTGATGAATAGTATATTCAGGCCTCATCTAGATCAATTCATAGTGGTTTTCATTGATGATATACTGATCTATTCAAAGACCAAGGAAGAGCATGAGGAGCATTTGAGGATTGCATTACAGATATTGAGGATGAATCAGTTATATGCAAAGCTCAATAAATGTGAATTCTGGTTAGAAGAAGTATCTTTCTTGGGTCATGTTATATCGAAGGACGGTTTATCTGTAGATCCATCAAAGGTTGAAGCTATACAGAATTGGGAAAGACCGACCAATGCTAGCGAGATCTGAAGTTTTCTGGGTCTTACAGGTTATTATCGGTGATTCATTAAGGATTTCTCCAAGATAGCCGTAGCACTCACAAGGCTAACTCGCAAGGAGATCCGTTATGAATGGAGCGAGGAATGTGAAAGAAGCTTTCAAGCTCTCAAGGATCACCTAACTACTGCCCCGATCTTAGCTTTACCAGTTGAAGGAGAAAAGTTTGAGGTATACACCGATGCATCTGGCATTGGTCTTGGATGTGTTTTAATGTAACAAGGAAGAGTTATAGCTTATTCTTCTCGCCAATTGAAGAAGCACAAGGAGAACTACCCAGTCCATGACTTAGAATTGGCTGCGGTAGTGTTTGCGCTGAAGATATGGAGACTTTACTTATACGGAGTGCAGTTCACTGTATACTCCGATCACAAGAGTCTCAAGTATCTTTTCTCTCAAAAGGAATTGAATATGAGGCAAAGACGTTGGCTAGAATATCTCAAGGACTTCGACTTCACAATACAATATCATCTTCGAAAGGGTAATCCTGTAGCTGATGCCCTCAGTCGAAAGCCAAGAGCGATTTTAGCAAATTGTATGATTCAGGAGTGGAAGTTGCTATAACAATTCTCTAAGCTTGATATAAGCCTGGACAAGGAGAACAAGTGTGTTACATATACCGGATTGTCCAGAGCTAAAGAAGAAAATCTTAGATGAAGCTCACAGATCAAGGTACACGATTCATCCATGGTCAACTAAGATATACCAAGATTTGAAAAGGACCTTCTGGTGGCCCAACATGAAGAGATAAATAGCAAACTTTGTGTCTCGTTGTCTCACATGCCAACAAGTTAAGGCGGAACACCAAAAGCCTGCCGGTAAACTACATCCTCTTGATATTCCCAAGTGGAAATGGGAGGATATCGGTATGGACTTCATTATGGGTCTGTCTAAATCTAGAGGAGGACATGATGGAATATGGGTTATCATAGACCGATTAACCAAGTCGGCACATTTCTTGCCAATCAAGAGCCGATGGTCAATTGACGTCCTTGCTACATTATACATTAAGGAGATAGTTAGGTTACATGGAGTATCTGTCTCAATCGTATCTGACCGAGACCCTCGTTTTACTTCTCACTTTTGGAAGGGTCTATAACATTTGCTGGGAACGAGACTTAATTTTAGTACTGCTTTTCATCCTCAGACGGATGGTCAGACCGAAAGAACGAATCAGGTGGTAGAAGATATGCTCAAGGCTTGCATCATTGATTTTGGTGGAAGCTAGCATGATCACTTACCTTTGGTTTAGTTTGCATACAATAATAGTTACCAGGCAAGCATACAGATGGCACCTTTGGAAGCCTTATACGGAAGAAGTTGCCAATCACCCTTCTGCTGGGATGAAGTTGGCGAGAAATAACTATTAGGTCCAGACATGGTAAGGGATACCACTGAAAAGATTCAATTGATTAGAGAAAGACTTCAAGTTGCTCAGTCTAGACAGAAGGCTTATGCTGACACAAGAAGAAGAGATCTCGAATTCCAAGTCGGAGATCACGTATTTCTCAAGATATCACCTGGACGTGGAATAAGGAGATTTGGTGTTCAGGGCAAGCTTACACCAAGGTTTATCGGACCTTTTGAGGTACTAGAAAGAGTTGGCGAGGTTACTTACCGTGTCGCTTTACCTCCTCAATTGTCCGAAGTTCATAATGTATTCCACGTATCCATATTGAAGAAGTATGTGCACGATCTAGCACATATCATCGATCATGGAGACCTGGTGATTCAAAGGGATCTCACTTATGAACAAAAGCCCATGAAGATCCTCGATCGCGAAGTACGAACATTAAGGAGCAAAGTTATTCCCATGGTCAAGGTGCAATGGAGTAAAAGCTCAGAACACGAAGCCACATGAGAGATCGAGGAGTCTATGAGGAAACGATTCCCAGAATTATTCTAAAAAGGGTATGTACTCTACACTCTCCACGTCTATATACGATTAAATTTGGGGACCAAATTCTTTTAAGTGGGGGAGTGTGTAGCAACCCTGGTAAATTAAAGGACTAGAAAGTCTAACTAAATTAAAAATAATAATTAAACAAGGCCCAGACCTTGTACATGACCCTCTTACGTCCTAAAAAGTCTGACAAAAGAACTCATGGACACTACTATTGTATTATAATAAATTTAAGAATGACATGTTATTTTTAGGTAAGCATTTAATGCACAACATAATTTTAATTGAATTAAGAATCATTAAACCTCGAAGAAAATGTCAATTTATATTTTATTACTAATTTAGAAAATTTAATATTCCACATTTATTACATTATAATCTTATTAGAAAGGAGAAGGATATATTTATAAGATTTAATTACATTAAAGATATGTAAAAGATAAAAGAATGAGCATATATGCAATTTTGATTCTTTCAAGGGCATTAAGAAGAGGCCAAAAACTCAATTGACGCCTCTTGGTACAGGCGTATCCAATGTGAAAGATGACTTAATGCAAGTCGTTATTTACAATTAGCAAAAGTCAAATAAAGTATATAGTTAAAAATATTATAAAATAATAGGGATATTTATACAATATCGGTTCTTAGGAGGTTAAGGAGAAATGACCAAAATCAAATGACGCCATCACTATAGGCGTTGATTTCATATGAAACGACTTAATGAAAGTCGTTATTTTATTCTAAAATGAATAGTGCCCATTTTTGAATTAAAGAATTTTGGAAAACTAATTATATGAAAAAATAAAGAAAAATGGAAAACTCATACTCCTAAAATATTTCATCTAGATCACATCAAGAAAAAAAATAAAAATTCAGAAAGATCGTTACACCTTAAATTAACAAATAGGGAAAGGTGAATGACGCCTCTGAGCAAGTCGTCATTTAATTTTGACGACTGTGTATACAAGCGTCATTTATTGAAATAATGCCCCAACCTGAGGCGTCATTTCCAAAAAAAGAAACAGTCGGTGTTTGGTTCGAACAGGGATGTTATCTAGGTAAGTTTGGATTAAGGAAAGGGATCCATACGTGGATATCTGTGGTTTTAGTCCTAATCGAACTCCTAGAACCCATCAAGATTCCTTTCCCTATAAATACCAACCCCTCCATCGAACCAAGACGTCCTTCTGCTGCTATTTCCCTAGTGCTGCTACCGCGTTGCTCTTCATCCTGCCGTGGTGTACGAGAAGAACATAGCAATTCTTCATCTTCCTCTTCTTCCTTGCTGCACGAAGGCCGGGTCTTGCTGCTACCAAGGAGGGGGGAAGGCCGTTGCTTTCTCTACTTGTTACCACTACGTTGCGGAATCAAGAGATCATGCTCTTGTTCTTCTTCCTGCTGCCTCTGTTTGCATTAAAACAGAGTATCGTTCTTGTTATTGTTCTTCATCGTCTTCTTCCTCTCCCTCTTGCTGCCGATACCGTGAAGGGAGGAAGCTGTCTTCTACTTCTTCTTTTGAAGGTTTGGAGTATTCGTGGGAAGCCTCTGCTTCTCTATTTTCTTCCTAAAGGGGTTGCTGCGTTGCTGAAATCATCTTCCTGCAGAAGAGCTGTTGATAGTTCATCCAAGCTTCTTCATATTGCGGTTGCCGAGATCTCTGTTGAAAACAGAGTATCAGAATATTATATTCCTCATCGTGTTCTTCATCATCTGTCAACCGAATCATCAAAACCAATGTAGGTTTTCTCAAGTGTTAAGCAAAACCTATGGTTATTAGGCTATCTGCATGCATGTAGGTTGTTAGTGGTGATATTGATATATCGGTTTTCATGATTTCAATTTTTACATTAAATGACGCCCTAACTAAAGGCGTTATTTTCATTTAACGCCCTTGCGAATAGTCGTCAATTGAACTAGTCAATTAATAATTACGCATGATCAAAATTTAATAACTATGAACCCTGATGAGTTAACTAATGCATGATTATATTAGTAAATTCCTGATATTTTTCTCTATCTGTTCATGTCTCTAGATCCTTGATTGGACATACTCCAAAAACCATCATATGACAAGTAAATAACGACCGTGTCTAGGTTGTCAATTAAATGGACGCCCTCGTACACAGGCGCCAATTAGCGAATAACCCATGAAATTTACATTTTCATGAAAATCACCTGATTATTGGAAATAACGACATGCCCCATGCCGTCAGTTTTCTATACGACGCCCGTGACTAAGGCGTTATTCACTGAATTGAAGACTTAAGCTAAGTCGCCATTTATGTAATATCTGAAAATTGGAAATGCTTATAGATTTTAATATCAATGGTAATTTGATCGTACCGACTGTACCAACAGTCGTTAATTATTGAACTGACGACCCTGATAAGGGTGCCATTTCTAGAATTGAAGACGTGACCTAAGGCGTCAATTCCATGTTTTCTTGATTTTCGTGGACCCACTGACAGTGAGTTATGTATTAGGCACTATATTCCATTCCGTGAATATAGTCCCACGTTTCACGTTATTTTATCGATTACCCACTGTTTCTCGGTGATAGATGAACCCTCCGCGGGACATTCCGTTCCTTCGGATTGGTGACTTTATCATAGAGACCTCCGTAAGACTCCGCTTGCCTTGGATTCCCTCAAGGCAGCCGAGCTGGTTGTACCATTAAAACCCATGACACTACTTAATTGCCATGTCACTCTATAGAAACATGGTAAACCGGCCCTCGTGACGTGCCATGTGGATGTCATGAGAATATTCTTGAACTAATGGAATGGGGAAAACCATACCATTATTACTCCTTCAGAATTAAGTGTTGTACTTGTGGACACTAATTCTATTTCGTGTACAAGGACGAGCAACCATGTTTATATGGGTGCTTATCCTTATTATCATGGCACCCAATTAGGGAGCCGATTCCATCTAGTTTTATCGTTAATCATGATTATACCGTTATTGTTGTCTTTATACATCATGTTCAGTCCTTGAAATTCTATTCCACAAGATCTACCTTAAAGTCCCTACAAGCTTATTCCATTTAAACTCTATATTGGCTATAACTATAGTGGATGTCGAAAAATACACGATCAATGCCTGCGCATATAAGGGCCTGATCAGGTCCTAGGAGGAGCACCCGAAAGTACTTGTGCCCATGGGAGTTGTAATGATCACGGTGTGGCATTGCACCGAAGTGCATGACTAGCTTGATTAGACATTCCACCATCTCATACTCAACTTGACATGACATGACTTGCGTGACCCGAAAAGGGTATTTATATACTTGCTTGAAACGTGATAGCCAATTCCTGACATGACATGATGAATATACTTGCTTGAATTTTTTGACATTTATTGATATAATTTCTTGAAAGACATGCTAGTTCACTCAATTATCTCTTGTTATACTCTCTCTCTCTCTCTTGTTGTTTTACGCAAACATGCATAGCTTTATTGCATTCATGTAACATGTAATTTACTTAAAGCAAGCTAGCTCTTGAGATATAATTCCTACTGAGCGTTCGCTCATTCAGTGTTTTCACCTATTTTTCAGGTAAGTCCGATGACGAGACTCAATCGGATGGGGAAGGTCAAGAGTGAAGAGATTAGAGCTACTCCATCCATCCAAGCGTCACTAGTCTTATCTTTCTAATTTCTAGAGTCAATCATTGTACTTTTTCCTTTTATTGAGTCTTAGCATTTTCATTTGTAATAGAAGTACTTTGAGGTTGTGATTGAATAAAGGATTAGGTTATCTTTACTTTTGCGCACTCTGTCTTTTTGTTGAATATACTAACGCTCTGATTGACATGATCGATATAAACTTGTCATGCACTCTAGGTTCCTTCCGCGCTCGGGGCGTGACACTCTTCAAAGCAATTGAAGAAATACGAAGAAAACTACCCAGTGCACGACCTGGAACTAGCTGCGGTAGTGTTTGCCTTAAAGATATGGAGACACTATCTCTACGGAGAATCATTCACCGTGTACTCCGATCACAAAAGCCTCAAGTACCTATTTTCTCAGAAGGAACTTAATATGAGGTAGAGGCGTTGGCTTGAATACCTCAAGGATTTCGACTTTACTATACAATACAACCCTGGTAAAGGTAATCCCGTGGCTGATGCCCTAAGTCGAAAACCAAGAGCGATGCTAGCCAATTTGATGATTTAGGAATGGAAGATACTGGAGAAATTTTTAGAACTTGATATAAGCATGAAGAAGGAGGGAAGGTGCATTACTCTAGCCCACATGAGTTTGCATCCGGACCTACTTTCTGAGATCAAGAGACTGCAAGATGAAGATCCTACACTTGTGGATATAAAGGATAAGCTAGGCGAGAGACCGGATTTTAAGTTAGCAGATGATGACAGACTATTGTTCCATGAGAGGACATGTGTTCCAGACTGCCCTAAGCTGAAGAAGAAGTTTCTAAAAGAAGCTCACCGCTCTAGGTACACTATTCATCCTGGAGTGACTAAGATGTACAAGGACTTGAAAAGGACATTTTGGTGGCCTAACATGAAAAGAGAGGTAGCGGATTTTCTATCTCGCTGTCTCACGTGCTAGCAAGTAAAGGCTGAACACCAGAAACCTGCTGGGAAGTTACATCCTCTCGACATTCCCAAGTGGAAATGGAAAGATATCGGTATGGATTTCATCATGGGTTTGCCTAAGTCCCAAGGCGGACATGATGGTATATGGGTTATAATCGACCACCTCACCAAATCGGCTCACTTTCTACCTATTAAGAGCCGTTGGTCGATAAATGTCCTAGCTGCATTATACAACAAGGAGATTGTAAGGTTACATGGCGTTCCTGTAACTATTGTGTCTGACCGAGACCCGCGCTTCACCTCACATTTTTTGAAGGGTCTACAACACTCTTTGGGGACTAAACTCAACTTCAGTACTGCCTTCCATCCCTAAACAGATGGTCAGACAGAGAGGATAAACCAAATTGTTGAAGATATGTTGAGAGCTTGTGTTATTGACTTCGGTGGAAGTTGGCATGACCATTTTCCCTTGGCCGAGTTTTCTTTCAACAACAGCTACCAGGCCAGTATTCAAATGGCTCCATTCGAAGCACTGTATGGCAGGAGTTGCCGATCTCCAATCTGCTGGGATGAAGTTGGTGAAAAATAAATACTAGGCCCGGATATGGTTAGGGATACAAATGAGAAGGTCCAACTCATCAGAGATAGACTCAAGATAGCTCAGTCTAGGCAGAAGTCCTATGCTGACAACCGAATAAGAGACCTGGAGTTCCAAGTTGGGGACCATGTCTTCCTCAAGGTTTCTCCTGGTCGTGGCAATTAGAAGATTCGGTGTTAAAAAAAAGCTTACACCGAGATTCATTGGTCCATTCGAGGTGCTGGAAAGAGTTGGCGAGGTTGCTTACCGCATTGCTTTGCCTCCCCAATTGTCGGAAGTGCACAACATATTCCACGTTTCTATGCTGAAGAAGTACGTGCACGACCCTTTCCACGTCATCGATCATAATGACTTGGTGATTCAGAAGGACCTCACTTATGAACAGAAGCTAATGAAGATTCTCGATCGAGAGGTTCGAATTTTAAGAAACAAGACCATTCCCATGGTGAAGGTACAATGGAACAAATGCTTAGAGCAAGAAGCTATATGGGAAACAGAGGAATCCATGCGAAGGAAATATCCAGAATTATTCTAAGACTGTAAGTACCCTATAACCTCCATGTCTCCATTCATGCAGTTGAATTTGGGGATCAAATTCTTTTATGTGGGAGAGGGTGTAGCATCCCGGATAAATAATAAGGAATGAAAGTATTCTGAACTTATGTAAAAATGGTCAAATAGAAATAATTAAGCTACATATAAATACACTTAATGAGCTTCACGCACACAGAAATACTAAACTACACTATATAAATATATATATATATATGTTCACAAGGGCCTTCACGTGAGCCTTCTCACAAGGCCAACTATATATATATAAATATATCGGTCCTCTTAAAAACCCAACTCACAAAAAGGGCCTAACCATTTTCTTATATAAAACCTTAATTACATGGGGCCCAAAACCAGATAAATAACCCACATACCTCAAATGGGCCTTAACCCATACCCACTTAAGGGTCTTACATACAATAACTAAAATGGCCAACCCACCTTTAATAGCCAAAGACTTATATATACATATATACTATTAATGGGCCCTCACTGTAATCGTTTAACAACCACCCATCTGTATGCCTCATGAACCCAAACCCCACATGCAGCCAACCCCCGTATATATATATGTATGAAGGCCATGAAATTCACATATATGCATGGGCTAATTCACGTATGCTCTCACCAGAATGGGCTGAATCCTTCACGTTCGAAGACCATGCATGAGAATGCACGGGTTAGGGTTTCACAAGAAGAAATATAGCAGGCGGCTGTATTAACGGTAAGGGAATCATCAACGTAAGGTAAGATTTAAAAACCTTGCTTTCGTTAGTTTATCACCCCGTTTAGGATCTCCTCTCTATAAAACTCAACCCCATCAAACGAGAAAACCCCATTTGCTGCAGTGCTGCCTACGTCTTCCTTCTCCCTCCTACGGACTGCCTGCAACGAGAAGAGCACAGGGACTCTTCTTATTCGTCGTCCTGCCACTGATACGTGAAGGAGCCCTCTTTTCTCCTCTGCATCCATTTTTCTTCCTCATGCTGCTATCTATACCTCGTCCAAGCAATTAAAGGTAGGTCTTCTCCCCCGGACGAAAACTTTTAAAAGCATGTTAGTTAAATAGTTAAATGACCATGTTATAAGTTTTCTGATGATTTACTTGATTCATGTTAAATAGTTAAATAAAGACCATATGCTAACAATAATTTTTAACCATCTAATCACACATCAAAAATTATGGATATATATATATTTGAAACACACATAATTTTCCCTTAATTTTCATATATTTAATTTAGAAAAAGATTAGCATGTGAAACATGTTACTGTTCATGTGGTTAACACCCGTACCATCTTTGTCGATTTTTATCTTTTTATCCTGATACAATAAAATCATGATATTTCAGGATTAAGATCTTTAGATTTTTCTCTTATTTGTCATGTTATTAGTTTCTATAAAATCTTAAAAAATAAAAAGTGTCACTGTTCATCGATATGATGAACAGTAACATGCGACGTTCTCACCAACCACCGCCATTTCAGTTGTTATATATATATATATATATATATATATATATATATATATATATATATATATCTTGTAACCATATCTTGAAATTCCATATCTATTAAACTATGCAACATAAAATTATAAAAAATATATATTTGAAATTCTTGAATTTTTCTCCTAATTATCATATATTTTATTTTCAAAATGTTTATTAAATAGTATGTGTTCTTTAAAGGGATGTTCTTCTCTAAACTCATTAAAGTGAAATACCGTCTTTTAAAATAGACGTAAATTTTGTTCAATTAAAAATTTGAGAAATTAACGTCCACCTATATAGACGCCATATTCTGAGAAATAAATTTAACAATTTTAGATAAAATGAATTTAACAAATGAGCGCCTTGCTAGAAGGACGCCATTTGTATTAAATGAAAAATAAAAATGTAAATTGCGCCTTTCATAGCAGACACTATTTGATATAGTGCCTGCCAGGCAGGACGTTGTTTTCCTGATCGATGTTTTACAGTGCTTTACAACCCCCACCGTGGGGCACCGCTTGGCACTCTCATCCCACTTCCGTGGATCAGGTCCATGTTTTGATTCTATCGATTAGCCTCAACTCTCCGAGATGATTGAGCTCTCCGTTGGACATTCCGTTCCTTCATACTAGCGATTTCATCTTAGAGACCTCCGTCAGTCTCCGCTAGCCTTGGATTCCCTCAAGGCAGCCGAGCATGTTGTACCCTAAAAACCCTTACACCGTGTCGCTGTCATGTCCCTCTGAAGAAACATGATGAACTAGCCCTCAATTAATGTTGTTTCTGGCATTTTTGAGAAAATGTCACTTTCTGGAATCTGCGTCCGGAAAAGTGAACGCCAATTTCAAATAGGGCCTGTGTGACAGACGTTATTTACTCGTGCTTGATTATCTTATTTCCAGAATTTGCGTCCATAACTATGGACGCCAATTCTTATCAGCGGCTCCCATAGAGGACGCCTTTTACCAAGTTTTATGAATATGTCCCAGATTTCTAGTTAAGTCATCTCTACATGATTTCTGCCCTTGAATTCCAAATTCTGAAAATCTACCTTATCATCCTACAAATATCCTTTTCTTTGGAATTCTATTGGCTACTAAACTATAGTGGATGTCAAAATACATGACCCAATGCCTGTGCATATAGGGCCCGATCTGATCCTAGGATGAGCACCCGAAAGTACTTGTGCCCATGGGAGTTTTAATGATCACGGTGTGGCATTGCACCGAAATACTTGACTATCTTGATTACGACGTTCCACATTCTCTCGTGCTTGGTATTACATGACTTGACGTGCTTGACTTGCGTGGCCCGGAAAGGGCAAGTACTTGAATAAATAAGTAGCCACTATCTCGTGACATGACTTGATATTACATGCTTGTTAACCTTGTTAATCTTGCTTGATACACTTGAAAACTTGCTAGTCATTCTTGATATCTCTTGTTATTTCACTCTCGTCATTTACTTGCATTTCTCTAATGCATAAACATGCCATATTGCATAAATTGGTAATCACTTAAAGCAAGTCTGGGTCTAGAGATATAATTCCTACTGAGCGTTCGCTCATCAAGTGTTTTCCATCATTTTTCAGGTGACTCGGATTCTGACACGCAACCAGATGGGGATGATCAAGAGTGATGAGCATAGAGCTTTCAAGTGTCGTGCTGGATCTTGCTTCCTAAACACAGCATGTCTGGAAATCATCTTATTGTCAACAACCTTCGTGCCAAGTCCCGCTACGTTGTGTCTTTTCCTTGATGTCATGGTCATGTCGTCTTTATTTAATGAGTCATGTTGTATGAGGCTTATGTCCTCAGGATAATGTTATTCCTTTTAAGTCTTCCGCTGTTAGTAACATTTTTAGTATGATGGATTATTGGTATCAGTTTAAGGATATTGTCATTATGGATTGATGGTATCAGATTAATTGTTGGTGATGTCTTACTTTATTGCGCACTCTTTCATTGTCAAAATTCTTATTGCTCTGATTGACATGAATGATTTAAACTCGTCACGTACTCCGAGTTCCTTCCGCGCTCGGGGCGTGACAGTTTTTGTGGTATCAGAGCCTAGGATTTTAAATTTCTAGGAAAAACCCAAGTCCAAGGATAGGTCAACTCTTAAACCCGTGAGATTGGGTAGAGCCAAGGGATTTAAGTCATAATAGGATGTCCCATCTTGTAAAGGTACGTCCAACCTTGGGAATATCAATAGTAACTAATTAAAATTTAAATCTGTGTAGGATTATGACTGCGGAACGTGCTCAGTGGCGTGAGATGCAACGTACAGTCCAGAATTTTACCTAAGCGCTACAACAGATAGCGCAGGGAGGAGCAAACCGTGGAGCAGGAGATCTCCACAGAGGCTTCCGAAACATGAACTCACCTAAGTTCATGGGCTCTTCCAACCCTGATGATGCAGAGAACTGGCTGAAAGAGATTGAAAGGATATTCCGTGTCATGCAGTGCATGGATGACGAGAAGGTTTTATTAGCTATGTTCCAACTGGAACGAGATGCGAGGTGTTGGTGGGAATCTGTTGAAGCTACCTTACTGGGGGATAATGTTACCTGGGCCGACTTTGTTAATCGTTTCAACAATAAATATTTCTCTGACCGCGTCCAAGAGAAGAAGGCCGCAAAGTTCGCTGCTCTGAAACAAAGGAGCCTGACTGTGGCCGACTATGAGGCCCAATTTTCAAGGCTGTCAAGGTACGCACCTCACCTGGTGTGTACAGAGAAGATGAAAGCAAGGCGTTTCCTGAATGGGCTTCCACCCCAATTTATCACCCAGCTGGCACCAATGGACATCCAGGTGTATCCGGAGATAGTCCGACGTGCACAACTGCTTGAGGATGCCACAGAACTGTCTGATAAAATCAGTGGTAAGGACAAGAGGAGAACGTTACTACCTCTAACAACTTCAAGCCTTCTTTTAACAAGAAGTGGCCCAATAATGGAGGAGAATCTTCCAATGAAAAGAAGCTTAAGAGTAACAACAAGCCTTTCTCCATCACTGCACCACCCAAGGAGAATTGCAAATATTGTGACAAGCCTGGCCATAAGGCCGATGAATGCTGGAGGAAACTGGGAGCATGCCTCCAATGCGGGAGTCGGGAGCACAGGATTCCTGATTGCCCTCTGCTGAATGAGCAAACTGAGCCGGTGACTAAGGAGGAAAAGCACCCAGCCAAGAAGCAAGGATGTCTCCAAGCTCTTCAAGAGATAGAAACCACAGAAGGCGGACTGGTGGAAGGTACTTTATCTATCTGTTACAAGTCTGCTCAAGTTCTGTTTGACACTGGCGCAACCCATTCCTTTGTTTCAAGGAAATTTTCAGCTTCATTCTCTATGGAACCTGAATGGATGGACTTAGTAATTTCCACTCCTTTAAAAACTGAGTCCGATATCACACACCATTACCCAAATTGTAAGGTCATGGTTAAAGGCCACAATCTACCTATCAACTTGGTATGCCTAGATCTAAAGGGATACGATGTCATTCTAGGAGCCGATTGGCTATCCACCCACCGGGTAACTGTAGACTGCCGGAATGGAAAAATAACCTTTGTAGATTACCCAGAGTTGACTTACATTAGTCCACGGAATAGATCACCAGTTATCTCGGCTCTCCGAGCCAGTAAACTTATTAACCAAGGATGCGAGGCATTCCTAGCATTTGTAACTGCCACGGAAGCTAAGGTGGCCAGATTAGAAGACATTCAAGTAGCTCGGGAGTTTCTCGATATTTTCCCAGAAGATTTACCTGGTTTGCCACCAGAGAGGGAAGTCTCATTCGATATAGACCTTGTTCCGGGTGCCGAACCTATTTCGAAAGCACCTTACAAAATGTCCCCCGTGGAATTAAAGGAATTAAAGGAGCAGCTGATGGAATTATTGAAGAAGGGTTTCATCAGACCAAGTACTTCTCCATGGGGAGGACCAGTGCTATTCGTCAAGAAGAAAGATGAATCGATGAGGCTATGCATCGATTATCGGCAGCTGAACCACCTCACCATCAAAAATAAGTATCCACTGCCGAGGATTGATGAACTCTTCGACCAAATCTCTGGAGCAACATATTTCTTGAAGATTGATCTTCGATCGGGTTATCACCAATTGAGGATCGAGGATAAGGATATTCATAAAACTACATTCTGAAGTAGGTATGGGGATTATGAATTCACTGTTATGCCTTTTGGACTAACAAATGCCCCTGCAGAGATCATCAATTATATGCTAATTTTAGCAAGTGCGAGTTCTGGTTAGAAGAAGTGGCTTTCTTAGGCCATATAGTTTCGAATGATGGAATTTCTGTGGATCCTGCAAAGGTCGAAGCAGTGAAGAGCTGGGAACGACCTACCAATACAACAGAAATACGAAGTTTCTTGGGTCTTGCTGGTTATTACCGGTGATTTATCAAGGACTTCTCAAAGATTGCAGTTCCACTCACAAGGTTGACTCGCAAGGAAATACCATATGAATGGAATGAGGATTGTGAAAGAAGTTTTCAAGCCTTAAAGGACCACTTGACCACTGCTCCGGTCTTGGCCTTACCTTTTGAGGGAGAGAAGTACGAGGTTTATACCGATGCTTCCGGTGTTGGTCTCGGATGTGTGTTGATGCAATAAGGAAGAGTTATCGCATACTCTTCAAGGCAATTAAAGAAATACGAAGAAAACTACCCAGTGCACGACCTGGAACTAGCTGCGGTAGTGTTTGTCTTAAAGATATGGAGACACTATCTCTACGGAGAATCATTCACCGTGTACTCCGATCACAAAAGCCTCAAGTACATATTTTCTCAGAAGGAACTTAATATGAGACAGAGACGTTGGCTTGAATACCTCAAGGATTTCGACTTTACTATACAATACCACCCTGGTAAAGGTAATCCCGTGGCTGATGCCCTAAGTCGAAAACCAAGAGCGATGCTAGCCAATTTGATGATTCAGGAATGGAAGATACTGGAGAAATTTTCAGAACTTGATATAAGCATGAACAAGGAGGGAAGGTGCATTACTCTAGCCCACATGAGTTTGCATCCGGACCTACTTTCTGAGATCAAGAGACTGCAAGATGAAGATCCTACACTTGTGGATATAAAGGATAAGCTAGGCGAGAGACCTGATTTTAAGTTAGCAGATGATGACAGACTATTGTTCCATGAGAGAACATGTGTTCCAGACTGCCCTGAGCTGAAGAAGAAGATTCTAAAAGAAGCTCACCGCTCTAGGTACACTATTCATCCTGGAGCGACTAAGATGTACAAGGACTTGAAAAGGACATTTTGGTGGCCTAACATGAAAAGAGAGGTAGCGGATTTTGTATCTCGTTGTCTCACGTGCCAGCAAGTAAAGGCTGAACACCAGAAACCTGCTGGGAAGTTACATCCTCTCGACATTCCCAAGTGGAAATGGAAAGATATCGGTATGGATTTCATCATGGGTTTGCCTAAGTCCCAAGGCGGACATGATGGTATCTGGGTTATAATCGACTGCCTCACTAAATCGGCTCACTTTCTACCTATTAAGAGCCGTTGGTCGATAAATGTCCTAGCTGCATTATACAACAAGGAGATTGTAAGGTTACATGGCGTTCCTGTAACTATTGTGTCTGACCGAGAACAACGCTTCACCTCACATTTTTGGAAGGGTCTACAACACTCTTTGAGAACTAAACTCAACTTCAGTACTGCCTTCCATCCCCAAACAGATTGTCAGACAGAGAAGACAAACCAAATTGTTGAAGATATGTTGAGAGCTTGTGTTATTGACTTCGGTGGAAGTTGGCATGACCATTTTCCCTTGGCCGAGTTTTCTTACAACAACAGCTACCAGGCCAGTATTCAAATGGCTCCATTCGAAGCACTGTATGGCAGGAGTTGCCGATCTCCAATCTGCTGGGATGAAGTTGGTGAAAAATAAATACTAGGCCCGGATATGGTTATGGATACAAATGAGAAGGTCCAACTCATCAGAGATAGACGCAAGATAGCTCAGTCCAGGCAGAAGTCCTATGCTGACAACCGAATAAGAGACCTGGAGTTCCAAGTTGGGGACCATGTCTTCCTCAAGGTTTCTCCTGGTCGTGGCAATTAGAAGATTCGGTGTTAAAGGAAAGCTTACACCGAGATTTATTGGTCCATTCGAGGTGTTGGAAGAGTTGGCGAGGTTGCTTACTGCATTGCTTTGCCTCCCTAACTGTCGGAAGTGCACAACGTATTCCACGTTTCTATGCTGAAGAAATACGTGCATGACCCTTTCCACGTCATCGATCATTATAACTTGGTGATTCAGAAGGACCTCAATTATGAACAGAAGCCAATGAAGATTCTCGATCGAGAGGTTCGAGTTTTGAGAAACAAGACCATTCCCATGGTGAAGGTACAATGGAACAAATGGTTAGAGCAAGAAGCTATATGGGAAACAGAGGAATCCATGCAAAGGAGATATCCGGAATTATTCTAAGACTGTAAGTACCCAATAACCTCCATGTCTCCATTCATGTAGTTGAATTTGGGGATCAAATTCTTTTAAGTGGGGGAGGGTGTAGCATCCCGGATAAATAATAAGGAATGAAAGTATTTTGAACTTATGTAAAAAGGGTTAAATAGAAATAATTAAGCTACATATAAATACACTTAATGAGCTTCACCCACACAGGAATACTAAACTACTCTATATAAATATATATGTTCACAAGGGCCTTCACGTGAGCCTTCTCACAAGGCCAACTATATATATATAAATATATCGGTCCTCTTAAAAACCCAACTCACAAAAAGGGCCTAACCATTTTCTCGTATAAAACCTTAATTACATGGGGCCCAAAACCAGATAAATAACCCACATACCTGAAATGGGCCTTAACCCATACCCACTTAAGGGTCTTACATACAATAACTAAAATGGCCAACCCACCTTTAATAGCCAAAGACTTATATATGCATATATACTATTAATGGGCCCTCGCTGTAATCATTTAACAACCACCCATCTGTATGCCTCATGAACCCAAACCCCACATGCAGCCAACCCCCGTATATATATATGTACGAAGGCCATGAAATTCACATATATGCATGGGCTAATTCACGTATGCTCTCACCCGGATGGGCTGAATCCTTCACGTTCGAAGACCATGCATGAGAATGCACGGGTTAGGGTTTCACGAGAAGAAATATAGTAGGCGGCTGTATTAACAGTAAGGGAATTATCAACGTAAGGTAAGGTTTAAAAACCTTGCTTTCGTTAGTTTATCACCCTGTTTAGGATCTCCTCTCTATAAAACTCAACCCCATCAAACGAGAAAACCCCATTTGCTGCCGTGCTGCCTGCGTCTTCCTTCTCCCTCCTACGAACTGCCTGCAACGAGAAGAGCACAGGGACTCTTCTTATTCGTCGTCCTGCACTGATACGTGAAGGAGCCCTCTTTTCTCCTCTACATCCATTTTTCTTCCTCCTGCTGCCATCTATACCTCGTCCAAGCAATTAAAGTTAGGTCTTTTCCCCCAGATGAAAACTTTTAAAAGCATGTTAGTTAAATAGTTAAATGACCATGTTATAAGTTTTCTGATGATTTACATGATTCATGTTAAATAGTTAAATAAAGACCAAATGCTAACAATAATTTTTAACCATCTATTCACACATCAAAAATTCTGGTTATATATATATATATTTGAAACCCACATAATTTTTCCTTAATTTTCATATATTTAGTTTCAGAAAAAGATTAGCCTGTGACAATAGGTTACTGTTCATGTGGTTAACATCCGTATCATCTTTGTCGATTTTTATCTTTTTATCCTGATGCAATAAAATCATGATATTTCTGGGTTAAGATCCTTAGATTTTTCTCTTATTTGTCATATAATTAATTTTTATAAAAATTTAAGAAATAAAAATTATTACTGTGCATCCATGTGATGAATAGTAACATTCACATTTGGTTAATAGCGTTCAACGCATTCACCGCTAATTGAATTAATAATTTATATCTCATAATTATGTCTTTGAAAAATCTGTATCTATTAAACTACATAACATAAAATTATAAATATATATTTGAAATTCTTGAATTTTTCTCCTAAATATCATATATTTTATTTTTAAAAATTTTTATTAAATAGTATGTGTTCCTTTAAAGGGATGTTCTTCTCTAAACTCATTAAAGTGAAATACTATCTTTTAAAATAGACGTATATTTTGTTCAAATAAAAACTTGAGAAATTAACGTCCACCTATATGGACGCCATATTCTGGGAAATAAATTTAACAACTTTAGATAATACGAATTGAACAAATGAGCGCCTTCCTAGAAGGACGCCATTTGTATTAAATGAAAAATAAAAATATAAATTGCGCCTTTCATAGCAGACGCTATTTGATATAGCACCTGCCAGGCAGGACATTGTTTTCCTGATCGATATTTTACATTATTTTACAACCCCCACCGTGGGGCACCGCTTGACACTCTCATCCCACCTCCATGGATGAGGTCCCTGTTTTGATTCTATCGATTAGCCTCAACTCTCCGAGATGATTGAGCTCTCCGTTGGACATTCCGTTCCTTCGGACTAGCGATTTCATCTTAGAGACCTCCGTCAGTCTCCACTAGCCTTGGATTCCCTCAAGGTAGTCGAGCAGGTTGTACTCTAAAAACCCTTACACCGTGTCACTGTCATGTCCCTCTGAAGAAATATGACGAACTAGCCCTCAATTAATGCTGTTTCTGGCATTTTTGAGAAAATGTCACTTTCTAGAATCTGCGTCCAGAAAAGTGAATGCCAATTTCAAATAGCGCCCTGTGTGACAGACAGTATTTACTCATGCTTGATTATCTTATTTCCAGAATTTGCACCCATAACTATGGACGCCAATTCTTATCAGCGGTTCCTATAGAGGGCGCATTTTACCCAGTTTTATGAATATGCCCCGGATTTCTAGTTAAGTCATCTCTACATGATTTCTACCTTTGAATTCCAAATTCTGAAAATCCACCTTATCATCCTACAAATATCCATTTCTTTGGAATTCTATTGGCTACTAAACTATAGTGGATGTCAAAATGTATGACCTAATGCTTGCGCATATAGGGCCCGATCTGGTCCTGGGAGGAGCACCCGAAAGTACTTGTGCCGTGGGAGTTTTAATGATCACGGTGTGGCATTGCACCGAAATACTTGACTATCTTGATTACGACGTTCCACATTCTCTCGTGCTTGATATTACATGACTTGACGTGCTTGACTTGCGTGGCCCGGAAAGGGCAAGTACTTGAATAAATAAGTAGCCACTATCTCGTGACATGACTTGATATTACATGCTTGTTAACCTGGTTAATCTTGCTTGATACACTTGAAATCTTGCTAGTCATTCTTGATATCTCTCGTTATTTCACTCTCGTCATTTACTTGCATTTCTCTCATGCATAAACATGCCATATTGCATAAATTGCTAATCACTTAAAGCAAGTATGGGTCTAGAGATATAATTCCAACTGAGCGTTCGCTCATCAAGTGTTTTCCATCATTTTTCAGGTAACTCAGATTCTGACACGCAACCAGATGGGGATGATCAAGAGTGATGAGCGTAGAGCTTTCAATTGTCATGTTGGATCTTGCTTCCTAGACACAGCATGTCTGGAAATCATCTTATTGTCAACAACCTTCGTGCCAAGTCCCGCTACGTCGTGTCTTTTCCTTGATGTCATGGTCATGTCATCTTTATTTAATGAGTCGTGTTGTATGAGGCTTATGTCCTCAGGATAATGTTATTCCTTTTAAGTCTTCTGTTGTTAGTAACGTTTTTAGTATGATGGATTATTGGTATCAGTTTACGGATATTGTCATTATGGATTATGGATTGATGGTATCAAATTAATTGTTGGTGATTTCTTACTTTATTGTGCACTCTTTCGTTGTCAAAATTCTTACTGCTCTGATTGACATGAATGATTATAAACTCGTCGCGCACTCCGGGTTCCTTCCGCGCTAGGGGGGTGACATCCGCAGCCTCGGACATGGGGTAATTATCAAAGTATTTGTCCATAGCAGCTTCCCAATGCCGGTAGTCGCTCGGGACCTTGGAGCCATGAAGGTTCGAGGCCTCGGGCCTAATGAAGGAGATGGGATGGTTTCCAAACCCATGGGTGTGCCAACGGTCATATCGCCTGGGCGACCGGGAGTCCATTGGAAATGGGGAACTACAAGATGGACATATATTCTATACAATATCCATTGTGGTAGTCGGGTCTAATGCGTACGTTGTAGACTTGCTGGAATTTGGGATCGGCACTACCTCAACATATCGGATCTAGTCACATAAAGGGACCCAACGGTGATTCCTAGTGAGTCTTCGCGCGGCCTCCTCCCCTTTGAGAGTGACCCCACCCCGGAGTATCCATCTCTAGCCTCATTCCCACAACAGCATGTACATATTGAATATATACGGGATGAGCAGGTGATGATTACTTCGAGTGGAGCGTACTCCGCGCTTCCAGGTTCGGTGACGGATCCGCCGGAGCCACACGATCAGCCGCACCCCTTACTCGACGGGGTCGAGTTCTTCCCACCTGGGGGGAATTGATGGGAATCACACCAAGAATTAACAATTTTATTTTGCATTTATGTCCTTTTATTTGTATTTATACCCTTGGCTAATTGTGCTTACAATTGTAAGGCATTATAAGTCAAAGGGTTAGTCTTTAAAGTCTTTGGGTTTATTTGTAAAAGTCCAGTGGGTCCAGCAGGAACCCCCACCCTCTTCCCCATTGGTCCACCTAGGTTCTAGGGCCCATGTGGGGCTGGTTCAAAGTCCAACATTGGACTTGGACCAAGGGGGGACAAGAATGAAAAAATTCAAAATTGAAGGCCCTTAAAGTCAAGGGGGCGCCCCCCTTTAATGTATTATATTCCATGTTGTATTTTTATTTTATTTGGTCATTTGACCACCTGGGGGAAGAAAATCCTATCCCTAGTTTACCCCTCCCGAACTCTAGATCTAGGGGTAGTTAAGGTCATTTTTACTTTTCTATATAATCCATGTAATTTCCATTTGTTCTTTTTGTCTGTAATTCCAAGATAAAAAGAAACTACAACCCACAGTCATTTTCATTTCTAATCCATCTGCTGGATGGATCTGAAATAATTATATGTTATAGCCCTTTGAGTCCCTTATCCATCGGTACCAATTTTGCATCGATCCGACACCGGATCTGGCCGCAGAAATTATTTTCGTGGAGGCAAGCAGTTTAGATCCGTGGACAGGCCAGCAAATCAGTCCACCGGTAAATCCTGGTAAAATACGCCGGAATACCTTCGGTGACCTCCGTTCCCGAAGATCGCTCGGCAACCCATCAGCAGCGTCCCAGCAAGCCGCCGCAACAAGGAGATGCCCAGGCACCGTCGTCCCACAACCGGACCCACCTACTGTCCCGCGTGATAGAACGTAGAACGTGAGCTAGAAGGGGGGGATGAATAGATCACGTCCAATTTAAAGCAATATGAATTATAAGCAATGAAATCCCAGTCGCAGTAAGATGTTCTTCCTAATCAGCCCACGGAGAAGATAAATGAAAGAAGCTTGATGCGAAGGAATTGATATAAAACTATAATCGAACAGCTGACGTGCTTGAATCACAGTGAAAGATTAGCCAAACACACAGATGAGACAGAGAATTTTTAAGGTGGTTCGATTGCAATCTGCAATCTACGTCCACCCCTTACTCCTCCGGAGTAAGGCTTCCTTGCACTAAGCAAAAAGAACCGCAGACTCAATCTGCAACATCTACTGCCTTACAGCTTGCCCCGAGGAACACTCTCCTCGATCTTCTGATAACCAGAAGAAACACTGGAGGACCAACCTCCCTTCCTTTGCACACGGCAAGGGGGAACCCCGTGAATTGCTCCCAGCAACTCACGAACCACAGGATTGTCCGTCTCTTCCTCCAAACCGGAGGGAACCACTAGTGACAGCCCGTCACTAGCAACCTGGAGACAATCTTCCTTCCTCCAACTGATCTTGGAGGGTAACAGACAGAAATTCAGAAATGCAAAATAGAAAAACTTGAAGAAGATGAAAATAATCAACGAAATAATCACTCAATGACAGAAACAATGTAGCTTCCGAAGAAGCAAACTCTCAGGCTCAAATACTGGCAATCACTCAGGTTCCTCTCTTTATGAACTTGCTCTCTCCTTGAGTGGGGAAATTTCAGTACTGGCTCGGGCTTCAGATGCTCTCTTTTTTTCTGTCTTCAGCAAGCTTCTTCTCTCACCCTTCGATCCATTTTATAGGTAGATGATGGGTGCGTGGGTACCACGATTCCCGCCCAATCCTTTCACGCAGATCTGATCCCTCTTTGATTCCACGTGTCAGAATCGTAGTACTGTAGTAGTCCATGTGGCAGAATCAGCTGTTCCAGTCCTTGCCTTGGATCACGAGCCATCGACCTGGTACTATATAACACGTGCACTTTCCTCAGTAGATGTTCGACTTTATAACTCACTTGGCAAATGCAGTCGTCAGTGTTAGCCATAAGCACTGACCTTAATCATGCATCGACCTACTATGCGAAAAGTGCATGCAACCTGAAAGTGCACTGACGTTAGTCGTGCACCGAGTTCTGTATGCACCAGCCTTGCTGTGTAGTTCCACAGGAACTTGCACCGACCTCATAATATGCATCGAGGCTATAAGTTGCACTGACTCTAAGCCACATAAGACGCAAAGTGAGATGCAGGATATGCACCGAGTCTAAGCTATATGAAATGCAAAATAAGATGGAGATATGCATCGACTATAAGCCATATGAGACGCAGAGTTAGCCGAACACATGCACTGACCTAAGCCATATGAGACGCAAGATGAGATGGACATATGCACTAACCTAAGCCTAATGAGACGTAAGATGAGATGGACATATGCACTGACCTAAGCCTAATGAGAGGCAAGATAAGACGGACATATGCATTGACGTAAGCCTAATGAGACACAAGATAAGATAGGCACATAATGTGCACCGACTTGTGTCTGCCTGATGCAAAGATTGCACAGACATGGTGTGTACGAAACATAACCTGCACCGACGTTATTTGCATGCAGAGGAATGTGCACCGACTTGTTCTAATGAAAACATCCACCGACTAGATGTTAAGCATGAAGCACAATATGCACAGACCTTAATAAAAATATAGCAACCAAGTATGCACAGAGTTTTATTAAGAGGCAACAAGCATATTCATCGAGTTGAACAGTGAGTGTACGGACTTGAAATGCATATGGGTATAGTATGCACTGACTTCCATTTCATGAGAGCATTTCCAAAACAGCCAGAAGTCGACTTTAGAAGTTGACATTTTTTTAGAGTAAACTAGACAACACACTATATGAAAAAAATATATGTGAAGATAGATTAATCGTGTTTGATTTATAGTGTGTGATATCATCAAAACCGTAGGGATGCAACAGTCTCCCCCTTTTTGATGATGGTAACACTATGAATCAATCAATGTCACTGTACTCAAAAAGTGATCAAACATGCATGCAACATCACACACTAACTCTATGCATGCAACATCACACACTAACTCCTGCCAATCACTCTCTGCTAATCACTCTCCCCCTTTGACACTCCAGCAGAAACTCCCCTTGAAACAATGCCAGATGCACCTCCTGAAACTCTCCCCCTTTGACATCATCAAAAGGAGATGAAAGAGATATGTAGCTGCTGAATAAGTGAGAAAGAAAGATAGTATCTTCACAGTGAGAATGACCCATGATCATTTCTTAAAAGATTAAGTGGGGCACTAAACTCAAGTGTAGAGTCTTTAAAACTAGTAAACAAGCGAGATCAAGAATGAGAGTGAAGTTTATCTTCATACAGAAGAGATGATTAAGAGCAAGAATGAACAGGTATGTCAGAATAGAGCTATTCAAAACTGTACTAAGTAGACTGCAAGAAGATGATCCTTAGAAATGGTTCTCGAGGTATTGAGGACAAACAGTCCATAGATTTGGGCAAAGATAAGGAATTTGACTATTTTTTCTTTGTTTTAAGATCAGCATAAAGATCAGTAAGTAATTTGGTTGCTCACATCTTTGACATTAAGGAGACACCTTGTTTTAGAGGCTAGAATCTCCAGTTACTCAATGTAAGAACCTCATTATCTCTCTTTTAGAGAACATAGTTAGTAGTTTAGATAGCTTTTTACGTGAGGAGACACCTTGATCAGAGGCCAGAATCCCTAGTTACTCACCACCTAATCACCATTGCTCTGTCATGATCAAACTTTTTCCATGTTTTAAACAGAGTTAATCTGACACCTCATGACTTAGGAGGATTTCCATTTCTATGATGAAACACCCAGTTTCTCAGTAATCAGATCATTGCTCTGAACATATATTTTTGTCTTTTATCCCCTTATATTTCTGATATGAAGTGTTTGAAGACAATACCATAAGCACGGATTCTGAAAGAATGTGTTCCCTGAAGTCTAGGTTTCAAGTTTTTAGCAGATTTCATGACATACAAGTTTAGCTTGATCCATGATCATGAAATGTGTAGGAAGATATACTTCAGACACTTTATCCAAAAATCTCTGCTAGTCTATTAGATAAATGATTCTAGCTAGAGATTAGTTTCTCAGACTTAAAAGATTAAGAAATGGATGAGATTCTACTGACTGTGAATGGATTGAATTAATTCTCTTCATGAAAATTAGCAACAACAAGCATCTCTCAAATTCTTTTGGATCAGTCAAGCTAGACAGACCGACTAACTGGATCTCTACTTGACATGTATTCTATGCAATTATATCTAATGCAGACACACCTTCATAAGGACAACTCTCCCTCACTAAATGATCAGTTATTCAAGCACATCAAATGAGGTAGATGCAAGATGCCAATTGATGGACAACCTCTCAAAAGACAGAACTCCCCCTTACTTGATGAACTGATATGCAGACAGACTCATGCTGAATGAACAGAACACAAGGAGAAGCATTTTATTCATGGAAGCAAAACATTTTACTCATGATTGAAAGTGCCTAGTGTAAATGCTGACACCAAAACATGGAAGCATTTTATTCAATGGGCTTAGAGATCAAGATGGTTTAAATATTCCTAATTCTCTTCTCAAAGTGGTGAATTTGTCATTATCCAGTGGCTTAGTGAAAATGTCAGCTATTTGGTTTACAGTGCCTACATGGATCAATTCAAAAGTGTTTTTAGATACCTCATCTCTAATAAAATGATGCCTGATTTCTATGTGTTTGGTGCGAGAATGCAATACAGGATTTCTTGCAAGGTTAATAGCACTAGTATTATCACAATAAATAGGTGTGCACCCCAGGTCTACTTGATAGTCATGAAGCTGGTGTTTAATCTAAATGACATGTGTACCACAACTCCCTGCAGCTACGTACTCAGCCTCTGTAGTGGATAGGGCCACAGAGTGTTGTTTCTTGGAATCCCAAAAGACTAAACACCGACCTAGAAATTGACAGTGGCCACTAGTACTTTTTCTATCTAGCTTACACCCGGCATAATCTGCATTTGTATATGCAATGAGATTTAAAGTGTGTGATGCAAGAAACCATAACCCTAGGGTGTGTGTAGCAGATAAGTATCTTAAAATTCTTTTCACAGCTGCTAAGTGCAATTCAGTGGGTCTAGATTGATACCTAGCACACATTCCTACACTGAACTATATATCAGGTCTCGAGGCAGTCAGATAGAGCAAGGATCCAATCATACATTGGTATAGCTTTGCATCAACTTCTTTACCTGATACGTCTGCATCCAATGAAGTGTTTGTAGTACCCCTAAAAATTTTAAAGAAAAACATGTACTCTAATTAGAAATAAACTAGTGTAAAAATAAATAAATAAACTTGTTTACATACATATATACTTTAGTGGGCTCATATTATTGTTTTCCCTTAAAATATATAAATGGGCCTTGGAGGCTTTTACAAACCCACATCATCAAAGAGCCCAAAACCCATGTGAGTCTCTCACCAATGGGCCAACCCCAACCCCAAATAACCATCTATATACACACAAAGCCCATACACGTGTTATCTGCCACCCACTTAACATTAACACATGGAACCACCCAACCTTAACACATGTGACAAATGGGGATAGCCGACATCATTACACATGTGAACCACCCAACCTTAACACATGTGACAAATGGGGACAGCCGACATCATTAAAGGAGGGGGGATGGTCAATACTGTTGAAACCCATTTTTTGCCGATAAGTTGAGTCATTCCTTTTACTCCCATTTATTGATGCCTCGAGTTATCCGTTACTCGTTGGGCTATTTTCAGGCAACATCTCTGGGCTTACTTTATGGGTAGCCTCCATCCCTGGATACGTCTCCTTCAATTCAGGACTTAATGGGCCTTCATTTTGGTTAATTAAGCATTTTTGTGAAATTCAAGTATCCCGAAACATGTACGGTTCATCCCCGGGCGCACAACCATTTGAGCAGTCTCTTATGGGCCGTCCATATATTTATGGGATATTTTGGTTGATTTTCTGAATTGCCACCGATACGCTTTCATATGGTCCCATGTTAGCCGTTCAACCTGATGGGCGGGCTAATAGTAGCCGTTCTACCTCTGGAGTCCTGAAGCTCGATTGGTTCTCAGATAATTATCCAATTATCTATTTATCACCGACAAAGCACAAATGGTTGGTCCTCTGCCGCATTTATTCACGGGCGATCTTCAATTAGCCGTGCATCTATCAGAGTCCAACGGCGAGATTCTCGGTTGGTTTAATGGATAAATTGATTGATATTTTGTTTATATTTGAATTTCCACCGACAATGATAAACGGTTTATATATAGTCGCTCAACCTGATGAGTGGTCTATCGTATGACCGTTTAACTGCCCGCATCCTGAAGATTTAAGAGATTTTCTCTCTCCATGCGTGGGTTTATCCCCAACTTCATCCAACCATTTCTCCGCGAATATTGAGTCGATTTTGGTGCCATTTCTTCTGGTTGAAAGACAATTCAATTATCTTCAACTTTTCTTTCATTATCTCGACCTAAAAATGCATAGAAACCCTAATTTCGAGCTAAGACTCCGGGTGCTCTATAAATAGACCCTGAGGCCCAGCTTTTAAAAGGGGGGGATCTTTGGTCGACGACAAAGCCCTGCCGAATCTTTGAGCGACCTAGCACCAGGGAGGCATGCCTTCTACGTCCACACAGGCCTCCGGTTCAGGGAGTAGTTGTTCTTTGAGTCATTAGTACATTTAGTTTCGTCGTTCTCTCTTATTTGCATGCATCGCTTCGTCCACGTTTCCTCCACGTTTTCCTCATTTTCATACATCATTCACACACCCTCCTATGCTTTTTAACGCCCCCAGGGGTTTAAAAATCCTCAGGTCCCCCATTTCATTAAGTCATGTTCATTTCTGTCCGTTTGAGCATTTACTACACTTTCTAGTTCTAACTTGGGTTTTCCTTTGTGTTCTACACATGGTTTTGCAGGTCAGCAATACACTAACGCGAGACCCATCCTTTCTGGCCGGCCAGAAAGGGTGGAGGTTGGACCTTTGCAACTCACGGTGTGGCAGTCTTAGGCGGTTCCCAACTGGCCGTTCATGAAGATGGGCGGTGGCTTCTGGACCGTTCTTCTTCGTCCTGCGGTTGTGTTAGAGCCGTTTATATGCCAGTCGTTCTCCATCCCGCGTTCCTCTTTAGCCCCTGCAGACGGTCTGTAGTACGGCCGCTCATCTTAGAGGCAGTTCCTCCTGAGCCGCCCATCTTCGCAGGGCTGGTCTCAAGGCGAGTACCTACCCCCCCTTTCCAAGGTAGGGCGTGTTCATCACGTTCGGCATCTTGGTGGCGATCACACAGGTTTACACACTTCTATTCCCTCCTGCTTCTAAATCATTTAGCCTCCTCGTTGATTTAGTAGAAGGGATAAGAGAGATATTTCTTCAATCCATTGAAAGAAGGAAAACATGTCAACACCCCCCTTTTTTCGCGATCATGTTGTGACCCCTAATACCCATTGTAGCACCCCCGATCAATACCTTTGCGTAAATTCAAAACTTCTTCTTAAAAGAAATCATACATGAAGGGCTTACATAAAGAACCCAACCTCATAAGGACTATAATAAAAATATACAAGCCAACCCTACTTTATAACATAAAGAATTATGAGGGCTTGTGTAAAGAGCCAAACCTTAGGAGGGGCTAGCATATAAAATTACAAATCATCACCTTATGTATACGTAACCTACTCTTCTTAATAGAATTCTACGTTTTGTTTAAAGAACTAAATTATAGGAGGACTAGCATACAAATGTGCAATCCAACTTTATACACATGGGTAAAGAATCTTACATAGGAGGTCTTGTAGAAAGAAATAAAACAAAGGGAGGGTTATTCTATAAAATTACAAAACAACTTTAAACATAAGGGGCCATGTTGTACGTAAGTGGACTTCCACTTTGTCCACTTAGTGAAATTGACGCCCCTCATTAGGGCGTCAATTTCCAAATTGAAGACTAGGTTGGAAGCGTCATTTTTAAGAGGACCCCATTCCAATAAAATACTAATATATATATGTATATCACGTGAGTGGGGCAGAAGTGTCTAACAAATGATGCCCTCTTGAAGAATATCATTCTCATTAATAATCCCACAATAATGCTACCCAAACAAATGACGCCCTCATGCAAGGCGTCATTTATTAAATGAATGATCCCTTAAAGGGCGTCATTTAAACACATGATTCTAGAAGATTGAGACACGAACAACCCCATTTCACTGGCTAAGCATTAATCTAGGATCGTGCTTCCCAAACCGGACCCGCAAGGCAATAACCAATGCTTGCAAATCCCTATAACTAATCCCCTACGAATCACTGTTAGAGGCTACTCTCATCTTTAAGTGCTTGCAGAAGGGAATGTTTCCCTTCGTTCCTCGGGAAGCGTAAAGTCTACGTCCTGCTACGGCGGCGGGGAACGTGTGGCTTCATCCTGTCATCTTTCCTAGTAATCACACGTCAAAAGGTAGGTGTTCTCAAATCATTGCCTAACTAGTAGCTAAACAGGTTAAATGATGCATGCTTAGAGTTTGTTTAACTCGTCAACCATGCTATAACCGTGTATATACCATGTTATACATACTGTTACCATGATCTTTATGAATTGAACATAGTCTATTAAGCATGATTTCATGAGTTTTCATGAGTTTTTAAGCATATTCTATCACACTAGTTTTGCAGTATTAATAACCATATTTTTTAACCTTAATATGTAGCATATGTTACACTAATACGTGCATGTTTAAGAACCAAGAGGGGTCCAGCCCTGTTGAAAATAGCGCCCCTTACAAGGGCATCATTTTCAAAATTGAAGACTGCGCACGCAGTCGTCATTTAAATGAAGACATGCATCATGTCGTCAATTCGATTTCTGGAATTTTGAGTAATTGATAATTCAACACATTCAAAAATCCATAACTATCAAACTAAAGCACGAAATTTTTGCATGAACATGTTTCTGGAATCCTGACATTTTCTCATCATATTCGTATCATTACTTCCTGATTCAGAACATTTTAACACTGATGAATAGTACATGAATAGTATATGAATAGTGAACCAGTATCTGTAAATGACGCCCCTGACCAGGGCGTCAATTACCAAATTGAAGATTGCGCAAACAGTCGTCAATTAATTGAAGACATGACCCATGTCGTCATTTTAATTTTTGGAATTTTTCGGAGCTAATAAATTCAACACATTCAAAAATCCATAACTATCGAACTAAAGCATGAAATTTTTAAATGAACACATTTCTGGAATCCTGACATTTTTCTCAACATATTCGTACCATTACTTCATGATTCAGAACATTTTCACACTGATGAATAGTAAATGTAGTAAATGAATAGTGTACCAGTATCTGTAAATGACGCCCCTGACCAGGGCCTCACGAAATTGAAGACTGCGAAACAGTCGTCAATTAATTGAAGACATGACCTCGTCAATTCAATTTCCTGGAATTTCCAGTAATTAGTAAATCAACATATTCGAAAATCTATAACTATTAAACTAAACCATGAAAATTTTGCATGAATATAGTTTTGTGATCCTGAGATTTTTCTCTACCTGTCAATGTCCTCGATTCCTGATTTACTGAAAGAATAAAAAATGAATAGTGTTTGAATAGTAAACCGTGACTCATATTTTCGAGACACCATGTTCTGACAATTATAACTTTTTAACCCAATCAGGAAACTCATGCATTAACATTGTTCTAGAACCCTCATATTTTTCTCTATTTAACCATGTACTTAATTCCTAATTTTTTGAAAGTATTAAAAATGAATAGTGTTTGAATAGTATTTTGAGTCACCGAATATACCTTCCCGGCGTAAATCACCCTAATTTATTGAATAGTAAAACCCAACAATTTCGCATGAGCATGATTCTGAACTCCCGAGAATGTTCTCTACCTATCCATATCCTTACTTTCTATTTTTGAGAAATTTTTACGGTATGAATAGTGTATAAAAGTCACTATTTCAATGAATAGTATCACTTTTCCAAATAAAAGAATTTTTTTTGATATAGACACGTAAATAGGTAGAGAAAAATATAAGGAATCTAACGGTATGCTCATGTATTAGATTAGGTATCACGATTCACATTTATTAAATTTTTCACATGGATGATTAATATACTAAATGATTAATATATACATAAACTTAGAAATGAAATTCACAAAAATGACGACCTAAATGAATAGTAATTGAATAGTAATGAATAGTAATCTAAATAGTAATTGAATAGTATTCTTAAATAGTAAACTGGCATAATTATATAATGGCCCTTATGGGATGTTCTAACTTTTGTTTAACCTTACTATAGAGTTATCTAGACTTTTTGTTTAGGAAAAAGTATATATATTAATACTTTTTTCCCCTCATTTCTATCGTGGTTTGTACCGACGCAACCCTAAGTCATTTTCTTGCATATTATGAGTCCTTGAATTCTATTCCATAAAAATCTACCTGGTCTACTAAGGCAACCCTTCAAACTCTATATTGACTATAAAATGAGAGTGGATGTCAAAAGTAATACATGAAATGATGTGCATATAGGGCCCGGTCTGATCCTGGGAGGAGCACCCGAAAGTACTTGTGCCCATGAGAGTTTATTGACCACGGTGTTTAGCATTGCACCGGAGTACTTGCTTGACTTGAGACACTCCACCCCTACTCTCTCTTTACTCACTTGACTTGACTTGCGTGGCCCGGAACGGGCAATACTTGACTTGTGGCCCGAGAAAGGGCGAAATAGTTGCTTGATTGAAATAGCCAATTCTACTGATACGTACTCAACTTTACTTGCTTGAATTAAATTTTTACTTACTCGTACTTGATATATACTTATACATGAGTTCATTCTCGCACTTAAATTCGTAATCGTACATGAATCCCTGCTTGCCCCGGAGTGGCATTTACATCAATAAATTCTTGAAATACTGCTTGTCAACTACTTGAAATCTTGATATACTCTCTTTATACAGTTCTTGATCTCTTATTATTCATCATGTCTAGATTTACCTGTATACCTGATTCTTTTGTACGTATGTCATGCATAGCCATACTGATAATACATGAAAATTGTAATCCACATAAAGATTGCTCGAATTTGAGATGTAATTCCTACTGAACGATTCGCTCATCCAGTTGCTTCCTAATATTTTCAGGTGAATCAGATAGCGACAAGAATGGGATTGAGGCCGAGTGAAGAGTGCTAGAATGCCAACCGTCTATCTTTAGCTAGTCGTGTCTTTTATTTTATTTGAGTCTACCTTGTATTCCCAGTTATGTCAGTTAGTGGTATAAACTTTGTGTTAAGTCGTGTAGCCTAATGTTTGACTTTCTAAATCTAAAAATTTTCATGGACTATCTTTAATTCCTTTGAGTAATCAAATAATCATTACTTGGACTATTGGAATTTATTAGATTTATTAGTCATTTGTGCACTCCGTAATTATGTATGTTAAAAATTCTTATCGCTCTAATGACACGATCTATGTAGATGCGTCACGCATCCGAGTATCTTCTGTGATCGGGACGTGACAGTCTTTGTGGTATCAGAGCCTAGGTTTTCAAACCTAGGGAACTAGAAGAAATAAAAAGTTAGAAATTGAAATCTAAGTAAAAACTTGAGTCCAAGGATAGGTAAAACTCGAGTCCAAGGATAGATAGACCTTACCCGGTGAGATGGATAGAGCCATGGGTTAAGTTCTATAATGACTTTTGACCTTACAAGTAAACCCGATCTTTATCATACTTTAACTCTTTTGTAGGATCATGGCTGCAGAAAGAGCATAATGGCGCGAGATGCAGCGCACCGTGCAAGGCCTTACACAGGCACTATAGCAAGTGGCCCAAGGCGGAGCAAACCGTGGAGCGGGAGATCTCCACCGAAGTTTCCGTAACATGAACCCACCGAGGTTCACGGGTTCGTCCGACCCCGAGGATGCCGAGAATTGGCTGAAGGAGATGGAACGAATCTTCCGTGTGATGCAATGCGCGGACGAAGATAAGATGTTACTGGCCATATTCCAACTGGAGCGGGACGCTCGATGTTGGTGGGAATCCACAGAAGCAACACTGCCAGAAGACCATGTCACATGGGATGAATTCACGGAGCATTTTAATAACAAGTACTTCTCCGATCATATCCAAGAGAAGAAGGCCACGAAATTCGCCGTTCTAAAACAACGGGGCTTGAAAGTGGCCGAGTATGAGGCCCAGTTTTCCAGATTATCTAGGTATGCACCCCACTTGATGTGTACGGAAAAGATGAAGGCGAGAAGATTCCTCAATGGGCTTCGGCCCCATTATATCACATAACTTGCCCCGATGGACATCCAAGTCTATTCGGAGATAGTTCGGCGTGCCCAATTGTTGGAAGACGCCACCGAATTGTCCGAGAGAATCCGAAGAAGAGATAAGAAGGAACCCATCACAAGCCCGGGAAAATTCAAACAATCATTCAACAAGAAGCAGTTCTTCATGGGAGGGGAGCCCTCCAAGGCAAAGAAATTCCAGAAGAATGATAGGCCATTCTCCACCACCACACCATCAAAGGAAATTTGCAAGTATTATGATAAAGCTGGCCATAAGACCGAGGAATGCTGGAGGAAGTTAGAAGCTTGCCTTCGATGCGGGAGCCGAGAGCATCGAATCCCAGACTGCCCACTGATGAAGGAACAAGACACCAAGACGAGAAGCATCCGGTAAAGAAACAAGGCCGTCTGCAAGCTCTCCGAGAGACGGAACCCATTGAAGGCGGAATTGTGGAAGGTACTCTCACTATTTGTTCAAAAACTGTTCAAGTTTTATTTGATACCAGAGCAACTCATTCATTCGTTTCCAAGAACTTTGCTACTTCATTTTCTAAAAAACATGAACTGTTAGACTTGGTCATATCTACACCTCTTGGGAATGAGTCTGATATCACTTATCACTATCCAAATTGTGAAGTGATGATTAAGGGAAGTAATTTACCTGCTGACCTGATATGCCTAGATATGAAGGGTTATGATGTCATACTAGGTGCCGACTGACTATCCACATACGAAGCAACTGTAGATTGCCGGCATGGCAAGGTAACTTTCGTTGATTTTCCAGAGCTAGTTTACAATAGCCCTCGGAGTAAATCACTTCTTATATCAGCACTCCGAGCTAGAAGGCTTATAGATAAGGGATGCATGGCTTTCATAGCATTCGTGACTGCCACGGAAGTCGAGAAGGTTAAACTTGAGGACATCCATGTAATTCAGGGTTTTACTGATGTTTTTCCAGAAGATTTAATCGGCTTACCCCCGGAAAGGGAAGTGTCGTTCATAATTGACCTTGTCCCTAGTGCTGGTCTTGTTTCCAGGGCACCATACAGAATGTCCCCTGCTGAGCTGAAAGAACTAAAAGAGTAACTAATGGAGTTATTGAAGAAGGGTTTCATCAGGCCGAGTACTTCCCCTTAGGGAGCACCCGTGCTTTTCGTCAAAAAGAAGGATGGATCGATGAGACTATGTATTGATTATCGACAGCTAAATCATCTCACAATCAAGAACAAATACCCACTACCGAGGATTGACCAGTTGTTCGATCAGTTATCAGTAGCTTCATATTTCTCTAAGATTGATCTTCGTTCTGGTTACCATCAATTGAAGATCAAAGAAGAAGACATCCATAAAACTGCATTCCGAAGCAGGTATGGGCATTACGAATTTATTGTTATGCCTTTCAGACTAACAAATGCCCCCGTAGCTTTTATGCAGTTAATGAACAGCATATTCAGGCCCTATTTAGACCAATTTATTATGGTCGTTATTGATGATATTATGATATATTCCAAGACCGAAGAGGATCATGAAGAACATCTCAAGAAGGCATTACAGATATTAAGGGAAAATAAGCTCTATGCCAAATTCAGCAAGTGCGAGTTCTGGCTCAAGGAAGTATCATTCTTAGGCCATATTATTTCAAAAAATGGAATTGCTGTTGACCCGTCAAAAGTCGAAGCCGTGAAGAATTGGGAACGACCCACAAATGTAACAGAAATTCGAAGCTTCTTGGGTCTAGCTGGTTACTACCGGCATTTTATCAAGGACTTCTCCAAGATTGCCATTCCTTTGACCAGGTTAACCCACAAGGAAGTGCCTCATGAGTGGAATGAAGACTGTGAAAAGAGTTTCCAAGCTTTGAAGGATCTCTTAACCACTGCTCCAGTCTTATCATTACCAATTGAAGAAGAAAAATACGAGGTATATACCGATACTTCGGGTATGGGCCTCGGATGTGTATTGATGCAGAATGGAAGAGTCATTGCATACTCTTTCCGACAATTGAAGAAACATGAAGAGAACTACCCGGTTCATGACTTAGAACTGGCCATGGTAGTATTCGCTTTGAAAATCTGGAGGCACTATCTCTACGGAGAACAATTCACTGTGTACTCTGATCATAAAAGTCTCAAGTACTTATTCTCCCAAAAGGAGCTGAACATGCGACAAAGGCGTTGGCTCGAGTATCTCAAGGATTTTGACTTCACTATATAGTACCATCCTAGTAAGGGTAATTCCGTAGCTGATGCCCTTAGTCGAAAGCCGAGAATAATATTGGCCAACTGCATGATACAAGAATAGAAGCTGCTGGAGAAATTCTCTGAGCTTGATATCAGCACAGATGAGAAGAACATGTGTATTGTTCTATCTCATATGAGTCTACATCCAGATTTACTACCTGAAATCAAGAAGCTATAGGAAGAAGATCCCTCACTAGTGGAGATAAAGAGCAAGCTGGACGAGAGACTAGATTTCAAGCTGACACCTGATGGCAGATTGCTATTTCATGAACGGGCATGTGTGCCCGACTGTCCCGAATTGAAGAAGAAGATTCTTGAAGAAGCTCATCGACCGAGGTACACGATCCACCCTGGAGCCACTAAGATGTACCAAGACTTGAAAAGAACTTTCTATTGGCCTAACATGAAAAGGGAGGTAGCAGACTTTGTATCTCGTTGCCTCACATGCTAACAAGTGAAGGCGGAACATCAAAAACCCGCCGGAAAGCTACATCCGCTAGATATTCCCAAGTGGAAGTGGGAAGACATTGGCATGGACTTTATCATGGGTTTGCCCAAGTAAAGAGGCGGATATGATGGAATTTGGGTAATTATCGATCGGCTAACCAAATCTGCCCATTTTTTACCCATAAAAAGTCGATGGTCAGTCAACGTACTTGTTGCCCTGTATATCAAGGAGATGGTTAGATTGCATGGAGTTCCCGTCTCGATCGTATCTGACCAAGACCAGCGCTTCACCAATTATTTCTGGAAGAGTCTACAGCACTCTCTGGGGATGAAACTCAACTACAACACTACTTTCCATCCTCAGACAGATGGACAGACCGAGAGGACCAATCAAGTTGTTGAAGATATGTTGAGAGCATGCATTATAGACTTCGGCGGGAGCTGGCATGACCACTTACCACTAGCCGAATTTGCATATAACAACAGCTATCAAGCTAGTATACAAATGGCACCTTTTGAGACATTATATGACAGGAGTTGTCGATCTCCTATATGCTGGGATGAAGTTGGTGAAAAACAAATTATAGGCCCAGACATGGTACGAGATTCTACCGAGAAGATACACCTCATTAGAGAAAGGTTAATGATAGCACAGTCCAGGCAGAAATCTTATGCGGATAACCGAAGGCGAGACCTGTAATTTCAAGTCGGAGATCATGTTTTCCTCAAGGTATCTCCCGGCCGAGGCATTAGAAGATTCGGTGTTAAAGACAAACTCACACCAAGGTTTATTGGTCCATTTGAAGTGCTGGAAAGAGTAGGCGAGGTGGCTTATCGCATCGCCCTACCTCCGCAACTGTCAGAAGTGCACAACGTGTTTCATGTTTCTATGCTGAAGAAATACGTGCACGATCCCCTCCATGTCATTGACCACAATGATTTAGTGGTATAGAAGGGCCTTACCTACGAGCAGAAGCCAATGAAGATTCTCGACCGAGAAGTTCGAGTTCTAAGGAACAAGACGATCCCTACGGTGAAAATCCAATGGAATCGATGTTTAGAACAAGAAGCTACAAGGGAAACTGAGAAATCTATGAAGAGGAGATTTCTAGAGTTATTCTAATTGTAAGTTCTATGCACCTTTCCTATTCTCATATAATGCAGTTGAATTTGGGGACCAAATTCTCTTAAGTAGGGGAGGGTGTAGCACCCCCGATCAGTACCTTTGCGTAAATTCAAAACTTCTTAAAAGAAATCATACATGAAGGGCTTACATAAAGAACCCAACCTCAAAAAAAAATATACAAGCCAACCCTACTTTATAACATAAAAAATCATGAGGGCTTGTGTAAAGAGCCAAACCTTAGGGGGGGCTAGCATATAAAATTACAAATCATCACCTTATGTATACGTAACCTACTCTTCTTAATAGAATTCTACGTTTGCTTTAAAGAACTAAATTATAGGAGGACTAGCATACAAATGTGCAATCCAACTTTATGCACATGGGTAAAGAATCTTACATAGGAGGTCTTGTAGAAAGAAACAAAATAAAGGGAGGGTTATTCTATAAAATTACAAAATAACTTTAAACACAAGGGGCCATGTTGTACGTAAGTGGACTTCCACTTTGTCCACTTAGTGAAATTGACTCCCCTCATTAGGGCGTCAATTTCCAAGTTGAAGATTAGGTTGGAGGCGTCATTTTTAAGAGGACCCCATTCCAATAAAACACTAATATATATATGTATATCACGTGAGTGGGGCAGAAGTGTCTAACAAATGACGCCCTCTTGAAGGGCGTCATTCTCATTAATAATCCCACAATAATGCTACCCAAACAAATGACGCCCTCATGCAAGGTGTCAGTTATTAAATGAACGACCCCGTAAAGGGCGTCATTTAAACACATGATTCTAGAAGATTGAGACACGAACAACCCTATTTCGCTGGCTAAGCATTAATCTAGGATCGTGCTTCCCAAATCGGACCCGCAAGGCAATAACCAATGCCTGTAAATCCCTATAACTAATCCCCTACGAACCACTGTCAGAGGCTACTGCCATCTTTCAGTGCTTGCAGAAGAGAATGTTTCCCTTCGTTCCTCGGGAAGCGTAAAGTCTACGTCATGCTGCGGCGGCGGGGAACGCGTGGCTTCATCCTGTCATCTTTCCTAGTAATCACAGGTCAAAAGGTAGGTGTTCTCAAATCATTGCCTAACTAGTAGCTAAATAGGTTAAATGATGCATGCTTAGAGTTCGTTTAACTTGTCAACCATGCTATAATCGTGTATGTACCATGTTATACATACTGTTACCATGATCTTTATGAATTGAACATAGTATGTTAAGCATGATTTCATGAGTTTTCATGAGTTTTTAAGCATATTCTATCACACTAGTTTTACAGTATTAATAACCATATTTTTTAACCTTAATATGTAGCATCTGTTACACTAATACGTGCATGTTTAAGAACCAAGAGGGGTCCAGCCCTGTTGAAAATAGCGCCCCTTACAAGGGCGTCATTTTCAAAATTGAAGACTGCGCACGCAGTGGTCATTTAAATGAAGACATCCATCATGTCGTCAATTCGATTTCTGGAATTTTGAGTAATTGATAATTCAACACATTCAAAAATCCATAACTATCAAACTAAAGCACGATATTTTTTCATGAACATGTTTCTGGAATCCTGACATTTTTCTCCACATATTCGTATCATTACTTCATGATTCAGAACATTTTCACACTGATGAATAGTACATGAATAGTGAACTAGTATATGTAAATGACGCCCTTGACCAAGGCGTCAATTACCAAATTTAAGACTGCGCAAACAGTCGTCAATTAATTGAAGACATGACCCATGTCGTCATTTTAATTTCTGAAATTTCTCGGAGCTAATAAATTCAACACATTCAAAAATCTATAACTATCGAACTAAAGCACGAAATTTTTAAATGAACACATTTCTGGAATTCTGACATTTTTCTCAACATATTCGTACTATTAGTTCCTGATCCAGAATATTTTCACACTGATGAATACTAAATGTAGTAAATGAATAGTACATGAATAGTGTACCAGTATCGGTAAATGACGCCCCTGACCAAGGCGTCCATTACGAAATTGAAGACTGTGAAATAGTCGTCAATTAATTGAAGACATGACCCATGTCGTCAATTCAATTTCCTAGAATTTCCAGTAATTAGTAAATCAACACAATCAAAAATCTATAACTATTAAAATAAATCATGAAAACTTTGCATGAATATAGTTCTGTGATCCTGAGATTTTTCTCTACCTGTCTATGTCCTCGATTCCTGATTTACTGAAAGAATTAAAAATGAATAGTATTTGAATAGTAAACCGTGACTCATATTTTCGAGCCACCATGTTCTGACAATTATAACTTTTTAACCCAATCATGAAACTCCTGCATTAACATTGTTCTGGAACCCTCATATTTTTTTTCTATTTAACCATGTACTTAATTCCTGATTTTCTGAAAGTATTAAAAATGAATAGTGTTTGAATAGTATTTTGAGTCACGGAATGTACCTTCCCGGCGTAAATCACCCCAATTTATTGAATAGTAAAACCCAACAATTTTGCATGAGCATGATTCTGAACTCTCGAGAATGTCCTCTACCTGTCCATATCCTTACTTTCTATTTTTGAGAATTTTTTACGGTATGAATAGTGTATAAAAGTCACCATTTCAATGAATAGTATCACTTTTCTAAATAAAAGAATTTTTTTTGATATAGACATGTAGATAGGTAGAGAAAAATATAAGGAATCTAACGGTATGCTCATGCATTAGATTAGGTATCATGATTCACATTTATTAAATTTTTCACATGGATGATTAATATAGTAAATGATTAATTTATACATAAATTTAGAAATGACGACTGTTTGTCATTCACAAAAACGACGACTTAGTGAAGGGCGTTATTTGGGGTGAATAGTATAGTAATGAATAGTAATCTAAATAGTAATTGAATGGTATTCTTAAATAGTAAACTGACATAATTGTATAATGGCCCTTATCGGATGTTCTAACTTTTGTTTAACCTTACTATAGAGTTATCTAGACTTTTTGTTTAGGAAAAAGTGTATATAGTAATACTTTTTTTCCTCATTTCTATCGTGGTTTGTACCGACGCAACCCTAAGTCATTTTCTTGCATATTATGAGTCCTTGAATTCTATTCCATAAAAATTTACCTGGTATATCCTACTAAGGCAACCCTTGAAACTCTATATTGGCTATAAAATGAGGGTGGATGTCAAAAGTAATACATGAAATGCTGTGCATATAGGGTCCGGTTTGGTCCTGGGAGGAGCATCCGAAGGTACTTGTGCCCATGGGAGTTTATTGACCACGGTGTTTAGCATTACATCGGAGTACTTGCTTGACTTGAGACACTCCACCCCTACTCTCTCTTTACTCACTTGACTTGACTTACGTGGCCCGGAACGGGCAATACTTGACTTGTGGCCCGAGAAAGGGTGAAATACTTGCTTGATTGAAATAGCCAATTCTACTGATACGTACTCAACTTTACTTGCTTGATTTAAATTTTTACTTACTCGTACTTGAGATATACTTATACATGAGTTCATTCTCGCACTTAAATTCGTAATCGTACATGAATCCCTGCTTGCCCCGGAGTGGCATTTACATCAATAAATTCTTGAAATACTGCTTGTCAACTACTTGAAATCTTGATATACTCTCTTTATACAGTTCTTGATCTCTTATTGTTCATCATGTCTAGATTTACCTGTATACCTGATTCTTTTGTACGTACGTCATGCATAGCCATACTGATAATACATGCAAATTATAATCCACGTAAAGATTGCTCGAATTTGAGATGTAATTCCCACTGAGCGATTCGCTCATCCAGTTACTTCCTAACATTTTCAGGTGAATCGGATAGCGATAAGAATAGGATTGAGGCCGAGTGAAGAGTGCTAGAACGCCAACCGTCTTTCATTAGCTAGTCGTGTCTTTGAATTTTTTTGAGTCTACCTTGTATTCCCAGTTATGTCAGTTAGTGGTATAAACTTTGTGTTAAGTCGTGTAGCCTAATGTTTGACTTTCTAAGTCTTGAAATTTTCATGGACTATCTTTAATTCCTTTGAGTAAACAAATAATCATTACTTGGACTATTGGAGTTTATTAGATTTATTAGTCATTTGCGCACTCCGTAATTTTGTATGTTAAAAATTCTTATCGCTCTAATGACACGATCTATATACACGCGTCACGCATCCGAGTATCTTCCGCGCTCGGGACATGACACCCATCGTGTTAGTATTTGCTGACCCCCTGTTTGGTGTTTATTAGTCTCCTTTGTGTTGAGTTGTCACAGGTTGTTTGCTGGATCTAAATTTAAGTATTTCTGGTGGTTGTGCGGTTCTGTGAGAGCCATCTGGGACTTAGTGCGGCTGAGGATCGTCCGCATTTCGTTGCTTCCAGCCCTGTTCGTTCTGTGAGCCTGCTGCCTTCTGCGGTCAACTGTCGCCCGTGCTTCTCTCCTGCGGTCACATATCGGCCGCCCATCTTCCTGGCATAGGTAAGCCTACCTATCTGCGCCATCGATTTTGCTGACAGCCTGCGGTTTGTGCAGGGCCGTTCCATAGTTCTTGCGGTCTGTTACAGGCCATCCATCTAGGTACGTTTCCAGCCATTTCAATTTTTTTAGTTTATTTTAGCGTCACTGAAGGTCTGTTCTTTTGTCGTTACCCTTGCCATTGAACGGTTCACACAGAACCGTCTACCTCCCTGAACGGTTTCCTGTAGACCGTCTGTCTTTGCCACAGGGCATCCGAGCCTTACTTTATCATGTTATATCATTTTCATATCGTTCGGCGCCATCAGTGATCTCCCCTTTGTTGTTCATATGAGTGCATGATTGATATTTGTTTCATCCATATTTGCTTGATCATTGCTTGCTAGATCTAGGCTAGAATCTTGCATGCACTCCGTTGCACATAGGATCATACACACTCTCATTAGTAGTTGCATTCCTACCGAGGTAGGGTTTTCTCTCATCTCCATACTCCTTGGAGCCAACTAGGGGACCTTGCTGAGGACCTCCGTAAGCCCCCGTGAGCCGTGGATTCCCACACGGACGCCGGGCAGGTTGTACCATACCACCCCCAGTCTAGGGTTTGCATCCGTGCGAGAGAGAGAGCCCTTTAGAGTCAGCCAGTTCATCATTTCCTACCCTGGTTAGGCACCTTGTGGTTGAGTGAGTTCACACATTAATTAATCCACTAGGGGCTTAAAGAGGAATTTGTAAAGACATAGTCGCGCATCATTTAGAAACTTGATTGCTTAAATTGGTTGATTCTCCTCTTATCTCTCTCCTCCGTTGTTTGCATTTTGTTTGAATTGTTGGTTTTACTTTGGTTAGGGTTGTATGTCTTCTTCTCTAGGTGTGTTAGTGTATGTGGAGCTGTCTCACACCCTCAGGATTGTCTCCTAATGGTGGTTCACCTTCCCATTCTTATCTCAATCCCTTGTTTGATTCACCTCCAATCATGTCGTCTTACAACTTCTCCCATCCTCCTGAAGATTCTCTCCCTCAGGGACTTCTGGAGGACCCACCTAGGGTCGCTCATGTGCAAGGGAGAGAGGGGACTGCCCTCCCTCTCCCGACTATTGTTGCCGAGGGTGCTCAACCCTCCCTCTCAGATCCATCCACTCGCGGCTCGGCCAGTCAGGTTCTCCAGATGATGGCCCAGCTGGATCTTACTCAACTCCACCTGCTGAAATAGGCCTTGCAAGGGGCAGATGCCCCGCCCTCAGTTCTTTCTTGTGGCACGACTGCTGCCATCACTTCCACACCCCCGAGTGTTGGGTTAGGGGCCACCTCTGCAGCTCCCATCGACCTTACTCCCATCCGTCCTCAGGCTCATCGATTCTCCACCGTGGAAGCGGGCGAGGCTTCTACCTCGGCCCATCAATCACTTGATAAGGGGAAGACCCAGATCCCCTCCATTTCTTATGATGATCCTTACACCACATTCCCTCTAACATCGCAGGCCCTCGTGGCCCCGGTTGATTCCTTCCATCTGCAATCAGAGGCCGCCCAGTTGGCTCACGCGGATATGGGCCCTTCTCTAGCCCATTATCCATCTCATGGGCTCCCCTCTCAGTCCATATACCCTTCGGCTCCGTACTCCGGTTCCATCCTTCCTGCTGTATCTCCTCCTTCCCGGGAATGGGAACTCCTTGACAAATGGGCTGCCATGCAGCAGCAGATTGACCTCCTCCACAAGCGGGTCGGCCCGCAGTCTTTGGCTGATGTCCCCATTCCTAACTTCAGGGACATTCGTTTTCCCCCTCAGTCCGAGCTCCCCGTGTATCGAATGTATGACGGGAATGGCAACCCGTTCATTCATGTCAGGGAGTTTCTCTACGTATCGGCACAGTTTTAGCATGACGACCGCCTTATGGCGTACTTGTTCCGCCGATCCTTGGACGGGGTCGCCCTTGAGTGGTTCTACACATTGCCTCTGGAGGAGGCCGAAAGTTTCAAGACAGTCAAGGAGAAGTTCATTCAGAGATTCCAGGATCGGGTCGGTCCCGAATATTCTTTCACCGACCTGGTTGCAGAAAAAATGAAGCCGGATGAAGACTTTGCTGTATATGCAGATAGATGGAGGCAGATGGCCTCGCGTGTGCCCGGGCAGATCCCGGAAGAAGAAAAAGTAAAGTTGTTGATTTCTAATGCTAACATGCACCAGTTGTACAGCCGGGCCCGATTTATCCAGACCCAATTTAAAGACTCCCCTATCCATTCATTGTTTGAGGCCTAGAAGTCCAAGACCACCCGCAAATCACAGGGCCCAGTTACTGAGGGAGTCCAAGTCAACGAGCAGGTCCAGGCTGTTCAATTCCCTAACCAGCCTGCTTCACCCCTGAAGAGGCGAAATCTCGCGCTGGTTCCTGAGCGGGCTGGTAATCACCAAGTTAGTGAACTGCAAGACAGGGAAACGGGTTAGAGGGCCCAGGGGGATTCCCTGGGACAAAACCCTCCGACGCTCAAGTCAGTAGAGCAATGGTGGGAGCAGCGATAGGGAGGAGAAGGTGAAGGCGCGAGATCCCTCTCCACCAATGGGGTGAAGTGATCTGTGCTCAGGAATTGGGGGTTGATCAATGTCCTTTTTGACTTACCTTTCGCCAGAGGGTATCCCAGGTTTAAATAGTGCGCCGCCCTCTGGAGTCCTTCAAGCTGAGGGGTCTCCGGTGGAGGTTACGTCCTCGTCGTGGGTGCTTATGGCCTCATCGTGGGGGCGTTATCCTCGCGGGGGAGCCGGAGCTCCTGGACTTCTTAGTGCCCGACCCGCTATGGACTCTAACGGCTGCAATAATAACCCTTTTATCGGTCGTACCGAGCTTAGAGGGGCCGGCCCTACTTGGGCACTAGGCCTAGCTCGGTGAGGGGATGGGTTGGATAGACCGACTAGCGCTTCCCCCTTTCGTGCGGAGGGATAGCTCGTGCGCGGGTCTTCTTGTGACCTGACCGATACTCGGGCTCTCCGAGTCTTGGGGCCGCCTAGGATAGTTGTTTCCTCGAGCGTTATTTTATTGGGCTTTTCCAAGTGGGCCCTGTGGGCTGTCACTTGGACGAGCTTGCCTCGTTGGGCCCTGTTGGGCCTAGTTGGGTCTGCTCTTTGAGTGGGCTGCAAGAATCCCCCTCTCCACTTGTCCCCCTCCTACTCCCGAGCCAAGGGGGCTCGGTTGAGTAGTCTTTCGAGGCTTTGGACCGGCGTGGCTCGGGTGGGTGGAATCCTGTCGACGTTGTGAAGCCACGTGTAGTGGTCGCCTGGGCCCGTAGTAATAATGATCCTGAAGGATTTGAAATGAAGGGCCCCCCTTTTTCTCAGAGGTCGGAACGGCGTGCCGCCTCCCACGAGTGTTTATAGGCATAGGGCGCTGCTTATCCTCCCAGTCGTTCTAGGGTTTTTGGCCTTTCTTCCACTTCTTTGCCTCTGGGGCTTCTTGATGCGCCGTGAAGACACAGCGGGGGAGCAAGCTCTTGCGGCGGCATTTGAGGAGCTGGCGCGTATAACCGCGGAGGCGATCCGGCAGCTTCCTTCTCCCCCGGAGTCTTTGGGCTCTCGTGAAGGTTCCTCTTCTAGCTCTATGGCGGATCTGCGCTCGGAAATCGAGCAGGTGAGGCGGGAGCCCGTCCCCAATAGTAGCGAGTTGGGGGAGGCTGATGTGAAAAGACTGGAGCATCGATTTCGCCTGCCTCTCCGGTATAGCTTTGTAGCCGCCGCCCCATACGAGACGAGCTTGGACAGCCACACGGGCCATATTTATACTTTTCTCCTGGCGTGGAAGAGCGGATTCTGCCTCCCCTTCGAGCCCTTCGTTCTGAAGCTTCTCAATTTTTTCGTGTTGGCGCCTGTTCAGTTGGTGGCCAACTCATACCTTCTGCTGTCTGCCTTTTGGATCCTCTGCCGCCTGCAGGGGGTTCCCCCGTCCCTATATCTTTTTCATTATTTCTTCGAGCTGAAGGCACATCCGTCGACAGGGAAAGGCTTCTATTTTATTCAGGCGTGCAGGAATCGGAGCTGTATTCCGCTGGCGGCGAAGGATTCTTAGCACAAAGGGTGGAAGAGACAGTTTTTCTAGGTGAAGGCGGAAGCAGTGGATGAATCCTGGAGGTGCCAGGTTATGCCCAACTTCCATCCGAATCTTCCCCCGCGACAGGAGGAGTTCCCCGCCGACGTGGAAGAATACGCCGCTCGCTTGTTGACAAATCGCCGGTCGACTGAGGAGCTGGTGACGCTGGAGAACGTGGAGCAGTATCTGCTTACACAGCTCAAGCCATCAGGTATCATCCTTCGGATTCTTCTGCGGGGTCGGAGGGTCGCCTTTTCGCTTCCTAACCGAACCTTCTTCTTCATCGCAGACATCCGGCAGGAACCCTTGGAAGAGGTCACCGAGGTCATCGATCTTGGGGATGACTCGGCGGCTGATGAGCCTGTCGCTCCCGCGGGTTGTTCCCAAGCCCGGGATAAGGGCAAGGGGGTGGCCTCCGAGGGATCTTCGCGGCCAAGCGGGGCGAAGCGCAAGGATCCCATGGAGGAAAAATTACGGGAAGCCGCGAAGGCCAAGAAACGGGCGAAGAAGGCCAGCCTTCCTACCGCTGTCGGGGGTGATTCTGGCTCGGCGACGCTCCCCTCTCGGGGGCAAGGTGGGGCCGACCCTTTCGGGCCAGCTCCCCCACCTACCAGGCGAGAGGGGGCCGAAGAGACCAGGGGCCCCTCAGAGGGCGGAGATGGGTCGGTTCTCCCCTCCCCGGGGATGGAGGGGGCCGGCGCCGAAGTAGCTGACGTCGAGACCGGGAGACCGATCGAGGTCGGCGATGTCTCGGGCGGCGAGGCACGGGCCGAGACATATAGGGTTGGGGGTTCGCCTGCGAGGGCGTCGCAGCCCCAAGTGCCCGAAGTTCCCGGTGCGGTCGATCCTGTGGCGTCGGTCGAGGTTGGGGGTTCACCCGGGGAGGCGTCGTAAACCCAACCGACCGCGGCGCGCGGGGCGGTCGGCCCCGTCGCTCGAGCCGAACCTTCTGGCGGGGCGTCCGGTGGGGAGCGGGTCTCCATGCCGGAGGCTTTGGAAAGGCTCGGTGTTTCGGGCGACCTGTACCAGGTTTGCCGAGAGGTTGCCGCAAAGATGAGGGGGGGAGACAAGCGCCACTCCCCCTCCGGCGTCCTCGACGTCCTCATGGAGGGCGGCCTAGTCATGGCTCGGTCGGCGGCCTTGATGGCGGAGACGTATGCTCAGACGGAGGCGGAGCGGTCGAATCTCGCCTGGGCCCTCGGGGGGTGCGAGAGGAAACTGGCCCGCCTCAGCGAGAAGCATGAGGGGCTCCGACAGGAGTTCTCTGCGATCAGGGATTTGGCACGGGTGAGCCGGCTAGAAACCGAGGCGCTGACTGAGCAGTTGGCTAAGGCCCGGGAGTCGCTCAAGAGGAAGGGCAAACTCTTGGAAGAGGAGCGTCTGCGTCACCTCGAGTTGGACGGTCGTTGGGAGATCGAACGTGCCGAGCTATTGGACCGGGCGGAGGTAGCAGAGAGCCTTCGTTCCGTGGCCGAGGCGGACTGAGCCCGGGCGGAGAGGCGGTCGAGCGAAGCCGAGCGAGGGATGGTCGCGGCAGAGGAACGCCTTGCGGGAGCAGAGGAGCGTGCGGCCGAGGTAGAGCGGGCTCGGGTCGAGCTCGTTGGAAGGACGGAGCAGATCAAGGCGGAGGCGATCGAGTGGTATAGGAGCTCGGACGCTTACTCAGCCGACCTGGAGAGAGCCGCCCTACCATATTACGAGGTAGCGCTTCGCCGGGGCGCCCGAAAGGGGTTTAAGTAGGGTTATCGTTGGGCGATGGACTATGCCTACGATCAAGACTCCGAGATCGAGTTCCCTTTGGGCCAGAGCTATGACTCGGATGAGTCGGTTTCTAGCTCCTCTACGTCGGGCGGAGAAGATCCAGAGGAGTCTCCTCCAGCGGGGTCACCAACTTCGGACGTCTCGGGAGGGCTCGCGATCGAGACAGTTCTCGCACAGGCGAGGTCAGTTCCCGGGTCGGCCGTCACCGAGGGTGCCGGGGGTGACGCGCCTACTTCCGTCGCTCCCGAGCTTCAAAGTGGGCCCGAGCCCTGATGTATTTTGCCTTATTTTGCCCCTTTCTCTTGTTTGTCTCTCTTTCCTCCTTTAGAGAGTTTCCTCTTTATGAGATAATGAATAACTTACTTGTTTGATCACCATCCTTGCCGTGATGGCTGGCATATCTGAAGTAGTTGGAAAGTGCCAATATGTCCTGCGTGGTTTTCGCATGCTGATTTGGTAGGCTTCTGACGGGACGTCTTTCCGTTCCCTCACACTTTGAATGCCAGGCAGCTTCGTGAATCCCACTAGGGCGGGAAACGAGGCGTTGAAGGTGACCATTCAGGGGAGAAATCCTTTGGCATGTTTTTGAGGGGGGAGTCATTTAAGGCGTGTAGCCTCCCTTGACCTATAAGAAGGATTGAAGGGCGCCCCTTCCTCTTTACCGCTTGGGATTTTCTCTAACAGTCTTTCCTCACTCCTTCTTCACTCTGCGTTGAGCCGTTGCATTCGGAGCATGGAGGATCCTTCGGAGGGTGACGCCGCTGACGACGGGGAGCAGAGAGCTCTTGCCATCCCAGCTTGTTGGATGGGTCCCACGGTCACCGCGCGGGTTTGAGACGGGTCCGACGGTCGCCGCGCGGATCTGGAGAGGGCTTCGACGTGTGAGGGCACGGCTCTTGCCCTTTCTCAGTTCTGGCGTGGCTTCTGGGCGGGCACCGAGGCGGAGGACGGATGGGGGCATTAGGGATGCCTGTCGCCACTCCCCCTCTGTATGGGGGGGGGGGGGAGGCGCACCAAGTTCCCTCCTCACCGAAGCCTTCCTCCGTCTGTAGCCTCTTTCTCCCTCTTCTACTCTTCATTTCTTTTACTCTTCGGAGGCTGCTTGCTCTCTGTTCCCTTCCAAGGAGTTGGTAGGTTGGGATAAAGGAGGTCTTCACGGCGCTCCTTCTCCCTGGCCTCTATCAACTTGGAAGGTAGCCTTCCCCAACTTTAGAAGGTGGTTACCTTCTCTGCAGTCCCTCTGTCACCTTTGTCAGGGGTCATCTGAGCCAACTGGATCGGCCCCCTCTTGTCCGAGCCAGTTTCTACGCGAGGCAGAGTCAGTGGCTGGGCGCGAGGAGATCGAGATCGAGTCAACCGAGCGATGACTCCTTGCAGCGGTGTTAGATGGATTTTCTTGCTTTTTGTCATGCAATGTACTGGCCTTCGCCTTTCTGATGTATCAATAGTTTTGAATGAAAAGGAATTTATTTCGTCCATCCTGTTGTACAATTTCAAAAATAGAATTTGTGTAGTGCGGCTGCGTTCCATGTCCGAGGAATGGGTTCCCCTTCCATTGTTGCTAGGCTGTACGCACCTTTCCCGAGCGTCTCGACCACTCGGTAGGGGCCTTCCCAGTTAGGGGACAGCTTGCCCGCCGCCTCTAGTGGTCGAGAGGCTTCGGCTTTTCTGAGGACGAAGTCTCCCGGTTGGAAATGTCTGCTTCGGACTCTGGCGTTGTAGTATCGAGTGAGGGGTCCCTGGTATTCTGTCGCTCGGATGCTGGCGATATCCCGGAGTTCATCGGCTAGGTCGAGGTTCTCGAGTAACTTTTGGTTGTTTTCCTCGGCGAGTAGCGGATGACTCGGAGGGACGGGTTAGCGATTTCTAATGGAATGACGGCCTCAGTGCCGTACACCAACTTAAAAGGACTTTCACCGGTTGCCGTCCTAGGAGTCGTTCGGTGCGACCATAGTACGCTAGGCAATTCCTCGAGCCAACTTCCCTTGGCTTTGCCGAGTCTGGTCTTTATGCCTTTCAAGATAGTCTTATTGGCATTTTCGACCAGCCCGTTGGCCTGAGGGTGGGCGACCGAAGTGAAGTGGTTGCGGATGTTTAGGTCGGCGCATCTGTCTCGGAAATATCAAGAATCGAATTGCCGACCGTTATCGCTCACTATCACTCGGGGGATGCCGAAGCGACATATGATCGATTTCCAAACGAAACTCTAGACGACTGTCTCGGTGATCCTTGCAGTGGCTTCGGCCTCGATCCATTTGGTGAAGTAGTCGATGGTGACGATAATGAACTTTTTCTGGGACTGAGCCGTAGGAAATGGCCCGAGAATGTCTATCCCCCACCGAGCGAAGGGATAAGGCTCGGCAAGGGTGATGAGTTCTGTAGCTGGCTGATGGACCAAGTGGTCGAACCGCTGGCATCGGTCGCACTGTTGAGCATAGGCCGAGCAGTCGCACTGCAGGGTGGGCCACCAGTACCCCTGTCGTAACAGGATCCTGGCCAGTGACCTTGCCCCTGAGTGCGCTCTGCACAGGCCTTCATGAACCTCTTGGATGGCTCGGCTGGCTTCGTCGGGGCCGAGGTACTTCAGGAGAGGGCCGGCGAAAGACCTTCGGTAGAGTGTGTCGTCCAGGATGACGAAGCGCCGGGCTTGGTACTTCATTCGGCGTGCTTTTTGAGGGTCGGAGGGCTCCTGGGAGTCTCGAAGCTAAGACAGGTAGGGGGTGCGCTAGTCGCTCGGGACGGCCGAGTCAACAGCGAGGAGCTCCGAGTCATTGCTCGGGCGTTCTAGCTCTTCGAGGAGGACCGATCGGGTACCTTTTAGGTCTAGGGAGGAGGCCAACCGAGAGAGGGTGTCCGCTCGGGAGTTTTCTTCCCGGGATATTCGGACTACCTCGAACCCCTCGAATTGTTGGGCCAGGCTCCTGACCAGCTGGAGGTATTTGATCATGGGTGCCTCTCGAGCTTCGTACTCGCCGTTGACCTGGCTTGCGACCAGCTGAGAGTCAGTGTGGATCCTAACTCGCTCAGCCCCCAACAGCCGGGCCATGCGCGCTCCTGATATAAGGGCCTCGTACTCGGAAGCGTTGTTGGACGCCTGAAAGTTGAATTTCAAGGCGTACTGCAGCTCCACTCCTTCGGGGGATCTTAGGAGGATCCCAGCACCACTACGGACCGAGTTGGAAGATCCGTCGACGTACAGTTCCCAGGTTGGCCCGGGCATGGTTGGTAGTCTACCTTCAGTCGGGATGGTGCTTTCGGCGATGAAGTCGGTGAGCGCCTGACCTTTTATAGCTGAGCGCGGGCGATACGAGATGTCGTAGGCCCCAAGCATAATGGCCCATTTGACGAGTCGCCCCGAGGCCTCGGAGTGGGCCAAAATCTTCTTCAACGGCTCGCCAGTTAGCACGGTGATGGGGTGCCCCTGGAAGTAGGGTCGGAGGCGTTTCACGGAGGTAACCAGCAATAGCACGAGCTTCTCAATTGCGGGGTACCTCCTCTCGGCCTCGTTGAGCACCTTGCTGGTGTAGTAGACTGGTCTTTCGATTCCCATGTCCTTTTTGACTTACCTTTCGCCGGAGGGTATCCCAAGTTTAAATAGTGTGCCGCCCTCTGGAGTCCTGCAAGCTGAGGGGTCTCCAGTGGAGGTTACATCCTCGTCATGGGCGCTTATGGCCTCATCGTGGGGGCGTTATCCTCACGGGGGAGCCGGAGCTCCTGGACTTCTTAGCGCCCGGCCCGCTGTGGACTCTAACGGCTGCAATAATAACCCTTTTATCGGTCGTACTGAGCTTAGAGGGGCCGGCCCTACTTGGGCACTAGGCCTAGCTCGGTGAGGGGATGGGTCGGATAGACCGGCTAGCGCTTCCCCCTTTCGTGCGGAGGGATAGCTCGTGCGCGGGTCTTCTTGTGACCTGACCGATGCTCTGGCTCTCCGAGCCTTGGGGCCGCCTAGGAGAGTTGTTTCCTCGAGCATTGTTTTATTGGGCTTTTCCAAGTGGGCCATGTGGGCTGTCAATTGGACGAGCTTGCCTCGTTGGGCCCTGTTGGGCCTAGTTGGGTCTGCTCTTTGAGTGGGCTGCAGGAATCCCCCTCTCCAACCCCGTTTCCAACAACCCCCACGCAACCCCCAGTTTGCCGCTCTGCAAGCTTCCCGACCCACTTTCCCAGCTCCTCAGCACCCGCAACAACCACCACCACCACCTCAATAGCCGCAACAGCCACCCCAGTACCACAACGTTCCCCTACACGCTGCTTATGGGCCTGCTCGGCCGGGACCCAAGAGGGTCAACTATCCTCCTCTGCCAGAAACCCTCCCCGACATTTTTTCAGCTCTAATGTACACTGGTGACATCCAATTGCCTTCAGAACGTCAGAATTGGAATCCGGTCGCCGATCAGTCAAGGTATTGCATCTACCATCGGCAGCCCAGGCACACAATAGAGAGATGCTTTCAGTTTAGAGATTTGGTGTATGATCTGCATGAGGGCCAGAGAATTGATTGGGCCCAAATGCACACGTTAATTGAGGATATTGAATAGAGAAGAAGACAAGCCAGGCCGCAGCAGGCGGCACCCCAGCAGCAACAGTTCCAACAACAACCCCTCCAACAACAACAACAACAACCCCTACAGCAGCAGCAACAGCAGCAAGACCTCGGGATTCATTAGAATCCCATGCCAAAACATCCGCCCGCTCCTCAGCAGCAACAACACCAATAGCCGTCGGCACCGGCTCAAGTTAACGCAGTCCACCGCCCAGCCCCTAATGCTGGTGTTGACACCTGTTTTTAGCCCACAAGTTACGTCATTTCTCTTATTCATCATTTTTGATGTCCCGAATTACCCATTATTTTGGAGCCTTCCTTGGATGGATTTCGAGCCAATTTTCATTGTTCCATATCCTTTGAGTCTTAGAGATCATGATTTCCTAGAGCCCTAGAGCTTATTTTATCAACTTCTGGCTTCTAAGGTGAATTTCGGCCCATTTAGGCCGGCTTCCCTCAAGTAATCGGCTCTCTCCAGCTGCGCAGTCCTAAAAGTCATCCTTTTTCATCTCCTTTTGTACCTCTATTCAAAAAGTTCACTTCACCAAAGTTGTTCATCTTTCAAAGATCTACAATTTCTTCTTCTACGCCATTGGCCGGTTCTTCCCTATTTGTGAGCTATTCGCATTTTTTCGGCGTGCTGGCCTGTTTACCTATGTCCCAGAATTTTCCTCTCTGTTCTAGCCCCATTTTCTCCCTCTTCCATTCATTTTCACAACTTACTTTCTTCATAAACGTTATTCCCCTCTCAGTTATTTAAAATTTCTTCTTCTACCACTTTTGCTAGTTCTGCCCCGTTTGAGAGATACACTTCAATTTCCAAAGTCGCATACAGTCTGCTCAGAATTTTCCTTCATCGATGTGAAGGTCTAGTGTAGGTGCGTCAGAGCACATGTGACGGTCTAGTATAGATGCGTTAGAGCACTGTGACGGTCCTACACTAGACAGTCACAGTCAAACTTGTCCGAAATCGTCCCGTTCGACCCCCAGAGTGTGACGGACCTACCCTAGGCCGTTACATGCTCTGACGGTCCTACGATAGATCGTTACAGCAGAGAGTCCAATTTATGCTGGACTCTGTCCCGAAAACTACGCGGTGAGCCTATCTTGCAGAGCCCATAACTTCTTTAATTCTTATCCAAATCGATCCCCATTTTTTTCTACTTCTATCCCTTTGTATTATCTTGAATTTGGTTCATAGAAATCAAATTTTCATTGGCTATATCTCTCGAGATCTGGGTCGCAAGATCGGGATTTAAGCATCCTAGTTCAACTAAAACTCTGTTTTCTAGTGCGACGGGGCTACCTTCCAAGAGCCATATCTTCTAGAATCCTCCTCCGAATTGATCCTCGTTTGTTACTATCTCTTGTCCTTAGTATTATCTCAAGTTTGATCCAGAGAACTCGATTTATCTTGGACTATATCTCCGAGAATCGTGATAAGAAGATGGGGCTTTCTTGCAAAACTCTATAAAAAAACTGCCTAGTTCACAGTCGCGACGGGGGGGCTCTTTCTTGATTCGGGGCGAAGCCATGCTGCAATTCCAACTCACAACTTCGACCTTCACTTGAAGAGGGAAGTATTAGCTTTCTATTGCATCCTTCTGGGATTGATTTCATGATATATATTCTTAGTTCTCTTCCTCTTAAAATCACAAATCATCATAATTTTCTGCACTTTTTTGCTACACATGCACTTTTGCATATTTTGCATCAACGTTTTCTCTCTATTCTCTCAATCAAATCTCATGATTTCAAATCTCATGCATGCACAATACACACACCTATTATTTCCACCCTTCCACAGGGGTTAAAAATCTCCCCCGGTGAGTTTGCCCTCAATTTTTACCCCTATTTTATCACTGCGGGATTGATGCTACACATGTATGTTCTAATGGGTTTTTTGTCCTTGTTTTGACTTTGTTTTGCAGGAGAGCATGAATACAACATGAGGCCCTCTTACTCTAACCGGCTGAAAGGAGAGGAGATTTGAATCCACAAGTTCCTCGCACTCCGTTTCAAGCGCGATCAAGTCTTTATGTTCCAAGGTACACGGCGCCGTTCTTTACACTTCTTCATCCTTTGGCGTTGTTAATCCTTGGTGGCGATCACGGTTAGTATTTCTCATCCTTTCATCCCCCTTGTCTTTGATTCACATTTTTATGCATGTATGTATTTAAAGGGGGCAGGATATGAATCTAATTAAAATAAATCAACAGTTTTTTGGCGATCACGGTGGGACACCAATGCCCATCACGTTTGTTTTAATGCTCTTTTGTAAGTTGGGTGTGTGCATGTGCATGTTTAGGTGATATTTTATCCATTCTTCCATTGTTTGGGGCGTTTTAAGGGCTCAGGCAGTGTGACGGTCCTATAGTAGACCGCCACATGAATGTAACGGTCCTTTGGTAGACCGTTATAGATTCTGGCAGTCCTGCGTGCATGCTCACAGGGCCGTGTTCATCGGGACATAACTTTTGATCCCGATGTCCGATTGCGCTGATTTTTCTTCTATTGGATAGCCCTTTGTATTGTATTTCCATCCATATATCATTTGCATCATTTGGTTAACATTTGTATATTCTAATATTGTCCAATTTTTTAAGTTTTGTGCATAAGTTCTGCAGGCAGGCTCAGGGACAGGTTCACAGGTACATCTTTACTCGGTGATTTGACTGCCTTCCCGGTGTCTGATTGTACTAATTTTTATTCCATTGGATAGTCCTTTGTATTGTCTTTCCATCCATAACTTATTTGCATCATTTGGGTCTCATTTGCTTAGTTAAAAATTGTCATCATTTTAGCATTTTGTCCATAAAATCTGCATGTGGTCTGCGCACAGGTTCACGGGGGCAACTTTGCTCAGTGATTTGATTGACCTCCCGGGGTCAGATTGATCTGTTCTTGGGCCCGTTGTGCAGACCTTTGTATTGTCTTTCCATCCATATACTATTTTTCTTAGTTGGATCAAGTTTGCATAGTTTAATCTAGTCTTGATTTTCTAGTTTTGAACTAGAATTTGCATGCACTCCGGTGCACATAGGGCCATACACTGCATATCATAGTTGCATTTCCTACCTTGGTAAGTGATCCTCTCGCCTCTATATTCCTTGTAGTCGACTAGGTGATCTTATCCGGGACCTCCATAAGTCCCCGTGAGCCGTGGATTCCCACATGGACACCGGGTCGGTTGTACCTTTCCACCCCTTAGGCTTGCATTTACATAAGTGTGAGAGAGTTAACCTTAGTCAACCCAAAGTTTGGACCTTCTTCTCATAGGATTCCTATCTTGAGGGAATTATTATTAATTCAAATCATTAAAAGGTCTATTAAAATCCCTATACTATTTCCCAGCATATCAACTTGTTTGACTTGGGTGAAAACTCTCACATTGCATTATTTGTTTTTTGTTTGGGCTTGTCCAAGCCCATTAGTGGTGTTTTGTGTTGCATCCACATGTTTCTTCATTGTTAGGCCCACTTAGGTTACCCCATTTTGTATGTCTATTATCTACTCCATTGTCCCTTCGTCCGTTGTCCATTCATCTTTGCATTAGTGGGTCAGCCCCCCTTATTCTCAAGCCCATTAAGCCATTACTTCCCCATTTGTATTGTCCTTGATCTCCTTATATTAAGTCTCAATTTGCCCTCATGGAGCATCATTTCAACCCCTTGTATCATCCTTTTTCCCAATCTTATTCCTATTCTCGCGTGGAATCCTCTTCCCACGTGGGCCCATCTTCCCATGGTCCTTCCGACCCATCTGAAGAGCAAGCTAATCTCATGGCCCATCTTTCAAGCCTTGTTCGCCAAATGGATCCGGCCCAGGCCCAAAATCTTATTGCATCTCATCTTCATGGGCCTCCTTCTCTTAATGGGCCTTCTTCTCTCTTTAATGGCCCTCATCATCTTAATGGGCCCCATTCTCCTAATGGGCCTTATTTTTCTAATGGGACTCATTCTTCTTCTCCTTATGCTGCCAGCCCAATGGGTCCTTATGCTCATGCTTCTTCTAGGCCCACATATCCTTCCATACCCGGAATGGGCTCTTCTTCTTCTCAGCCCAGATCCTCTTATCCGGCCCATTATCATCATACTAGTTCGAATTCACATCCTCTTGCTCAAGCTGGCCCACATTCTTCTCGATCTCTCCCTACCCAAGAGATGATTGTTCAAACCCAACACCAACTTGATGAGCTTCAACGTCGGATCGATCCTAAATCCTCTTTAAGTGTTCCATTCGCTTTCCAAGGTCTTCGGCTCCCACCTCCATCACAAATTCCCACATATCGCCGTTATAGTGGAGTCGGTGACCCGTATGTGCACTTGAAGAAGTTTGTTTATGAGTCGGCCCAATTTCGACATGACCAACACTTGATGGCTTATCTGTTTGGTCTATCATTGGAAGGCCCGGCTCGGGATTGGTTCTTCTCTCTTCCACAAGAGCAAGTTGTGAGTTTTCAAGCCGTTAAAGAAAAGTTTATTCAACAGTATCAAGACCAGGTTGGGCCTAAGTATTCTATGAAGGATCTGGCCCATGAGATGATGAAGCCTGACGAGGAGTTCTGCACCTTTACTGACCGCTGGCGTCGCTTGGCCGCGCAAGTCCCAGGACACATTCCGGAGGGAGAGCAAATCATGATGCTGATATCCAATGCCACGCCTGAGTATCGATTTATCTTAGCCCTCAACGACATCACCTCCTGGCAACAATTATACAGCCGAGCCCGCTTCATTCGCCAATAAATCCAAGATTCCCTTGACTCTGAGTCTCCACCATCCACCTCCACATATCAACCTTCACCCTCCACGTGCCAACTGTACCCTCCCATGAGTCAGCCCGCCATGAGTCAGCCTTCCACCACGTATCCCTCCACGAGCCAACCCCCCGCCTCTACATACCTATATGCCTCCTCATATCAACCTTCCATCAGTCAGCCTCCTGTGTCCACATACCCATCTCCGTCTCCACCCCCGGTCAAGGTCACACCACATCCCGAGCAGGTGGATGCCGTCTACATACCTCCCCACTCCATTCCACATATGCCTTCACCAAATCCCACCTCTGCCAGCCACACTCCATTACCTATGCAACCTCCGCTTCCCTCTCCACAACCTTCTCCACCACCTCATACCCCTCGGCATCCGCCTTGCCCAAAGCGGGCTCCTTGTCCTCCGTTGCCGGAGTGTTTTTCCGACATCATTTGGGATTTGATGGCCGCTCATACATTGCTACTTTCTCCGGCTATGCCTTGCCAACCCGTGGTTGGGAATATGCTTCAATATTGTGATTTTCACTGCCAGCATGGGCATTTGGTTAAGGATTGTCCCAAGTTCCGAGAGTATGTTTATGACCTGGAAGATAATAAAAGGATTGATTGGGCCGCCATGCGTAAAGTTGTTTTAGATCTCCGCAGCAAGCAGCAGCAACAAGAAGCACCGCCCAAGCAACCGTCTCCATCTCTACAAGATCGGGGGCACCGCAATGATTCTTCGTCTAGCGTTGAACCCGCTCCATCACCTACTACCTCGCCTACTCTGTTAACTTCGCTATCTCTTATCCAATCTCCACAACCTCCATAAACCCAAGCCTCTGCTCAGGCTAGTGCCACCTCCCCTTCTTCTACTTCTTCCACCACTACTTCCACCCCCAATGTCGTTCGGCGCGTTGTGTCGATACGTCGACGGTGGGTGCCACAACTCCCTCCTTCACCCTTGCCATGTCCACTACCTCCATTGACCACATCACCATCTCCACCATCCTCTCCATCGCCTACACCATCTCCACCACCCTCACCATTGCCTAAACCTCCATCATACCCGCCATCACCTTTGACTGAGCTTGAGCAAATTTCTCCTTTGCCGCCCTCACCCGAGCAAGTCATACCTCCACCCTTACCTTTGCCTCCACCTAAACACACCATACCCGTTGAAACCCCCGCATCTTCTGAACCTACTCCTATCCCCATTCTTCCACCTATTTCCACCCCACGGAGCGGGTGTGCATTACCCATGGTGCACCTTGGGTCTAATCCCCGGGGAGACAATAAGCCATGTCAGGATGATCCGGTGCCGACCGTGCATTTCAAGATCCAAGACTTCATGCTGATCCACATCCTAGTCCCTAGTTATTTTGGGGATGTTGAGCCTACACTCCTAGTGAAGACGGTTGACAAGAAGAGTTCCCTTGAGTTGATGACAGTTTCTTCCCGAGCAAGGCCTGTGGCAATCTCTTTGCTCGCCAGAGAGTTCACCGTTGATGCTTTTATTTCTCCTCGCTCTATTGCCATTCAGATGACAGGCCAAGAAGGGTTCTCTACCCGTGTTGTGCTAATGCATACGGCCGCCAAGCAGAATATGTTGCTGCGGGGAGCTGTGGCACCCAAGTGTTGTGGATTAAACACCAACTCCAAGACTACTTGGTGGATCTTGGTTGTGTCCCGATTTTGTGTGATAACACTAGTGCTATCATCCTTGCCAAAAATCCAGTCCAGCACTCTAGGACTAAGCATATTGAGATTAGGCATCACTTCATTAGAGATGAGGTCAGTAAGAAAAATTTTGAATTGCATTTTGTTGATACTCTAAATCAAATTGCTGATATTTTCACCAAGCCCTTGTGTAATGACAGGTTTTCAACACTCAGAAGGGAGCTTGGTCTTCGCCGACCTCAGGCCAATAAGAATTTGAATTGATAATCTTGTTTCATTTAGTTGTGTGTTGTTGCATTTGTCCATGCATTGTTTATATGTCATCTTGCATATGGTGTTGCATTGCATGAAGATGCATAATAATGAATTGAGTTCATGTTCATAATGCATTATACGGTTTGTGTTGCATATGGTGTCACATAGCATCATTCTCGCATGACAATGGTATATCAAATGTTGATGTATGGAAGGGCAAGTTATACTTGTCACGAAGCACTCAATATGCGTGAGGTTTCACCTCCGCCAAGTACCATGCGTCAATGTCGCATATAGGCCATATAGTAAGGGGGAGTTGTCCTTGTGCAGCATTCATGCATATGCTTCCAATTCATTATGTTGCATTTAATAAGTGTACAACCCTGAGTCGGGTCATAGCATTCATGCATATTTCTTTTTGCCCATCTCATGAGTGATCTAGCTAGCCCATGCACATCCTTAGGGGGAGTTTTGCTGATTCTGTTCACCTCTTGCAATCTACACTTCTTGGCTTTCAGTCTGTATTTGAGTTCATGAGCCTGACGAACATATGGTGTAAGAGCTTTCTATTATGTGCCTTGATGATTGTTCATTCAATAAAAATGGTTCAGATTTAATGATTTCCTTGAAAGTTCTGAAATATTTGTTTTGAAATCATCTATATTCTATGGATTTAATAGACCTTAACTAGAGATTGCATATTAGGCTTTGACTGACTATCCTGAAATCTGAAAATCCAAACGTCATGACAATCTTGGAGATACTCTAGAACTTCGTATTGTTTCTAAACATCTTGATGAGCTGGAATTCTTGAAAATCTATTTACAGAGCAATGATATTGTTGCACGGAGAAATATGTCATGTCATCAAATCAAGTGACGAATGATATGTCATGATGTGCCCCTGTTATCTCTGTCATAAAACTTTTAGACTCTAGGCAGAGCAATGGCATAATTGCTGAGAAACATATCTTCTCATCAATGAAATGAGTTTGGATATGTCATGACGTGACTTTGCTATCTCTGTTCATTCTGAAGCATTACAGTCAGTCTTGCCAAATACCTAGGAATACTGGCGTCTAAACAACGTGTATTCTTACGGCTAGGAGGCATGTACTAGACTTGATTGCTCGTAAAATATGCGTCATGTGCCTTCAAATACTAAAGATATTGAAAATCAAAATATGAAACCTCTTGCTTCAATCATCCAACTCCATGCTCTAGTCATGATTGTTTAGCCTCAATACTAGTTTTTATGTTATTCCCTTTGTGGTTATGGAATATGGATATATAAGACAAGGGAAGGTTAAGCACTGCCATGATATGCATCTTTTGGTTCATTTCTATTACATCTTGTATGTAGCTGCTTTTCGAACTCTATTGATGAATTCGGATCTCATTAGCTTTGAACCATATATGTTGCTCACGGCATGTTTCAGGTTTGCATATAATGGCTTGCTCTTCATTTCCTTCCGCTCTGGTCTCACATACATTTCACTTTCTCACTCTTTGTTGCTGTTGGCAAAGGGGGAGAATTCTTTGTGTGAGTCCTTTGTAAGTGGTATCATAAATTCTTTGTTGGCGTCCTTTATAGGAGCTGTGTGTTTGTATGTTGTCAAAGAGGGAGAGAAGGGGAGAGAACCTTCATCTATCATAAGGGTTTGTGCATTACATTCACATGTAGTGGGTTTGTGCATAGCATTGTGCATAGCATTCACATGCATCATTCACATGCTTTGATCCTCCATGTATACATATCCGCATTCACATATTTCAATATCATGGATCTTGAGCTGCACAGGTTGCATATGTCATACACCTTGCCATATAATGACTCACAGTGTTGCAATCATCAAAAAGGGGGAGAATGTTGTGCCCCTGTGGTTATTTGAGTTTCATATGGTCACTTGGGTCATTCGACATCATTCTATGGTCATATGTGTTTTGTGATATTCTTGGTTTTGATAATGGCTAAACACTATTCGTCATTGTTGCTTTTCACTCTTATATGACTGACATATGTTCTGTTGTGTTTATGACAGATATGCACATGAAAGCTCAATGTTGCTCCCTCGCACACGGATCGACTTGCGCGGTCAGGTCGCGGGGATCGACTTGCGCGGTCAGGTCGCGGGGATCGACCTGCCCGGTCAGGTCGCGGGGGTCAAGGGGGCAGCGCCCCTTGCGGGGGTTTCCGGGGGCGGAGCCCCCGGAACAAAAATTTGCTTGAATACTCAGTAATAAAACTTCAAGACAATCAAGGTCGATGCCACAGACATGAACGGGCGGCTAACGGACTCAAGCGACGGAGCTAGTGCGGCCAACTGACCGAACCGGGGTGACCCGGGTTCTGCCCAGCTGGCGGTCGACCGCCAGCACAGGGGCGGTCGACCGCCCCAGCCAGGGATCCCTCGACTACAGGTCTGCCTGCTGCCGGTCGACCGCCAGCCAGTGGCGGTCGACCGGAATTCCCAGGGGCCATTCGTCTACAGCCTTTTACAGTGGCGGTCGACCGCCAGGAGCTGCCGGTCGACCGCCAGCCCCGAGCCTTCAATTTTGACTTTGTTTCCAACTTTAAAAAGGGCCATTCAACCTTGATTTGTTTAATCCTAAAGTCACCTAATCACCCACAAATTGTGGATCTGGTCTGAGGCTTGTCTATAGACCATTCAAGGTCTATAAAATCAATACAAGAGGGTTGAAAACCCTAAGGCTTCAAGAGGGTTACAAGGGAGGCTGCTAGAGTGTGTTCAAGGGAGAGGAATTCGGAGCACTGTAGCAGTGAACAGTACTCCGTGAAGAAGATCTTCATCCTCAAGTGTTCAAGCTCTTCAAGTGGAGATCAAGATCAAGGCCAAGAGAAGAGAAAGCTGCATCCTCCATCCTCTTCATCATCTCAAGGGGATCCATTGAAGCTCACTATCAAGGGAAATCATCTTCATCCATTCAAGTTCTTTCAAGTTCATTCAAGGTGATATTTCAAGCATTCAAACTCCTAGAAGCTAAAGAAGCAATCAAGATTCAAGGTAGCTTCATCATCTCCTTCATTCATTCAAACAAATTCAAAGAGAAGATCAAGAGAGAAGAATTGAAGGAAGAGGTACTGTTCACGTGAACAGTACTCCGTGAAGAACATTCATCCAATCAAGGGTGAATCAAGAAGATTGAGTTGAAGCCAAGAGGATCCTTGTTGCTGATCAACATTTCATACAAGGGCCAATTCATTTCTACTCATAACTCAATTTCTTGTCTTAGTTCATTCACATTTGTTTTCCTTTCAATATTGATTAAACATTGAAGTTGTGATTCGTCCCTACCGTTGGTTAGTAGGAAGGCAATCGGAGGTGTTTCCGATCTGCGGTGTTGACGTCCCTACCGTTGGTTAGTAGGAAGGCAATCGGTGGTTTCCGATTTGCGGGTTGGTGCGCTGCACAAGTGAAGCCTCACCGGGTTTTGGTGAGGGGTGGACGTAGGGCTGAGGATTCAGTCCGAACCACCTTAAAAATCCTGTCTAGTGTGGTTTTCTTGTGTGATTGATTCGTTCTAGATGCATGCTTAGGATCGAATTATTATATATCTTGCTTATCTTGCTAAGTGAATCATAGCATTCTTGAAAGCTAGTTTCTATTCCGCTGCAATTCATTCTAACTAGCTATTTAGAGGGCCGCATTGCAAAAAGTGGGGCTGATCTACTCACTGTGGTTCCCATGGATGATGACTGCTGCCTTAAGCCAAAGGTGCTTGTCTGCTGCTAGTGCCAAAGAGAATGAGGCAGCCGAATAGTGCGCATGGTGAAGGTGCTTTGACCGAAAGAAGACAGCCCACAGTGAGTTAGTGGTGATGGCTCTCCAGAGAAGCTTAGTCCTCATGGCAACCTGCATATTGGGGAGGTGGAGCACACCAAGGCCACCAGCAACCGTGGGCCTAGAGACATCCTCCCATGATTTCCAAAGCTTTTTTGGAGACCCCTCATAGGACCCCCAAAAGAAGTTGGCAAGTAATTTATGGAATCTCTTGAAAATAGTAGTAGGGACAGCCGCACAAGATAGGGAATAAATGGGCACAGCAGAGAGAACATGATGAATCAAAATAAGCCTGCCACCAGCTGACAAAAATTTGGTTTTTCATGCTTGAAGTTTAGCTGCAGCATTAGCAAGGATGAAGGAGAAGTGCAACGGCTTTGGCCTGCCGGAGTACAATGGAATGCCAAGGTAGGTGATTGGAAGTGGAGACTTATTGAACCCTGTGACCCGAGCAATAGACCTCTCAGTAGAAGCGGGGACATCCCTGGCAATAACAAAAGAGCTTTTCGAAGTGTTGATGAGCTGACCAGAAGCAATCTCATATTTTCTTAAGAACTTCATCAGTTCCCGCAGGTGCCGCACCGATCCATTGGAGAAAATGAGGGTGTCATCGGCAAATAATAAATGAGTAATCTTGGGGCATCTTCTTAGAGTTTGAAAATAACCCCCATTGCTGCGAAGGAAAACTGAAGAAAGACCTCGACTTAAGGCCTCCTCCGCCAAAATAAATAGTGAAGGTGCGATATGGTCACCTTGCCAAAGACCTCGAGTAGACTTGAAGAAGCCATGGGACTGGCTATTCAGTGAAACATAAAACCAACAGTTGGTGAGCAGGGGCTCAATAAGGGAGAGGATAGATATACCAAACCCAAACTTGCGCAAGACAGCAAAAAGGAAAGGCCATTCCATCCGGTCATAAGCTTTAGCCATATCGAGTTTTAGGATAACATTTCTCCCTCTGCAAGGGCAATTGAGGTGCCGAACAAGCTCCCTCGCTAAGGAGATATTTTCCACAATATAACGGCCCTTGACAAATGCGCCTTGTTCCTCTGAAATCAGGCGAGGAAGCACATGTGATAGGCGAGAAAGACCTCTTTATTGGAGACTCCTTCCAATGGACTAGGAAATCATTGTTTCAAGGCCTCCGTAATTCTCTGCGAGCCTGGGATTCCCACTAGGACGCCGAGTTGGTTGTACCATGAAAACCCATTAGCTAGAACACACTGTCGGGTTTTCTGATTCTAGTAATGTAACGGCTCTACATTGGACCGTCAGGATCACGTAACGGCTCAATGCATGACCGTCACATTCCTCTGAGTATATTTTATTGTTCTGGACTCGGATCACTGTAATGGCCCATTACTGGTGCGTCACACGATGTAACGGCCCAATGAATGACCGTCACACAGCTTGTATATGTTAACCCTAGGTTTGACCAAAGGGTTGATTTTCTAAGGTTCTAGATGGACTAATGATAGTCTAGGACTTATCATATTGATCAAGGAACTTAATATGATGAATGAAAAATAAATAATATACTGTTATGCTGCTGATTTATTTCCATAAGCATAGCATAGTCTAAATCATTCTTGATCTCATATATTCAAATTGAAGCATTCATTCATTGAATTTCATTAGTTGGAATTGCTATATTATTGGCCATACTGTACTGTTACATGCGTGGAAGTAGCTTAATTTATAACTGAAGATGCGATCGAGCACTGATTGTGTTCAAGGGCTCTATGCTAGTCCCCTCGGATGATTGCCGAAAACATACTATTTTATAAACCATGGGGTATGATGCTACTGGCGTCGCATTGCGCTGGGAGTACTATTTCTATAAATAAGTGAATATCCACAATACGACATGACATGACATTCTTGCTTGATATTCCACAGAAATTCATGAAGCACTTGCTTATAAGCATAAGATGCTAAAGTGATGAATATGAGGCTTGCTAGTACATTCTCGATATATTCTTGCTCGTGAAAGGCCAAATATCATGTTCATGTTATATTCTTGCTAGTTCATTCTTGATCATTCTATCTTATCTTGTTACTTTGGTTTGATCGCATGATTGATTCGCATTTGCATGATTTTACCTTATTCTTTAGAGCTAAAATGTTAACTACTTTAATAGTGCCTTCATGTTGATGCGAAGATACCTACTGGGCAAGTGTGCTCATTACCTATTTCCAATATTTTTCAGGATATGAAAGTGGGTCGGGTTCGGATTCGAATTATTCAAGTAGCAGATCCGAGAGTGATTAAAGATGAGCGAAGACTTAGGAAGTCTATAGTGCCTAGATTGAGTCAATGTAATTTTCCTATTTCTTGAGTCTAGTAGAATGAAAGGTGATGAAAAGTGGTTGTATTATGAATATTGATCATTTATGAAATAAAGTTGAAGTTTGATTAAATCCTGTGTAATTGCATTTATGTGTGTGATTATCTTGCGCTCTGATTGTTCTTGCTTGCAAGAGACTTACCATGCCTGCTATTCGCGCTCCCCGAGCGAGTCTTCCACTGTAAATAAGGCTCGGGGCGTGATAGTTAAGTTGGTATCAGAGCCTAAGTCTCAGGACTTAGGGAAAAGAATCATGTCATAGGATAAGTCCAAGGGTTAAGGACCCACACATATGAACCAAGGAAGGAATTTTCATGCCCATGTGAGAATTGGGTAGAGCCGGGATGAGATAGCTATTAGCTTTAAGATTGATTTTCTTTCGGTCTCACAAGAAATAACAAACTGTTATATTTCTCTCAGGTACCTTATTATTCTTATCATGGCTCATCGCGTAGACTGGAATGGCATGCAACAAACCGTTGCCGGCCTTACGCAGGCATTGCAAACCATGGCCCAGGCAGGGGCAGGAGCACGAGCTGGCGACCTTCATCGTAATTTTCGGAGTCTAAATCCTTCGCGTTTCTATGGATCTTCCAATCCAGATGAAGCAGAAAATTGGATCGATGAAATGAATCGTATCTTTGATGTCATTCAATGCACTGATCAGGAGAAGGTCCATCTAGCAACATTCCAATTAAATAAGGATGCCCGTACTTGATGGAAATTGGTCCCGGCACCTCCGGCCGATGCACCTCACACGTGGGATGGTTTTCTCACTTTATTTCGTGCCAAGTATTTCTCCGAACATGTGAAGGAAAGGAAGGCCATGGAGTTTACCTCCCTTCGTCAAGGGATGATGTCAGTAGCAGAGTATGAGCTGTAGTTTTCAAGACTAGCACCATATGCACCACACCTTATTAGCACGGAATTATTAAAGGCAAATCGATTTATGGGCGGGTTACGGCCCGGGTTCATTCAGCAACTTGGGACACAAAATATCCGCACTTACGCAGAGATGGTTCAGAGGGCATATCTATGCGAGAGGACCTTAGAGAAGGTTGAAAAGTTGAAAGGAAAGGGAGAGGAATCCAGCCGGCGCTCAGATCGGCATTATAAGAAGGAGAAGTTTAGCATCACGGAACCCTACAAAAGTTGTGATAACAAGAAAAGATCAAGGAGCGGGAACGGTGGAAGTTCCCAAAAGAATAATAAAAGGGTTAAGGAAGAGAAGGAGCAAGTTGCCGCGGCGTGCACTTTTTGCGAGAAATTCGACCATTCGGCAGAAGAATGCTGGAAGCGCCTCGGTGCTTGTTTGCGTTGTGGAAGTAGGGAGCATCGTGTGCCAGATTGCCCCCTTATGAAAGAGCAATCAGCTAATGGAGGACGCAGGAGGCAGGCTCGCCTCAATGCGGTTATAGATGAAGATGAAGCACCCATGGATTTAAATGATGGGCTTATGGAAGGTACTCTTCAAATCTGTTCTTGCCCTGCATTCGTGATATTCGATACTGGTGCCTCTCATTCTTTTATCTCCACCACTTTTGCAAAAACCTTACCAATTGCATCAGTTTCCTTACCTTCAGATCTTGCTATTACTACACCTTTAGGATCTGGAACTAAGCTTACCAAGCATTATCCTGATTGCGAGGTAGTGGTAGAAGGACACAATCTCCCTGCAAACTTAGTATGCCTTGATATGAAAGGTTATGACGCCATTTTAGGGATAGATTGGCTTGTAGACCATGATGCTTATATCAATTGCCGAAATAGGATAATATCTTTTCGAAAGCCCGGTCTTCCAAAATTTTCTTTTCTTTGCATCAAATACAAAAAGCATCCTACCATTATATCTTCTCTTCACGCTTGCAAGCTTATCTCACAAGGATGCGAAGCTTTCCTTGCTTCAGTCATTATTACCGAATCTAAGGAGATTGTCCTAGCCAATATTCCTATTGCAAATGAGTTCCCAGACGTGTTCCCATCTGAACTACCTAATTTACCGCCCAAAAGGGAAGTAAACTTTACCATTGAACTCATTCCTGGTGCGGCACCTGTTTCTATAGCCCCTTAAAGGATGTCCCCCACAGAACTCAAGGAACTAAAGAAGCAGTTACAAGAACTTCTAGACAAGGGATTCATTAGACCCAGCACATTCCCTTGGGGTGCACCTGTTCTATTTGTCAAAAAGAAAGATGGTTCCCTCAGGCTATGTATCGATTACCGACGATTGAATCATCTTACAATTAAGAATAAGTATCTGTTATCGCGTATTGATGAGCTCTTCGACCAGCTTTCGGGAGCTGAGTACTTCTCTAAGATTGACCTTAGATCTGATTATCATCAACTTAGAATTAAAGAAGAAGATATTTATAAATCGGCTTTTTGAAGTCGTTATGGCCACTATGAATTTGTGGTGATGCCGTTCGGGTTAACTAATGCCCCAACAGCATTCATGCAACTTATGAACAGTGTCTTCCAGCCATACCTGGATCGATTCATTGTCATCTTCATCGATGATATCCTGATATACTTAAGGACAAAAGAAGAACATGAAGAACATTTGAAAATAACTTTGTAAACACTTAGAGAACACAAGCTATATGCCAAACTCAATAAGTGTGAATTCTGGCTCGAGGAAGTCTCATTCCTAGGCCACATTATTTCAAAAGAAGGTATTGCTGTGGATCCTTCTAAGGTAGAAGCTGTCAAGAATTGGAGTCGGCCTACGACTGTGTCTGAAGTAAGGAGCTTTCTGGGTCTAGCTGGTTATTATAGAATATTCATTAAGGACTTCTCAAAGATAGCAGTCCCTTTAACTAGACTCACCAGAAAAGAAAATCCTTTTGTCTGGTCAGAGGAATGTGAGAAGAATTTCTAAATTCTTAAGAATCATCTTACCACATCCCCTATTTTATCACTACCAATGGAGGGTGGTGGATTTGGAGTGTATACGGATGCGTCTGGAATTGGCTTAGGATATGTCCTTATGCAGAATGGAAAAGTGATTTGCTATTCTTCAAGACAATTGAAGCGTCACGAAGAAAATTATCCTGTACATGATTTAGAATTGGCAGCGGTTATCTTCGCCTTGAAAAATTGGCGTCATTATCTTTATGGAGAAAAGTTCACGACCTACACAGACCACAAGAGCTTGAAATATTTATTCTCTCAAAAGGAGCTTAATATGAGGCAGAGGGGGTGGTTAGAACATCTCAAGGACTTTGACTTTGCTATTCAATATCATCCTGGCAAGGCAAATGCTGTAGCAGATGCACTCAACAGAAAACCAATGGGTATGTTATCAAGTCTCATGATTAGTGTGACTAACCTTATTCCTTAATTTGCTCAGTTGAATTTAGATGTTGATATTAAGGAAGAAGATTGCTTCATAGCTAATATCCGAGCTCAACCTACATTAATAGAGGATTTGGCAAAATTACAAGAGGATGATCCAGTTTTACTGGAAATTAAGGCCAATATTGAACAAAGGCCAGATTTTTCTATCTCTAATGATGTAAGATTGCTATTCAAGGGCCGAATGTGTATACCGGATCATGAGGATACAAAGAAATTGATCCTAGAAGAAGCACATAAATCAAAGTACACCATTCATCCAGGAGGTACAAAAATGTATCAGGACCTCAAAGGAAACTTTTGGTGGCCCAATATGAAGAGGAAAATAGCTGACTTCGTGTCTCGTTGTCTAACCTGCCAACAAGTTAAAGCTGAACATTTTAGACCCGCAGGTAAATTACATCCCTTAAATATTCCCGAATGGAAATGGGAGAGCATAGGAATGGATTTCATCATGGGATTACCTAAGACAAGAGGTGGACACGATGGCATATGGATAATCATAGATCGATTGACTAAATCTGCACATTTCATACCAATCAAAAGTCGATGGTCTGTGGATATTCTAGCTACCTTATACATAAAGGAAATTGTCAAACTACATGAGGTCCCAGTCACTATTGTATCAGATAAAGATCCTCGATTTACATCACAGTTCTGGAAAGGTCTACAACATTCACTAGGGACCAGATTAAATTTTAGCACAGCCTTTCATCCACAAACTGATGGTCAGACGGAAAGAACAAATCATGTGGTAGAAGAGATGCTCAGGGCTTATATCATTGACTTTGGAGGAAGTTGGCATGATCACTTGCCTCTGGTGGAATTTGCATATAATAACAGCTATCAAGCAAGCATACAAATGGCACCTTTTGAAGCTCTATATGGGAAAAGTTGTCGATCTCCAATATGTTGGAATGAGATAGGGGAAAGGCAATTTCTAGGCCCTGACCTTATCAGAGAATCTACAGAAAAAATAAAGGTCATCCAGGAAAGAATGAAGATGGCACAAGATAGGCAGAAATCTTATGCCGACAATCGAAGGCGCGACTTGGAGTTTCAAGTAGGAGAACATGTGTATCTGAAGGTTTCTCCAGGTCGAGGCATTCGAAGATTTGGCATTAAAGGAAAGCTAACTCCAAGATTTATTGGCCCATTTCAAATTCTTGAAAGGGTCGGTGAAGTGGCTTATAGATTGGCTTTACCTCCACAGTTAGCAGGAGTTCATGACGTATTTCACGTCTCCATGCTAAAGAAGTATGTATATGATCCTGATCACATTATCACTTATGACAACATAGAAATTCAGAAAGACTTGACATATGAACAAACACCAATAAAAATTATGGAACGAGAAGTGCGTCAACTCAGAAATAAGGTCATTCCTATGGTTAAGATTCAATGGAAGAAAGCATGGCCTTATGAAGTAACATGGGAAATCGAATCAGCTATGAAGAAAAGATTCCCAGAATTGTTTGATTGTAAGTACACTCTCCACAATCCATGTATTGAATTTAGGGACCAAATTCTTCTAAGTGGGGGAGGGTGTAGTGCCCCAGAATTTATGAAGAAAATTCTAGAATTATTCAATATTTTTTTTGCATTATTAGTAAATAAATGGGTTAATTTGAAGTTATTAATCAAAATAAGGCCAAATGGTGTTAATAAATTAACCTAAACCACTGAATTAAAGTCCAAAAAGGTTTTAAAACTAGGCCCATTTAGTTTGGCCCATATTCTAGAAGGTTATTAAGCCTATTCTCAGATTTTTAAGGATAAACACCACTTAATATAGATAATTATATGGATAATGAACAATAGAGTTTTATTAATCTAGAACTCTATCCACGTTGACTGTAACGGTCCATTTGGCAACCGTCACAGACATGTAACGCATAGGAGCTCGACCGTTACTCTATGAATCCAGAAAACTGAAGAGTTTGATTTCTTTTGAACTCTGGGAACGAGTAATGTAACGGTCTATCGCGAGTCCGTCACAGGCCCTTAACGCACCAGCAGCCGACCGTTACACGTTGTTAGTTCCGTGAAGGAAAGAACGAGTACAAAGAACCAAACTTTGGACTCTTATCCAGTAAGGATCGACTTGGGAAGAGTTACAATAATACTAAGGACTCTTAGAGCTTTGATTATGACCAAACAAGGACTCTAGAAACGATCTAATCCTCAAACCCTAGCTAAAACTCTATAAATAGGACCTAGTTCTGAACTGTGCGACCCTTACTTTTTAGACGTAAGGAATCAAGGTAAGGAGTCACTATCTCAGGTAAGTTCTTTAGAGGCATTTGTTTACAATACTTTTGATTAACTCCCCTCCAAATTTCACATCTTTAGGTCAAGAGGTCGTGGAGATAGAACCTAAAGAAGTTGCTGAAAAAGTCACAGGAGAAGGAAAACTAGGGCAACATTCTCAACCCAATTCAGAAGATACAGCCTAAGTTAAGAGGTAGGTTATCTCATGAATGGCAAAAACAACCTGATAGGACTAAAAGCCCTCTGGTTTGATTGAATTTCATGCATAGTAGAGCATTAATTTCATGTTTTACTAGTTATTATACATGTCATGCATCTCTTAGCCCTAATAGAGAAATTAAAGCATGTTATTCATCTAATCCACTGATACCCATGCATATAGATAGCCTATACTTCGTCATCATGCTTAGAATAGATATGATGTTTGATTTACAGACCTGATGTGAGTTGATCTCTTAGTGTTTTACATGTTTTCTGTTAGCAGACTCTCTGACGCATCAGCGTAGGACCGTCACACTCATATAACGGCCCTACGACAGACCGTCACACACCCTGTTGTTTTTGGATTTTCACTGTTGTCTCTAATGCACTAGGACAGGCGCGTTACGTTCATGTAACGGCTGGTTCCTGACCGTCACAATCACTGTGACGCCCCATCTCTAGACCGTCAGAGTCTATGATCTGTCAACCCTAGACAGAATATAACATGCCAATATTATTTATTGTTAAGCCTAGTTACCTAAGTTTTAACCTGATCATGTGATTTTAAGGTTATTTGATTGTTCATGATAGGTATTGCATGACTTGGTGTCTCATTGTTATTTTAAGTAATGTTAGTTTAATGAACCCAATTCTATAGTTTGTATTATAAAGCATGGCTTTTCTTTTTAACCTTGTATTGATGGAGTTTTCATCATGATTTTCACATTGATTATACATATCTCTCTCTGTCAATAGAGTCATTTCTATAAGTGCATGGCACATATTCCGGTATGTTGTCATTAGTTCACACTTTGCACTATAGGAACACAATCTTGGACTTGAGGACCTCTCTATTAGATACTCCTTCCAATGGACTAGGAAATCATTGTTTCAAGGCCTCTATAATTCTCCGCGAGTCTGGGATTCCCACTAGGACGCCGAGTTGGTTGTACCATTAAAACCCATTAGCTAGAACACATTCTTGGGTTTTCTGATTCTAGTAATGTAACGGATCTACATTGGACCGTCAGGATCACGTAACGGCCCAATGCATGACCGTCACATTCCTCTGAGTCTATTTTATTGTTCTGGACTCGGATCACTGTAACGGCCCATTACTGGTGCGTCACACGATGTAACGGCCCAGTGAATGATCGTCACACAGCTTGTATATGTTAACCCTAGGTTTGACCAAATGGTTGATTTTCTAAGGTTCTAGATGGACTAATGATAGTCTAGGACTTATCATATTGATCAAGGAACTTAATATGATGAATGAAAAATAAATAATATACTGTTATGCTGCTGATTTATTTCCATAAGCATAGCATAGTCTAATTCATTCTTGATCTCATATATTCAAATTGAAGCATTCATTCATTGAATTTTGTTACTTGGAATTGCTATATTCTTGACCATACTGTACTGTTACATGCGTGGAAGTAGCTTAATTTATAACTGAAGATGCGATCGAGCATTGATTGTGTTCAAGGGCTCTATGCTAGTCCCCTCGGCTGATTGCCGGAAACATACTATTTTATAAATCATGGGGTATGATGCTACGGGCATCGCATTGCGCTGGGAGTACTATTTCTATAAATAAGTGAAGATCCACGATACGACATGACATGAAATTCTTGCTTGATATTCCACAGAAATTCACGAAGCACTTGCTCATAAGCATAAGATGCTAAAGTGATGAATATGTGACTTACTAGTACATTCTCGATATATTCTTACTCATGAAAGGCCAAATATCATGTTCATGTTATATTCTTGCTTGTTCATTCTTGATCATTCTATCTTATCTTGTTACTTTGGTTTGATCGCATGATTGATTCGCATTCGCATGATTTTACCTTATTCTTTAGAGCTAAAATGTTAACTACTTTAATAGTGCCTTCATGTTGATGCGAAGATACCTACTGGGAAAGTGTGCTCATTACCTATTTCTAATGTTTTTCAGGATATGAAAGTGGGTCGGGTTTGGATTCAGATTGGTCAAGTAGCGGATCCGAGAGTGATTAAAGATGAGCGAAGACTTAGGAAGTCTATAATGCCTAGATTGAGTCAATGTAATTTTCCTATTTCTTGAGTCTAGTAGAATGAAAGGTGATGAAAAGTGGTTGTATTATGAATATTGATCATTTATGAAATAAAGTTGAAGTTTGATTAAATCCTGTGCAATTGCATTTATGTGTGTGATTGTCTTGCGCTCTGATTGTTCTTACTTGCAAGAGTCTTACCATGCCGGCTGTTCGCGCTCCCCGAGCGAGTCTTCCGCTGTAAATATGGCTCGGGGCGTGACATGGTATGCCGGCCACATCAACGTCGCGCATTACTCTCCCTCAATTTCGTCCTACTCTTTTATTAAGGGAGTTGTGCTTCAGGCCTGATTACCAAGTGGAGTTGCCGTATATCATGTTGCTTGTGCCAAAAGACAAAACTCCATGGTTTTTTGATATTCATCCTTCTAAGGAGTCACTTGCCCAAGAATGTCCGTCTATTGTTGTTAGCACCGGGTGTCTAGGGGAAACCGCCCCGATGAAGCTGCATATTCATAGTCGGGTCAGGTCCTCTGCCAGATGGACCCGTTATTTAAGGAGACACTGCAAATTAAGAGGCCTGAAGATCCAACCCCACGCCAAGCAGGTCCATTTCAAGCCAATTTCAACTAAGAAGAGACGGCGATGCAGGTTCAAGAGCCGTCAGTTGTGCATTCAGGGGTCCACCTCTTCCTCCCTTTCTTTTCATTCATCTTTCTTTCTACTCACTTCCCACCCTTGGGTGGTGTACCTTCCTCCATCTGATCCTATCTCCATCATTTTCTCCTCCTTCCGTAGGTCCGTGCATCCCCATTCCTCTCCTTTTTCTCCGGATCCTCCATATTTTCCCTCCTCTCACGATTCTAGGCCCCGGCCTATGTCATCCTTCCATCCCAATCTCAGGACATCACCTGATTCTTTTTCCCCGGGACTTCCGGGTGTTGCCTCTGATTCTTCCCCAGGACTTCCAGGTGTTGCTTCTGATCCTTTTCTGGCCCTACCGGATGACTACTACTCTCCTTCTCCGGCCACGTCGGATGATCATTCTCCTTCTTCCTCATCTTCACAGCAATCCTCTCACTGTCTTTCTATTCTCTCCTCTTCTCCCTTTTGGGGTCTTCACCCTTTCTCTTGCTACTTTCGGAGCTTTAGTCCGCCTTGATCTGAGCTAATCTGGTTTCTTCTGTATCTAGTTCCTTGTTATCAGGGTCTCTGTGCCTTAACGAGGGAGTTCTAGCCCTCGTCTTCCTTCCTTTTTATCCTTATTTCGTCTAATTTGGTGTCTGCCACTCCCCTGTGTCGAGGAATCTAATCCTTTGCTCTTCTTTCATCTTTTATCCTGACAAGCAAGGAATACAAAGCTACTCGAGCTCCTCAAAGCTCGATGATCGAGATTACTTTATGATGCTACTTCCAAACTACGGATTTGCAAAGGTATCTTTATTTTGAGCAAAGAAACATGCTTTCATTTCCATTATTATTTCTGCACATGGTTATAATGCTATTCCTCAACATGGTTAAGTGGCTTTTAAAAATTTTCTTAGTTCATTTAGGTCATTTAAAATGAGCTCGCTTCTGCAGCATCCTAAGGCCGGTGATAGCTCCGCGTTGGGAGTCTAGTTCTTTCCCCGATCGTTGAGGGTGACCTTTGAGCATGGGTTTTCACACACTTCACGGCGAGCCATAGCCGATTCCTTTGAGCAACATCGTTGTTGCTTTGGCCATACTTTGAGTATGCACAAAGGTCTTTTTATCTTCTCTGCTCGGCCAAGTGCAGGGGCAAGAGATTGATGGATAAGATGACCAACCTAGGCGCTCCCTAATACGAGAGAGGTCTCAAATAGGGGCAGTCTTGACCCATGAAAGTGAGCTTTCATGCTATATCTAGCCAATAAGGGCTGTCGAAAATAAATGGATGAATAAATATGCAAAATTATGAATCAAAGGCATGGCAAGAGTGGCAGTATAGTTTCCCGCGGGACGTCATGAGCCCGGTCGCATGCATGCCTGATAAATATGGGTCTCAAAATCAAAGACACAAAGTCCCGACGCAACAGGCTATCTCTTTGAGGGGTGGTGCCTTGGAAGGAATTCGAATCTTGATATCTCCCATCCTACATAAAGCTTGTCTCTAATTTTTCTTCTATTTCTCCCTCTTAGGCTGAGTTGTATCCCAAGTATGGCCTTAGTAGGGGCACCGTTCTGTAGAGGCAGTTGGTTGTGGTAAGTCACCCTCACATGCACGCCCTGCTCAAGGGAAGTCTTTAATGAGAGGGGAGGGACGGCGATCCCTAGCTAGTAGTTCGAGCCTATCTTTGGGTGCTGCGGATTGCTATTGTCAAAAATCAAAAAAATGAGATATTGTCAAAAATCTAAAAAATGAGATATTGTCAAAAAATCCATAAAAATGAAATACTATTCAAAATCTAAAAAAATCATAAAATTACAACAAGCCAAAAAATGTGTCTTTTTGTTTTCTTTTTTCGGATTTATTTTGAGAACAGATATGTAATCTGTTTGCTAAGTGTGCAGGTTACAGGTACTCAAGCTTTCATTGCTCCATATTTTGTTCTATATGTCTCCTGTTCACATCTTCTGATCTGTTTCCTTCTTCATGTCTCTCGATCTGTTCTGAAGTTTATATCCTTCTCAGCTTTTGTTTGCAATGATCATATTTCTATGAGAGGGCTTTACCTCACGATTATGAACTTGGCGGTTCTACTTCATTCTGATCTTGGGTTTTGATTGAAGGGTGTATTTATTTATATCCTTTGTCTCACCGTGTCCTTGTCTCGCCGTGTCTCTGTCCCACCGTGTTATCCCACACATGTTATTTTGTTCTTCACCACGTGTTGTTAGTTGTCTTGCATATGTTGTTAGTCGTCCTTCTATATCTCGTGTGTTGTCCCAGCCGTGTGGTCATCCCTCATGTTCTTGTCCCAACCGTGCGTTGTCCCACTGCATTGTTGTCTTGTCCCTCACGTTCATCTTGCATACGTGTGGTTTTTTCGTGCCATTGCTGATGTGGGATGGACCACGGACATGACTCCAATTGAGAATGCGATCCTCAGACTCTAGACGAGCTCGCGATTGTCCCTTAGCGAGGGAAGCGTCGGACGTGCGTGGTTGAGAAACCGGCAATGAGCTAGGGTGGTCGGCTCTCTCTCGTGCCCGGATCGGGTCACGGGACGGTCACTCTCTCTCTCGCAGCAGTGGTGATACAACAATATATATCGAGCTAATGGCCCTACAACATGCTCTCTAGCAGTGGCATAAGAGATATATAGGAATAGAGCAAATGCTGAGTAAGGGAGTGAATACGATACCTCCACGCTCTCGGCGTGGGGAAGACGGACCCGGCCGAACTCGTACTCCCGAGACAGTTAATACACAAATATTACAGCAAAGAACTACTGTCCACTCCATGTAGGGAGGTAAAGGGCTACACAAGTGGGTCCGGGAGGACCTATTTCGGGTTGACGGGCGGCTTCTCGGGTTTCTTCGGCAGCACACGTACTCATGACCGTGGGGCCCGCGTGCTGGTCGGAGGGGCAGTGTGGGACCGGGGCGGCACCACTGTGGTGGGGACACTTAGGGAAGTGATCCCTGGGCTGGCGGCGCGCTGGTTCACCGGTCGCAGGTCGGGCGGCTCCGTTCGTCACCGGTCGGAAAAACCGGCCACGGATCTGCAGTTGCTATTTTTCAGCGCGCGACCTGACGAGATCGCTAGCTGCGGCCAATCCTGATGTCGGAGGGAGGCACAGGAGGTACCGTTGGAAAGCTCTCTCGAAATCCTTCAATCTAGGCCTAGAGAGATGATCTGGATCTGCACGGATCTAGACTTTGTTGAATTTTGAAGTTTCTGTTGTACAGTACTCGAAATCTCAGATCAGCAGAGGAATTGTCTGAGAATTGCCATTGACCGATGGGTAGACCTCCGAATCTGAAGTTGGGTTCTTCAGCAAAGTTATGTAGAATTGAACAAGGAAGACAGGACTATTTTTTTTAAAGGTTTTGCGGAGAATTGAATTTTATGGAGATTTTAGACTGAATTGTGGTCGGATCTGGGCTGAGGTAGACAAAACAGATTTGGGGAACTAGGGCGAATTTTAAAAAATATGTGGAGGGCTGAACAAACATCAAGAAAATTTGTGGTGATAGGGGAAGGTGGACAAAGCTTCCAGTAAATTTGGGAGCTCCTGAAAAAATCAAAAGAGGGTCGGGGAAGAGAAAACTCAGGGTTGCTGTCACTGTAGACAGAAACTTGGCAGATCTGGGATGGATTGAAGACCGAAAATGGAAAAATAGCAAAAGAAGAATTTTGGACGTGAAAATTTTTGTGGAGATGGGGATTCAAGATAAGAACACACTCTGGAAATTCCAGCTCCAGAAGACATCGAGGTGGAGAGCAGAAATTCTTGTAGTGGCATTCTATCCAGCAAGACAGAACCTTGGAGATGGCTTCGCGGCGGCTCGATGGCGGCACGAACGGCGGCGGCGGCAGCATCGGATGAAGATAGATGGGAGGAGGAGGAGATAGAAAGGGGCTCAGCCCTGGGAAGAAGAAGAACTAGAGGGGAGGAGAGGGGATTGGGGTGCACCCTTCAAGCTTGCTTGCAATTTCTTGTTCAAAATGATCATTAATTACATAAAAGATGAAAATACAAGCTTATATATGAAACTACAAAAGACCAATACTTCCCTTGTTCGATGGACACATGGGGAATCATGGGAATATAAAATTCCCACACAGAGACAATGGAGGGGGCGGCCCTTGAAGAAGCAAAATGAATTTGGCTTCTTTTGTTCCAATTTCAACCATTACACCTACCTTGTTCCTACCTTGTCCCCTTGACCATGGGCCAACATTTGGGCCCCTATGTGGAGTGGGCCATATATGGGAGAGAGGCCCAATTGGGCTCTAAAGGTGTGGAGGCCCAATTGTGAAATTTGGACCCCTTTTCAAGATACTTAGCCCATATTATACTCTTGACTCACTTAACACTCATAAATGCTCACGAATACAATTACACACTCAAATACACCCAAAAGAATATGAAAAAAGTATCTAAGCACAAGGAAATGAAGTGGCTTGCTCTGATGTCCCCATCAATTCTCCCCTGGTGGGAAGAACTCGACCCCGTCGAGTAAAGGGGGTGACTGCTCGAGTAGCTCCGGCGGATCCGTCACCGTACCAAGTAGCGCGGGTACGCTCCACTCCAAGTGCTCGACACCTACTCATTCTGTATATACTCGATATGCGCATGCTGCTATGTGAAGAGGCTAGTGGTGGAACACTCCGGGGTGGGGTCACTCTCATGGGGAAGGAGGCGGCTCGAAGACTCACTAGGAGTCACCACTGGGTCCCAGTAGGTGACTAGATCCGGGGCATAGAGGTAGAACTGATCCCATACTCATCGAGCGAGTCCACTGGCCTCTTACTCATAAGAGACCGACAACGAGCTTGCACAAGACACATGCAGACTCACCATGCACTAACACACGTATGCAAACCACACAAACAATCGACTCAAAACACACCACACAAACAAACCACACAAAGAAAACACACTGACTCATATATGACCCTAGACTTAAGATGGTAACATCATCCCCATTAAGTGACTGCATCCTGAGCTGCGGCAAACTCCTGAGCTTCATGCTCATCGACGAGTTCCAGATTGGCCTCATAGTAAACAATCTCGAGCCCAGAAGGCGAGGCCTCTTCAACCCCTAGGGCTAGTGTGGCACGAGTGGGACATTGGTTGGCAAAGTGGCCAAACCCATGGCAATGGAAACACTGTAGACGGGACCTACTACTCTCTCCGATGAGAGGGGCCTTACCCTTATCCTCCCGACGGGTAGGGGGTGTGGGAAACAAGGGTGGAGGTGTAGGTGCCGGAGGTAACAGTGGAGGAGGTGCCGGTGCCAGAGGATGAGCTATGGGTGCCGGGGGACGGGCAACGGGTGCCGGTGGTTGGGGTGGAGGTAGATCCCATGGTGGGGGAGGTCGAGGTCTAGGAGTGAAGTGCTCCTGACAGGCGGGCTCATGAGGACGACCCATGGGTCCCCTCGGGTATGAGCCTAAGGAGCAACGTAAATCAGCACTACGGGGAGGAGCGGAGCCCCACCGTGGAATAGACTCGAACTCTCCCTCGAATTGCTCCATCTCGAGAGCAACTTGGTATGCATCCTCCAACTTGTCCACCTTGCGGCGGAGAAGCTCATACCATAGGTGCGGCCGTAGACCACGCCGAAATCGGGAGACGGTAAGGGAGTCTTCCTCCGTGGCATCACATCGCAAATAGTATTCATCGAACTAGGTGATGTAATCGGAGATGGACCGATCTCCTTGGGTGAGACTTTGCCACCTTTCTATGAGACGCTGACGGTAGGAGGTAGGGAGGTACTTCTTCCGAAGCTTTTCCCTCATCTTGGTCCAGGTATCGATAGGAGGCACATGACGATGAAACAATAGGTTCTCCATGTTCCTCCAATAGGTTTGTGCCTGGCCTAAGAGTTTCATCCTGGCAAACTTGACCTTTCGTTGGTCTGACATCTCGAACCACTCAAAATATCGATCCATGCCAGCCTCCCAATCAAGATAGACCTTCGGGTCTAAGGACCCATCAAAGGTGGGAGGGTCTGCCCGAACGGTCCTAAGGGCCCGTTCATCCATATCTTGGTCGTTGGTACGCTGTGTAGGGCGACGATCACGACCATATCCCTGATGCTCGTTATCGGACTCATAGTCATGCACCTCGGGGACTTCACGCCTCCTAACATCTACCCCTTGAACCCTTGGAATCGCAGGTTGATGAACCGGCTCCGATTGACCTTATGTAGGTGGGAGGGGTGCCTTGACTGGGGCACTCGGGTGCGTCTCGACTGGGTCTCTCTCTAGCGCGGCAACTCTCCCAACCAATCCCTGAATGGACTAGTTCGACCCGTCGGCCTTATCCTCTAAGGCCTTCATCCTCTCTTCTAGGAGGTGCCTAGGCCATTCACTCATGTACTCAACCCTTCCATCCTATACATTCGAGTACTCAACTCATCCATTTGTGTACCTAACCCATCGATATGTGTATTCAATCTTTGCATTTGTCCCATAAGGTTTTGGAACATTTCGGCCACAGCTGACGCATCGAGACTAGTGGCTCGGGGATCCGCCATAGGTGGTGGTGGGGGTGAGTATTGTGTACCTCTACGAGTGGGCATGCAAGCACATAGACTAGGAGATGCCGACTATAGCAAATGCACACTACAAGATGATGCACCTAGACTTAACCAAAACTCGGCACGTGGCGGAGTTAATCGATCCGAAGATCACTCGCGCAAGTGTGCAGCCTTCCCGATAGGCGTAGCCTAACGTTCGGACAACACCTTTTGATATACCGAGTAAAGAGATGTAAATGCGACCCAAAAGACACTTTTTTTTTTGTTTTAAAATATGATGATTCTAGACTCGACTTAGACCGTGCAATACTTATGCAATGACAGATGCAATGACTACCCTAGACATAACTAGCTCTGATACCAAATTGATGCGGGACGGACCACGGATATGACTCCAATTGAGAATGCGATCCTCAGACTCTAGACGAGCTCACGATTGTCCCTTAGCGAGGGAAGCGTCGGACGTGCGCGGTTGAGAAACCGGCAATGAGCTAGGGTGGTCGGCTCTCTCTCGTGCCCGGATCGGGTCACGGGACGGTCACTCTCTCTCTCACAGCAGCGGTGATACAACAATATATATCAAGCTAATGGCCCTACAACATGCTCTCTAGCAGTGGCATAAGAGATATATAGGAATAGAGCAAATGCCGAGTAAGGGAGCGAATACGATACCTCCACGCTCTCGGCGTGGGGAAGACGGACCCGGCCGAACTCGTACTCCCAGGACAGTTAATACACAAATGTTACAGCAAAGAACTACTACCCACTCCACGCAGGGAGGTAAAGGGCTACACAAGTGGGTCCGGGAGGACCGATTTCGGGTTGACGGGCGGCTTCTCGCGTCTCTTCGGCAGCACACGTACTCACGACCGTTGGGCCCGCATGCTGGTCGGAGGGGCTATGTGGGACCGGGGTGACACCACTATGGTGGGGACACTTGGGGAAGCGATCCCTGGGCTGGCGACGTGCTGGTTCGCCGACCGGAGGCCGGGCGACTCCGTTCATCACCGGTCGGAAAAACCGGCCACGGATCTGCACTTGCTGTTTTTCAGCGCGCGACCCGACGAGATCGCTCGCTGCGGCCAATCCTGATGTCAGATTGAGGCACAAGTGGTACCGTTGGAAAGCTCTCTCGAAATCCTTCAATCTAGGCCCAGAGAGATGATCTGGATCTGCACGGATCTGGACTTTGTTGAATTTTGAAGTTTCTGTTGTACAGTACTCGAAATCTCAGATCAGCAGAGGAGTTGTCTGAGAACTGCCATTGACCGATGGGTAGACCTCCGAATCTGAAGTTCAGTTCTTCAGTAAAGTTGTAGAGAATGGAACAAGGAAGACGGGAATATTTTTTTTGAAAGGTTTTGTGGAGAATTGAATTTTATGGAGATTTTAGACTGGACTGTGGTCGGATCTGGGCTGAGGCAGACAGAACAGATTTGGGGAACTAGGGCGAATTTTAAAAAATATGTGGAGGGCTGAACAAACATCAAGAAAATTCGTGGTGATAGAAGAAGGTGGACAGAACTTCCAGTAAATTTGGGAGCTCCTGAAAAAATCAAAAGGTGGTCGGGGAAGAGAAAACTCAGGGTTGCTGTCACTATAGACAGAAACCTGGCAGATCTGGGATGGGTTGAAGACCGAAAATAGCAAAATAGCAAAATAGGGATTTTGGACGTGAAATTTTTTTTGGAGATGGGGATTCAAGATAAGAACACACTCAGAAAATTCCAGCTCCATAAAACGTCGAGGTGGAGAGTAGAAATTCTTGTAGTGGCCTTCTGTCTAGCAAGATAGAACCTTGGAGATGGCTTCGCGGCGGCTCGATGGCGGCACGAACGGCGGCGGCGGCAGCACCGGATGAAGATATATGGGAGGAGGAGGAGATAGAAAGGGGCTCAGCCCTGGGAAGAAGAAGAACTGGAGGGGAGGAGAGGGGATTGGGGTGCACCCTTCAAGCTTGCTTGCAATTTCTTGTTCAAAATGATCATTAATTACATAAAAGATGAAAATACAAGCTTATATATGAAACTACAAAAGACCAATACTTCCCTTGTTCAATGGACACATGGGGAATCATGGGAATATAAAATTCCCACAAAGAGACAATGGAGGGGGCGGCCCTTGAAGAAGCAAAATGAATTTGGCTTCTTTTGTTCCAATTTCAACCATTACACCTACCTTGTACCTACCTTGTCCCCTTGACCATGGGCCAACATTTGGGCCCCTATGTGGAGTGGGCCATATATGGGAGAGAGGCCCAATTGGGCTCTAAAGGTGTGGAGGCCCAATTGTGGAATTTGGACCCCTTTTCAAGATACTTAGCCCATATTATACTCTTGACCCACTTAACACTCATAAATGCTCACGAATACAATTACACACTCAAATACCCCCAAAAGAATATGAAAAAAATATCTAAACACAAGGAAATGAAGTGGCTTGCTCTGATGTCCCCATCAATTGCATATGTGCTTGTTCGTCTTGTTGTGTTGTTTTCCATTCGTTTGATTGTTATGTTATGTTATGTTGTCGGTCGTTCAGTTAATCGTTGTGTTGTGCTGTCTTTCGTTCATGCTTGTTTATCATGGTCATTCATCTTGTTGTTGTCTTATTTGAAAATTCCATAAAAATTAGAAAAAATCTAGAAAATCTAAAAAAATGCCGTTTCGCTTGGCAGGTAAGTCAGGTATGGTTCTCTATCCCTTCTCCTTATTGCATTACTATATGGTATCTACATTATTATAGTCTCTCAAGGATCGGCTGGTTGGCCGTGTATTCTGGGATCTGATGTTCCCCTTTAACAAAACCGATGATGATATAGGAGCATACTGTTAATCGTTGGATAGGCCGCTCGGTTGAGTCGTGTGGGGGACGATGGACTTTGTCTCGCACGCCGTGGTTGCAAGAAGACTCTTGACCCCATTTTGGCTCAGTCAAGCAATATTATCCTTGAGTACTTTCTATTTTATCTTTCTTTGCATTCTTTTTAATGATTTCTTTATTTTAGCCCAGCATGCATCATGTCATTTTGAGCATTCATGCCTCGTGATCCATTCAAGGATTTCTCCTCAGCAATGGTTAATTGCACCTCAGTTCTCTTGGGTAAGAGATTCTTCATTCCACTCTGAATTCAAACGATGTCTCTGATCTTGCCGCTTGGTCTGGTTGGCCAGCGTGATTCCTGTCTGGATTTTATCTCAGTCTTATCTCTCCTTTTCCAGCTCTTATGCTGTGGTCCTTCCGACCCACTCATTGTCCGTGGATTGTGTCCCCAATGAGGCTGGTCATGTTTCCTTTCTTAGTTAGTTCTCCAGACATGTCTCATCCTTGTCATCCATTTCATGTGGTTAGTTCAACATTTTCAGGAGAATTCCTGTCGCTTGTTGGTTGTCACGGGTGTCTTTTTACCTTGATGCCCGCTTTTCAGTTCTCTCCGCTTCATCTCTGCTTCATCTCCATTTCACGTCGCTATCGCTTTCGCTCAATCTCCTTTCCATTTTACCTCCGCGTCGCTTTCGCTCATTCCCTTGCAAAGCAGACATCATGGAGGGACATCTGTTGACACCCGTTTTTAGCCCACAAGTTACGTCATTTCTCTTATTCATCATTTTTGATGTCCCGAATTACCCATTATTTTGGAGCCTTCCTTGGATGGATTTCGAGCTAATTTTTATTGTTCCATATCCTTTAAGTCCTAGAGATCATGATTTCCTAGAGCCCTGGAGCTTATTTTATCAACTTCTTGCTTCTAAGTCGACTTTCGGCCCATTTAGGTCGGCTGCCCTCAAGTAATCGGCTCTCTCCCGCTGTGCAGTCCTAAAAGTGGTCCTTTTTCATCTCCTTATGTACCTCTATTCAAAAAGTTCACTTCACCAAAGTTGTTCATCTTTCAAATATCTACAATTTCTTCTTCTACGCCGTTGGCCGGTTCTTCCCTGTTTGTGAGCTATTCACATTTTTTCGGCGTGCTATGATGTTTACCTATGTCCCAAAATTTTCCTCTCTGTTCTAGCCCCATTTTCTCCCTCTTCCATTTATTTTCTCAACTTACTTTCTTCATAAACGTTATTCCTCTCTCAGTTATCTACGATTTCTTCTTCTACCACTTTTTCTAGTTCTGCGCCGTTTATGAGATACGCTTCAATTTTTAAAGTCGCACGTAGTCTGCTCAGAATTTTCCTTCATCGGTGTGAAGGTCTAGTGTAGGTGCGTCAGAGCACATGTGACAGTCTAGTATAGATGCGTTAGAGCACTGTGACAGTCCTACACTAGACCGTCACAGTCAAACTTGTCTGAAATCGTCCCGTTCGACCCCCAGAGTGTGACGGACCTACCCTAGCCCGTTACATGACTCTGACGGTCCTACGATAGACCGTTACACACAGCAGAGAGTCCAATTTATGCTGGACTCTGTCCTGAAAACTGCGCGGCGAGCCTATCTTGTAGAGCCCATAACTTCTTTAATTCTTATCTAAATCGATCTCTATTTTTTCCTACTTCGAGCCCTTTGTATTATCTTGAATTTGGTTCATAGAAATCAAATTTTCATTGGCTATATCTCTCGAGATCTGGGTCGCAAGATCGGGATTTAAGTATCCTAGTTCAACTAAAACTCTATTTTCTAGTGCGACGGGGCTACCTTCCAAGAGCCATATCTTCTAGAATCCTCCTCCGAATTGATCCCCGTTTGTTCCTATCTCTTGTCCTTAGTATTATCTCGAGTTTGATCTAGAGAACTTGATTTATCTTAGACTATATCTCCGAGAATCGTGATAAGAAGATGGGGCTTTCTTGTAAAACTCTATAAAAAAAACTGCCCAGTTCACAGTCGCGACGGGGGGGGGGGGGGGGGGGCTCTTTCTTGGTTCGGGGCGAAGCCATGCTGTAATTCCAACTCACAACTTCGACCTTGACTTGAAGAGGAAAGTATTAGCTTTCCATTGCATCCTTCTGGGATTGATTTTATAATCTATATTCTTAGTTCTCTTCCTTTTAAAATCACAAATCATCATAATTTTCTGCACTTTTCTGCTACACATGCACTTTTGCACATTTTGCATCAACGTTTTCTCTCTATTCTCTCAATCAAATCTCATGATTTGAAATCTCATGCATGCATAATACACACACCTATTATTTTCACCCTTCCACAGGGGATAAAAATCTCCCCCGGTGAGTTTGCCCTCAATTTTTACCCCTATTTTATCACTGCGGGATTGATGCTACACATGCATGTTCTAATGGGTTTTTTGTCCTTGTTTTGGCTTTGTTTTACAGGAGAGCATGAATACAACATGAGGCCCTCTTCCTCTAGCCGGCTGGAAGGAGAGGAGGTTTGAATCCACAAGTTCCCCGCACTCCGTTTCAAGCACGATCAAGTCTTTAAGTTCCAAGGTACACGGTGCCGTTCTTTACACTTCTTCATCCTTTGGCGTTGTTAATCCTTGGTGGCGATCACGGTTAGTATTTCTCATCCTTGCATCCCCCTTGTCTTTGATTCACATGTTTATGCATGTATGTATTTAAAGGGGGCGGGATAGGAATCTAATTAAAACAAATCAACAGCTGGGTGGTCCTTGGATGATGAGACCCCCGCCCATCTCTTGGCTTTCCACCATACCAGTTCCCCCGTGCCTCCTGTTCCATCCATCCTCCGGCCCACCACCTTCGCCTCCGCTCCACCCACTATCCCTTCCCGACCACCTTTTGCACCCGCCACACTCCCCACCTGTCACGCCCCGAGCGCGGAAGATACCCGGAGATGCGCGACGTGTCTATATCAATCATGTCAATCAGAGTGGTCGTGTATTCGACACAAAGACAGAGATGCGCAAAAATAGCAAGATAACCCAATCCTTTATTTCATAATGGATAGACTATTACAAATCCAATACTCTGTTTAACAAAAAGGAAAAGAATACATATTTGACTCAAGAAACTATGGAAAAGACTAGACGACACTTGTAGAAGCTCTATCACTTTCACTCTTGACCATTCCCATCCGATTGACTTCCATCGTCGTCGGACTTACCTGAAAAGTAAAAAGGGACAAACGGAATGAGCGAACGCTCAGTAGGAAATTATATCTCAAGTACTAGCAAGTGGTTTAAGTAATTACATTTTCATGGATGCAATAAAGCTATGCATGCTCGCATGAAACGACAAGATAGAGAAAATGTAATATCAAGAAAATAAGATGAACTTAGTCATGAACTTCCAACAAGATAACAAGTTTATTCGAGATATTCAAGCAAGTACATTTAACAAGTCATGTCAAGAACTTTGGCTATCATGTATCAAGCAAGTAAATTACCCTTTTTCGGGCCACGCATTTCATTTCATGTCAAGTACGAGTCAAGTACAAGATGTGTGTGGAATGTCCAATCAAGCAAGTCAAGTACTCGGTATAATGCCAGATACCTTATCATTTTAACTCCCATGGGCACAAGTACTTTCGGGTGCTCCTCCCAGGACCAGATCGGGCCCTATATGCGCAGGCATTTATCATGTGTTTTGACATCCACTCTTGTTTGTATAGCCAATATAGAATTTCAATAATCAAGCTTGTAGATACGTATGACAACTTTGATAGAATAGAGTTCAAAATATGACAAAGGACATAGAATGGCGATAATAACGGTATAATCACGATGTCGATAAAACTAGGTAGAATATGGTTCCCTTAACTTAGGTACCATGACAAATCAATAGGGACATTCTTTATATAGAATTGAGGTCCACATGAACATTAGATCAAGCAAGATACCCTCATTCTTATCATAGAATTGGGGTTTACAAGAATGACACGCTATGGCATGATATCATCATCCCATCAAGAATTGCTTATGATATACTCTTTGTATAATCATAAGGGCCGGTATACCATGTTTCTTTAGATTGACATGGCAAGGATCGTGTAATGGGTTTTTATGGTACAACCAGCTCAGTCGGCCTTGAGGGAATCCAAGGCTACGAGGAGTCTTACGGAGGTCTCTATGACTAACTCGCTAGTCCAAAGGAACGGAATGTCCAATGGAGAGCTTGTATGTCAATGAGAGTTGAGTGTGATCGATAAATCAACATGAAACGTGGGACTATACTCACGGAGTGGAGAATAGTGCCGATATATATATATATATATGTATAATATGAAACCATCGGTAATAGAACCAGGATAAAATCAGTTTACAGTAAAATAACGACTTAAGTAAAGTCGTGTATTGAATAATTAACGCCTAACAGAAGGGCGTTTACATGTATTGCCAATTTGCAGAATTTCCATTATTTCATTAATTTATCAAAAACACGCCTTTCCTGGGGGCGTTTCTTCAAAGTTGACGACTGCAGAGGCAGGCGTCTCATCATTTACATATTCGACAGGATATAATTATTCTCAGAAATTTATCAAAAACGCGCCCTTGGAAGGGGCGTTACTTTCTAATTCCATTTTACAGAATATGTGAATTTCAGGATTTTAGCAGATACACGCCCTAGGAAGGGGCGTTACTTTTCAGATTCACGCCTTGTACTGGGGCGTTAGAATATGGAAAACGACTTTGTCCAAGTCGTGAATTTCAAGGGATTTACGATATTTTAATAAATAATATTTCGAGAGACAGGAGACATGTCATGGCAGTAAAATTTAACAGGAATTCACAGAGTCATGCAAGATATTAAAAATCAATATTTCATATGTATTGTAATTTTTAAACAGGATCAATTATTAACCACATGCGATTCTTATGAAATTAACGCCTGCGTAGAGGGCGTCAAATATTAAATTGACGACCACTAGCATGGTCGTTTCTTTTAAATTAGCGCCCTAATCAAGGGCGTTTCTTTCAAAATTTTGCAGAAAACGTAATAAAACCTTATAAACAGTATGCATGCCATGCTCATATACGTATGTATAGATATCTTGCATTAATTCTTATTTGGGCTACAATAACTTGAGAAAATCCTACCTTAAAAATAGATTTGGAGATGACCGGTGAATAACTTGAGAAGAACACCTTGGACAGGAAGAAGGAAGATTTTAGTTGATGAATATGACGGAGATGATAGCCTTCAATCAACCTGTAGGAAAAGAGAGGAAGGAATATGAAGATATGAAATCAATCTTCACAGGTATATGGTGAAGAACATACCTTGTTCTTTCACGTACGCCACCTTACAGACCTATAACAGAATCAGATGAAGAACATTAGTTCTTCATGTAATAGAAGCAGAAAAAATAAAAGAATAGAGGAACCGTTTTTTCTTCACGTACCTAGCAGCAGACGTTCGATCAAATGGGTTTTAGGGTTCGATCGAACATGTTATTTATAGGATTTTGGAAGTCCTAACAAGAGTAGTGTTTGATTGAGGGTAATATATCCTTAATAGAGTCCTTACTTTAATAGACACTTACTAGATTAGGTTAATCTTTCCTTGGATAAGCTCTGGGTTCGAACGGAACTCGAATGGAATTAACGCCTTTGGTCAGGGCGTGTATTCTTGAATTAACGCCTTGCATAAGGGCGTTTCTTAAAAAGCGCCTTTAAAAAGGGCGTTTCTTGTTTTAAAACACGCCCAAGGTAGAGGCGTTTCTTTTACTTACTCATTTGGTCGCGTGAGAACTGACGACCGTAGGTGTGGGCGTCCTTTCTTTATTCACGCCATTGGTAGAGGCGTTTATTTATAAATTAACGCCTTAATAAGAGGCGTTATTTTTAATTTGTTTTATTTCGTCCAATTAACCCTATTCCTTTTATATATATATTACTTCTGTAATATATATGTTTTAATTCATTTCAATTATTCATTTATTAGGGTTGCTACACCCTCCCCCACTTAAAAAGAATTTGGTCCCCAAATTCAATATATATATAATTATACATGCGGAGAGTGTAGGACATATACCTCTTAGAATAACTCGGGAAATCGTTTCTTCATAGATTCCTCGGTCTCCCATGTCGCTTCGCGTTCAGGATTCTTATTCCATTGCACCTTGATCATGGGAATAACCTTATTCCTTAGAGCTCGTATTTCTCGATCTAATATCTTCAAGGGCCTCTGTTCATATGTGAGATCTTTCTGGATCACCAGATCTCCATGCTCAATAATATGTGACGGATCGTGCACATACTTCTTCAACATAGATATGTGAAATACATTGTGTACCTCGGACAACTGAGGAGGCAACGCGATGCGATAAGCAACCTCGCCAACTCTTTCGAGTACCTCAAATGGTCCGATGAATCTTGGCGTAAGCTTGCCCTTAACACCAAATCTTCGTATGCCACGTCCAGGGGATATTTTAAGAAATACATGATCTCCGATTTGGAATTCAAGATCTCTTCTTCTTGTATCTGCATAAGTCTTTTGTCTGGTCTGAGCAACTTGTAATCTTTCTCTGATTACCTGTATCTTCTCAGTTGTATCCCTTACCATGTCTGGACCTAATAGTTGTTTCTCTCCAACTTCGTTCCAACATATGGGAGATCGGCAACTCCTTCCGTATAAGGCTTCGAAAGGTGCCATTTGGATACTAGCTTGGTAGCTATTATTATATGCAAATTCAACTAAAGGTAAGTGGTCATGCCAGCTTCCTCCAAAGTCAATAATGCATGCTCTCAGCATATCTTCAACAACTTGATTAGTTCGCTCGGTCTGACCATCCGTTTGTGGGTGAAAAGCAGTACTAAAGTTGAGCCTTGTCCCCAACGAATGTTGTAATCCCTTCCAAAAATGAGAAGTAAAACGGGGATCCCTATCAGACACGATTGAGACAGGAATTCCATGTATCCTGACTATTTCTTTAATGTATAGTGCAGCTAGCACATCAATCGACCATCGGCTTTTGATTGGCAAGAAATGTGCCGATTTAGTCAATCGGTCAATGATAACCCAGATTCCATCATGTCCTCCTTTAGATTTAGACAAACCCATGATGAAGTCCATACCAATATCCTCCCATTTCCACTTAGGAATATCTAGAGGATGTAGTTTTCCCGCAGGCTTTTGGTGTTCCGCCTTGACCTGTTGGCATGTGAGACAGCGTGATACATAGTCCGCTATTTCTCTTTTCATATTGGGCCACCAAAAGTTCCTCTTTACATCTTGGTACATTTTAGTTGATCCAGGATGAATAGTGTATCTTGATCTGTGAGCTTCATCTAAGATCTTCTTCTTTAATTCCGGACAATCGGGTATACAAGTTCTATCTTTGAACGATAATCTTCCATCAGAAGTTAGTTGAAAATCGGATTGTCCTTCTAATCTGCCTTTGATTTCTATTAACATAGGATCATCATCCTGAAGTGTTTGTATCTCAGATAACAAATCTGACTGTATGCTTACATGGGATAGTGTGACAAGTTTGGATTCCGTGTCCAAGCTTATATTGAGCTCGGAGAATTGTTCAAGTAACCTCCATTCTTGTATCATACAATTTGCTATCTTTGCTCTCGGCTTTCGACTAAGGGCATCAGCCACATAATTACCCTTTCCGGGATGGTATTGTATACTGAAGTCGAAGTCCTTGAGATATTCTAGCCAACGTCTTTGTCTCATGTTCAGCTCCTTTTGTGAAAATAGATATTTGAGACTTTTGTGATCGGAGTATACAGTAAACTGTACCCCATAGAGATAGTGTCTCCATATCTTTAGGGCAAATACTACCGCGGCCAATTCCAAGTCATGGACGGGGTAATTCTCCTCATGCTTCTTCAGTTGACGAGAAGAGTATGCTATGACCTTCCCATGTTGCATTAGAACACATCCGAGGCCAATGCCAGAAGCATCAGTGTAGACCTCGAATTTCTCTCCTTCAATTGGTAGGGCTAAGACCGGAGCTGTGGTGAGATGATCCTTGAGAGTTTGGAAACTGCTTTCACATTCCTCACTCCATTCATATCGGATCTCCTTACGAGTTAATCTTGTAAGTGGTACGGCGATCTTAGAGAAATCTTTGATAAATCGCCGATAATAGCCTGCAAGACCTAAGAAACTTCTGATCTCGCTTGCGTTAGTGGGTCTCTCCCAGTCTCTCACAGCTTCAACTTTTGACGGATCCACAGATAAACCGTCCTTGGATATGACATGTCCGAGAAAAGCCACTTCTTCAAGCCAGAACTCGCATTTGCTGAGTTTAGCATATAATTGATTTGTCCTCAAGACTTGCAATGCAATCCTCAAATGCTCTTCATGTTCTTCCTTAGTCTTAGAATATATCAATATATCATCGATGAAGACTACTATGAATTGATCCAAGTAAGGCCTGAATATGCTATTCATTAACTGCATAAAGGCAGCAGGGGCATTTGTTAGTCCAAAAGGCATAACAACAAATTCGTAATGGCCATACCTGCTTCTGAATGCGGTCTTGTGAATGTCATCATCCTTGATCCTTAATTGATGATATCCCGACCGGAGATCAATCTTGGAGAAATATTTGGATCCTGAAATCTGATCAAACAATTCATCGATTCTCGGCAGTGGATACTTGTTCTTGATAGTAAGATGATTCAACTGTCGATAGTCAATACACAATCTCATGGATCCATCCTTCTTCTTTACAAATAAGACTGGTGCTCCCCACGGGGAAGTACTTGGTCTAATAAACCCTTTTCGGATTAGTTCCATCAACTGCTCCTTCAACTCCTTGAGTTCAGCAGGGGACATTCTATATGGTGCCTTTGAAACCGGACCAGCACCAGGGACTAAGTCGATGGTAAAGGCCACATCTCTTTGCGGGGGTAATCCCGGCAATTCTTCCGGAAATACGTCTGGGAATTCTCGTACTACTTGAACGTCTTCTATCTTGGTTTCCTTAGCTTCTTTATTAGTGACAAAAGCAAGGAAGGATACACATCCTTTCCTGACGAGCTTGCTTGCTCGAAGAGCCGAAATAAGAGGGGATTTGCTTCGACTCTTAGGACTAGTATAAGTCAGTTCTGGAAATTCTTTGAAAACAATCTTGCTATTACGGCAATCAACCGTTGCCTGGTACTTAGATAACCAATCTGCTCCTAGTATAACATCATATTCTTTTAGATCTAAGCAGATAAGATCAATAGGAAAATTCTTTCCTCGAACCAACACCTCACAGTTTTGGTAATGATGCGTGATATCCGTCTCGTTTCCGAGAGGAGTAGACAACACTATTTTCATCCATTCTGGTTCTAGAGGTAATGGGTCAGCAAACTTCTTGGAAATAATGGAATGCGATGCACCCGTATCAAATAAGACATGTGCATATTTGGAACAAATTTTTAATGTACCTTCCACCAATCCGCCTTCTTCTTCTGGTTCGGTCTCTTGGATTGCATGAAGACGCGCGTTCCTTGTCACTGGGCGTTTACCCTCACCGTCTTGGTCATTCATTAATGGACAATCGGGAATCCGATGTTCACGACTCCCACAACGGAGACATGCTCCTAATTTCCTCCAGCATTCTTCTGTTTTGTGACCAGCCTTGTCACAATGCTTGCATACTACGTTTGAAGGGGTAGTGGTGATAGAGAAAGGCTTGGATTTCTTGTACTTCTGATCTTGAGAGGAAGAACCTCCATTATTGGGCCTCTTCTTAAAGTTGGGTTTAAAAGAACCCGAACTTGTGACTTGCTCCTTTTTGTCTTTCCCACGGATCCTATCAGATAGTTCCGTGGCATCTTCAAGCAACTGAGCTCGGCGCACTATTTCAGTATAAACTTGAATATCCATAGGCGCCAGTTGAGTAATGTAGTGGGGCCTAAGCCCATTAAGAAATCTACGGGCTTTCATCTTTTCCGTGCCAATTAAATGCTTAGCATATCTAGACAGTCTAGAGAACTGTGCTTCATAATCAGCCACCGATAAAGATCTTTGCTTTAATGCGGCAAATTCGGCGGCCTTCCTTTCCTGGACCCTATCAGAGAAATATTTGGCGTTGAAATATTCAACGAATTCACCCCATGTAACTTGAGTTGGGTCAATAGTAGCTTCAATCGACTCCCACCAGCATCTAGCATCCTTTTCTAACTGGAAAGTAGCTAATAAGACTTTGTCCTGATCCGTGCATTGCATGACACGGAATATACGTTCAATCTCCCGAACCCAATGCTCGGCATCGTCTGGATCGGTCGATCCCATGAACTTCGGGGGATTCATATTCTTGAATGCTTGGTGTAAGCTTCCAGCTCGTGGAGCACCACCTTGTGCTACCTGTTGTAGCACTTGGGTCATCCCTTGAAGGGTACGCTGCATGTTGCGCCATTGAGCACGTTCGGCAGCCATTATCCTACAATTACAATAGCTATGTTAGTATTATATCACTATGATCTTATAAAGGACTCATTGATCATTTAACCCTTGGTTCTACCCACTCTCACTTGGTTAAAGGTTTTGAAACCTATCCTTGGACTTGGGTTTCCTAGGAATTGAATACCTTAGGCTCTGATACCACAAAGACTGTCACGCCCCGAGCGCGGAAGATACCCGGAGATGCGCGACGTGTCTATATCAATCATGTCAATCAGAGTGGTCGTGTATTCGACACAAAGACAGAGATGCGCAAAAATAGCAAGATAACCCAATCCTTTATTTCATAATGGATAGACTATTACAAATCCAATACTCTGTTTAACAAAAAGGAAAAGAATACATATTTGACTCAAGAAACTATGGAAAAGACTAGACGACACTTGTAGAAGCTCTATCACTTTCACTCTTGACCATTCCCATCCGATTGACTTCCATCGTCGTCGGACTTACCTGAAAAGTAAAAAGGGACAAACGGAATGAGCGAACGCTCAGTAGGAAATTATATCTCAAGTACTAGCAAGTGGTTTAAGTAATTACATTTTCATGGATGCAATAAAGCTATGCATGCTCGCATGAAACGACAAGATAGAGAAAATGTAATATCAAGAAAATAAGATGAACTTAGTCATGAACTTCCAACAAGATAACAAGTTTATTCGAGATATTCAAGCAAGTACATTTAACAAGTCATGTCAAGAACTTTGGCTATCATGTATCAAGCAAGTAAATTACCCTTTTTCGGGCCACGCATTTCATTTCATGTCAAGTACGAGTCAAGTACAAGATGTGTGTGGAATGTCCAATCAAGCAAGTCAAGTACTCGGTATAATGCCAGATACCTTATCATTTTAACTCCCATGGGCACAAGTACTTTCGGGTGCTCCTCCCAGGACCAGATCGGGCCCTATATGCGCAGGCATTTATCATGTGTTTTGACATCCACTCTTGTTTGTATAGCCAATATAGAATTTCAATAATCAAGCTTGTAGATACGTATGACAACTTTGATAGAATAGAGTTCAAAATATGACAAAGGACATAGAATGGCGATAATAACGGTATAATCACGATGTCGATAAAACTAGGTAGAATATGGTTCCCTTAACTTAGGTACCATGACAAATCAATAGGGACATTCTTTATATAGAATTGAGGTCCACATGAACATTAGATCAAGCAAGATACCCTCATTCTTATCATAGAATTGGGGTTTACAAGAATGACACGCTATGGCATGATATCATCATCCCATCAAGAATTGCTTATGATATACTCTTTGTATAATCATAAGGGCCGGTATACCATGTTTCTTTAGATTGACATGGCAAGGATCGTGTAATGGGTTTTTAGGGTACAACCAGCTCAGTCGGCCTTGAGGGAATCCAAGGCTACGAGGAGTCTTACGGAGGTCTCTATGACTAACTCGCTAGTCCAAAGGAACGGAATGTCCAATGGAGAGCTTGTATGTCAATGAGAGTTGAGTGTGATCGATAAATCAACATGAAACGTGGGACTATACTCACGGAGTGGAGAATAGTGCCGATATATATATATATATGTATAATATGAAACCATCGGTAATAGAACCAGGATAAAATCAGTTTACAGTAAAATAACGACTTAAGTAAAGTCGTGTATTGAATAATTAACGCCTAACAGAAGGGCGTTTACATGTATTGCCAATTTGCAGAATTTCCATTATTTCATTAATTTATCAAAAACACGCCTTTCCTGGGGGCGTTTCTTCAAAGTTGACGACTGCAGAGGCAGGCGTCTCATCATTTACATATTCGACAGGATATAATTATTCTCAGAAATTTATCAAAAACGCGCCCTTGGAAGGGGCGTTACTTTCTAATTCCATTTTACAGAATATGTGAATTTCAGGATTTTAGCAGATACACGCCCTAGGAAGGGGCGTTACTTTTCAGATTCACGCCTTGTACTGGGGCGTTAGAATATGGAAAACGACTTTGTCCAAGTCGTGAATTTCAAGGGATTTACGATATTTTAATAAATAATATTTCGAGAGACAGGAGACATGTCATGGCAGTAAAATTTAACAGGAATTCACAGAGTCATGCAAGATATTAAAAATCAATATTTCATATGTATTGTAATTTTTAAACAGGATCAATTATTAACCACATGCGATTCTTATGAAATTAACGCCTGCGTAGAGGGCGTCAAATATTAAATTGACGACCACTAGCATGGTCGTTTCTTTTAAATTAGCGCCCTAATCAAGGGCGTTTCTTTCAAAATTTTGCAGAAAACGTAATAAAACCTTATAAACAGTATGCATGCCATGCTCATATACGTATGTATAGATATCTTGCATTAATTCTTATTTGGGCTACAATAACTTGAGAAAATCCTACCTTAAAAATAGATTTGGAGATGACCGGTGAATAACTTGAGAAGAACACCTTGGACAGGAAGAAGGAAGATTTTAGTTGATGAATATGACGGAGATGATAGCCTTCAATCAACCTGTAGGAAAAGAGAGGAAGGAATATGAAGATATGAAATCAATCTTCACAGGTATATGGTGAAGAACATACCTTGTTCTTTCACGTACGCCACCTTACAGACCTATAACAGAATCAGATGAAGAACATTAGTTCTTCATGTAATAGAAGCAGAAAAAATAAAAGAATAGAGGAACCATTTTTTCTTCACGTACCTAGCAGCAGACGTTCGATCAAATGGGTTTTAGGGTTCGATCGAACATGTTATTTATAGGATTTTGGAAGTCCTAACAAGAGTAGTGTTTGATTGAGGGTAATATATCCTTAATAGAGTCCTTACTTTAATAGACACTTACTAGATTAGGTTAATCTTTCCTTGGATAAGCTCTGGGTTCGAACGGAACTCGAATGGAATTAACGCCTTTGGTCAGGGCGTGTATTCTTGAATTAACGCCTTGCATAAGGGCGTTTCTTAAAAAGCGCCTTTAAAAAGGGCGTTTCTTGTTTTAAAACACGCCCAAGGTAGAGGCGTTTCTTTTACTTACTCATTTGGTCGCGTGAGAACTGACGACCGTAGGTGTGGGCGTCCTTTCTTTATTCACGCCATTGGTAGAGGCGTTTATTTATAAATTAACGCCTTAATAAGAGGCGTTATTTTTAATTTGTTTTATTTCGTCCAATTAACCCTATTCCTTTTATATATATATTACTTCTGTAATATATATGTTTTAATTCATTTCAATTATTCATTTATTAGGGTTGCTACACCACCATCCCGCCAGCCCTTACACCATCGCCAGCCATACCTTCTATCATTACCCCTCCACTCAACCCTTCACCCATTACCACTCCGCCAGGGCCCGTCAAACCAACCTCTGTCATCTTCACTCCAACCTCTATCCCTTCCACCTACCCCACTGGGCCAAGCTGGGGCCCATCCCAAACTGTGCTGGTACGACATTGCGCCCTTTGGAGCGGGCGTCCCTTCCACAGAGTTTATCCTTCCTCTGGTGCGTATGCACCCAACCCCCAAGTTCCCTTCTCTACAGCCGAAGCAGAAGAAGTAGACCCCGTGCCAGGTACGAAATATGACCTATTACAACACTTGGACTGGATGTCGGCCAAGATATCAGTTTTGGAGTTGATCAAAAGATCCACGCTACACCAGGACGCCCACCGAGCTTTTCTATAGAAGGTTATGGTTAGCGAGGATGTGGCAGTAGATAGCTTGCCCTCAGTTTTGGCAACTATTACCCGGGGGCCTTCCATTTCATTTTTGGAGTCAGAATTAGCACCCCTAGAGGCATGGCAGATGCCACTATGCATTACCATTTCTTTGAACAAAGTGGCCATTGAGTCTGCCCTAGGGGACATGGGAGCATCGATAAATGTGTGTCCGCTGAGTACATTGCGTTCCTGTAACATTTCAGAAGACATGCTTAAGCCAACACCGACCACAATTGCAGCATATGACAACTCCAGGCGAACGTGCCACGGGGTCGTGAAAGCCCCGGCTGAGCTAGGGCCTTTGGTGATAGATGTGGAGTTCTACGTGTTGGACATAGACCCAATGTTCAAAGCCATTCTGAGTCGTCCATGGATACACAGTCTAAATGTTGTACCCTCAACTGCCCACCAGTGCCTGAATTTCCATTCCAAGGCCGGGTGGTTAAGGTGAAAAGTATCTCCACAGTCCAGTCAGTCGATGCAATTATAGACAAGATTCTCCCTACTCTGTGGCCGAGTAATAGGCCAGTTCTTTCAGTTATGGACTTCAATTATTCATGGGCATATGCGTCACGCAAGCCCGCCACTGCGCCAGTAAATGTGAAGATTAAGTCCAAGATTAGAGATTCGAAAGGGTGGCATATGATACTGAAGTTGGGCTATCAGCCAGGCCTGGGCCTCGGCGCGCAATTGCTGGGGCGGACTAAGCCCGTCCCTAAATGCAGAAAGATGGGCCGCAGAGGCCTTCGTTATCGGGAGTCAGCATTGTCCATTCTGGGAGACTCCGGGCCACTGACGTGGGATTACCGTCAACATTTTGTGAAAGGCCCATTGCAGCCCGGTACCTTGAAGAAGTCGTCGCCCTATGCTGATGTGAAGATCGATGCTGCCTGTGATGTTGCTAACCCACCGCCGCCACTGAAGGGGCTAGTGGGTGACATAGAAGACTTATGTATCTGTCTTGAGAAGCTGTTCAATGAAGAAGAAGACCGTCCGAAGAAGAAGGAGATGCAGTTGGTGAAGCATTCTCTAGCTCAGCTAGTTCGCCGGAGGTCACGGGAAGTGGGGAGCTCTATCACTACCTTTTCTCTGTCCCCATCCCGTCTTGCCTCCTTGTTTCAACAATTGGGGTTTGTTCCCCGCTCCCCTCCGATTATGGTCGACCCGTACTTCACGGAAAGACCACCTGAAATTCTGCTCGTGCCATGTGCATGTGGCCGCTACCCACCCATTGATTTATCAACCATGTTTACTCCTCCTTCCCCCAATGCCCAACTCCATGAGATGTGGTTTTCATCCTCTGATCCATTCTTCGATTGCATCTTCCCCGATTTGTTCCCCATGCAACTCCCTCCTCCCCCGTCTTCTTCTTCCTGTTGTGTGATCTCCTCCGTCTTCCAAAAAAAATGCCAATTTTAAAACGGAGGTTTCTATGAAAGGTTACGCTGTTTTTAGTCCATCCTCTTCCCAGGGGCACGAGACCCCTGCTTCTTTCCCAGTAGATTTCTTATCCCCTAGGTTAGATGTACAGTGCGCAGAATCTCCTAGGTTAGTTGAGACAGTCGGGGTAGAGTCTAGTTCGAGTCTAGTCGGCCCATCCACGTCTGCGGCACGCCCTGTGATGCGTCATCCTAAATCCATTCCATATAGATTTCTGCAAGACTTGGCCCAGAGATGCCATGCCCTTCTTAAGTGCCCGGAGTTTGTAGAGACCGCAATTGTTTTCGAAGATGATGAGGAATTAGAAGGGGTGTGGAGCAATGACGGATTAGGAGTAAATGAAATCATTGATGAAAAGGACCCAGCCGATGATGAGGAAAGTGATGTGGATGACACCGCCGATTTGTACGCTCAAGGTTTGAAGAGGTTTGACGAACCGTCCTCGGTAGTGGATGAACCCACTAAAGAAATTAATCTTTGAACAGAAGAGGATCTCAGGCCCATACTCATTTCTGCTAATCTCCCCCCTCAAGTTGAAGAGGAGCTAATCAAGGTGTTGAGGGAGTACAACGATTCTTTTACCTGGTCCTATGAGGACATGCCGGGTCTTGACCCTACGTTGGTTGAACATCGACTGATTCTTAAACCAAGGGCAACGCCCGTCAAACAAAAGGCAAGAAGATTCCACCCGTAAATGTCCTTAAGGATAAAGGAGGAAGTTGACAAATTGCACAAGGCCAGATTTATTAGAGTTATTTTACATCCGCAATGGGTGGCAAACATAGTCCCTGTAATGAAGAAAGATGAAAAAATTTGGATTTGTATCGATTTCAGGGACGTAAACAAGGCATGTCCAAAAGATGATTTCTCGCTTCCTCACATTGATGTACTGGTGGACAACACGGCTGGGTATGAGGCCCTCTCATTCATGGATGGATATTCTGGTTATAATCAAATCCGTCTTGCTCCTGAGGATCAAGAGAAGACCTCTTTCACAACGCCCTGGGGCACATACTGCTATGTCGTTATGCCATTTGGATTAAAAAATGCAGGTGCCACATATCAACAGGCAATGATGGCTATCTTCCACGACATGATGCATGTGTACTTAGAAGCATATGTGGATGATATTCTGGTAAAGTCGAGGTCCAAGGAAGAGCACCCCGCCATTTTAGCCAAGGTGTTGCAAAGGGCTAGGGAGTACAAATTGAAAATGAATCAAAAGAAATGCATGTTCAGAGTTGCATCAGGGAAGTTGTTGGGGTTCATAGTTAGTAAACGGGGGATTCAGATCAATCCGAATAAAGCAAAGGCCGTTATGGAGATGCCGCCGCCTAAGAACATCACAAAACTTAGAGGTTTGATTGGGCGTTTACAATTCATTAGGAGATTCATATCTCAACATTCACAAAGGTGTCACCCATTCTATGAATTGTTAAAGGCGGGAGCTAAATTCGAATGGAATGAACAATGTCAGAAGGCCTATGAGGATCTCAAGGTTTATCTGTCTAATCCCCTAGTTCAGCAACCACTCGTCCCTGGGAAACCCCTGATCCTATACATTTCTGTGATTGAGGACTCCCTAGGAGCTATCCTGGCTCAGGTGGATGATGAAGGAAGGGAAAGGGCAGCATACTACCTTTCAAGGTTGTTCAATCCGGCTGAATCCAAGTATACTGCCATGGAGAAGACCTGTGCAGCGCAAGTGTGGGTAGCTCAGAACTCAAACACTATTTCCTTACCCATGAGGTTAAACTGATCTCTAGAATGGACCCCATTCGTTACCTATTAGAAAAACCTGTCCTTTTTAGCTGATTAGCTCGCTGGCAGAGCTTTCTTTCCAAGTTCAATATCACCTTCATTGTCCAGAAAGCGATCAAGGGATACGCCATTGCTGAGCATCTTGCATTCTCCTATCCCTCGCACTGATTCAATCCAGGACAAATTTCTTGATGAACACTTGGCAGTAATCACTCATTTTCCTTTTTGGTCTCTTCATTTCGATGGTGCTCTTAATTCCCAGGGCCGTGGAATCGGCGTCGTTCTCCTCACTCCGGAAGGAGTGACCATCCCTATTACTTATCAACTCTCTTTTCCTGCCACAAATAATATAGCCGAGTACGAGGCTCTCCTTGCCGGTCTGAAGCACGCCTACCTCATGGGCGCGTGATACTTAAACATCATAGGAGACTCTCAATTGGTGCTGCGTCAAGTTCTGTCCACTTACCGCACCCGTGACCCTAAACTCAAGCCCTATCAAGATTTGGTCATGCTCTTGGCTAGCCAATTTCGGAAGCTTATCTATATTCATACTCCTCATTCTGAGAACATCCTGGTCGATGCACTTGGGTCGCTCGCTTCTTCCCTTTCATTCCCCCTCAGTTGCGCCACTGAGACCATTGTGGTCCAGCGGTTAGATGCTCCTTCCCTTCAGGATCCCTGGTTCGATAACCTTAGGAAGTCTGTAGAAAGGAAGGCAGAGAGGGAAGATGTGAGAGAAGTTTCGTTAAGTGAGCTCGAGGAGATCATCGAAGAAGAAGAATTGCCGTGGTATTATGAGATTGAGCAGTATTGCAGGGATGGTTCCTTCCCTGAGATGGTGAATGCTGAGCAGCGCAAGGCCATTAGAAGATCCACCTCCAGATATACGATTGTTGCTGGAGAATTGTACAGGCGAGCTCTCAATGGGGTTCTAATGCGATGTTTGGATGACGATGAGGCTTGGAAGGTAGTAGAAGCCGCTCACTCCAGTGAGTGTGGAGGGCATGTTAATGGGCAGGCGTTGGCGAAGAAGATTCTTAGGCATGGCTATTACTGGCCAACCCTAGAAGAAGATTGCTCCACCTATGTCCGTAGGTGTCTTTAGTGCCAGCTTCATGTCGATAAAATCCACGCTCCGGCTTCCTCCCTCCATCTTCTTTCTACTCCTTGGCCATTCTCGATGTGGGCTTTTGATATCGTTGGACCACTCGGTGACCCAAATTACGCAGTCAAGCAGAAATCTTTCATTCTGACAGCTACAGAATACTTCACCAAGTGGGCGGAAGCTGAAGTCTATGTGGAAATCAGAGCCACCACAGTATGCCACTTCATTCTGAAGAATATCATCTCACGGTTCGGAGTGCCAAGTGATATCGTCACCGACAATGGGCCTCAATTTGTTTCTCAGGAACTTCGGGACCTCTATAAGAGATTTAACATTTCATGGCATCATTCATCGCCATACTACCCTCAAGGTAATGGCCAAGCTGAGGCCACGAACAAAACCCTTCTAAAAATCATCAAGAAAACATGCGAGTCACACAAATTTGCCGATTGGGTCGATAAACTAGTAGAAGCTCTATGGGCTTATCGCACCTCCGTCAGTGCTCCCACAGGACAAACTCTTTTTGCTCTCACTTATGGGATGGAGGCGGTACTCCCGTACGAGATCTTGATCCCTTCCCTAAGAGTGCAGCTAGACAAGGAACTTAATCTCGACGAGCGTCGAGAGGCGGTACTAGTCCAACTGGAACTCTTAGATGAGAAGAGACTTAACGCGGCCAATCACGTCTCGGTTTATCAAAAATGTGTCTAGCAATATTTTCAAAAGAAGGTTATTGAAAGAAAATTCCAAGTGGGTAACATGGTTTTGAAACGTAAATTTATTAGATCAGCAGGTCCCAGGTCTAAGCTGTAACCCAACTCGGAAGGGCCGTTTGTAGTTAAGGAAGTCTATCCTGGTAACGCATATCGTTTAGTTAACGCGGAGGGTGAAGAACTGCCGAATACGTGGAATGGGCTATATTTAAAACACTTTTATCCATAGAGTCAAGCCATCGATAGCCCGACGGCGGGGTATGCCTTCACTTGATCACGAAAGGAGAGCCCTGGTCTAACATCTCACACACTACACGACCCCTGTGGTTCGGTTCTCTTCTTTTGCGCAACACCGTCTCTCCCTTGGCCATGCTTTGGGGAAGTGAAAATCCTTGTTTTTCTTCTCTCTTCTAAAAATAGGGGCAAGTGGTGAATAAGGGGGCGAGAACTGATCTAGACCCGCCCGATAAAAGAGGTCTCAAATGGGGGCAGCCCGCTATGACCTTATTCCGCAGGATAAAAGAGCAAGAAAAAGAAAAGAAATAGAGAAAAAAGGGGCAAAAATCAAAAATCAAAGCTAAAAGCTCGCAAGCTCAAAGCTCTCGAAAGTTTGAAAGACCCCAAAAATAATGAAACTAGGCATGGCAAGAGTGGCAGTATAGTTTCCCCGCGGGACGTTATGAGCCCGGTCGTATGCGTGCCAACAGCGGATGTAGGTTCGATGACGGACACAAAGCCCCGGCGTAACAGACCAAAATTCTTTGAAAAGGGGGTGTCGTGAGAAGAACTCAAGCTCTGAAAACCCCTATACCTATCGCCAACTTTTCTGCTAAATCTTGTTTTATTTTCCAAGGAATGGATCCCCCCTCGGGTATGGCCTCGGTAGAGGCACCATTAAGCGAAATTGACCCCGGCCACGGGCGGTCCCTTTTAGCACATGTTTGACCTGGGAGACCCCTAGTGAGATGGGAGGTTCCCCGTTGTTAGGTTTAAGCTAGTTTCAAAATTAAAAAAATCAAATATTTCAAAACCCAAAAAATCAAATATTTCAAAACCCAAAAAAATCAAACATTCCAAAATCCAAAAAAATAATATTTTCAAAATTACAAAAAAAGGGTTTTTATGATTTGCATTCATAGCATCCATTGTATTCATTATCATTTTGTTTGCCTATTAAATAAGGCTTACCCCCTTGACCAAAAATCAAGAACTAGTTGTTCCCTAACTTGCTACAGACAAGGGGTTAAGCCTAAAACAGGTTTAATCTATCTTTTTTATTTTTTTGTGTGTGTAGGGGCAGGTTGAAGCTCAAGGTTCAGCACTTCAGTCTTCACACAGATATTTGTCAAACGTTCTATTAATTTCAACGGTCTTAGTCAGACCATCCAACCATTCATACGGTTTTATTTAGACCGTTCTAAGTCTTAAATCAACTCCGCTCAACTCCCTTCTATCAAACCTGCTGTAAATCTGATACACGGCTCCAAGAGAGCTGTCCTAATCTCTGAGCGGTCTAAGTGTGACCGCATAAATGCTGAAGTCATATCCCAACTCACTCATTCACACTAGCAAAGCCCAAACTCAAACCAATCAAATCATCACCTTTATTCATTCATATATCAAACATCTCTAAGCATACGTCTTTACATCAATATCATCATGACAAGAAAGAAAAGAAAATCACTCAGTCCTCCGCTGGGCATCCCCACGGGGACGTATCTCTCTCAGCTCTCTAACATAGGCCTGGCGTGTCGCCGAAATCTCTGCAACCTCCGCTGGAAGGGTAAGTACCCTGCTCACTTCCCACATGATCAGGGCACTCCTGACCGCCTGCTCGCCCTCCTCTGTGCTGATCCTCCTCTCCTGTAGTGCGGGAATGTGGGGTAGTGCTTGTAGAACAGTCCGGGATAGTCCAACCTGTACGTAGCACCGGTGTGGGATATACATCGCCAGTGCGGTGTCGCTCACGAGCCTCAGATCCAATCCCAGCCTCCTAGGAACTCTGATAGTGGTGTCACGGAGGAAGTCCGGGCGCATCACGAACCAATCAAGGGGCAGCCTATTGATGTGCAGTCGCCACTCGTCCCTGGTCTTCTTCTCTATTGTCCTGCACTCTACCTGTGGAGAGAATCCAAATGCGCCGCCTATGAAGAAAAGGGGGTGGCTCCCGAAGATCCTACTAGCTGAAGTGACATCCTCCTTGTAAATGAATTTCATCCTGACACCCATCCAGCACTCTAAGAGTATCATAGAACCAAAGAGAGGACCGCCTAGAGCTGCTGAGGTGAGGCCCTCATATAAGTAGGCAAGGATGGCATGGGAGATAGAAAGACCCTGCCTAGAACCGACACACCTCAATACTCAAGAATGGGGCGAACCCCATGGCAGCCAGCCGCTCCCGCTGGAAGTCCGGCAGTGCTAAATACACTGCGCGGACCTGCAGCCACGAGGTGCGGATCCTACGTTTTCCCTGCATGCATTCATTCATTTTGTGCATTTAATAATAGGTTCAAACTTTTTTATCCAACAAATAAATGAAAGCAATAAAGGTTGCATTTCTATCATAAGGGCGGTTCCCTATGGACCACTCCTCCTGATACACGGTCCAAAATGGGCCGCTTGAGTTCTGAGTCCCCAAGGGTTTGAACGGCAAATGGAAGTCCGTTCTTGTGTTATGCGGTGGATTCCCCACCGTTCACCTTCTTGTTCAGCCCTATCGTTTCTAGGTTTTGGACGGCCAATGCTAGGCCGCACGGGGTTGTAGATGGTCCGATATGGGCCGTATGAGTTTTTAGTCCCCAAAGTTCGGACGGCCCGTTATGGCCCGTTCTTGTGTTGTGCAGTGGACTTTCCACTGCTCATCCTTTTGTTCGACTCTCTCGTCTCCTAGTTTTGAACGGTAACCCCTGGGCCGCATTTATTATGGGAGGCTCTATGTGGGCCGCATGTTTTTGGTTGTGCAGTTTTCTGAGAACCGCTCATCTGTCATCTTCCTCGACGACGGTGAGGGCCTCCCCACCGGCGGGAGCATCCCCAGGGCCCCCAAACCGGTTCCTAAGCAATCTAATCCCCATAATCCCCTAAAAAAACTAACGTGCAGTGATTAAAAATTAAAATGGGTGAGGTTTTGGGGCCTACCACGGGGTCCTATGAGGTTTTCCGTGGGCACCGCCGCTGGTTCGCCGGCAAGTTCTTCAGCCATGGCCTGTCCTTCCTCCGCCGCAGCGGCCGAGGGTGCGTCCTCCTCTTCGGCGACGGGTGGCGATGGGGCTCCTCCTTCGATGGCGGCCGGCACCGCCCTCTCTTCTTCCATGGCCGTCGGTGGCGGCGTCTCCTCGCCGGTCTCCCGGTCACGGGCGGCTTGGTGATTCGTCCGCATGCTTGAGGGTGTGAGGGAGAGAATGAGAGAGTGTGAGATTGAGAGAGGGGGAGGCGAGGGTGCTTTGGTTCCCTTCGTCCTCCCTCTCCCACCGGCGGTTACGGTGGGGAGGAGGGAGATGAAGGGGTTTTTTTGTTTCAAAACTACAGGAGTTATACGGTCTAACGATAGACCGTTCACCATTTGCGCGGTTGATACTTGGCCGTTCTTCTCTAACGGTATACTGCCTAAGCCCGGTTCAAATTCCGTGTTTTTAGACGGCTAATACCTAGCCGTTCTTCACTTTGGGCGGTTTATATTTGACCGTTCATGAGCTTGAGAAAATGGTTTCCCGCACTTTGTGCTCAATTGATAAATGTGGTTATTTGATGATATCCTTGCAAATCTTGCTACTGACATTTCTTGCAGCATCACCTTTTCACTTATCGTTTCACAGACAGGTCAGGTATGGCTTTCTATCCCTACATCCCTTATTGCATTACTATATGGTACTATGTTATATTACCTCGAGAACCAGTTGGTTGCTCACGTGCTCCAGGATCTGATGTTCCCCTTTAACAAAAATGATGATGATCTAGGGTCACGTGTTTAACCTCCGGATAGGCCGTTAGGTTGGGAAAGCCTGGGGAGGATGGTTCTATCCTACACACCGTGGTTGCGGATGGTGTCTTGACTCTGATTCTCCCAGCCTAGTAATATTATTCTCGAGTATTTTATATTTCATCCTTTCTTCGCATTTGTTTTAATGTTTTCGTTTATTTTAGCTCAGCATACATCATGCGCATCTTTTGAGCATTCATGACCCTTGGTTTGCCTGTAAAATGTCCCATCAGTGATGGATGGCTGTGCGTTCAGTGTTCGAGTAAGAGGAACAAATTCCACTCTGAGTTGGAAGGTTTTCTCTGATTGATTCACTTGGTTTTGTTGATTAAGAGGTCCCCATCTGGAGTTTTAGTCCGCTTCTTTATTTTTCACTGCTTATTCCGGTCTCCTCATTGGTCCGAGGGATTGTGTCCCCCGTGAGGTTGATCGTGTGTTTCATTTTAGTTCGTTAGTCCCTCCAGACTGGTGTCACTTTTGGTCTAATCGTTCCTCGTGAATGGTTCGGAGTTTTCCGGAAGATTCCTATTGCTCGTTGGCAAAATGAGTGTCTTTTGCCTTAACGCTCACTTTTCAGTCCACTCCGCTTTATTTCCGCTTCACCTCCATGTTCCATGTCACTTTCGCTTCACCTCCGCTCGCTTCCCTACAAAGCGGACGTTAAGGAGGGATATCTGTTGACACCCGTTTTTTACCGATAAGTTGAGTCATTCCTCTTACTCCCATTTATTGATGCCTCGAGTTATCCGTTACTCGTTGGGCTATTTTCAGGCAACATCTCTGGGCTTACTTTATGGGTAGCCTCCCTCCCTAGCAAGGTCTCCTTCAATTCAGGGCTTAATGGGCCTTAATTTTGGTTAATTAAGCATTTTTTGTGAAATTCAAGTATCCCGAAACATGTACGGTTCATCCCCGGGCGCACAACCATTTGAGCGGTCTCTTATGGGCCGTCCATATATTTATGGGATATTTTGGTTGATTTTCTGAATTGCCACCGATACGCTTTCATACGGTCCCATGTTAGCCGTTTAACCTGATGGGCAGCCTAATAGTAGCCGTTCTACCTCCGGAGTCCTGAAGCTCGGTTGGTTCTCAGATAATTATCCAATTATCTATTTATCACCAACAAAGCACAGACGATTGGTCCTCTGCCGCATTTATTCACGGGCGGTCTTCAATTACCTGTGCATCTATCAAAGTCCAACGGCGAGATTCTCGGTTGGTTTAATGGATAAATTGATTGATATTTCGTTTATATTTGAATTTCCACTGACAATGATAAATGGTTTATATATAGCCGCTCAACCTGATGAGTGGTCTATCGTATGACCGTTTAACTACCCGCATCCTGAAGATTTAAGAGATTTTCTCTCTCCATGCGTGGATTTATCCCCAACTTCATCCAACCATTTCTCCGTGAATATTGAGTCAATTTTGGTGCCGTTTCTTCTGGTTGAAAGATAATTCAATTATCTTCAACTTTTCTTTCATTATCTCGACCTAAAAATGCATAGAAACCCTAATTTCGAGCTAAGACTCTGGGTGCTCTATAAATAGACCCTGAGGCCCAGCTTTGAAAAGGGGTGGATCTTTGGTCGACAGCGAAGCCCTACCGAATCTTTGAGCGACCTAGCACCAGGGAGGGAGGCCTTCTACGTCCACACAGGCCTCCGGTTCAGGGAGTAGTTGTTCATTGAGTCATTAGTACATTTAGTTCTATCGTTCTCTCTTGTTTGCATGCATCGCTTCCTCCACGTTTTCCTCATTTTCATACATCATTCACACACCCTCCTATGCTTTTTGACGCCCCCAGGGTTTAAAAATCCCCAGGTATCCCCCATTTCATTTAGTAATGTTCATTTTCATCCGTTTGAGTATTTACTACACTTTCTAGTTCTAACTTGGGTTTTCCTTTGTGTTCTACACGTGGTTTTGCAGGTCAGCAACACACTAACGCGAGGCCCATCCTTTCCGGCCGGCCGGAAAGGGTGGAGGTTGGACCTTTGCAACTCACGGCGTGGCAGTCTTAGGCGGTTCCCAACTGGCCGTTCACGAAGACGGGCGGTGGCTTCTGAACCGTTCTTCTTCGTCCTGCGGTTGTGTTAGAGCCGTTTATCTGCCAATCGTTCTCCATCCCACGTTCCTCTTCAGCCCCTGCAGACGGTCAGTCGTACGGCCGCTCATCTTAGAGGCGGTTCCTCCTGAGCCGCCCATCTTTGCAGGGCTGGTCCTAAGGCAAGTACCTTCTCCCTCTTTTCAAGGTACGACGTGTTCATCACATTCGGTATCTTGGTGGCGATCACACAGGTTTACACACTTCTATTCCCTTCTGCTTCTAAATCATTTAGCCTCCTCGTTGATTTAGTAGAAGGGATAGGAGAGATATTTCTTCAATCTATTGAAAGAAGGAAAACATGTCAACAAATACGCGGATTAGTGTCCAAATGAAAATGGTTTTCGGCTGTTGAATGCCTTAGAATTTGTTCACACAGGAAGCCATTAGAACCTTCTCATCTGAACCACACCTCTCCTATAAATCCCCCTGCTCTCATTCGTGCAAAGTTGCTGTACATCTTCTCCTAAACACTCTTCTTCCTCTTCCTTTTCCTGTTCGTTGTTGCTGCACAAGAAGGGTGTTAACTTTATTTTATCTCCTTCCTGTGGTGGTGAACGTGTTGCAGAGAGCCTTATTCTTGTTATATCAATGTTCATTCCCAGATCGTCATTTAAGGTAGGTCTTCTCTCCACAGATGAAAACTCTTAAAAACATGCTCAGTTAAATGCTTAGACGATCACGTTATAAGCTTTTCAGGTTGTTTACATGATCTACGTTAATTAGTTAAATATAGACCATATGCTAACAATAATTTTTAACCGTCTAATCACACATCAAAAATTCTGGATATATATATTTTAAAAACCCACATAATTTTTTCTTAATTTCCATGTGTTTAGTTTTAGAAATGGATTACTATTGAAAACGGATTACTGTTCATATACTTAACACCCGTACCATCTTCATCGATTTTTATCTTTTTATCCTGATATAATAAAATTGTGATATTTCGGGATTAAGATCCTCAGATTTTTCTCCTATTTATCATGTAATTAGTTTCCATAAAATCTCAACAAATAAAAAGTGCCATGTTCATCCATGTGATGAACAAGTAGCATGCATACGGTTAATGACGTTCACGCCATTTATCGACAATTGATTAATACGTATATATATATATTTAAATATATATATATCTTATAATTATGTCTTGGAAATTTTATATCTATTAAACCATGTAACATAAAATTATTAAAAATTATATATTTGAAATTCTGAAAATTTTCTCTTAATTATCATATACTTTATTTTTAAAAATTTTTATTAAATAATATGTGTCCTTTTAAAAGGGATATTCTTTATAAACTTATTAAATGAAATAACGTCTTTAATTAAAAATATCATAAATGAACGTCCACCTATAAGGATGCCATATTCTCGGAAATACATTTAATAATTCCATTATAAATAGCGCCCTATTTTACAGACGCTATTTATTCTTGTTTAAATATCATATTTTCAGAATTAGCGCCCATTAATGTAGACGCCAATTCCTTTCTGCGGTTCCCTGGAGGACGTCAATTACCCAGTTTTATGCATGTTTTCTAGTTAAGTCATCTTTACATAAATCTCTAGCCTTGAAGTCCAAATTCCATTAATCTGCCTTAACATCCTACAATAAGCTATTTTTCTTTGGAATTCCAATGGCTACAAACATTTAGTGGATGTCAATTTATATGACCAATGCATGTGCATATAGGGCCCAATCTGGTCCTGGGAGGAGCACCCGAAAGTACTTGTGCCCATGGGAGTTGAATGATTACGGTGTGGCATTGCACCGGAGTGCATGACTAGCTTGATTGACGACGTTCCACTTTTCTCTCGTGCTTGATTTGATACACTTGACTTGCGTGCCCTGATTGGGCAGTCCTTGAATAAATGTGTAGCCACTATCTCGTGACATGACTTGCTATTACTTGCTCGGTACCCTTGTTAAATTTACTTGATATACATGATACCATGCTA